>OY987221.1:13052769-13652769 GCA_963920805.1 Primula vulgaris | reverse complement strand
AGGTAATGTTCTTGCATATCTAGGGAATATTCATCATTTTTTTTCTTGGATTTATGGCCTATAGTACACGGTTTCTACCGACTTTTTTGTTTTTCGACATTTTGTTTATATTTGTAGGCTTTAGGGTTTTGGTTTTAGGCTTTAGGGTTTTAGGTTTAGGGTTTAGGTAATGTTCTTGCATATGTAGGGAATATTCCTCATTTTTTTTCTTGGATTTATGGCCTATAGTACACGGTTTCTACCGACTTTTTTGTTTCTCGACATTTTGTTTATATTTGTAGGTTTTAGCGTTTAGGGATTTGGTTTTAGGCTTTAGGGTTTCAGGTTTAGGGTTTAGGTACTGTTCTTGCATATGTAGGGAATATTCCTCATTTTTTTTCTTGGATTTATGGCCAATAGTACACGGGTTTTACTGACTTTTTGGTTTTTTGACATTTTATTTATATTTGTACGGTTTAGGGTTTAGAGTTTTGGTTTTAGGGTTTAGGGTTTTAGTTTTAGGGTTTAGGTAATGTTCTTGCATATGTAGGGAATATTCCTCATTTTTTTTCTTGGATTTATGGCCTATAGTACACGGTTTCTACCTACTTTTTTGTTTTTCGACATTTTGTTTATATTTATAGGTTTTAGGTTTTAGGGTTTAGGGTTTCAGGTTTAGGGTATAGGTAATGTTCTTGAATATGTAGGGAATATTCCTCATTTTTTTTCTTGGATTTATGGCCTATAGTACACTGTTCCTACCGACTTTTTTGTTTTTCGACATTTTGTTTATATTTATAGGTTTTAGGGTTTAGGGTTTAGGGTTTTGGTTTTAGGGTTTCAGGTTTAAGGTTTAGGTAATGTTCTTGCATATGTAGGGAATATTCCTTATTTTTTTTTCTTGGATTTATGGCAAATAGTACACGGGTTTTACCGACTTTTTTGTTTTTTGACATTTTATTTATATTTGTATGGTTTAGGGTTTAGGGTTTAGGTAATGTTCTCGTATATGTAGGGAATATTCCTCATTTTTTTTCTTGGATTTATGGCATATAGTACACGGGTATTACCGACTTTTTTGTTTTTTGACATTTTATTTATATTTGTATGGTTTAGGGTTTAGGGTTTTGGTTTTAGGGTTTAGGGTTTTAGGTTTAGGGTTTAGGTAATGTTCTTGCATATCTAGGGAATATTCATCATTTTTTTTCTTGGATTTATGGCCTATAGTACACGGTTTCTACCGACTTTTTTGTTTTTCGACATTTTGTTTATATTTGTAGGCTTTAGGGTTTTGGTTTTAGGCTTTAGGGTTTTAGGTTTAGGGTTTAGGTAATGTTCTTGCATATGTAGGGAATATTCCTCATTTTTTTTCTTGGATTTATGGCCTATAGTACACGGTTTCTACCGACTTTTTTGTTTCTCGACATTTTGTTTATATTTGTAGGTTTTAGCGTTTAGGGATTTGGTTTTAGGCTTTAGGGTTTCAGGTTTAGGGTTTAGGTAATGTTCTTGCATATGTAGGGAATATTCCTCATTTTTTTTCTTGGATTTATGGCCAATAGTACACGGGTTTTACCGACTTTTTGGTTTTTTGACATTTTATTTATATTTGTACGGTTTAGGGTTTAGAGTTTTGGTTTTAGGGTTTAGGGTTTTAGTTTTAGGGTTTAGGTAATGTTCTTGCATATGTAGGGAATATTCCTCATTTTTTTTCTTGGATTTATGGCCTATAGTACACGGTTTCTACCTACTTTTTTGTTTTTCGACATTTTGTTTATATTTATAGGTTTTAGGGTTTAGGGTTTAGGGTTTCAGGTTTAGGGTATAGGTAATGTTCTTGAATATGTAGGGAATATTCCTCATTTTTTTTCTTGGATTTATGGCCTATAGTACACTGTTCCTACCGACTTTTTTGTTTTTCGACATTTTGTTTATATTTATAGGTTTTAGGGTTTAGGGTTTTGGTTTTAGGGTTTCAGGTTTCAGGTTTAGGAAATGTTCTTGCATATGTAGGGAATATTCCTTATTTTTTTTTCTTGGATTTATGGCAAATAGTACACGGGTTTTACCGACTTTTTTGTTTTTTGACATTTTATTTATATTTGTATGGTTTAGGGTTTAGGGTTTAGGTAATGTTCTCGTATATGTAGGGAATATTCCTCATTTTTTTTCTTGGATTTATGGCATATAGTACACGGGTATTACCGACTTTTTTGTTTTTTGACATTTTATTTATATTTGTATGGTTTAGGGTTTTGGGTTTTGGTTTTAGGGTTTAGGGTTTTAGGTTTAGGGTTTAGGTAATGTTCTTGCATATCTAGGGAATATTCATCATTTTTTTTCTTGGATTTATGGCCTATAGTACACGGTTTCTACCGACTTTTTTGTTTCTCGACATTTTGTTTATATTTGTAGGTTTTAGCGTTTAGGGATTTGGTTTTAGGCTTTAGGGTTTCAGGTTTAGGGTTTAGGTAATGTTCTCGCATATGTAGGGAATATTCCTCATTTTTTTTCTTGGATATAGTACACGGTTTCTACCGACTTTTTTGTTTTTCGACATTTTGTTTATATTTGTAGGTTTTAGGGTTTAGGGATTTGGTTTTAGGCTTTAGGGTTTCAGGTTTAGGGTTTAGGTAATGTTCTTGCATATGTAGGGAATATTCCTCATTTTTTTTCTTTGATTTAGGGCCAATAGTACACGGGTTTTACCGACTTTTTGTTTTTTGACATTTTATTTATATTTGTATGGTTTAGGGTTTAGAGTTTTGGTTTTAGGGTTTAGGGTTTTAGTTTTAGGGTTTAGGTAATGTTCTTGCATATGTAGGGAATATTCCTCATTTTTTTTCTTGGATTTATGGCCTATAGTACATGGTTTCTACCTACTTTTTTGTTTTTCGACATTTTGTTTATATTTATAGGTTTTAGGGTTTTGGTTTTAGGCTTTAGGGTTTTAGGTTTAGGGTTTAGGTAATGTTCTTGCATATGTAGGGAATATTCCTCATTTTTTTTCTTGGATTTATGGCCTATAGTACACGGTTTCTACCGACTTTTTTGTTTCTCGACATTTTGTTTATATTTGTAGGTTTTAGCGTTTAGGGATTTGGTTTTAGGCTTTAGGGTTTCAGGTTTAGGGTTTAGGTAATGTTCTTGCATATGTAGGGAATATTCCTCATTTTTTTTCTTGGATTTATGGCCAATAGTACACGGGTTTTACCGACTTTTTGGTTTTTTGACATTTTATTTATATTTGTACGGTTTAGGGTTTAGAGTTTTGGTTTTAGGGTTTAGGGTTTTAGTTTTAGGGTTTAGGTAATGTTCTTGCATATGTAGGGAATATTCCTCATTTTTTTTCTTGGATTTATGGCCTATAGTACACGGTTTCTACCTACTTTTTTGTTTTTCGACATTTTGTTTATATTTATAGGTTTTAGGTTTTAGGGTTTAGGGTTTAGGGTTTCAGGTTTAGGGTATAGGTAATGTTCTTGAATATGTAGGGAATATTCCTCATTTTTTTTCTTGGATTTATGGCCTATAGTACACTGTTCCTACCGACTTTTTTGTTTTTCGACATTTTGTTTATATTTATAGGTTTTAGGGTTTAGGGTTTAGGGTTTTGGTTTTAGGGTTTCAGGTTTAAGGTTTAGGTAATGTTCTTGCATATGTAGGGAATATTCCTTATTTTTTTTTCTTGGATTTATGGCAAATAGTACACGGGTTTTACCGACTTTTTTGTTTTTTGACATTTTATTTATATTTGTATGGTTTAGGGTTTAGGGTTTAGGTAATGTTCTCGTATATGTAGGGAATATTCCTCATTTTTTTTCTTGGATTTATGGCATATAGTACACGGGTATTACCGACTTTTTTGTTTTTTGACATTTTATTTATATTTGTATGGTTTAGGGTTTAGGGTTTTGGTTTTAGGGTTTAGGGTTTTAGGTTTAGGGTTTAGGTAATGTTCTTGCATATCTAGGGAATATTCATCATTTTTTTTCTTGGATTTATGGCCTATAGTACACGGTTTCTACCGACTTTTTTGTTTTTCGACATTTTGTTTATATTTGTAGGCTTTAGGGTTTTGGTTTTAGGCTTTAGGGTTTTAGGTTTAGGGTTTAGGTAATGTTCTTGCATATGTAGGGAATATTCCTCATTTTTTTTCTTGGATTTATGGCCTATAGTACACGGTTTCTACCGACTTTTTTGTTTCTCGACATTTTGTTTATATTTGTAGGTTTTAGCGTTTAGGGATTTGGTTTTAGGCTTTAGGGTTTCAGGTTTAGGGTTTAGGTAATGTTCTTGCATATGTAGGGAATATTCCTCATTTTTTTTCTTGGATTTATGGCCAATAGTACACGGGTTTTACCGACTTTTTCGTTTTTTGACATTTTATTTATATTTGTACGGTTTAGGGTTTAGAGTTTTGGTTTTAGGGTTTAGGGTTTTAGTTTTAGGGTTTAGGTAATGTTCTTGCATATGTAGGGAATATTCCTCATTTTTTTTCTTGGATTTATGGCCTATAGTACACGGTTTCTACCTACTTTTTTGTTTTTCGACATTTTGTTTATATTTATAGGTTTTAGGGTTTAGGGTTTAGGGTTTCAGGTTTAGGGTATAGGTAATGTTCTTGAATATGTAGGGAATATTCCTCATTTTTTTTCTTGGATTTATGGCCTATAGTACACTGTTCCTACCGACTTTTTTGTTTTTCGACATTTTGTTTATATTTATAGGTTTTAGGGTTTAGGGTTTAGGGTTTTGGTTTTAGGGTTTCAGGTTTAAGGTTTAGGTAATGTTCTTGCATATGTAGGGAATATTCCTTATTTTTTTTTCTTGGATTTATGGCAAATAGTACACGGGTTTTACCGACTTTTTTGTTTTTTGACATTTTATTTATATTTGTATGGTTTAGGGTTTAGGGTTTAGGTAATGTTCTCGTATATGTAGGGAATATTCCTCATTTTTTTTCTTGGATTTATGGCATATAGTACACGGGTATTACCGACTTTTTTGTTTTTTGACATTTTATTTATATTTGTATGGTTTAGGGTTTAGGGTTTTGGTTTTAGGGTTTAGGGTTTTAGGTTTAGGGTTTAGGTAATGTTCTTGCATATCTAGGGAATATTCATCATTTTTTTTCTTGGATTTATGGCCTATAGTACACGGTTTCTACCGACTTTTTTGTTTTTCGACATTTTGTTTATATTTGTAGGCTTTAGGGTTTTGGTTTTAGGCTTTAGGGTTTTAGGTTTAGGGTTTAGGTAATGTTCTTGCATATGTAGGGAATATTCCTCATTTTTTTTCTTGGATTTATGGCCTATAGTACACGGTTTCTACCGACTTTTTTGTTTCTCGACATTTTGTTTATATTTGTAGGTTTTAGCGTTTAGGGATTTGGTTTTAGGCTTTAGGGTTTCAGGTTTAGGGTTTAGGTAATGTTCTTGCATATGTAGGGAATATTCCTCATTTTTTTTCTTGGATTTATGGCCAATAGTACACGGGTTTTACCGACTTTTTGGTTTTTTGACATTTTATTTATATTTGTACGGTTTAGGGTTTAGAGTTTTGGTTTTAGGGTTTAGGGTTTTAGTTTTAGGGTTTAGGTAATGTTCTTGCATATGTAGGGAATATTCCTCATTTTTTTTCTTGGATTTATGGCCTATAGTACACGGTTTCTACCTACTTTTTTGTTTTTCGACATTTTGTTTATATTTATAGGTTTTAGGGTTTAGGGTTTAGGGTTTCAGGTTTAGGGTATAGGTAATGTTCTTGAATATGTAGGGAATATTCCTCATTTTTTTTCTTGGATTTTTGCCTATAGTACACTGTTCCTACCGACTTTTTTGTTTTTCGACATTTTGTTTATATTTATAGGTTTTAGGGTTTAGGGTTTTGGTTTTAGGGTTTCAGGTTTCAGGTTTAGGAAATGTTCTTGCATATGTAGGGAATATTCCTTATTTTTTTTTCTTGGATTTATGGCAAATAGTACACGGGTTTTACCGACTTTTTTGTTTTTTGACATTTTATTTATATTTGTATGGTTTAGGGTTTAGGGTTTAGGTAATGTTCTCGTATATGTAGGGAATATTCCTCATTTTTTTTCTTGGATTTATGGCATATAGTACACGGGTATTACCGACTTTTTTGTTTTTTGACATTTTATTTATATTTGTATGGTTTAGGGTTTTGGGTTTTGGTTTTAGGGTTTAGGGTTTTAGGTTTAGGGTTTAGGTAATGTTCTTGCATATCTAGGGAATATTCATCATTTTTTTTCTTGGATTTATGGCCTATAGTACACGGTTTCTACCGACTTTTTTGTTTCTCGACATTTTGTTTATATTTGTAGGTTTTAGCGTTTAGGGATTTGGTTTTAGGCTTTAGGGTTTCAGGTTTAGGGTTTAGGTAATGTTCTCGCATATGTAGGGAATATTCCTCATTTTTTTTCTTGGATATAGTACACGGTTTCTACCGACTTTTTTGTTTTTCGACATTTTGTTTATATTTGTAGGTTTTAGGGTTTAGGGATTTGGTTTTAGGCTTTAGGGTTTCAGGTTTAGGGTTTAGGTAATGTTCTTGCATATGTAGGGAATATTCCTCATTTTTTTTCTTTGATTTAGGGCCAATAGTACACGGGTTTTACCGACTTTTTGTTTTTTGACATTTTATTTATATTTGTATGGTTTAGGGTTTAGAGTTTTGGTTTTAGGGTTTAGGGTTTTAGTTTTAGGGTTTAGGTAATGTTCTTGCATATGTAGGGAATATTCCTCATTTTTTTTCTTGGATTTATGGCCTATAGTACATGGTTTCTACCTACTTTTTTGTTTTTCGACATTTTGTTTATATTTATAGGTTTTAGGGTTTTGGTTTTAGGCTTTAGGGTTTTAGGTTTAGGGTTTAGGTAATGTTCTTGCATATGTAGGGAATATTCCTCATTTTTTTTCTTGGATTTATGGCCTATAGTACACGGTTTCTACCGACTTTTTTGTTTCTCGACATTTTGTTTATATTTGTAGGTTTTAGCGTTTAGGGATTTGGTTTTAGGCTTTAGGGTTTCAGGTTTAGGGTTTAGGTAATGTTCTTGCATATGTAGGGAATATTCCTCATTTTTTTTCTTGGATTTATGGCCAATAGTACACGGGTTTTACCGACTTTTTGGTTTTTTGACATTTTATTTATATTTGTACGGTTTAGGGTTTAGAGTTTTGGTTTTAGGGTTTAGGGTTTTAGTTTTAGGGTTTAGGTAATGTTCTTGCATATGTAGGGAATATTCCTCATTTTTTTTCTTGGATTTATGGCCTATAGTACACGGTTTCTACCTACTTTTTTGTTTTTCGACATTTTGTTTATATTTATAGGTTTTAGGTTTTAGGGTTTAGGGTTTAGGGTTTCAGGTTTAGGGTATAGGTAATGTTCTTGAATATGTAGGGAATATTCCTCATTTTTTTTCTTGGATTTATGGCCTATAGTACACTGTTCCTACCGACTTTTTTGTTTTTCGACATTTTGTTTATATTTATAGGTTTTAGGGTTTAGGGTTTTGGTTTTAGGGTTTCAGGTTTCAGGTTTAGGAAATGTTCTTGCATATGTAGGGAATATTCCTTATTTTTTTTTCTTGGATTTATGGCAAATAGTACACGGGTTTTACCGACTTTTTTGTTTTTTGACATTTTATTTATATTTGTATGGTTTAGGGTTTAGGGTTTAGGTAATGTTCTCGTATATGTAGGGAATATTCCTCATTTTTTTTCTTGGATTTATGGCATATAGTACACGGGTATTACCGACTTTTTTGTTTTTTGACATTTTATTTATATTTGTATGGTTTAGGGTTTTGGGTTTTGGTTTTAGGGTTTAGGGTTTTAGGTTTAGGGTTTAGGTAATGTTCTTGCATATCTAGGGAATATTCATCATTTTTTTTCTTGGATTTATGGCCTATAGTACACGGTTTCTACCGACTTTTTTGTTTCTCGACATTTTGTTTATATTTGTAGGTTTTAGCGTTTAGGGATTTGGTTTTAGGCTTTAGGGTTTCAGGTTTAGGGTTTAGGTAATGTTCTCGCATATGTAGGGAATATTCCTCATTTTTTTTCTTGGATATAGTACACGGTTTCTACCGACTTTTTTGTTTTTCGACATTTTGTTTATATTTGTAGGTTTTAGGGTTTAGGGATTTGGTTTTAGGCTTTAGGGTTTCAGGTTTAGGGTTTAGGTAATGTTCTTGCATATGTAGGGAATATTCCTCATTTTTTTTCTTTGATTTATGGCCAATAGTACACGGGTTTTACCGACTTTTTGTTTTTTGACATTTTATTTATATTTGTATGGTTTAGGGTTTAGAGTTTTGGTTTTAGGGTTTAGGGTTTTAGTTTTAGGGTTTAGGTAATGTTCTTGCATATGTAGGGAATATTCCTCATTTTTTTTCTTGGATTTATGGCAAATAGTACACGGGTTTTACCGACTTTTTTGTTTTTTGACATTTTATTTATATTTGTATGGTTTAGGGTTTAGGGTTTTGGTTTTAGGGTTTAGGGTTTTAGGTTTAGGGTTTAGGTAATGTTCTTGCATATCTAGGGAATATTCATCATTTTTTTTCTTGGATTTATGGCCTATAGTACACGGTTTCTACCGACTTTTTTGTTTTTCGACATTTTGTTTATATTTGTAGGCTTTAGGGTTTTGGTTTTAGGCTTTAGGGTTTTAGGTTTAGGGTTTAGGTAATGTTCTTGCATATGTAGGGAATATTCCTCATTTTTTTTCTTGGATTTATGGCCTATAGTACACGGTTTCTACCGACTTTTTTTTTTCTCGACATTTTGTTTATATTTGTAGGTTTTAGCATTTAGGGATTTGGTTTTAGGCTTTAGGGTTTCAGGTTTAGGGTTTAGGTACTGTTCTTGCATATGTAGGGAATATTCCTCATTTTTTTTCTTGGATTTATGGCCAATAGTACACGGGTTTTACTGACTTTTTGGTTTTTTGACATTTTATTTATATTTGTACGGTTTAGGGTTTAGAGTTTTGGTTTTAGGGTTTAGGGTTTTAGTTTTAGGGTTTAGGTAATGTTCTTGCATATATAGGGAATATTCCTCATTTTTTTTCTTGGATTTATGGCCTATAGTACACGGTTTCTACCTACTTTTTTGTTTTTCGACATTTTGTTTATATTTATAGGTTTTAGGGTTTAGGGTTTAGGGTTTCAGGTTTAGGGTATAGGTAATGTTCTTGAATATGTAGGGAATATTCCTCATTTTTTTTCTTGGATTTATGGCCTATAGTACACTGTTCCTACCGACTTTTTTGTTTTTCGACATTTTGTTTATATTTATAGGTTTTAGGGTTTAGGGTTTTGGTTTTAGGGTTTCAGGTTTAAGGTTTAGGAAATGTTCTTGCATATGTAGGGAATATTCCTTATTTTTTTTTCTTGGATTTATGGCAAATAGTACACGGGTTTTACCGACTTTTTTGTTTTTTGACATTTTATTTATATTTGTATGGTTTAGGGTTTAGGGTTTAGGTAATGTTCTCGTATATGTAGGGAATATTCCTCATTTTTTTCTTGGATTTATGGCCTATAGTACACGGTTTCTACCGACTTTTTTGTTTTTCGACATTTTGTTTATATTTGTAGGTTTTAGGGTTTAGGGTTTTGGTTTTAGACTTTAGGGTTTCAGGTTTAGGGTTTAGGTAATGTTCTTGCATATGTAGGGAATATTCCTCATTTTTTTTCTTGGAATTATGTCCAATAGTACACGGGTTTTACCGACTTTTTTGTTTTTTGACATTTTATTTATATTTGTATGGTTTAGGGTTTAGAGGTTTGGTTTTAGGGTTTAGGGTTTTAGTTTTAGGATTTAGGTAATGTTCTTGCATATGTAGGGAATATTCCTCATTTTTTTTCCTTGGATAGTACACGGTTTCTACCGACTTTTTTGTTTTTCGACATTTTGTTTATATTTGTAGGTTTTTGGGTTTAGGGATTTGGTTTTAGGCTTTAGGGTTTCAGGTTTAGGGTTTAGGTAATGTTCTTGCATATGTAGGGAATATTCCTCATTTTTTTTCTTTGATTTATGGCCAATAGTACACGGGTTTTACCGACTTTTTGTTTTTTGACATTTTATTTATATTTGTATGGTTTAGGGTTTAGAGTTTTGGTTTTAGGGTTTAGGGTTTTAGTTTTAGGGTTTAGGTAATGTTCTTGCATATGTAGGGAATATTCCTCATTTTTTTTCTTGGATTTATGGCAAATAGTACACGGGTTTTACCGACTTTTTTGTTTTTTGACATTTTATTTATATTTGTATGGTTTAGGGTTTAGGGTTTTGGTTTTAGGGTTTAGGGTTTTAGGTTTAGGGTTTAGGTAATGTTCTTGCATATCTAGGGAATATTCATCATTTTTTTTCTTGGATTTATGGCTTATAGTACACGGTTTCTACCGACTTTTTTGTTTTTCGACATTTTGTTTATATTTGTAGGCTTTAGGGTTTTGGTTTTAGGCTTTAGGGTTTTAGGTTTAGGGTTTAGGTAATGTTCTTGCATATGTAGGGAATATTCCTCATTTTTTTTCTTGGATTTATGGCCTATAGTACACGGTTTCTACCGACTTTTTTGTTTCTCGACATTTTGTTTATATTTGTAGGTTTTAGCGTTTAGGGATTTGGTTTTAGGCTTTAGGGTTTCAGGTTTAGGGTTTAGGTACTGTTCTTGCATATGTAGGGAATATTCCTCATTTTTTTTCTTGGATTTATGGCCAATAGTACACGGGTTTTACTGACTTTTTGGTTTTTTGACATTTTATTTATATTTGTACGGTTTAGAGTTTTGGTTTTAGGGTTTAGGGTTTTAGTTTTAGGGTTTAGGTAATGTTCTTGCATATGTAGGGAATATTCCTCATTTTTTTTCTTGGATTTATGGCCTATAGTACACGGTTTCTACCTACTTTTTTGTTTTTCGACATTTTGTTTATATTTATAGGTTTTAGGGTTTAGGGTTTAGGGTTTCAGGTTTAGGGTATAGGTAATGTTCTTGAATATGTAGGGAATATTCCTCATTTTTTTTCTTGGATTTATGGCCTATAGTACACTGTTCCTACCGACTTTTTTGTTTTTCGACATTTTGTTTATATTTATAGGTTTTAGGGTTTAGGGTTTTGGTTTTAGGGTTTCAGGTTTCAGGTTTAGGAAATGTTCTTGCATATGTAGGGAATATTCCTTATTTTTTTTTCTTGGATTTATGGCAAATAGTACACGGGTTTTACCGACTTTTTTGTTTTTTGACATTTTATTTATATTTGTATGGTTTAGGGTTTAGGGTTTAGGTAATGTTCTCGTATATGTAGGGAATATTCCTCATTTTTTTTCTTGGATTTATGGCATATAGTACACGGGTATTACCGACTTTTTTGTTTTTTGACATTTTATTTATATTTGTATGGTTTAGGGTTTTGGGTTTTGGTTTTAGGGTTTAGGGTTTTAGGTTTAGGGTTTAGGTAATGTTCTTGCATATCTAGGGAATATTCATCATTTTTTTTCTTGGATTTATGGCCTATAGTACACGGTTTCTACCGACTTTTTTGTTTCTCGACATTTTGTTTATATTTGTAGGTTTTAGCGTTTAGGGATTTGGTTTTAGGCTTTAGGGTTTCAGGTTTAGGGTTTAGGTAATGTTCTCGCATATGTAGGGAATATTCCTCATTTTTTTTCTTGGATTTATGGCCAATGGTACACGGGTTTTACCGACTTTTTGGTTTTTTGACATTGTATTTATATTTGTACGGTTTAGGGTTTAGAGTTTTGGTTTTAGGGTTTAGGGTTTTAGTTTTAGGGTTTAGGTAATGTTCTTGCATATGTAGGGAATATTCATCATTTTTTTTCTTGGATTTATGGCCTATAGTACACGGTTTCTACCGACTTTTTTGTTTTTCGACATTTTGTTTATATTTGTAGGCTTTAGGGTTTTGGTTTTAGGCTTTAGGGTTTTAGGTTTAGGGTTTAGGTAATGTTCTTGCATATGTAGGGAATATTCCTCATTTTTTTTCTTGGATTTATGGCCTATAATACACGGTTTCTACCGACTTTTTTGTTTCTCGACATTTTGTTTATATTTGTAGGTTTTAGCGTTTAGGGATTTGGTTTTAGGCTTTAGGGTTTCAGGTTTAGGGTTTAGGTAATGTTCTTGCATATGTAGGGAATATTCCTCATTTTTTTTCTTGGATTTATGGCCAATAGTACACGGGTTTTACCGACTTTTTGGTTTTTTGACATTTTATTTATATTTGTACGGTTTAGGGTTTAGAGTTTTGGTTTTAGGGTTTAGGGTTTTAGTTTTAGGGTTTAGGTAATGTTCTTGCATATGTAGGGAATATTCCTCATTTTTTTTCTTGGATTTATGGCCTATAGTACACGGTTTCTACCTACTTTTTTGTTTTTCGACATTTTGTTTATATTTATAGGTTTTAGGGTTTAGGGTTTAGGGTTTCAGGTTTAGGGTATAGGTAATGTTCTTGAATATGTAGGGAATATTCCTCATTTTTTTTCTTGGATTTATGGCCTATAGTACACTGTTCCTACCGACTTTTTTGTTTTTCGACATTTTGTTTATATTTATAGGTTTTAGGGTTTAGGGTTTTGGTTTTACGGTTTCAGGTTTAAGGTTTAGGAAATGTTCTTGCATATGTAGGGAATATTCCTTATTTTTTTTTCTTGGATTTATGGCAAATAGTACACGGGTTTTACCGACTTTTTTGTTTTTTGACATTTTATTTATATTTGTATGGTTTAGGGTTTAGGGTTTAGGTAATGTTCTCGTATATGTAGGGAATATTCCTCATTTTTTTCTTGGATTTATGGCCTATAGTACACGGTTTCTACCGACTTTTTTGTTTTTCGACATTTTGTTTATATTTGTAGGTTTTAGGGTTTAGGGTTTTGGTTTTAGACTTTAGGGTTTCAGGTTTAGGGTTTAGGTAATGTTCTTGCATATGTAGGGAATATTCCTCATTTTTTTTCTTGGAATTATGTCCAATAGTACACGGGTTTTACCGACTTTTTTGTTTTTTGACATTTTATTTATATTTGTATGGTTTAGGGTTTAGAGGTTTGGTTTTAGGGTTTAGGGTTTTAGTTTTAGGATTTAGGTAATGTTCTTGCATATGTAGGAAATATTCCTCATTTTTTTTCTTGGATATAGTACACGGTTTCTACCGACTTTTTTGTTTTTCGACATTTTGTTTATATTTGTAGGTTTTAGGGTTTAGGGATTTGGTTTTAGGCTTTAGGGTTTCAGGTTTAGGGTTTAGGTAATGTTCTTGCATATGTAGGGAATATTCCTCATTTTTTTTCTTTGATTTATGGCCAATAGTACACGGGTTTTACCGACTTTTTTGTTTTTTGACATTTTATTTATATTTGTATGGTTTAGGGTTTAGAGTTTTGGTTTTAGGGTTTAGGGTTTTAGTTTTAGGGTTTAGGTAATGTTCTTGCATATGTAGGGAATATTCCTCATTTTTTTTCTTGGATTTATGGCAAATAGTACACGGGTTTTACCGACTTTTTTGTTTTTTGACATTTTATTTATATTTGTATGGTTTAGGGTTTAGGGTTTTTGTTTTAGGGTTTAGGGTTTTAGGTTTAGGGTTTAGGTAATGTTCTTGCATATGTAGGGAATATTCCTTTTTTTTTTGCTTGGATTTATGGCATATAGTACACGGGTTTTACCGACTTTTTTGTTTTTTGACATTTTATTTATATTTGTATGGTTTAGGGTTTAGGGTTTTGGTTTTAGGGTTTAGGGTTTTAGGTTTAGGGTTTAGGTAATGTTCTTGCATATCTAGGGAATATTCATCATTTTTTTGCTTGGATTTATGGCCTATAGTACACGGTTTCTACCGACTTTTTTGTTTTTCGACATTTTGTTTATATTTGAAGGTTTTAGGGTTTAGGGTTTTGGTTTTAGGCTTTAGGGTTTTAGGTTTAGGGTTTAGGTAATGTTCTTGCATATGTAGGGAATATTCCTCATTTTTGTTCTTGGATTTATGGCCTATATAGTACACGGTTTCTACCGACTTTTTTGTTTCTCGACATTTTGTTTATATTTGTAGGTTTTAGGGTTTAGGGATTTGGGAATATTCCTCATTTTTTTCTTGGATTTATGGCCTATAGTACACGGTTTCTACCGACTTTTTTGTTTTTCGACATTTTGTTTATATTTGTAGGTTTTAGGGTTTAGGGTTTTGGTTTTAGACTTTAGGGTTTCAGGTTTAGGGTTTAGGTAATGTTCATGCATATGTAGGGAATATTCCTCATTTTTTTTCTTGGAATTATGTCCAATAGTACACGGGTTTTACCGACTTTTTTGTTTCTCGACATTTTGTTTATATTTATAAGTTTTAGGGTTTTTGGTTTTAGGGTTTAGGGTTTCAGGTTTAGGGTTTAGGTAATGTTCTTGCATATGTAGGGAATATTCCTCATTTTTTTTCTTGGATTTATGGCCTATAGTACACGGTTTCTACCGACTTTTTTGTTTCTCGACATTTTGTTTATATTTGTAGGTTTTAGGGTTTAGGGATTTGGTTTTAGGCTTTAGGGTTTCAGGTTTAGGGTTTAGGTAATGTTCTTGCATATGTAGGGAATATTCCTTATTTTTTTTCCTTTGATTTATGGCAAATAGTACACGGGTTTTACCGACTTTTTTGTTTTTTGACATTTTATTTATATTTGTATGGTTTAGGGTTTAGAGTTTTTGTTTTAGGGTTTAGGGTTTTAGTTTTAGGGTTTAGGTAATGTTCTTGCATACGTAGGGAATATTCCTCATTTTTTTTCTTGGATTTATGGCCAATATTACACGGTTTTACCGACTTTTTTCTTTTTTGACATTTTATTTATATTTGTATGGTTTAGGGTTTAGGGTTTTTGTTTTAGGGTTTAGGGTTTTAGGTTTAGGGTTTAGGTAATGTTCTTGCATATGTAGGGAATATTCCTCATTTTTTTTCTTGGATTTATGGCCTATAGTACACTGTTTCTACGAAGAAATAATCAAAAATAAAACTAAAGGACAAACAAGCCCTAGTTGTAAAAGATTCACCTTACAAGAAGGATGATTTCCTAGAGAGGGAGATGAACTTAATTCGCCGATTCCCTAAGACCTGTATGCAAGCAAAAGGAGAACAAAACGTTTGCTCAATTCTTACTCTTATCTTTCCAGATTCTATTCTGTCCTGTTCTCTTATATACCCTAAGATGGAGATTATGAAAGAAAAACAAAAAATAACATGGAGGGATGGAGGGGATATGAAGAAGAGGCATGAGAATGAGATGATAAAGTATATGTATTTAAATCATGTACGAGACGTCTGCAGGTACGAAAAAATTACCGTTTTAAAAACAAGTAAAACAATGACTAGACTATTAGTATTTGACACCGTACAAAATCCAACCATGAGCAACCAATGAAAGTAAGAGAATAACTGATTAGGTTATAAATATTTGACATAAGGTTTGGTTAATACTGCATGCGATCGGGACTCTAAAATATGTAGGTTTATTGATTCAATGAAGGTATGGGTTCTAAAACTCGGACATTAGAACATCAAACATTTTGTAAGCATACTAATACCAAGAAATAATCAAAAATAAAACTAAAGGACAAACAAGCCCTAATAGGAAAAGATTCACCTTACAAGAAGGATGATTTCATGGAGAGGGGGATGAACTTACTTCGCCGATTCCCTAGCCAATCATTGACTACACAGAATACAAACAGAAAGGCAACATAAGGAAATGCAAAATAAGTATGTACACTAATACCAAGAAATAATCAAAAATCAAACTAAAGGACAAACAAGCCCTAGTTGTAAAAGATTCACCTTACAAGAAGGATGATTTCCTAGAGAGGGAGATGAACTTATTTCGCCGATTCCCTAAGACCTGTATGCAAGCAAAAGGAGAACAAAACGTTTGCTCAATTCTTACTCTTATCTTTCCAGATTCTATTCTGTCATGTTCTCTTATATACCCTAAGATGGAGATTATGAAAGAAAAACAAAAAATAACATGGAGGGATGGAGGGGATATGAAGAAGAGGCATGAGAATGAGGTGATAAAGTATATGTATTTAAATCATGTACGAGACGTCTGCAGGTACGAAAAAATTACCGTTTTAAAAACAAGTAAAACAATGACTAGACTATTAGTATTTGACACCGTACAAAATCCAACCATGAGCAACCAATGAAAGTAAGAGAATAACTGATTAGGTTATAAATATTTGACATAAGGTTTGGTTAATATTGCATGCGATCGGGACTCTAAAATATGTAGGTTTACTGATTCAATGAAGGTATGGGTTCTAGAACTCAGACATTAGAACATCAAACATTTTGAAAGCATACTAATACCAAGAAATAATCAAAAATAAAACTAAAGGACAAACAAGCCCTAGTTGTAAAAGATTCACCTTACAAGAAGGATGATTTCCTAGAGAGGGAGATGAACTTACTTCGCCGATTCCCTAGCCAATCATTGACTACACAGAATACAAAGGAAAGGCAACATAAAGAAATGCAACATAAGTATGTATACTAATACCAAGAAATAATCAAAAATAAAACTAAAGTACAAACAAACCCTAGTTGTAAAAGATTCACCTTACAAGAAGGATGATTTCCTGGAGAGGGAGATGAACTTACTTCGCCGATTCCCTAAGACCTGTATGCAAGCAAAAGGAGAACAAAACGTTTGCTCAATTCTTACTCTTATCTTTCCAGATTCTATTCTGTCCTGTTCTCTTATATACCCTAAGATGGAGATTATGAAAGCAGAACAAAAAATAACATTGAGGAATGGAGGGGATATGAAGAAGAGGCATGAGAATGAGATGATAAAGTATATGTATTTAAATCATGTACGAGGCGTCTGCAGGTACGAAAAAATTACCGTTTTAAAAACAAGTAAAACAATGACTAGACTTAGTATTTGACACCGTACAAAATCCAACCATGAGCAACCAATGAAAGTAAGACAATAACTGATTAGGTAATAAATATTTGACATAAGGTTTGGTTAATACTGCATGCAATCGGGACTCTAAAATATGTAGGTTTATTGATTCAATGAAGGTATGGGTTAAAGAACTCACATTAGAACATCAAACATTTTGAAAGCATACTAATACCAAGAAATAATCAAAAATAAAACTAAAGGACAAACAAGCCATAGTTGTAAAAGATTCACCTTACAAGAAGGATGATTTCCTAGAGAGGGAGATGAACTTAATTCGCCGATTCCCTAGCCAATCATTGACTATACAGAATACAAACAGAAAGGCAACATAAGGAAATGCAACATAAGTATGTATACTAATACCAAGAAATAATCAAAAATCAAACTAAAGGACAAACAAGCCCTAGTTGTAAAAGATTCACCTTACAAGAAGGATGATTTCCTAGAGAGGGAGATGAACTTAATTCGCCGATTCCCTAAGACCTGTATGCAAGCAAAAGGAGAACAAAACGTTTGCTCAATTCTTACTCTTATCTTTCCAGATTGTATTCTATCCTATTCTCTTATATACCCTAAGATGGAGATTATGAAAGCAGAACAAAAAATAACATGGAGGGATGGAGGGGATATGAACAAGAGGCATGAGAATGAGGTGATAAAGTATATGTATTTAAATCATGTACGAGACGTCTGCAGGTACGAAAAAATTACCGTTTTAAAAACACGTAAAACAATGACTAGACTATTAGTATTTGACACCATACAAAATCCAACCATGAGCAACCAATGAAAGTAAGAGAATAACTGATTAGGTTATAAATATTTGAGATAAGGTTTGGTTAATACTGCATGCAATCGGGACTCTAAAATATGTAGGTTTATTGATTCAATGAAGGTATGGGTTCTAAAACTCGGACATTAGAACATCAAACATTTTGAAAGCATACTAATACCAAGAAATAATCAAAAATAAAACTAAAGGACAAACAAGCCCTAGTAGGAAAAGATTCACCTTACAAGAAGGATGATTTCATGGAGAGGGGGATGAACTTACTTCGCCGATTCCCTAGCCAATCATTGACTACACAGAATACAAACAGAAAGGCAACATAAGGAAATGCAACATAAGTATGTATACTAATACGAAGAAATAATCAAAAATAAAACTAAAGGACAAACAAGCCCTAGTTGTAAAAGATTCACCTTACAAGAAGGATGATTTCCTAGAGAGGGAGATGAACTTAATTCGCCGATTCCCTAAGACCTGTATGCAAGCAAAAGGAGAACAAAACGTTTGCTCAATTCTTACTCTTATCTTTCCAGATTCTATTCTGTCTTGTTCTCTTATATACCCTAAGATGGAGATTATGAAAGAAAAACAAAAAATAACATGGAGGGATGGAGGGGATATGAAGAAGAGGCATGAGAATGAGATGATAAAGTATATGTATTTAAATCATGTACGAGACGTCTGCAGGTACGAAAAAATTACCGTTTTAAAAACAAGTAAAACAATGACTAGACTATTAGTATTTGACACCATACAAAATCCAACCATGAGCAACCAATGAAAGTAAGAGAATAACTGATTAGGTTATAAATATTTGACATAAGGTTTGGTTAATACTGCATGCGATCGGGACTCTAAAATATGTAGGTTTATTGATTCAATGGAGGTATGGGTTCTAGAACTCAGACATTAGAACATCAAACATTTTGAAAGCATACTAATACCAAGAAATAATCAAAAATAAAACTAAAGGACAAACAAGCCCTAGTAGGAAAAGATTCACCTTACAAGAAGGATGATTTCATGGAGAGGGGGATGAACTTACTTCACCGATTCCCTAGCCAATCATTGACTACACAGAATACAAACAGAAAGGCAACATAAGGAAATGCAACATAAGTATGTATACTAATACGAAGAAATAATCAAAAATAAAACTAAAGGACAAACAAGCCCTAGTTGTAAAAGATTCACCTTACAAGAAGGATGATTTCCTAGAGAGGGAGATGAACTTAATTCGCCGATTCCCTAAGACCTGTATGCAAGCAAAAGGAGAACAAAACGTTTGCTTAATTCTTACTCTTATCTTTCCAGATTCTATTATGTCTTGTTCTCTTATATACCCTAAGATGGAGATTATGAAAGAAAAACAAAAAATAACATGGAGGGATGGAGGGGATATGAAGAAGAGGCATGAGAATGAGATGATAAAGTATATGTATTTAAATCATGTACGAGACGTCTGCAGGTACGACAAAATTACCGTTTTAAAAACAAGTAAAACAATGACTAGACTATTAGTATTTGACACCGTAAAAAATCCAACCATGAGCAACCAATGAAAGTAAGAGAATAACTGATTAGGTTATAAATATTTGACATAAGGTTTGGTTAATACTGCATGCGATCGGGACTCTAAAATATGTAGGTTTATTGATTCAATGAAAGTATGGGTTCTAAAACTCAGACATTAGAACATCAAACATTTTGAAAGCATACTAATACCAAGAAATAATCAAAAATAAAACTAAAGGACAAACAAGCCCTAGTAGGAAAAGATTCACCTTACAAGAAGGATGATTTCATGGAGAGGGGGATGAACTTACTTCGCCGATTCCCTAGCCAATCATTGACTACACAGAATACAAACAGAAATGCAACATAAGGAAATGCAATATAAGTATGTATACTAATACCAAGAAATAATCAAAAATAAAACTAAAGGACAAACAAGCCCAAGTTGTAAAAGATTCACCTTACAAGAAGGATGATTTCCTGGAGAGGGAGATGAACTTACTTCGCCAATTCCCTAGCCAATCATTGACTACACAGAATACAAACAGAAAGGCTACATAAGGAAATGCAACATAAGTATATATACTAATACAAAGAAATAATCAAAAATAAAACTAAAGGACAAACAAGCCCTAGTTGTAAAAGATTCACCTTACAAGAAGGATGATTTCCTAGAGAGGGAGATGAACTTAATTCGCCGATTCCCTAAGACCTGTATGCAAGCAAAAGGAGAACAAAACGTTTGCTCAATTCTTACTCTTATCTTTCCAGATTGTATTCTATCCTATTCTCTTATATACCCTAAGATGGAGATTATGAAAGCAGAACAAAAAATAACATGGAGGGATGGAGGGGATATGAACAAGAGGCATGAGAATGAGGTGATAAAGTATATGTATTTAAATCATGTACGAGACGTCTGCAGGTACGAAAAAATTACCGTTTTAAAAACACGTAAAACAATGACTAGACTATTAGTATTTGACACCATACAAAATCCAACCATGAGCAACCAATGAAAGTAAGAGAATAACTGATTAGGTTATAAATATTTGAGATAAGGTTTGGTTAATACTGCATGCAATCGGGACTCTAAAATATGTAGGTTTATTGATTCAATGAAGGTATGGGTTCTAAAACTCGGACATTAGAACATCAAACATTTTGAAAGCATACTAATACCAAGAAATAATCAAAAATAAAACTAAAGGACAAACAAGCCCTAGTAGGAAAAGATTCACCTTACAAGAAGGATGATTTCATGGAGAGGGGGATGAACTTACTTCGCCGATTCCCTAGCCAATCATTGACTACACAGAATACAAACAGAAAGGCAACATAAGGAAATGCAACATAAGTATGTATACTAATACGAAGAAATAATCAAAAATAAAACTAAAGGACAAACAAGCCCTAGTTGTAAAAGATTCACCTTACAAGAAGGATGATTTCCTAGAGAGGGAGATGAACTTAATTCGCCGATTCCCTAAGACCTGTATGCAAGCAAAAGGAGAACAAAACGTTTGCTCAATTCTTACTCTTATCTTTCCAGATTCTATTCTGTCTTGTTCTCTTATATACCCTAAGATGGAGATTATGAAAGAAAAACAAAAAATAACATGGAGGGATGGAGGGGATATGAAGAAGAGGCATGAGAATGAGATGATAAAGTATATGTATTTAAATCATGTACGAGACGTCTGCAGGTACGAAAAAATTACCGTTTTAAAAACAAGTAAAACAATGACTAGACTATTAGTATTTGACACCATACAAAATCCAACCATGAGCAACCAATGAAAGTAAGAGAATAACTGATTAGGTTATAAATATTTGACATAAGGTTTGGTTAATACTGCATGCGATCGGGACTCTAAAATATGTAGGTTTATTGATTCAATGGAGGTATGGGTTCTAGAACTCAGACATTAGAACATCAAACATTTTGAAAGCATACTAATACCAAGAAATAATCAAAAATAAAACTAAAGGACAAACAAGCCCTAGTAGGAAAAGATTCACCTTACAAGAAGGATGATTTCATGGAGAGGGGGATGAACTTACTTCACCGATTCCCTAGCCAATCATTGACTACACAGAATACAAACAGAAAGGCAACATAAGGAAATGCAACATAAGTATGTATACTAATACGAAGAAATAATCAAAAATAAAACTAAAGGACAAACAAGCCCTAGTTGTAAAAGATTCACCTTACAAGAAGGATGATTTCCTAGAGAGGGAGATGAACTTAATTCGCCGATTCCCTAAGACCTGTATGCAAGCAAAAGGAGAACAAAACGTTTGCTCAATTCTTACTCTTATCTTTCCAGATTCTATTATGTCTTGTTCTCTTATATACCCTAAGATGGAGATTATGAAAGAAAAACAAAAAATAACATGGAGGGATGGAGGGGATATGAAGAAGAGGCATGAGAATGAGATGATAAAGTATATGTATTTAAATCATGTACGAGACGTCTGCAGGTACGACAAAATTACCGTTTTAAAAACAAGTAAAACAATGACTAGACTATTAGTATTTGACACCGTAAAAAATCCAACCATGAGCAACCAATGAAAGTAAGAGAATAACTGATTAGGTTATAAATATTTGACATAAGGTTTGGTTAATACTGCATGCGATCGGGACTCTAAAATATGTAGGTTTATTGATTCAATGAAAGTATGGGTTCTAAAACTCAGACATTAGAACATCAAACATTTTGAAAGCATACTAATACCAAGAAATAATCAAAAATAAAACTAAAGGACAAACAAGCCCTAGTAGGAAAAGATTCACCTTACAAGAAGGATGATTTCATGGAGAGGGGGATGAACTTACTTCGCCGATTCCCTAGCCAATCATTGACTACACAGAATACAAACAGAAATGCAACATAAGGAAATGCAATATAAGTATGTATACTAATACCAAGAAATAATCAAAAATAAAACTAAAGGACAAACAAGCCCAAGTTGTAAAAGATTCACCTTACAAGAAGGATGATTTCCTGGAGAGGGAGATGAACTTACTTCGCCAATTCCCTAGCCAATCATTGACTACACAGAATACAAACAGAAAGGCTACATAAGGAAATGCAACATAAGTATATATACTAATACAAAGAAATAATCAAAAATAAAACTAAAGGACAAACAAGCCCTAGTTGTAAAAGATTCACCTTACAAGAAGGATGATTTCCTAGAGAGGGAGATGAACTTAATTCGCCGATTCCCTAAGACCTGTATGCAAGCAAAAGGAGAACAAAACGTTTGCTCAATTCTTACTCTTATCTTTCCAGATTGTATTCTATCCTATTCTCTTATATACCCTAAGATGGAGATTATGAAAGCAGAACAAAAAATAACATGGAGGGATGGAGGGGATATGAACAAGAGGCATGAGAATGAGGTGATAAAGTATATGTATTTAAATCATGTACGAGACGTCTGCAGGTACGAAAAAATTACCGTTTTAAAAACACGTAAAACAATGACTAGACTATTAGTATTTGACACCATACAAAATCCAACCATGAGCAACCAATGAAAGTAAGAGAATAACTGATTAGGTTATAAATATTTGAGATAAGGTTTGGTTAATACTGCATGCAATCGGGACTCTAAAATATGTAGGTTTATTGATTCAATGAAGGTATGGGTTCTAAAACTCGGACATTAGAACATCAAACATTTTGAAAGCATACTAATACCAAGAAATAATCAAAAATAAAACTAAAGGACAAACAAGCCCTAGTAGGAAAAGATTCACCTTACAATAAGGATGATTTCATGGAGAGGGGGATGAACCTACTTCACCGATTCCCTAGCCAATCATTGATTACACAGAATACAAACAGAAAGGCAACATAAGGAAATGCAACATAAGTATGTATACTAATACGAAGAAATAATCAAAAATAAAACTAAAGGACAAACAAGCCCTAGTTGTAAAAGATTCACCTTACAAGAAGGATGATTTCCTAGAGAGGGAGATGAACTTAATTCGCCGATTCCCTAAGACCTGTATGCAAGCAAAAGGAGAACAAAACGTTTGCTCAATTCTTACTCTTATCTTTCCAGATTCTATTCTGTCTTGTTCTCTTATATACCCTAAGATGGAGATTATGAAAGAAAAACAAAAAATAACATGGAGGGATGGAGGGGATATGAAGAAGAGGCATGAGAATGAGATGATAAAGTATATGTATTTAAATCATGTACGAGACGTCTGCAGGTACGAAAAAATTACCGTTTTAAAAACAAGTAAAACAATGACTAGACTATTAGTATTTGACACCATACAAAATCCAACCATGAGCAACCAATGAAAGTAAGAGAATAACTGATTAGGTTATAAATATTTGAGATAAGGTTTGGTTAATACTGCATGCAATCGGGACTCTAAAATATGTAGGTTTATTGATTCAATGAAGGTATGGGTTCTAAAACTCGGACATTAGAACATCAAACATTTTGAAAGCATACTAATACCAAGAAATAATCAAAAATAAAACTAAAGGACAAACAAGCCCTAGTAGGAAAAGATTCACCTTACAATAAGGATGATTTCATGGAGAGGGGGATGAACCTACTTCACCGATTCCCTAGCCAATCATTGACTACACAGAATACAAACAGAAAGGCAACATAAGGAAATGCAACATAAGTATGTATACTAATACGAAGAAATAATCAAAAATAAAACTAAAGGACAAACAAGCCCTAGTTGTAAAAGATTCACCTTACAAGAAGGATGATTTCCTAGAGACGGAGATGAACTTAATTCGCCGATTCCCTAAGACCTGTATGCAAGCAAAAGGAGAACAAAACGTTTGCTCAATTCTTACTCTTATCTTTCCAGATTCTATTCTGTCCTGTTCTCTTATATACCCTAAGATGGAGATTATGAAAGAAAAACAAAAAATAACATGGAGGGATGGAGGGGATATGAAGAAGAGGCATGAGAATGAGATGATAAAGTATATGTATTTAAATCATGTACGAGACGTCTGCAGGTACGACAAAATTACCGTTTTAAAAACAAGTAAAACAATGACTAGACTATTAGTATTTGACACCGTAAAAAATCCAACCATGAGCAACCAATGAAAGTAAGAGAATAACTGATTAGGTTATAAATATTTGACATAAGGTTTGGTTAATACTGCATGCGATCGGGATTCTAAAATATGTAGGTTTATTGATTCAATGAAGGTATGGGTTCTAAAACTCAGACATTAGAACATCAAACATTTTGAAAGCATACTAATACCAAGAAATAATCAAAAATAAAACTAAAGGACAAACAAGCCCTAGTAGGAAAAGATTCACCTTACAAGAAGGATGATTTCATGGAGAGGGGGATGAACTTACTTCGCCGATTCCCTAGCCAATCATTGACTACACAGAATACAAACAGAAATGCAACATAAGGAAATGCAATATAAGTATGTATACTAATACCAAGAAATAATCAAAAATAAAACTAAAGGACAAACAAGCCCAAGTTGTAAAAGATTCACCTTACAATAAGGATGATTTCATGGAGAGGGGGATGAACCTACTTCACCGATTCCCTAGCCAATCATTGACTACACAGAATACAAACAGAAAGGCAACATAAGGAAATGCAACATAAGTATGTATACTAATACGAAGAAATAATCAAAAATAAAACTAAAGGACAAACAAGCCCTAGTTGTAAAAGATTCACCTTACAAGAAGGATGATTTCCTAGAGAGGGAGATGAACTTAATTCGCCGATTCCCTAAGACCTGTATGCAAGCAAAAGGAGAACAAAACGTTTGCTCAATTCTTACTCTTATCTTTCCAGATTCTATTCTGTCTTGTTCTCTTATATACCCTAAGATGGAGATTATGAAAGAACAAACAAAAAATAACATGGAGGGATGGAGGGGATATGAAGAAGAGGCATGAGAATGAGATGATAAAGTATATGTATTTAAATCATGTACGAGACGTCTGCAGGTACGAAAAAATTACCGTTTTAAAAACAAGTAAAACAATGACTAGACTATTAGTATTTGACACCATACAAAATCCAACCATGAGCAACCAATGAAAGTAAGAGAATAACTGATTAGGTTATAAATATTTGAGATAAGGTTTGGTTAATACTGCATGCAATCGGGACTCTAAAATATGTAGGTTTATTGATTCAATGAAGGTATGGGTTCTAAAACTCGGACATTAGAACATCAAACATTTTGAAAGCATACTAATACCAAGAAATAATCAAAAATAAAACTAAAGGACAAACAAGCCCTAGTAGGAAAAGATTCACCTTACAATAAGGATGATTTCATGGAGAGGGGGATGAACCTACTTCACCGATTCCCTAGCCAATCATTGACTACACAGAATACAAACAGAAAGGCAACATAAGGAAATGCAACATAAGTATGTATACTAATACGAAGAAATAATCAAAAATAAAACTAAAGGACAAACAAGCCCTAGTTGTAAAAGATTCACCTTACAAGAAGGATGATTTCCTAGAGACGGAGATGAACTTAATTCGCCGATTCCCTAAGACCTGTATGCAAGCAAAAGGAGAACAAAACGTTTGCTCAATTCTTACTCTTATCTTTCCAGATTCTATTCTGTCCTGTTCTCTTATATACCCTAAGATGGAGATTATGAAAGAAAAACAAAAAATAACATGGAGGGATGGAGGGGATATGAAGAAGAGGCATGAGAATGAGATGATAAAGTATATGTATTTAAATCATGTACGAGACGTCTGCAGGTACGACAAAATTACCGTTTTAAAAACAAGTAAAACAATGACTAGACTATTAGTATTTGACACCGTAAAAAATCCAACCATGAGCAACCAATGAAAGTAAGAGAATAACTGATTAGGTTATAAATATTTGACATAAGGTTTGGTTAATACTGCATGCGATCGGGATTCTAAAATATGTAGGTTTATTGATTCAATGAAGGTATGGGTTCTAAAACTCAGACATTAGAACATCAAACATTTTGAAAGCATACTAATACCAAGAAATAATCAAAAATAAAACTAAAGGACAAACAAGCCCTAGTAGGAAAAGATTCACCTTACAAGAAGGATGATTTCATGGAGAGGGGGATGAACTTACTTCGCCGATTCCCTAGCCAATCATTGACTACACAGAATACAAACAGAAATGCAACATAAGGAAATGCAATATAAGTATGTATACTAATACCAAGAAATAATCAAAAATAAAACTAAAGGACAAACAAGCCCAAGTTGTAAAAGATTCACCTTACAAGAAGGATGATTTCCTGGAGAGGGAGATGAACTTACTTCGCCGATTTCCTAGCCAATCATTTACTACACAGAAAACAAACATAAAGGGAACATAAGGAATGCAACATAAGTATATATACTAATACAAAGAAATAATCAAAAATAAAACTAAAGGACAAACAAGCCCTAGTTGTAAAAGATTCACCTTACAAGAAGGATGATTTCCTAGAGAGGGAGATGAACTTAATTCGCCGATTCCCTAAGACCTGTATGCAAGCAAAAGGAGAACAAAACGTTTGCTCAATTCTTACTCTTATCTTTCCAGATTGTATTCTATCCTATTCTCTTATATACCCTAAGATGGAGATTATGAAAGCAGAACAAAAAATAACATGGAGGGATGGAGGGGATATGAACAAGAGGCATGAGAATGAGGTGATAAAGTATATGTATTTAAATCATGTACGAGACGTCTGCAGGTACGAAAAAATTACCGTTTTAAAAACACGTAAAACAATGACTAGACTATTAGTATTTGACACCATACAAAATCCAACCATGAGCAACCAATGAAAGTAAGAGAATAACTGATTAGGTTATAAATATTTGAGATAAGGTTTGGTTAATACTGCATGCAATCGGGACTCTAAAATATGTAGGTTTATTGATTCAATGAAGGTATGGGTTCTAAAACTCGGACATTAGAACATCAAACATTTTGAAAGCATACTAATACCAAGAAATAATCAAAAATAAAACTAAAGGACAAACAAGGCCTAGTAGGAAAAGATTCACCTTACAAGAAGGATGATTTCATGGAGAGGGGGATGAACTTACTTCACCGATTCCCTAGCCAATCATTGACTACACAGAATACAAACAGAAAGGCAACATAAGGAAATGCAACATAAGTATGTATACTAATACGAAGAAATAATCAAAAATAAAACTAAAGGACAAACAAGCCCTAGTTGTAAAAGATTCACCTTACAAGAAGGATGATTTCCTAGAGACGGAGATGAACTTAATTCGCCGATTCCCTAAGACCTGTATGCAAGCAAAAGGAGAACAAAACGTTTGCTCAATTCTTACTCTTATCTTTCCAGATTCTATTCTGTCCTGTTCTCTTATATACCCTAAGATGGAGATTATGAAAGAAAAACAAAAAATAACATGGAGGGATGGAGGGGATATGAAGAAGAGGCATGAGAATGAGATGATAAAGTATATGTATTTAAATCATGTACGAGACGTCTGCAGGTACGACAAAATTACCGTTTTAAAAACAAGTAAAACAATGACTAGACTATTAGTATTTGACACCGTAAAAAATCCAACCATGAGCAACCAATGAAAGTAAGAGAATAACTGATTAGGTTATAAATATTTGACATAAGGTTTGGTTAATACTGCATGCGATCGGGATTCTAAAATATGTAGGTTTATTGATTCAATGAAGGTATGGGTTCTAAAACTCAGACATTAGAACATCAAACATTTTGAAAGCATACTAATACCAAGAAATAATCAAAAATAAAACTAAAGGACAAACAAGCCCTAGTAGGAAAAGATTCACCTTACAAGAAGGATGATTTCATGGAGAGGGGGATGAACTTACTTCGCCGATTCCCTAGCCAATCATTGACTACACAGAATACAAACAGAAATGCAACATAAGGAAATGCAATATAAGTATGTATACTAATACCAAGAAATAATCAAAAATAAAACTAAAGGACAAACAAGCCCAAGTTGTAAAAGATTCACCTTACAAGAAGGATGATTTCCTGGAGAGGGAGATGAACTTACTTCGCCGATTTCCTAGCCAATCATTTACTACACAGAAAACAAACATAAAGGGAACATAAGGAATGCAACATAAGTATATATACTAATACAAAGAAATAATCAAAAATAAAACTAAAGGACAAACAAGCCCTAGTTGTAAAAGATTCACCTTACAAGAAGGATGATTTCCTAGAGAGGGAGATGAACTTAATTCGCCGATTCCCTAAGACCTGTATGCAAGCAAAAGGAGAACAAAACGTTTGCTCAATTCTTACTCTTATCTTTCCAGATTGTATTCTATCCTATTCTCTTATATACCCTAAGATGGAGATTATGAAAGCAGAACAAAAAATAACATGGAGGGATGGAGGGGATATGAACAAGAGGCATGAGAATGAGGTGATAAAGTATATGTATTTAAATCATGTACGAGACGTCTGCAGGTACGAAAAAATTACCGTTTTAAAAACACGTAAAACAATGACTAGACTATTAGTATTTGACACCATACAAAATCCAACCATGAGCAACCAATGAAAGTAAGAGAATAACTGATTAGGTTATAAATATTTGAGATAAGGTTTGGTTAATACTGCATGCAATCGGGACTCTAAAATATGTAGGTTTATTGATTCAATGAAGGTATGGGTTCTAAAACTCGGACATTAGAACATCAAACATTTTGAAAGCATACTAATACCAAGAAATAATCAAAAATAAAACTAAAGGACAAACAAGGCCTAGTAGGAAAAGATTCACCTTACAAGAAGGATGATTTCATGGAGAGGGGGATGAACTTACTTCACCGATTCCCTAGCCAATCATTGACTACACAGAATACAAACAGAAAGGCAACATAAGGAAATGCAACATAAGTATGTATACTAATACGAAGAAATAATCAAAAATAAAACTAAAGGACAAACAAGCCCTAGTTGTAAAAGATTCACCTTACAAGAAGGATGATTTCCTAGAGACGGAGATGAACTTAATTCGCCGATTCCCTAAGACCTGTATGCAAGCAAAAGGAGAACAAAACGTTTGCTCAATTCTTACTCTTATCTTTCCAGATTCTATTCTGTCCTGTTCTCTTATATACCCTAAGATGGAGATTATGAAAGAAAAACAAAAAATAACATGGAGGGATGGAGGGGATATGAAGAAGAGGCATGAGAATGAGATGATAAAGTATATGTATTTAAATCATGTACGAGACGTCTGCAGGTACGACAAAATTACCGTTTTAAAAACAAGTAAAACAATGACTAGACTATTAGTATTTGACACCGTAAAAAATCCAACCATGAGCAACCAATGAAAGTAAGAGAATAACTGATTAGGTTATAAATATTTGACATAAGGTTTGGTTAATACTGCATGCGATCGGGATTCTAAAATATGTAGGTTTATTGATTCAATGAAGGTATGGGTTCTAAAACTCAGACATTAGAACATCAAACATTTTGAAAGCATACTAATACCAAGAAATAATCAAAAATAAAACTAAAGGACAAACAAGCCCTAGTAGGAAAAGATTCACCTTACAAGAAGGATGATTTCATGGAGAGGGGGATGAACTTACTTCGCCGATTCCCTAGCCAATCATTGACTACACAGAATACAAACAGAAATGCAACATAAGGAAATGCAATATAAGTATGTATACTAATACCAAGAAATAATCAAAAATAAAACTAAAGGACAAACAAGCCCAAGTTGTAAAAGATTCACCTTACAAGAAGGATGATTTCCTGGAGAGGGAGATGAACTTACTTCGCCGATTTCCTAGCCAATCATTTACTACACAGAAAACAAACATAAAGGGAACATAAGGAATGCAACATAAGTATATATACTAATACAAAGAAATAATCAAAAATAAAACTAAAGGACAAACAAGCCCTAGTTGTAAAAGATTCACCTTACAAGAAGGATGATTTCCTAGAGAGGGAGATGAACTTAATTCGCCGATTCCCTAAGACCTGTATGCAAGCAAAAGGAGAACAAAACGTTTGCTCAATTCTTACTCTTATCTTTCCAGATTGTATTCTATCCTATTCTCTTATATACCCTAAGATGGAGATTATGAAAGCAGAACAAAAAATAACATGGAGGGATGGAGGGGATATGAACAAGAGGCATGAGAATGAGGTGATAAAGTATATGTATTTAAATCATGTACGAGACGTCTGCAGGTACGAAAAAATTACCGTTTTAAAAACACGTAAAACAATGACTAGACTATTAGTATTTGACACCATACAAAATCCAACCATGAGCAACCAATGAAAGTAAGAGAATAACTGATTAGGTTATAAATATTTGAGATAAGGTTTGGTTAATACTGCATGCAATCGGGACTCTAAAATATGTAGGTTTATTGATTCAATGAAGGTATGGGTTCTAAAACTCGGACATTAGAACATCAAACATTTTGAAAGCATACTAATACCAAGAAATAATCAAAAATAAAACTAAAGGACAAACAAGCCCTAGTAGGAAAAGATTCACCTTACAATAAGGATGATTTCATGGAGAGGGGGATGAACCTACTTCACCGATTCCCTAGCCAATCATTGACTACACAGAATACAAACAGAAAGGCAACATAAGGAAATGCAACATAAGTATGTATACTAATACGAAGAAATAATCAAAAATAAAACTAAAGGACAAACAAGCCCTAGTTGTAAAAGATTCACCTTACAAGAAGGATGATTTCCTAGAGACGGAGATGAACTTAATTCGCCGATTCCCTAAGACCTGTATGCAAGCAAAAGGAGAACAAAACGTTTGCTCAATTCTTACTCTTATCTTTCCAGATTCTATTCTGTCCTGTTCTCTTATATACCCTAAGATGGAGATTATGAAAGAAAAACAAAAAATAACATGGAGGGATGGAGGGGATATGAAGAAGAGGCATGAGAATGAGATGATAAAGTATATGTATTTAAATCATGTACGAGACGTCTGCAGGTACGACAAAATTACCGTTTTAAAAACAAGTAAAACAATGACTAGACTATTAGTATTTGACACCGTAAAAAATCCAACCATGAGCAACCAATGAAAGTAAGAGAATAACTGATTAGGTTATAAATATTTGACATAAGGTTTGGTTAATACTGCATGCGATCGGGATTCTAAAATATGTAGGTTTATTGATTCAATGAAGGTATGGGTTCTAAAACTCAGACATTAGAACATCAAACATTTTGAAAGCATACTAATACCAAGAAATAATCAAAAATAAAACTAAAGGACAAACAAGCCCTAGTAGGAAAAGATTCACCTTACAAGAAGGATGATTTCATGGAGAGGGGGATGAACTTACTTCGCCGATTCCCTAGCCAATCATTGACTACACAGAATACAAACAGAAATGCAACATAAGGAAATGCAATATAAGTATGTATACTAATACCAAGAAATAATCAAAAATAAAACTAAAGGACAAACAAGCCCAAGTTGTAAAAGATTCACCTTACAAGAAGGATGATTTCCTGGAGAGGGAGATGAACTTACTTCGCCGATTTCCTAGCCAATCATTTACTACACAGAAAACAAACATAAAGGGAACATAAGGAATGCAACATAAGTATATATACTAATACAAAGAAATAATCAAAAATAAAACTAAAGGACAAACAAGCCCTAGTTGTAAAAGATTCACCTTACAAGAAGGATGATTTCCTAGAGAGGGAGATGAACTTAATTCGCCGATTCCCTAAGACCTGTATGCAAGCAAAAGGAGAACAAAACGTTTGCTCAATTCTTACTCTTATCTTTCCAGATTGTATTCTATCCTATTCTCTTATATACCCTAAGATGGAGATTATGAAAGCAGAACAAAAAATAACATGGAGGGATGGAGGGGATATGAACAAGAGGCATGAGAATGAGGTGATAAAGTATATGTATTTAAATCATGTACGAGACGTCTGCAGGTACGAAAAAATTACCGTTTTAAAAACACGTAAAACAATGACTAGACTATTAGTATTTGACACCATACAAAATCCAACCATGAGCAACCAATGAAAGTAAGAGAATAACTGATTAGGTTATAAATATTTGAGATAAGGTTTGGTTAATACTGCATGCAATCGGGACTCTAAAATATGTAGGTTTATTGATTCAATGAAGGTATGGTATCTAAAACTCGGACATTAGAACATCAAACATTTTGAAAGCATACTAATACCAAGAAATAATCAAAAATAAAACTAAAGGACAAACAAGCCCTAGTAGGAAAAGATTCACCTTACAATAAGGATGATTTCATGGAGAGGGGGATGAACCTACTTCACCGATTCCCTAGCCAATCATTGACCACACAGAATACAAACAGAAAGGCAACATAAGGAAATGCAACATAAGTATGTATACTAATACGAAGAAATAATCAAAAATAAAACCAAAGGACAAACAAGCCCTAGTTGTAAAAGATTCACCTTACAAGAAGGATGATTTCCTAGAGACGGAGATGAACTTAATTCGCCGATTCCCTAAGACCTGTATGCAAGCAAAAGGAGAACAAAACGTTTGCTCAATTCTTACTCTTATCTTTCCAGATTCTATTCTGTCATGTTCTCTTATATACCCTAAGATGGAGATTATGAAAGAAAAACAAAAAATAACATGGAGGGATGGAGGGGATATGAAGAAGAGGCATGAGAATGAGATGATAAAGTATATGTATTTAAATCATGTACGAGACGTCTGCAGGTACGACAAAATTACCGTTTTAAAAACAAGTAAAACAATGACTAGACTATTAGTATTTGACACCGTAAAAAATCCAACCATGAGCAACCAATGAAAGTAAGAGAATAACTGATTAGGTTATAAATATTTGACATAAGGTTTGGTTAATACTGCATGCGATCGGGACTCTAAAATATGTAGGTTTATTGATTCAATGAAGGTATGGGTTCTAAAACTCAGACATTAGAACATCAAACATTTTGAAAGCATACTAATACCAAGAAATAATCAAAAATAAAACTAAAGGACAAACAAGCCCTAGTAGGAAAAGATTCACCTTACAAGAAGGATGATTTCATGGAGAGGGGGATGAACTTACTTCGCCGATTCCCTAGCCAATCATTGACTACACAGAATACAAACAGAAATGCAACATAAGGAAATGCAATATAAGTATGTATACTAATACCAAGAAATAATCAAAAATAAAACTAAAGGACAAACAAGCCCAAGTTGTAAAAGATTCACCTTACAAGAAGGATGATTTCCTGGAGAGGGAGATGAACTTACTTCGCCGATTTCCTAGCCAATCATTTACTAGACAGAAAACAAACATAAAGGGAACATAAGGAATGCAACATAAGTATATATACTAATACAAAGAAATAATCAAAAATAAAACCAAAGGACAAACAAGCCCTAGTTGTAAAAGATTCACCTTACAAGAAGGATGATTTCCTAGAGAGGGAGATGAACTTAATTCGCCGATTCCCTAAGACCTGTATGCAAGCAAAAGGAGAACAAAACGTTTGCTCAATTCTTACTATTATCTTTCCAGATTGTATTCTATCCTATTCTCTTATATACCCTAAGATGGAGATTATGAAAGCAGAACAAAAAATAACATGGAGGGATGGAGGGGATATGAACAAGAGGCATGAGAATGAGGTGATAAAGTATATGTATTTAAATAATGTACGAGACGTCTGCAGGTACGAAAAAATTACCGTTTTAAAAACACGTAAAACAATGACTAGACTATTAGTATTTGACACCATACAAAATCCAACCATGAGCAACCAATGAAAGTAAGAGAATAACTGATTAGGTTATAAATATTTGAGATAAGGTTTGGTTAATACTGCATGCAATCGGGACTCTAAAATATGTAGGTTTATTGATTCAATGAAGGTATGGGTTCTAAAACTCGGACATTAGAACATCAAACATTTTGAAAGCATACTAATACCAAGAAATAATCAAAAATAAAACTAAAGGACAAACAAGCCCTAGTAGGAAAAGATTCACCTTACAAGAAGGATGATTTCATGGAGAGGGGGATGAACTTACTTCGCCGATTCCCTAGCCAATCATTGACTACACAGAATACAAACAGAAATGTAACATAAGGAAATGCAATATAAGTATGTATACTAATACCAAGAAATAATCAAAAATAAAACTAAAGGACAAACAAGCCCAAGTTGTAAAAGATTCACCTTACAAGAAGGATGATTTCCTGGAGAGGGAGATGAACTTACTTCGCCGATTTCCTAGCCAATCATTTACTACACAGAAAACAAACATAAAGGGAACATAAGGAATGCAACATAAGTATATATACTAATACAAAGAAATAATCAAAAATAAAACTAAAAGACAAACAAGCCCTAGTTGTAAAAGATTCACCTTACAAGAAGGATGATTTCCTAGAGAGGGAGATGAACTTAATTCGCCGATTCCCTAAGACCTGTATGCAAGCAAAAGGAGAACAAAACGTTTGCTCAATTCTTACTCTTATCTTTCCAGATTGTATTCTATCCTATTCTCTTATATACCCTAAGATGGAGATTATGAAAGCAGAACAAAAAATAACATGGAGGGATGGAGGGGATATGAACAAGAGGCATGAGAATGAGGTGATAAAGTATATGTATTTAAATCATGTACGAGACGTCTGCAGGTACGAAAAAATTACCGTTTTAAAAACACGTAAAACAATGACTAGACTATTAGTATTAGACACCATACAAAATCCAACCATGAGCAACCAATGAAAGTAAGAGAATAACTGATTAGGTTATAAATATTTGAGATAAGGTTTGGTTAATACTGCATGCAATCGGGACTCTAAAATATGTAGGTTTATTGATTCAATGAAGGTATGGGTTCTAAAACTCGGACATTAGAACATCAAACATTTTGAAAGCATACTAATACCAAGAAATAATCAAAAATAAAACTAAAGGACAAACAAGCCCTAGTAGGAAAAGATTCACCTTACAAGAAGGATGATTTCATGGAGAGGGGGATGAACTTACTTCGCCGATTCCCTAGCCAATCATTGACTACACAGAATACAAACAGAAATGCAACATAAGGAAATGCAATATAAGTATGTATACTAATACCAAGAAATAATCAAAAATAAAACTAAAGGACAAACAAGCCCAAGTTGTAAAAGATTCACCTTACAAGAAGGATGATTTCCTGGAGAGGGAGATGAACTTACTTCGCCGATTTCCTAGCCAATCATTTACTACACAGAAAACAAACAGAAAGGCAACATAAGGAAATGCAACATAAGTATGTATACTAATACGAAGAAATAATCAAAAATAAAACTAAAGGACAAACAAGCCCTAGTTGTAAAAGATTCACTTTACAAGAAGGATGATTTCCTAGAGACGGAGATGAACTTAATTCGCCGATTCCCTAAGACCTGTATGCAAGCAAAAGGAGAACAAAACGTTTGCTCAATTCTTACTCTTATCTTTCCAGATTCTATTATGTCTTGTTCTCTTATATACCCTAAGATGGAGATTATGAAAGAAAAACAAAAAATAACATGGAGGGATGGAGGGGATATGAAGAAGAGGCATGAGAATGAGATGATAAAGTATATGTATTTAAATCATGTACGAGACGTCTGCAGGTACGAAAAAATTACCGTTTTAAAAACAAGTAAAACAATGACTAGACTATTATATTAGTATTTGACACCGTACAAAATCCAACCATGAGCAACCAATGAAAGTAAGAGAATAACTGATTAGGTTATAAATATTTGACATAAGGTTTGGTTAATACTGCATGCGATCGGGACTCTAAAATATGTAGGTTTATTGATTCAATGAAGGTATGGGTTCTAAAACTCGGACATTAGAACATCAAACATTTTGTAAGCATACTAATACCAAGAAATAATCAAAAATAAAACTAAAGGACAAACAAGCCCTAATAGGAAAAGATTCACCTTACAAGAAGGATGATTTCATGGAGAGGGGGATGAACTTACTTCGCCGATTCCCTAGCCAATCATTGACTACACAGAATACAAACAGAAAGGCAACATAAGGAAATGCAAAATAAGTATGTACACTAATACCAAGAAATAATCAAAAATAAAACTAAAGGACAAACAAGCCCTAGTTGTAAAAGATTCACCTTACAAGAAGGATGATTTCCTAGAGAGGGAGATGAACTTAATTCGCCGATTCCCTAAGACCTGTATGCAAGCAAAAGGAGAACAAAACGTTTGCTCAATTCTTACTCTTATCTTTCCAGATTCTATTCTGTCATGTTCTCTTATATACCCTAAGATGGAGATTATGAAAGAAAAACAAAAAATAACATGGAGGGATGGAGGGGATATGAAGAAGAGGCATGAGAATGAGATGATAAAGTATATGTATTTAAATCATGTACGAGACGTCTGCAGGTACGAAAAAATTACCGTTTTAAAAACAAGTAAAACAATGACTAGACTATTATATTAGTATTTGACACCGTACAAAATCCAACCATGAGCAACCAATGAAAGTAAGAGAATAACTGATTAGGTTATAAATATTTGACATAAGGTTTGGTTAATACTGCATGCGATCGGGACTCTAAAATATGTAGGTTTACTGATTCAATGAAGGTATGGGTTCTAGAACTCAGGCATTAGAACATCAAACATTTTGAAAGCATACTAATACCAAGAAATAATCAAAAATAAAACTAAAGGACAAACAAGCCCTAGTAGGAAAAGATTCACCTTACAAGAAGGATGATTTCATGGAGAGGGGGATGAACTTACTTCGCCGATTCCCTAGCCAATCATTGACTACACAAAATACAAACAGAAATGCAACATAAGGAAATGCAATATAAGTATGTATACTAATACGAAGAAATAATCAAAAATAAAACTAAAGGACAAACAAGCCCTAGTTGTAAAAGATTCACCTTACAAGAAGGATGATTTCCTAGAGAGGGAGATGAACTTAATTCGCCGATTCCCTAAGACCTGTATGCAAGCAAAAGGAGAACAAAACGTTTGCTCAATTCTTACTCTTATCTTTCCAGATTCTATTCTGTCCTGTTCTCTTATATACCCTAAGATGGAGATTATGAAAGAAAAACAAAAAATAACATGGAGGGATGGAGGGGATATGAAGAAGAGGCATGAGAATGAGATGATAAAGTATATGTATTTAAATCATGCACGAGACGTCTGCAGGTACGAAAAAATTACCGTTTTAAAAACAAGTAAAACAATGACTAGACTATTAGTATTTGACACCGTACAAAATCCAACCATGAGCAACCAATGAAAGTAAGAGAATAACTGATTAGGTTATAAATATTTGACATAAGGTTTGGTTAATACTGCATGCGATCGGGACTCTAAAATATGTAGGTTTATTGATTCAATGAAGGTATGGGTTCTAAAACTCGGACATTAGAACATCAAACATTTTGTAAACATACTAATACCAAGAAATAATCAAAAATAAAACTAAAGGACAAACAAGCCCTAATAGGAAAAGATTCACCTTACAAGAAGGATGATTTCATGGAGAGGGGGATGAACTTACTTCGCCGATTCCCTAGCCAATCATTGACTACACAGAATACAAACAGAAAGGCAACATAAGGAAATGCAAAATAAGTATGTACACTAATACCAAGAAATAATCAAAAATAAAACTAAAGGACAAACAAGCCCTAGTTGTAAAAGATTCACCTTACAAGAAGGATGATTTCCTAGAGAGGGAGATGAACTTAATTCGCCGATTCCCTAAGACCTGTATGCAAGCAAAAGGAGAACAAAACGTTTGCTCAATTCTTACTCTTATCTTTCCAGATTCTATTCTGTCATGTTCTCTTATATACCCTAAGATGGAGATTATGAAAGAAAAACAAAAAATAACATGGAGGGATGGAGGGGATATGAAGAAGAGGCATGAGAATGAGATGATAAAGTATATGTATTTAAATCATGTACGAGACGTCTGCAGGTACGAAAAAATTACCGTTTTAAAAACAAGTAAAACAATGACTAGACTATTATATTAGTATTTGACACCGTACAAAATCCAACCATGAGCAACCAATGAAAGTAAGAGAATAACTGATTAGGTTATAAATATTTGACATAAGGTTTGGTTAATACTGCATGCGATCGGGACTCTAAAATATGTAGGTTTACTGATTCAATGAAGGTATGGGTTCTAGAACTCAGGCATTAGAACATCAAACATTTTGAAAGCATACTAATACCAAGAAATAATCAAAAATAAAACTAAAGGACAAACAAGCCCTAGTAGGAAAAGATTCACCTTACAAGAAGGATGATTTCATGGAGAGGGGGATGAACTTACTTCGCCGATTCCCTAGCCAATCATTGACTACACAAAATACAAACAGAAATGCAACATAAGGAAATGCAATATAAGTATGTATACTAATACGAAGAAATAATCAAAAATAAAACTAAAGGACAAACAAGCCCTAGTTGTAAAAGATTCACCTTACAAGAAGGATGATTTCCTAGAGAGGGAGATGAACTTAATTCGCCGATTCCCTAAGACCTGTATGCAAGCAAAAGGAGAACAAAACGTTTGCTCAATTCTTACTCTTATCTTTCCAGATTCTATTCTGTCCTGTTCTCTTATATACCCTAAGATGGAGATTATGAAAGAAAAACAAAAAATAACATGGAGGGATGGAGGGGATATGAAGAAGAGGCATGAGAATGAGATGATAAAGTATATGTATTTAAATCATGTACGAGACGTCTGCAGGTACGAAAAAATTACCGTTTTAAAAACAAGTAAAACAATGACTAGACTATTAGTATTTGACACCGTACAAAATCCAACCATGAGCAACCAATGAAAGTAAGAGAATAACTGATTAGGTTATAAATATTTGACATAAGGTTTGGTTAATACTGCATGCGATCGGGACTCTAAAATATGTAGGTTTATTGATTCAATGAAGGTATGGGTTCTAAAACTCGGACATTAGAACATCAAACATTTTGTAAACATACTAATACCAAGAAATAATCAAAAATAAAACTAAAGGACAAACAAGCCCTAATAGGAAAAGATTCACCTTACAAGAAGGATGATGTCATGGAGAGGGGGATGAACTTACTTCGCCGGTTCCCTAGCCAATCATTGACTACACAGAATACAAACAGAAAGGCAACATAAGGAAATGCAAAATAAGTATGTACACTAATACCAAGAAATAATCAAAAATAAAACTAAAGGACAAACAAGCCCTAGTTGTAAAAGATTCACCTTACAAGAAGGATGATTTCCTAGAGAGGGAGATGAACTTAATTCGCCGATTCCCTAAGACCTGTATGCAAGCAAAAGGAGAACAAAACGTTTGCTCAATTCTTACTCTTATCTTTCCAGATTCTATTATGTCTTGTTCTCTTATATACCCTAAGATGGAGATTATGAAAGAAAAACAAAAAATAACATGGAGGGATGGAGGGGATATGAAGAAGAGGCATGAGAATGAGATGATAAAGTATATGTATTTAAATCATGTACGAGACGTCTGCAGGTACGAAAAAATTACCGTTTTAAAAACAAGTAAAACAATGACTAGACTATTAGTATTTGACACCGTACAAAATCCAACCATGAGCAACCAATGAAAGTAAGAGAATAACTGATAAGGTTATAAATATTTGACATAAGGTTTGGTTAATACTGCATGCGATCGGGACTCTAAAATATGTAGGTTTATTGATTCAATGAAGGTATGGGTTCTAAAACTCGGACATTAGAACATCAAACATTTTGTAAACATACTAATACCAAGAAATAATCAAAAATAAAACTAAAGGACAAACAAGCCCTAATAGGAAAAGATTCACCTTACAAGAAGGATGATTTCATGGAGAGGGGGATGAACTTACTTCGCCGATTCCCTAGCCAATCATTGACTACACAGAATACAAACAGAAAGGCAACATAAGGAAATGCAAAATAAGTATGTACACTAATACCAAGAAATAATCAAAAATAAAACTAAAGGACAAACAAGCCCTAGTTGTAAAAGATTCACCTTACAAGAAGGATGATTTCCTAGAGAGGGAGATGAACTTAATTCGCCGATTCCCTAAGACCTGTATGCAAGCAAAAGGAGAACAAAACGTTTGCTCAATTCTTACTCTTATCTTTCCAGATTCTATTCTGTCATGTTCTCTTATATACCCTAAGATGGAGATTATGAAAGAAAAACAAAAAATAACATGGAGGGATGGAGGGGATATGAAGAAGAGGCATGAGAATGAGATGATAAAGTATATGTATTTAAATCATGTACGAGACGTCTGCAGGTACGAAAAAATTACTGTTTTAAAAACAAGTAAAACAATGACTAGACTATTAGTATTTGACACCGTACAAAATCCAACCATGAGCAACCAATGAAAGTAAGAGAATAACTGATTAGGTTATAAATATTTGACATAAGGTTTGGTTAATACTGCATGCGATCGGGACTCTAAAATATGTAGGTTTACTGATTCAATGAAGGTATGGGTTCTAGAACTCAGACATTAGAACATCAAACATTTTGAAAGCATACTAATACCAAGAAATAATCAAAAATAAAACTAAAGGACAAACAAGCCCTAATAGGAAAAGATTCACCTTACAAGAAGGATGATTTCATGGAGAGGGGGATGAACTTACTTCGCCGATTCCCTAGCCAATCATTGACTACACAGAATACAAACAGAAAGGCAACATAAGGAAATGCAAAATAAGTATGTACACTAATACCAAGAAATAATCAAAAATAAAACTAAAGGACAAACAAGCCCTAGTTGTAAAAGATTCACCTTACAAGAAGGATGATTTCCTAGAGAGGGAGATGAACTTAATTCGCCGATTCCCTAAGACCTGTATGCAAGCAAAAGGAGAACAAAACGTTTGCTCAATTCTTACTCTTATCTTTCCAGATTCTATTCTGTCATGTTCTCTTATATACCCTAAGATGGAGATTATGAAAGAAAAACAAAAAATAACATGGAGGGATGGAGGGGATATGAAGAAGAGGCATGAGAATGAGATGATAAAGTATATGTATTTAAATCATGTACGAGACGTCTGCAGGTACGAAAAAATTACCGTTTTAAAAACAAGTAAAACAATGACTAGACTATTAGTATTTGACACCGTACAAAATCCAACCATGAGCAACCAATGAAAGTAAGAGAATAACTGATTAGGTTATAAATATTTGACATAAGGTTTGGTTAATACTGCATGCGATCGGGACTCTAAAATATGTAGGTTTACTGATTCAATGAAGGTATGGGTTCTAGAACTCAGACATTAGAACATCAAACATTTTGAAAGCATACTAATACCAAGAAATAATCAAAAATAAAACTAAAGGACAAACAAGCCCTAGTAGGAAAAGATTCACCTTACAAGAAGGATGATTTCATGGAGAGGGGGATGAACTTACTTCGCCGATTCCCTAGCCAATCATTGACTACACAGAATACAAACAGAAATGCAACATAAGGAAATGCAATATAAGTATGTATACTAATACCAAGAAATAATCAAAAATAAAACTAAAGGACAAACAAGCCCAAGTTGTAAAAGATTCACCTTACAAGAAGGATGATTTCCTGGAGAGGGAGATGAACTTACTTCGCCGATTCCCTAAGACCTGTATGCAAGCAAAAGGAGAACAAAACGTTTGCTCAATTCTTACTCTTATCTTTCCAGATTCTATTCTGTCATGTTCTCTTATATACCCTAAGATGGAGATTATGAAAGAAAAACAAAAAATAACATGGAGGGATGGAGGGGATATGAAGAAGAGGCATGAGAATGAGATGATAAAGTATATGTATTTAAATCATGTACGAGACGTCTGCAGGTACGAAAAAATTACTGTTTTAAAAACAAGTAAAACAATGACTAGACTATTAGTATTTGACACCGTACAAAATCCAACCATGAGCAACCAATGAAAGTAAGAGAATAACTGATTAGGTTATAAATATTTGACATAAGGTTTGGTTAATACTGCATGCGATCGGGACTCTAAAATATGTAGGTTTACTGATTCAATGAAGGTATGGGTTCTAGAACTCAGACATTAGAACATCAAACATTTTGAAAGCATACTAATACCAAGAAATAATCAAAAATAAAACTAAAGGACAAACAAGCCCTAATAGGAAAAGATTCACCTTACAAGAAGGATGATTTCATGGAGAGGGGGATGAACTTACTTCGCCGATTCCCTAGCCAATCATTGACTACACAGAATACAAACAGAAAGGCAACATAAGGAAATGCAAAATAAGTATGTACACTAATACCAAGAAATAATCAAAAATAAAACTAAAGGACAAACAAGCCCTAGTTGTAAAAGATTCACCTTACAAGAAGGATGATTTCCTAGAGAGGGAGATGAACTTAATTCGCCGATTCCCTAAGACCTGTATGCAAGCAAAAGGAGAACAAAACGTTTGCTCAATTCTTACTCTTATCTTTCCAGATTCTATTATGTCTTGTTCTCTTATATACCCTAAGATGGAGATTATGAAAGAAAAACAAAAAATAACATGGAGGGATGGAGGGGATATGAAGAAGAGGCATGAGAATGAGATGATAAAGTATATGTATTTAAATCATGTACGAGACGTCTGCAGGTACGAAAAAATTACCGTTTTAAAAACAAGTAAAACAATGACTAGACTATTAGTATTTGACACCGTACAAAATCCAACCATGAGCAACCAATGAAAGTAAGAGAATAACTGATAAGGTTATAAATATTTGACATAAGGTTTGGTTAATACTGCATGCGATCGGGACTCTAAAATATGTAGGTTTATTGATTCAATGAAGGTATGGGTTCTAAAACTCGGACATTAGAACATCAAACATTTTGTAAACATACTAATACCAAGAAATAATCAAAAATAAAACTAAAGGACAAACAAGCCCTAATAGGAAAAGATTCACCTTACAAGAAGGATGATTTCATGGAGAGGGGGATGAACTTACTTCGCCGATTCCCTAGCCAATCATTGACTACACAGAATACAAACAGAAAGGCAACATAAGGAAATGCAAAATAAGTATGTACACTAATACCAAGAAATAATCAAAAATAAAACTAAAGGACAAACAAGCCCTAGTTGTAAAAGATTCACCTTACAAGAAGGATGATTTCCTAGAGAGGGAGATGAACTTAATTCGCCGATTCCCTAAGACCTGTATGCAAGCAAAAGGAGAACAAAACGTTTGCTCAATTCTTACTCTTATCTTTCCAGATTCTATTCTGTCATGTTCTCTTATATACCCTAAGATGGAGATTATGAAAGAAAAACAAAAAATAACATGGAGGGATGGAGGGGATATGAAGAAGAGGCATGAGAATGAGATGATAAAGTATATGTATTTAAATCATGTACGAGACGTCTGCAGGTACGAAAAAATTACTGTTTTAAAAAGAAGTAAAACAATGACTAGACTATTAGTATTTGACACCGTACAAAATCCAACCATGAGCAACCAATGAAAGTAAGAGAATAACTGATTAGGTTATAAATATTTGACATAAGGTTTGGTTAATACTGCATGCGATCGGGACTCTAAAATATGTAGGTTTACTGATTCAATGAAGGTATGGGTTCTAGAACTCAGACATTAGAACATCAAACATTTTGAAAGAATACTAATACCAAGAAATAATCAAAAATAAAACTAAAGGACAAACAAGCCCTAATAGGAAAAGATTCACCTTACAAGAAGGATGATTTCATGGAGAGGGGGATGAACTTACTTCGCCGATTCCCTAGCCAATCATTGACTACACAGAATACAAACAGAAAGGCAACATAAGGAAATGCAAAATAAGTATGTACACTAATACCAAGAAATAATCAAAAATAAAACTAAAGGACAAACAAGCCCTAGTTGTAAAAGATTCACCTTACAAGAAGGATGATTTCCTAGAGAGGGAGATGAACTTAATTCGCCGATTCCCTAAGACCTGTATGCAAGCAAAAGGAGAACAAAACGTTTGCTCAATTCTTACTCTTATCTTTCCAGATTCTATTCTGTCATGTTCTCTTATATACCCTAAGATGGAGATTATGAAAGAAAAACAAAAAATAACATGGAGGGATGGAGGGGATATGAAGAAGAGGCATGAGAATGAGATGATAAAGTATATGTATTTAAATCATGTACGAGACGTCTGCAGGTACGAAAAAATTACCGTTTTAAAAACAAGTAAAACAATGACTAGACTATTAGTATTTGACACCGTACAAAATCCAACCATGAGCAACCAATGAAAGTAAGAGAATAACTGATAAGGTTATAAATATTTGACATAAGGTTTGGTTAATACTGCATGCGATCGGGACTCTAAAATATGTAGGTTTATTGATTCAATGAAGGTATGGGTTCTAAAACTCGGACATTAGAACATCAAACATTTTGTAAACATACTAATACCAAGAAATAATCAAAAATAAAACTAAATGACAAACAAGCCCTAATAGGAAAAGATTCACCTTACAAGAAGGATGATTTCATGGAGAGGGGGATGAACTTACTTCGCCGATTCCCTAGCCAATCATTGACTACACAGAATACAAACAGAAAGGCAACATAAGGAAATGCAAAATAAGTATGTACACTAATACCAAGAAATAATCAAAAATAAAACTAAAGGACAAACAAGCCCTAGTTGTAAAAGATTCACCTTACAAGAAGGATGATTTCCTAGAGAGGGAGATGAACTTAATTCGCCGATTCCCTAAGACCTGTATGCAAGCAAAAGGAGAACAAAACGTTTGCTCAATTCTTACTCTTATCTTTCCAGATTCTATTCTGTCATGTTCTCTTATATACCCTAAGATGGAGATTATGAAAGAAAAACAAAAAATAACATGGAGGGATGGAGGGGATATGAAGAAGAGGCATGAGAATGAGATGATAAAGTATATGTATTTAAATCATGTACGAGACGTCTGCAGGTACGAAAAAATTACTGTTTTAAAAACAAGTAAAACAATGACTAGACTATTAGTATTTGACACCGTACAAAATCCAACCATGAGCAACCAATGAAAGTAAGAGAATAACTGATTAGGTTATAAATATTTGACATAAGGTTTGGTTAATACTGCATGCGATCGGGACTCTAAAATATGTAGGTTTACTGATTCAATGAAGGTATGGGTTCTAGAACTCAGACATTAGAACATCAAACATTTTGAAAGCATACTAATACCAAGAAATAATCAAAAATAAAACTAAAGGACAAACAAGCCCTAATAGGAAAAGATTCACCTTACAAGAAGGATGATTTCATGGAGAGGGGGATGAACTTACTTCGCCGATTCCCTAGCCAATCATTGACTACACAGAATACAAACAGAAAGGCAACATAAGGAAATGCAAAATAAGTATGTACACTAATACCAAGAAATAATCAAAAATAAAACTAAAGGACAAACAAGCCCTAGTTGTAAAAGATTCACCTTACAAGAAGGATGATTTCCTAGAGAGGGAGATGAACTTAATTCGCCGATTCCCTAAGACCTGTATGCAAGCAAAAGGAGAACAAAACGTTTGCTCAATTCTTACTCTTATCTTTCCAGATTCTATTCTGTCATGTTCTCTTATATACCCTAAGATGGAGATTATGAAAGAAAAACAAAAAATAACATGGAGGGATGGAGGGGATATGAAGAAGAGGCATGAGAATGAGATGATAAAGTATATGTATTTAAATCATGTACGAGACGTCTGCAGGTACGAAAAAATTACTGTTTTAAAAACAAGTAAAACAATGACTAGACTATTAGTATTTGACACCGTACAAAATCCAACCATGAGCAACCAATGAAAGTAAGAGAATAACTGATTAGGTTATAAATATTTGACATAAGGTTTGGTTAATACTGCATGCGATCGGGACTCTAAAATATGTAGGTTTACTGATTCAATGAAGGTATGGGTTCTAGAACTCAGACATTAGAACATCAAACATTTTGAAAGCATACTAATACCAAGAAATAATCAAAAATAAAACTAAAGGACAAACAAGCCCTAATAGGAAAAGATTCACCTTACAAGAAGGATGATTTCATGGAGAGGGGGATGAACTTACTTCGCCGATTCCCTAGCCAATCATTGACTACACAGAATACAAACAGAAAGGCAACATAAGGAAATGCAAAATAAGTATGTACACTAATACCAAGAAATAATCAAAAATAAAACTAAAGGACAAACAAGCCCTAGTTGTAAAAGATTCACCTTACAAGAAGGATGATTTCCTAGAGAGGGAGATGAACTTAATTCGCCGATTCCCTAAGACCTGTATGCAAGCAAAAGGAGAACAAAACGTTTGCTCAATTCTTACTCTTATCTTTCCAGATTCTATTCTGTCATGTTCTCTTATATACCCTAAGATGGAGATTATGAAAGAAAAACAAAAAATAACATGGAGGGATGGAGGGGATATGAAGAAGAGGCATGAGAATGAGATGATAAAGTATATGTATTTAAATCATGTACGAGACGTCTGCAGGTACGAAAAGATTACTGTTTTAAAAACACGTAAAACAATGACTAGACTATTAGTATTAGACACCATACAAAATCCAACCATGAGCAACCAATGAAAGTAAGAGAATAACTGATTAGGTTATAAATATTTGAGATAAGGTTTGGTTAATACTGCATGCAATCGGGACTCTAAAATATGTAGGTTTATTGATTCAATGAAGGTATGGGTTCTAAAACTCGGACATTAGAACATCAAACATTTTGAAAGCATACTAATACCAAGAAATAATCAAAAATAAAACTAAAGGACAAACAAGCCCTAGTAGGAAAAGATTCACCTTACAAGAAGGATGATTTCATGGAGAGGGGGATGAACTTACTTCGCCGATTCCCTAGCCAATCATTGACTACACAGAATACAAACAGAAATGCAACATAAGGAAATGCAATATAAGTATGTATACTAATACCAAGAAATAATCAAAAATAAAACTAAAGGACAAACAAGCCCAAGTTGTAAAAGATTCACCTTACAAGAAGGATGATTTCCTGGAGAGGGAGATGAACTTACTTCGCCGATTTCCTAGCCAATCATTTACTACACAGAAAACAAACAGAAAGGCAACATAAGGAAATGCAACATAAGTATGTATACTAATACGAAGAAATAATCAAAAATAAAACTAAAGGACAAACAAGCCCTAGTTGTAAAAGATTCACTTTACAAGAAGGATGATTTCCTAGAGACGGAGATGAACTTAATTCGCCGATTCCCTAAGACCTGTATGCAAGCAAAAGGAGAACAAAACGTTTGCTCAATTCTTACTCTTATCTTTCCAGATTCTATTATGTCTTGTTCTCTTATATACCCTAAGATGGAGATTATGAAAGAAAAACAAAAAATAACATGGAGGGATGGAGGGGATATGAAGAAGAGGCATGAGAATGAGATGATAAAGTATATGTATTTAAATCATGTACGAGACGTCTGCAGGTACGAAAAAATTACCGTTTTAAAAACAAGTAAAACAATGACTAGACTATTATATTAGTATTTGACACCGTACAAAATCCAACCATGAGCAACCAATGAAAGTAAGAGAATAACTGATTAGGTTATAAATATTTGACATAAGGTTTGGTTAATACTGCATGCGATCGGGACTCTAAAATATGTAGGTTTATTGATTCAATGAAGGTATGGGTTCTAAAACTCGGACATTAGAACATCAAACATTTTGTAAGCATACTAATACCAAGAAATAATCAAAAATAAAACTAAAGGACAAACAAGCCCTAATAGGAAAAGATTCACCTTACAAGAAGGATGATTTCATGGAGAGGGGGATGAACTTACTTCGCCGATTCCCTAGCCAATCATTGACTACACAGAATACAAACAGAAAGGCAACATAAGGAAATGCAAAATAAGTATGTACACTAATACCAAGAAATAATCAAAAATAAAACTAAAGGACAAACAAGCCCTAGTTGTAAAAGATTCACCTTACAAGAAGGATGATTTCCTAGAGAGGGAGATGAACTTAATTCGCCGATTCCCTAAGACCTGTATGCAAGCAAAAGGAGAACAAAACGTTTGCTCAATTCTTACTCTTATCTTTCCAGATTCTATTCTGTCATGTTCTCTTATATACCCTAAGATGGAGATTATGAAAGAAAAACAAAAAATAACATGGAGGGATGGAGGGGATATGAAGAAGAGGCATGAGAATGAGATGATAAAGTATATGTATTTAAATCATGTACGAGACGTCTGCAGGTACGAAAAAATTACCGTTTTAAAAACAAGTAAAACAATGACTAGACTATTATATTAGTATTTGACACCGTACAAAATCCAACCATGAGCAACCAATGAAAGTAAGAGAATAACTGATTAGGTTATAAATATTTGACATAAGGTTTGGTTAATACTGCATGCGATCGGGACTCTAAAATATGTAGGTTTACTGATTCAATGAAGGTATGGGTTCTAGAACTCAGGCATTAGAACATCAAACATTTTGAAAGCATACTAATACCAAGAAATAATCAAAAATAAAACTAAAGGACAAACAAGCCCTAGTAGGAAAAGATTCACCTTACAAGAAGGATGATTTCATGGAGAGGGGGATGAACTTACTTCGCCGATTCCCTAACCAATCATTGACTACACAAAATACAAACAGAAATGCAACATAAGGAAATGCAATATAAGTATGTATACTAATACGAAGAAATAATCAAAAATAAAACTAAAGGACAAACAAGCCCTAGTTGTAAAAGATTCACCTTACAAGAAGGATGATTTCCTAGAGAGGGAGATGAACTTAATTCGCCGATTCCCTAAGACCTGTATGCAAGCAAAAGGAGAACAAAACGTTTGCTCAATTCTTACTCTTATCTTTCCAGATTCTATTCTGTCCTGTTCTCTTATATACCCTAAGATGGAGATTATGAAAGAAAAACAAAAAATAACATGGAGGGATGGAGGGGATATGAAGAAGAGGCATGAGAATGAGATGATAAAGTATATGTATTTAAATCATGTACGAGACGTCTGCAGGTACGAAAAAATTACCGTTTTAAAAACAAGTAAAACAATGACTAGACTATTAGTATTTGACACCGTACAAAATCCAACCATGAGCAACCAATGAAAGTAAGAGAATAACTGATTAGGTTATAAATATTTGACATAAGGTTTGGTTAATACTGCATGCGATCGGGACTCTAAAATATGTAGGTTTATTGATTCAATGAAGGTATGGGTTCTAAAACTCGGACATTAGAACATCAAACATTTTGTAAACATACTAATACCAAGAAATAATCAAAAATAAAACTAAAGGACAAACAAGCCCTAATAGGAAAAGATTCACCTTACAAGAAGGATGATGTCATGGAGAGGGGGATGAACTTACTTCGCCGGTTCCCTAGCCAATCATTGACTACACAGAATACAAACAGAAAGGCAACATAAGGAAATGCAAAATAAGTATGTACACTAATACCAAGAAATAATCAAAAATAAAACTAAAGGCCAAACAAGCCCTAGTTGTAAAAGATTCACCTTACAAGAAGGATGATTTCCTAGAGAGGGAGATGAACTTAATTCGCCGATTCCCTAAGACCTGTATGCAAGCAAAAGGAGAACAAAACGTTTGCTCAATTCTTACTCTTATCTTTCCAGATTCTATTATGTCTTGTTCTCTTATATACCCTAAGATGGAGATTATGAAAGAAAAACAAAAAATAACATGGAGGGATGGAGGGGATATGAAGAAGAGGCATGAGAATGAGATGATAAAGTATATGTATTTAAATCATGTACGAGACGTCTGCAGGTACGAAAAAATTACCGTTTTAAAAACAAGTAAAACAATGACTAGACTATTAGTATTTGACACCGTACAAAATCCAACCATGAGCAACCAATGAAAGTAAGAGAATAACTGATAAGGTTATAAATATTTGACATAAGGTTTGGTTAATACTGCATGCGATCGGGACTCTAAAATATGTAGGTTTATTGATTCAATGAAGGTATGGGTTCTAAAACTCGGACATTAGAACATCAAACATTTTGTAAACATACTAATACCAAGAAATAATCAAAAATAAAACTAAAGGACAAACAAGCCCTAATAGGAAAAGATTCACCTTACAAGAAGGATGATTTCATGGAGAGGGGGATGAACTTACTTCGCCGATTCCCTAGCCAATCATTGACTACACAGAATACAAACAGAAAGGCAACATAAGGAAATGCAAAATAAGTATGTACACTAATACCAAGAAATAATCAAAAATAAAACTAAAGGACAAACAAGCCCTAGTTGTAAAAGATTCACCTTACAAGAAGGATGATTTCCTAGAGAGGGAGATGAACTTAATTCGCCGATTCCCTAAGACCTGTATGCAAGCAAAAGGAGAACAAAACGTTTGCTCAATTCTTACTCTTATCTTTCCAGATTCTATTCTGTCATGTTCTCTTATATACCCTAAGATGGAGATTATGAAAGAAAAACAAAAAATAACATGGAGGGATGGAGGGGATATGAAGAAGAGGCATGAGAATGAGATGATAAAGTATATGTATTTAAATCATGTACGAGACGTCTGCAGGTACGAAAAAATTACCGTTTTAAAAACAAGTAAAACAATGACTAGACTATTAGTATTTGACACCGTACAAAATCCAACCATGAGCAACCAATGAAAGTAAGAGAATAACTGATTAGGTTATAAATATTTGACATAAGGTTTGGTTAATACTGCATGCGATCGGGACTCTAAAATATGTAGGTTTACTGATTCAATGAAGGTATGGGTTCTAGAACTCAGACATTAGAACATCAAACATTTTGAAAGCATACTAATACCAAGAAATAATCAAAAATAAAACTAAAGGACAAACAAGCCCTAGTAGGAAAAGATTCACCTTACAAGAAGGATGATTTCATGGAGAGGGGGATGAACTTACTTCGCCGATTCCCTAGCCAATCATTGACTACACAGAATACAAACAGAAATGCAACATAAGGAAATGCAATATAAGTATGTATACTAATACCAAGAAATAATCAAAAATAAAACTAAAGGACAAACAAGCCCAAGTTGTAAAAGATTCACCTTACAAGAAGGATGATTTCCTGGAGAGGGAGATGAACTTACTTCGCCGATTCCCTAAGACCTGTATGCAAGCAAAAGGAGAACAAAACGTTTGCTCAATTCTTACTCTTATCTTTCCAGATTCTATTCTGTCATGTTCTCTTATATACCCTAAGATGGAGATTATGAAAGAAAAACAAAAAATAACATGGAGGGATGGAGGGGATATGAAGAAGAGGCATGAGAATGAGATGATAAAGTATATGTATTTAAATCATGTACGAGACGTCTGCAGGTACGAAAAAATTACTGTTTTAAAAACAAGTAAAACAATGACTAGACTATTAGTATTTGACACCGTACAAAATCCAACCATGAGCAACCAATGAAAGTAAGAGAATAACTGATTAGGTTATAAATATTTGACATAAGGTTTGGTTAATACTGCATGCGATCGGGACTCTAAAATATGTAGGTTTACTGATTCAATGAAGGTATGGGTTCTAGAACTCAGACATTAGAACATCAAACATTTTGAAAGCATACTAATACCAAGAAATAATCAAAAATAAAACTAAAGGACAAACAAGCCCTAATAGGAAAAGATTCACCTTACAAGAAGGATGATTTCATGGAGAGGGGGATGAACTTACTTCGCCGATTCCCTAGCCAATCATTGACTACACAGAATACAAACAGAAAGGCAACATAAGGAAATGCAAAATAAGTATGTACACTAATACCAAGAAATAATCAAAAATAAAACTAAAGGACAAACAAGCCCTAGTTGTAAAAGATTCACCTTACAAGAAGGATGATTTCCTAGAGAGGGAGATGAACTTAATTCGCCGATTCCCTAAGACCTGTATGCAAGCAAAAGGAGAACAAAACGTTTGCTCAATTCTTACTCTTATCTTTCCAGATTCTATTATGTCTTGTTCTCTTATATACCCTAAGATGGAGATTATGAAAGAAAAACAAAAAATAACATGGAGGGATGGAGGGGATATGAAGAAGAGGCATGAGAATGAGATGATAAAGTATATGTATTTAAATCATGTACGAGACGTCTGCAGGTACGAAAAAATTACCGTTTTAAAAACAAGTAAAACAATGACTAGACTATTAGTATTTGACACCGTACAAAATCCAACCATGAGCAACCAATGAAAGTAAGAGAATAACTGATAAGGTTATAAATATTTGACATAAGGTTTGGTTAATACTGCATGCGATCGGGACTCTAAAATATGTAGGTTTATTGATTCAATGAAGGTATGGGTTCTAAAACTCGGACATTAGAACATCAAACATTTTGTAAACATACTAATACCAAGAAATAATCAAAAATAAAACTAAAGGACAAACAAGCCCTAATAGGAAAAGATTCACCTTACAAGAAGGATGATTTCATGGAGAGGGGGATGAACTTACTTCGCCGATTCCCTAGCCAATCATTGACTACACAGAATACAAACAGAAAGGCAACATAAGGAAATGCAAAATAAGTATGTACACTAATACCAAGAAATAATCAAAAATAAAACTAAAGGACAAACAAGCCCTAGTTGTAAAAGATTCACCTTACAAGAAGGATGATTTCCTAGAGAGGGAGATGAACTTAATTCGCCGATTCCCTAAGACCTGTATGCAAGCAAAAGGAGAACAAAACGTTTGCTCAATTCTTACTCTTATCTTTCCAGATTCTATTCTGTCATGTTCTCTTATATACCCTAAGATGGAGATTATGAAAGAAAAACAAAAAATAACATGGAGGGATGGAGGGGATATGAAGAAGAGGCATGAGAATGAGATGATAAAGTATATGTATTTAAATCATGTACGAGACGTCTGCAGGTACGAAAAAATTACTGTTTTAAAAACAAGTAAAACAATGACTAGACTATTAGTATTTGACACCGTACAAAATCCAACCATGAGCAACCAATGAAAGTAAGAGAATAACTGATTAGGTTATAAATATTTGACATAAGGTTTGGTTAATACTGCATGCGATCGGGACTCTAAAATATGTAGGTTTACTGATTCAATGAAGGTATGGGTTCTAGAACTCAGACATTAGAACATCAAACATTTTGAAAGAATACTAATACCAAGAAATAATCAAAAATAAAACTAAAGGACAAACAAGCCCTAATAGGAAAAGATTCACCTTACAAGAAGGATGATTTCATGGAGAGGGGGATGAACTTACTTCGCCGATTCCCTAGCCAATCATTGACTACACAGAATACAAACAGAAAGGCAACATAAGGAAATGCAAAATAAGTATGTACACTAATACCAAGAAATAATCAAAAATAAAACTAAAGGACAAACAAGCCCTAGTTGTAAAAGATTCACCTTACAAGAAGGATGATTTCCTAGAGAGGGAGATGAACTTAATTCGCCGATTCCCTAAGACCTGTATGCAAGCAAAAGGAGAACAAAACGTTTGCTCAATTCTTACTCTTATCTTTCCAGATTCTATTCTGTCATGTTCTCTTATATACCCTAAGATGGAGATTATGAAAGAAAAACAAAAAATAACATGGAGGGATGGAGGGGATATGAAGAAGAGGCATGAGAATGAGATGATAAAGTATATGTATTTAAATCATGTACGAGACGTCTGCAGGTACGAAAAAATTACTGTTTTAAAAACAAGTAAAACAATGACTAGACTATTAGTATTTGACACCGTACAAAATCCAACCATGAGCAACCAATGAAAGTAAGAGAATAACTGATTAGGTTATAAATATTTGACATAAGGTTTGGTTAATACTGCATGCGATCGGGACTCTAAAATATGTAGGTTTACTGATTCAATGAAGGTATGGGTTCTAGAACTCAGACATTAGAACATCAAACATTTTGAAAGAATACTAATACCAAGAAATAATCAAAAATAAAACTAAAGGACAAACAAGCCCTAATAGGAAAAGATTCACCTTACAAGAAGGATGATTTCATGGAGAGGGGGATGAACTTACTTCGCCGATTCCCTAGCCAATCATTGACTACACAGAATACAAACAGAAAGGCAACATAAGGAAATGCAAAATAAGTATGTACACTAATACCAAGAAATAATCAAAAATAAAACTAAAGGACAAACAAGCCCTAGTTGTAAAAGATTCACCTTACAAGAAGGATGATTTCCTAGAGAGGGAGATGAACTTAATTCGCCGATTCCCTAAGACCTGTATGCAAGCAAAAGGAGAACAAAACGTTTGCTCAATTCTTACTCTTATCTTTCCAGATTCTATTCTGTCATGTTCTCTTATATACCCTAAGATGGAGATTATGAAAGAAAAACAAAAAATAACATGGAGGGATGGAGGGGATATGAAGAAGAGGCATGAGAATGAGATGATAAAGTATATGTATTTAAATCATGTACGAGACGTCTGCAGGTACGAAAAAATTACCGTTTTAAAAACAAGTAAAACAATGACTAGACTATTATATTAGTATTTGACACCGTACAAAATCCAACCATGAGCAACCAATGAAAGTAAGAGAATAACTGATTAGGTTATAAATATTTGACATAAGGTTTGGTTAATACTGCATGCGATCGGGACTCTAAAATATGTAGGTTTACTGATTCAATGAAGGTATGGGTTCTAGAACTCAGGCATTAGAACATCAAACATTTTGAAAGCATACTAATACCAAGAAATAATCAAAAATAAAACTAAAGGACAAACAAGCCCTAGTAGGAAAAGATTCACCTTACAAGAAGGATGATTTCATGGAGAGGGGGATGAACTTACTTCGCCGATTCCCTAACCAATCATTGACTACACAAAATACAAACAGAAATGCAACATAAGGAAATGCAATATAAGTATGTATACTAATACGAAGAAATAATCAAAAATAAAACTAAAGGACAAACAAGCCCTAGTTGTAAAAGATTCACCTTACAAGAAGGATGATTTCCTAGAGAGGGAGATGAACTTAATTCGCCGATTCCCTAAGACCTGTATGCAAGCAAAAGGAGAACAAAACGTTTGCTCAATTCTTACTCTTATCTTTCCAGATTCTATTCTGTCCTGTTCTCTTATATACCCTAAGATGGAGATTATGAAAGAAAAACAAAAAATAACATGGAGGGATGGAGGGGATATGAAGAAGAGGCATGAGAATGAGATGATAAAGTATATGTATTTAAATCATGTACGAGACGTCTGCAGGTACGAAAAAATTACCGTTTTAAAAACAAGTAAAACAATGACTAGACTATTAGTATTTGACACCGTACAAAATCCAACCATGAGCAACCAATGAAAGTAAGAGAATAACTGATTAGGTTATAAATATTTGACATAAGGTTTGGTTAATACTGCATGCGATCGGGACTCTAAAATATGTAGGTTTATTGATTCAATGAAGGTATGGGTTCTAAAACTCGGACATTAGAACATCAAACATTTTGTAAACATACTAATACCAAGAAATAATCAAAAATAAAACTAAAGGACAAACAAGCCCTAATAGGAAAAGATTCACCTTACAAGAAGGATGATGTCATGGAGAGGGGGATGAACTTACTTCGCCGGTTCCCTAGCCAATCATTGACTACACAGAATACAAACAGAAAGGCAACATAAGGAAATGCAAAATAAGTATGTACACTAATACCAAGAAATAATCAAAAATAAAACTAAAGGCCAAACAAGCCCTAGTTGTAAAAGATTCACCTTACAAGAAGGATGATTTCCTAGAGAGGGAGATGAACTTAATTCGCCGATTCCCTAAGACCTGTATGCAAGCAAAAGGAGAACAAAACGTTTGCTCAATTCTTACTCTTATCTTTCCAGATTCTATTATGTCTTGTTCTCTTATATACCCTAAGATGGAGATTATGAAAGAAAAACAAAAAATAACATGGAGGGATGGAGGGGATATGAAGAAGAGGCATGAGAATGAGATGATAAAGTATATGTATTTAAATCATGTACGAGACGTCTGCAGGTACGAAAAAATTACCGTTTTAAAAACAAGTAAAACAATGACTAGACTATTAGTATTTGACACCGTACAAAATCCAACCATGAGCAACCAATGAAAGTAAGAGAATAACTGATAAGGTTATAAATATTTGACATAAGGTTTGGTTAATACTGCATGCGATCGGGACTCTAAAATATGTAGGTTTATTGATTCAATGAAGGTATGGGTTCTAAAACTCGGACATTAGAACATCAAACATTTTGTAAACATACTAATACCAAGAAATAATCAAAAATAAAACTAAAGGACAAACAAGCCCTAATAGGAAAAGATTCACCTTACAAGAAGGATGATTTCATGGAGAGGGGGATGAACTTACTTCGCCGATTCCCTAGCCAATCATTGACTACACAGAATACAAACAGAAAGGCAACATAAGGAAATGCAAAATAAGTATGTACACTAATACCAAGAAATAATCAAAAATAAAACTAAAGGACAAACAAGCCCTAGTTGTAAAAGATTCACCTTACAAGAAGGATGATTTCCTAGAGAGGGAGATGAACTTAATTCGCCGATTCCCTAAGACCTGTATGCAAGCAAAAGGAGAACAAAACGTTTGCTCAATTCTTACTCTTATCTTTCCAGATTCTATTCTGTCATGTTCTCTTATATACCCTAAGATGGAGATTATGAAAGAAAAACAAAAAATAACATGGAGGGATGGAGGGGATATGAAGAAGAGGCATGAGAATGAGATGATAAAGTATATGTATTTAAATCATGTACGAGACGTCTGCAGGTACGAAAAAATTACCGTTTTAAAAACAAGTAAAACAATGACTAGACTATTAGTATTTGACACCGTACAAAATCCAACCATGAGCAACCAATGAAAGTAAGAGAATAACTGATTAGGTTATAAATATTTGACATAAGGTTTGGTTAATACTGCATGCGATCGGGACTCTAAAATATGTAGGTTTACTGATTCAATGAAGGTATGGGTTCTAGAACTCAGACATTAGAACATCAAACATTTTGAAAGCATACTAATACCAAGAAATAATCAAAAATAAAACTAAAGGACAAACAAGCCCTAGTAGGAAAAGATTCACCTTACAAGAAGGATGATTTCATGGAGAGGGGGATGAACTTACTTCGCCGATTCCCTAGCCAATCATTGACTACACAGAATACAAACAGAAATGCAACATAAGGAAATGCAATATAAGTATGTATACTAATACCAAGAAATAATCAAAAATAAAACTAAAGGACAAACAAGCCCAAGTTGTAAAAGATTCACCTTACAAGAAGGATGATTTCCTGGAGAGGGAGATGAACTTACTTCGCCGATTCCCTAAGACCTGTATGCAAGCAAAAGGAGAACAAAACGTTTGCTCAATTCTTACTCTTATCTTTCCAGATTCTATTCTGTCATGTTCTCTTATATACCCTAAGATGGAGATTATGAAAGAAAAACAAAAAATAACATGGAGGGATGGAGGGGATATGAAGAAGAGGCATGAGAATGAGATGATAAAGTATATGTATTTAAATCATGTACGAGACGTCTGCAGGTACGAAAAAATTACTGTTTTAAAAACAAGTAAAACAATGACTAGACTATTAGTATTTGACACCGTACAAAATCCAACCATGAGCAACCAATGAAAGTAAGAGAATAACTGATTAGGTTATAAATATTTGACATAAGGTTTGGTTAATACTGCATGCGATCGGGACTCTAAAATATGTAGGTTTACTGATTCAATGAAGGTATGGGTTCTAGAACTCAGACATTAGAACATCAAACATTTTGAAAGCATACTAATACCAAGAAATAATCAAAAATAAAACTAAAGGACAAACAAGCCCTAATAGGAAAAGATTCACCTTACAAGAAGGATGATTTCATGGAGAGGGGGATGAACTTACTTCGCCGATTCCCTAGCCAATCATTGACTACACAGAATACAAACAGAAAGGCAACATAAGGAAATGCAAAATAAGTATGTACACTAATACCAAGAAATAATCAAAAATAAAACTAAAGGACAAACAAGCCCTAGTTGTAAAAGATTCACCTTACAAGAAGGATGATTTCCTAGAGAGGGAGATGAACTTAATTCGCCGATTCCCTAAGACCTGTATGCAAGCAAAAGGAGAACAAAACGTTTGCTCAATTCTTACTCTTATCTTTCCAGATTCTATTATGTCTTGTTCTCTTATATACCCTAAGATGGAGATTATGAAAGAAAAACAAAAAATAACATGGAGGGATGGAGGGGATATGAAGAAGAGGCATGAGAATGAGATGATAAAGTATATGTATTTAAATCATGTACGAGACGTCTGCAGGTACGAAAAAATTACCGTTTTAAAAACAAGTAAAACAATGACTAGACTATTAGTATTTGACACCGTACAAAATCCAACCATGAGCAACCAATGAAAGTAAGAGAATAACTGATAAGGTTATAAATATTTGACATAAGGTTTGGTTAATACTGCATGCGATCGGGACTCTAAAATATGTAGGTTTATTGATTCAATGAAGGTATGGGTTCTAAAACTCGGACATTAGAACATCAAACATTTTGTAAACATACTAATACCAAGAAATAATCAAAAATAAAACTAAAGGACAAACAAGCCCTAATAGGAAAAGATTCACCTTACAAGAAGGATGATTTCATGGAGAGGGGGATGAACTTACTTCGCCGATTCCCTAGCCAATCATTGACTACACAGAATACAAACAGAAAGGCAACATAAGGAAATGCAAAATAAGTATGTACACTAATACCAAGAAATAATCAAAAATAAAACTAAAGGACAAACAAGCCCTAGTTGTAAAAGATTCACCTTACAAGAAGGATGATTTCCTAGAGAGGGAGATGAACTTAATTCGCCGATTCCCTAAGACCTGTATGCAAGCAAAAGGAGAACAAAACGTTTGCTCAATTCTTACTCTTATCTTTCCAGATTCTATTCTGTCATGTTCTCTTATATACCCTAAGATGGAGATTATGAAAGAAAAACAAAAAATAACATGGAGGGATGGAGGGGATATGAAGAAGAGGCATGAGAATGAGATGATAAAGTATATGTATTTAAATCATGTACGAGACGTCTGCAGGTACGAAAAAATTACTGTTTTAAAAACAAGTAAAACAATGACTAGACTATTAGTATTTGACACCGTACAAAATCCAACCATGAGCAACCAATGAAAGTAAGAGAATAACTGATTAGGTTATAAATATTTGACATAAGGTTTGGTTAATACTGCATGCGATCGGGACTCTAAAATATGTAGGTTTACTGATTCAATGAAGGTATGGGTTCTAGAACTCAGACATTAGAACATCAAACATTTTGAAAGAATACTAATACCAAGAAATAATCAAAAATAAAACTAAAGGACAAACAAGCCCTAATAGGAAAAGATTCACCTTACAAGAAGGATGATTTCATGGAGAGGGGGATGAACTTACTTCGCCGATTCCCTAGCCAATCATTGACTACACAGAATACAAACAGAAAGGCAACATAAGGAAATGCAAAATAAGTATGTACACTAATACCAAGAAATAATCAAAAATAAAACTAAAGGACAAACAAGCCCTAGTTGTAAAAGATTCACCTTACAAGAAGGATGATTTCCTAGAGAGGGAGATGAACTTAATTCGCCGATTCCCTAAGACCTGTATGCAAGCAAAAGGAGAACAAAACGTTTGCTCAATTCTTACTCTTATCTTTCCAGATTCTATTCTGTCATGTTCTCTTATATACCCTAAGATGGAGATTATGAAAGAAAAACAAAAAATAACATGGAGGGATGGAGGGGATATGAAGAAGAGGCATGAGAATGAGATGATAAAGTATATGTATTTAAATCATGTACGAGACGTCTGCAGGTACGAAAAAATTACCGTTTTAAAAACAAGTAAAACAATGACTAGACTATTAGTATTTGACACCGTACAAAATCCAACCATGAGCAACCAATGAAAGTAAGAGAATAACTGATAAGGTTATAAATATTTGACATAAGGTTTGGTTAATACTGCATGCGATCGGGACTCTAAAATATGTAGGTTTATTGATTCAATGAAGGTATGGGTTCTAAAACTCGGACATTAGAACATCAAACATTTTGTAAACATACTAATACCAAGAAATAATCAAAAATAAAACTAAAGGACAAACAAGCCCTAATAGGAAAAGATTCACCTTACAAGAAGGATGATTTCATGGAGAGGGGGATGAACTTACTTCGCCGATTCCCTAGCCAATCATTGACTACACAGAATACAAACAGAAAGGCAACATAAGGAAATGCAAAATAAGTATGTACACTAATACCAAGAAATAATCAAAAATAAAACTAAAGGACAAACAAGCCCTAGTTGTAAAAGATTCACCTTACAAGAAGGATGATTTCCTAGAGAGGGAGATGAACTTAATTCGCCGATTCCCTAAGACCTGTATGCAAGCAAAAGGAGAACAAAACGTTTGCTCAATTCTTACTCTTATCTTTCCAGATTCTATTCTGTCATGTTCTCTTATATACCCTAAGATGGAGATTATGAAAGAAAAACAAAAAATAACATGGAGGGATGGAGGGGATATGAAGAAGAGGCATGAGAATGAGATGATAAAGTATATGTATTTAAATCATGTACGAGACGTCTGCAGGTACGAAAAAATTACTGTTTTAAAAACAAGTAAAACAATGACTAGACTATTAGTATTTGACACCGTACAAAATCCAACCATGAGCAACCAATGAAAGTAAGAGAATAACTGATTAGGTTATAAATATTTGACATAAGGTTTGGTTAATACTGCATGCGATCGGGACTCTAAAATATGTAGGTTTACTGATTCAATGAAGGTATGGGTTCTAGAACTCAGACATTAGAACATCAAACATTTTGAAAGCATACTAATACCAAGAAATAATCAAAAATAAAACTAAAGGACAAACAAGCCCTAATAGGAAAAGATTCACCTTACAAGAAGGATGATTTCATGGACAGGGGGATGAACTTACTTCGCCGATTCCCTAGCCAATCATTGACTACACAGAATACAAACAGAAAGGCAACATAAGGAAATGCAAAATAAGTATGTACACTAATACCAAGAAATAATCAAAAATAAAACTAAAGGACAAACAAGCCCTAGTTGTAAAAGATTCACCTTACAAGAAGGATGATTTCCTAGAGAGGGAGATGAACTTAATTCGCCGATTCCCTAAGACCTGTATGCAAGCAAAAGGAGAACAAAACGTTTGCTCAATTCTTACTCTTATCTTTCCAGATTCTATTCTGTCATGTTCTCTTATATACCCTAAGATGGAGATTATGAAAGAAAAACAAAAAATAACATGGAGGGATGGAGGGGATATGAAGAAGAGGCATGAGAATGAGATGATAAAGTATATGTATTTAAATCATGTACGAGACGTCTGCAGGTACGAAAAAATTACCGTTTTAAAAACAAGTAAAACAATGACTAGACTATTAGTATTTGACACCGTACAAAATCCAACCATGAGCAACCAATGAAAGTAAGAGAATAACTGATTAGGTTATAAATATTTGACATAAGGTTTGGTTAATACTGCATGCGATCGGGACTCTAAAATATGTAGGTTTACTGATTCAATGAAGGTATGGGTTCTAGAACTCAGACATTAGAACATCAAACATTTTGAAAGCATACTAATACCAAGAAATAATCAAAAATAAAACTAAAGGACAAACAAGCCCTAATAGGAAAAGATTCACCTTACAAGAAGGATGATTTCATGGAGAGGGGGATGAACTTACTTCGCCGATTCCCTAGCCAATCATTGACTACACAGAATACAAACAGAAAGGCAACATAAGGAAATGCAAAATAAGTATGTACACTAATACCAAGAAATAATCAAAAATAAAACTAAAGGACAAACAAGCCCTAGTTGTAAAAGATTCACCTTACAAGAAGGATGATTTCCTAGAGAGGGAGATGAACTTAATTCGCCGATTCCCTAAGACCTGTATGCAAGCAAAAGGAGAACAAAACGTTTGCTCAATTCTTACTCTTATCTTTCCAGATTCTATTCTGTCATGTTCTCTTATATACCCTAAGATGGAGATTATGAAAGAAAAACAAAAAATAACATGGAGGGATGGAGGGGATATGAAGAAGAGGCATGAGAATGAGATGATAAAGTATATGTATTTAAATCATGTACGAGACGTCTGCAGGTACGAAAAAATTACCGTTTTAAAAACAAGTAAAACAATGACTAGACTATTAGTATTTGACACCGTACAAAATCCAACCATGAGCAACCAATGAAAGTAAGAGAATAACTGATAAGGTTATAAATATTTGACATAAGGTTTGGTTAATACTGCATGCGATCGGGACTCTAAAATATGTAGGTTTATTGATTCAATGAAGGTATGGGTTCTAAAACTCGGACATTAGAACATCAAACATTTTGTAAACATACTAATACCAAGAAATAATCAAAAATAAAACTAAAGGACAAACAAGCCCTAATAGGAAAAGATTCACCTTACAAGAAGGATGATTTCATGGAGAGGGGGATGAACTTACTTCGCCGATTCCCTAGCCAATCATTGACTACACAGAATACAAACAGAAAGGCAACATAAGGAAATGCAAAATAAGTATGTACACTAATACCAAGAAATAATCAAAAATAAAACTAAAGGACAAACAAGCCCTAGTTGTAAAAGATTCACCTTACAAGAAGGATGATTTCCTAGAGAGGGAGATGAACTTAATTCGCCGATTCCCTAAGACCTGTATGCAAGCAAAAGGAGAACAAAACGTTTGCTCAATTCTTACTCTTATCTTTCCAGATTCTATTCTGTCATGTTCTCTTATATACCCTAAGATGGAGATTATGAAAGAAAAACAAAAAATAACATGGAGGGATGGAGGGGATATGAAGAAGAGGCATGAGAATGAGATGATAAAGTATATGTATTTAAATCATGTACGAGACGTCTGCAGGTACGAAAAAATTACTGTTTTAAAAACAAGTAAAACAATGACTAGACTATTAGTATTTGACACCGTACAAAATCCAACCATGAGCAACCAATGAAAGTAAGAGAATAACTGATTAGGTTATAAATATTTGACATAAGGTTTGGTTAATACTGCATGCGATCGGGACTCTAAAATATGTAGGTTTACTGATTCAATGAAGGTATGGGTTCTAGAACTCAGACATTAGAACATCAAACATTTTGAAAGCATACTAATACCAAGAAATAATCAAAAATAAAACTAAAGGACAAACAAGCCCTAATAGGAAAAGATTCACCTTACAAGAAGGATGATTTCATGGACAGGGGGATGAACTTACTTCGCCGATTCCCTAGCCAATCATTGACTACACAGAATACAAACAGAAAGGCAACATAAGGAAATGCAAAATAAGTATGTACACTAATACCAAGAAATAATCAAAAATAAAACTAAAGGACAAACAAGCCCTAGTTGTAAAAGATTCACCTTACAAGAAGGATGATTTCCTAGAGAGGGAGATGAACTTAATTCGCCGATTCCCTAAGACCTGTATGCAAGCAAAAGGAGAACAAAACGTTTGCTCAATTCTTACTCTTATCTTTCCAGATTCTATTCTGTCATGTTCTCTTATATACCCTAAGATGGAGATTATGAAAGAAAAACAAAAAATAACATGGAGGGATGGAGGGGATATGAAGAAGAGGCATGAGAATGAGATGATAAAGTATATGTATTTAAATCATGTACGAGACGTCTGCAGGTACGAAAAAATTACCGTTTTAAAAACAAGTAAAACAATGACTAGACTATTAGTATTTGACACCGTACAAAATCCAACCATGAGCAACCAATGAAAGTAAGAGAATAACTGATTAGGTTATAAATATTTGACATAAGGTTTGGTTAATACTGCATGCGATCGGGACTCTAAAATATGTAGGTTTACTGATTCAATGAAGGTATGGGTTCTAGAACTCAGACATTAGAACATCAAACATTTTGAAAGCATACTAATACCAAGAAATAATCAAAAATAAAACTAAAGGACAAACAAGCCCTAGTAGGAAAAGATTCACCTTACAAGAAGGATGATTTCATGGAGAGGGGGATGAACTTACTTCGCCGATTCCCTAGCCAATCATTGACTACACAGAATACAAACAGAAATGCAACATAAGGAAATGCAATATAAGTATGTATACTAATACCAAGAAATAATCAAAAATAAAACTAAAGGACAAACAAGCCCAAGTTGTAAAAGATTCACCTTACAAGAAGGATGATTTCCTGGAGAGGGAGATGAACTTACTTCGCCGATTCCCTAAGACCTGTATGCAAGCAAAAGGAGAACAAAACGTTTGCTCAATTCTTACTCTTATCTTTCCAGATTCTATTCTGTCATGTTCTCTTATATACCCTAAGATGGAGATTATGAAAGAAAAACAAAAAATAACATGGAGGGATGGAGGGGATATGAAGAAGAGGCATGAGAATGAGATGATAAAGTATATGTATTTAAATCATGTACGAGACGTCTGCAGGTACGAAAAAATTACTGTTTTAAAAACAAGTAAAACAATGACTAGACTATTAGTATTTGACACCGTACAAAATCCAACCATGAGCAACCAATGAAAGTAAGAGAATAACTGATTAGGTTATAAATATTTGACATAAGGTTTGGTTAATACTGCATGCGATCGGGACTCTAAAATATGTAGGTTTACTGATTCAATGAAGGTATGGGTTCTAGAACTCAGACATTAGAACATCAAACATTTTGAAAGCATACTAATACCAAGAAATAATCAAAAATAAAACTAAAGGACAAACAAGCCCTAATAGGAAAAGATTCACCTTACAAGAAGGATGATTTCATGGAGAGGGGGATGAACTTACTTCGCCGATTCCCTAGCCAATCATTGACTACACAGAATACAAACAGAAAGGCAACATAAGGAAATGCAAAATAAGTATGTACACTAATACCAAGAAATAATCAAAAATAAAACTAAAGGACAAACAAGCCCTAGTTGTAAAAGATTCACCTTACAAGAAGGATGATTTCCTAGAGAGGGAGATGAACTTAATTCGCCGATTCCCTAAGACCTGTATGCAAGCAAAAGGAGAACAAAACGTTTGCTCAATTCTTACTCTTATCTTTCCAGATTCTATTCTGTCATGTTCTCTTATATACCCTAAGATGGAGATTATGAAAGAAAAACAAAAAATAACATGGAGGGATGGAGGGGATATGAAGAAGAGGCATGAGAATGAGATGATAAAGTATATGTATTTAAATCATGTACGAGACGTCTGCAGGTACGAAAAAATTACTGTTTTAAAAACAAGTAAAACAATGACTAGACTATTAGTATTTGACACCGTACAAAATCCAACCATGAGCAACCAATGAAAGTAAGAGAATAACTGATTAGGTTATAAATATTTGACATAAGGTTTGGTTAATACTGCATGCGATCGGGACTCTAAAATATGTAGGTTTACTGATTCAATGAAGGTATGGGTTCTAGAACTCAGACATTAGAACATCAAACATTTTGAAAGCATACTAATACCAAGAAATAATCAAAAATAAAACTAAAGGACAAACAAGCCCTAATAGGAAAAGATTCACCTTACAAGAAGGATGATTTCATGGACAGGGGGATGAACTTACTTCGCCGATTCCCTAGCCAATCATTGACTACACAGAATACAAACAGAAAGGCAACATAAGGAAATGCAAAATAAGTATGTACACTAATACCAAGAAATAATCAAAAATAAAACTAAAGGACAAACAAGCCCTAGTTGTAAAAGATTCACCTTACAAGAAGGATGATTTCCTAGAGAGGGAGATGAACTTAATTCGCCGATTCCCTAAGACCTGTATGCAAGCAAAAGGAGAACAAAACGTTTGCTCAATTCTTACTCTTATCTTTCCAGATTCTATTCTGTCATGTTCTCTTATATACCCTAAGATGGAGATTATGAAAGAAAAACAAAAAATAACATGGAGGGATGGAGGGGATATGAAGAAGAGGCATGAGAATGAGATGATAAAGTATATGTATTTAAATCATGTACGAGACGTCTGCAGGTACGAAAAAATTACCGTTTTAAAAACAAGTAAAACAATGACTAGACTATTAGTATTTGACACCGTACAAAATCCAACCATGAGCAACCAATGAAAGTAAGAGAATAACTGATTAGGTTATAAATATTTGACATAAGGTTTGGTTAATACTGCATGCGATCGGGACTCTAAAATATGTAGGTTTACTGATTCAATGAAGGTATGGGTTCTAGAACTCAGACATTAGAACATCAAACATTTTGAAAGCATACTAATACCAAGAAATAATCAAAAATAAAACTAAAGGACAAACAAGCCCTAGTAGGAAAAGATTCACCTTACAAGAAGGATGATTTCATGGAGAGGGGGATGAACTTACTTCGCCGATTCCCTAGCCAATCATTGACTACACAGAATACAAACAGAAATGCAACATAAGGAAATGCAATATAAGTATGTATACTAATACCAAGAAATAATCAAAAATAAAACTAAAGGACAAACAAGCCCAAGTTGTAAAAGATTCACCTTACAAGAAGGATGATTTCCTGGAGAGGGAGATGAACTTACTTCGCCGATTCCCTAAGACCTGTATGCAAGCAAAAGGAGAACAAAACGTTTGCTCAATTCTTACTCTTATCTTTCCAGATTCTATTCTGTCATGTTCTCTTATATACCCTAAGATGGAGATTATGAAAGAAAAACAAAAAATAACATGGAGGGATGGAGGGGATATGAAGAAGAGGCATGAGAATGAGATGATAAAGTATATGTATTTAAATCATGTACGAGACGTCTGCAGGTACGAAAAAATTACTGTTTTAAAAACAAGTAAAACAATGACTAGACTATTAGTATTTGACACCGTACAAAATCCAACCATGAGCAACCAATGAAAGTAAGAGAATAACTGATTAGGTTATAAATATTTGACATAAGGTTTGGTTAATACTGCATGCGATCGGGACTCTAAAATATGTAGGTTTACTGATTCAATGAAGGTATGGGTTCTAGAACTCAGACATTAGAACATCAAACATTTTGAAAGCATACTAATACCAAGAAATAATCAAAAATAAAACTAAAGGACAAACAAGCCCTAATAGGAAAAGATTCACCTTACAAGAAGGATGATTTCATGGAGAGGGGGATGAACTTACTTCGCCGATTCCCTAGCCAATCATTGACTACACAGAATACAAACAGAAAGGCAACATAAGGAAATGCAAAATAAGTATGTACACTAATACCAAGAAATAATCAAAAATAAAACTAAAGGACAAACAAGCCCTAGTTGTAAAAGATTCACCTTACAAGAAGGATGATTTCCTAGAGAGGGAGATGAACTTAATTCGCCGATTCCCTAAGACCTGTATGCAAGCAAAAGGAGAACAAAACGTTTGCTCAATTCTTACTCTTATCTTTCCAGATTCTATTATGTCTTGTTCTCTTATATACCCTAAGATGGAGATTATGAAAGAAAAACAAAAAATAACATGGAGGGATGGAGGGGATATGAAGAAGAGGCATGAGAATGAGATGATAAAGTATATGTATTTAAATCATGTACGAGACGTCTGCAGGTACGAAAAAATTACCGTTTTAAAAACAAGTAAAACAATGACTAGACTATTAGTATTTGACACCGTACAAAATCCAACCATGAGCAACCAATGAAAGTAAGAGAATAACTGATAAGGTTATAAATATTTGACATAAGGTTTGGTTAATACTGCATGCGATCGGGACTCTAAAATATGTAGGTTTATTGATTCAATGAAGGTATGGGTTCTAAAACTCGGACATTAGAACATCAAACATTTTGTAAACATACTAATACCAAGAAATAATCAAAAATAAAACTAAAGGACAAACAAGCCCTAATAGGAAAAGATTCACCTTACAAGAAGGATGATTTCATGGAGAGGGGGATGAACTTACTTCGCCGATTCCCTAGCCAATCATTGACTACACAGAATACAAACAGAAAGGCAACATAAGGAAATGCAAAATAAGTATGTACACTAATACCAAGAAATAATCAAAAATAAAACTAAAGGACAAACAAGCCCTAGTTGTAAAAGATTCACCTTACAAGAAGGATGATTTCCTAGAGAGGGAGATGAACTTAATTCGCCGATTCCCTAAGACCTGTATGCAAGCAAAAGGAGAACAAAACGTTTGCTCAATTCTTACTCTTATCTTTCCAGATTCTATTCTGTCATGTTCTCTTATATACCCTAAGATGGAGATTATGAAAGAAAAACAAAAAATAACATGGAGGGATGGAGGGGATATGAAGAAGAGGCATGAGAATGAGATGATAAAGTATATGTATTTAAATCATGTACGAGACGTCTGCAGGTACGAAAAAATTACTGTTTTAAAAACAAGTAAAACAATGACTAGACTATTAGTATTTGACACCGTACAAAATCCAACCATGAGCAACCAATGAAAGTAAGAGAATAACTGATTAGGTTATAAATATTTGACATAAGGTTTGGTTAATACTGCATGCGATCGGGACTCTAAAATATGTAGGTTTACTGATTCAATGAAGGTATGGGTTCTAGAACTCAGACATTAGAACATCAAACATTTTGAAAGAATACTAATACCAAGAAATAATCAAAAATAAAACTAAAGGACAAACAAGCCCTAATAGGAAAAGATTCACCTTACAAGAAGGATGATTTCATGGACAGGGGGATGAACTTACTTCGCCGATTCCCTAGCCAATCATTGACTACACAGAATACAAACAGAAAGGCAACATAAGGAAATGCAAAATAAGTATGTACACTAATACCAAGAAATAATCAAAAATAAAACTAAAGGACAAACAAGCCCTAGTTGTAAAAGATTCACCTTACAAGAAGGATGATTTCCTAGAGAGGGAGATGAACTTAATTCGCCGATTCCCTAAGACCTGTATGCAAGCAAAAGGAGAACAAAACGTTTGCTCAATTCTTACTCTTATCTTTCCAGATTCTATTCTGTCATGTTCTCTTATATACCCTAAGATGGAGATTATGAAAGAAAAACAAAAAATAACATGGAGGGATGGAGGGGATATGAAGAAGAGGCATGAGAATGAGATGATAAAGTATATGTATTTAAATCATGTACGAGACGTCTGCAGGTACGAAAAAATTACCGTTTTAAAAACAAGTAAAACAATGACTAGACTATTAGTATTTGACACCGTACAAAATCCAACCATGAGCAACCAATGAAAGTAAGAGAATAACTGATAAGGTTATAAATATTTGACATAAGGTTTGGTTAATACTGCATGCGATCGGGACTCTAAAATATGTAGGTTTATTGATTCAATGAAGGTATGGGTTCTAAAACTCGGACATTAGAACATCAAACATTTTGTAAACATACTAATACCAAGAAATAATCAAAAATAAAACTAAAGGACAAACAAGCCCTAATAGGAAAAGATTCACCTTACAAGAAGGATGATTTCATGGAGAGGGGGATGAACTTACTTCGCCGATTCCCTAGCCAATCATTGACTACACAGAATACAAACAGAAAGGCAACATAAGGAAATGCAAAATAAGTATGTACACTAATACCAAGAAATAATCAAAAATAAAACTAAAGGACAAACAAGCCCTGGTTGTAAAAGATTCACCTTACAAGAAGGATGATTTCCTAGAGAGGGAGATGAACTTAATTCGCCGATTCCCTAAGACCTGTATGCAAGCAAAAGGAGAACAAAACGTTTGCTCAATTCTTACTCTTATCTTTCCAGATTCTATTCTGTCATGTTCTCTTATATACCCTAAGATGGAGATTATGAAAGAAAAACAAAAAATAACATGGAGGGATGGAGGGGATATGAAGAAGAGGCATGAGAATGAGATGATAAAGTATATGTATTTAAATCATGTACGAGACGTCTGCAGGTACGAAAAAATTACTGTTTTAAAAACAAGTAAAACAATGACTAGACTATTAGTATTTGACACCGTACAAAATCCAACCATGAGCAACCAATGAAAGTAAGAGAATAACTGATTAGGTTATAAATATTTGACATAAGGTTTGGTTAATACTGCATGCGATCGGGACTCTAAAATATGTAGGTTTACTGATTCAATGAAGGTATGGGTTCTAGAACTCAGACATTAGAACATCAAACATTTTGAAAGCATACTAATACCAAGAAATAATCAAAAATAAAACTAAAGGACAAACAAGCCCTAATAGGAAAAGATTCACCTTACAAGAAGGATGATTTCATGGACAGGGGGATGAACTTACTTCGCCGATTCCCTAGCCAATCATTGACTACACAGAATACAAACAGAAAGGCAACATAAGGAAATGCAAAATAAGTATGTACACTAATACCAAGAAATAATCAAAAATAAAACTAAAGGACAAACAAGCCCTAGTTGTAAAAGATTCACCTTACAAGAAGGATGATTTCCTAGAGAGGGAGATGAACTTAATTCGCCGATTCCCTAAGACCTGTATGCAAGCAAAAGGAGAACAAAACGTTTGCTCAATTCTTACTCTTATCTTTCCAGATTCTATTCTGTCATGTTCTCTTATATACCCTAAGATGGAGATTATGAAAGAAAAACAAAAAATAACATGGAGGGATGGAGGGGATATGAAGAAGAGGCATGAGAATGAGATGATAAAGTATATGTATTTAAATCATGTACGAGACGTCTGCAGGTACGAAAAAATTACCGTTTTAAAAACAAGTAAAACAATGACTAGACTATTAGTATTTGACACCGTACAAAATCCAACCATGAGCAACCAATGAAAGTAAGAGAATAACTGATTAGGTTATAAATATTTGACATAAGGTTTGGTTAATACTGCATGCGATCGGGACTCTAAAATATGTAGGTTTACTGATTCAATGAAGGTATGGGTTCTAGAACTCAGACATTAGAACATCAAACATTTTGAAAGCATACTAATACCAAGAAATAATCAAAAATAAAACTAAAGGACAAACAAGCCCTAGTAGGAAAAGATTCACCTTACAAGAAGGATGATTTCATGGAGAGGGGGATGAACTTACTTCGCCGATTCCCTAGCCAATCATTGACTACACAGAATACAAACAGAAATGCAACATAAGGAAATGCAATATAAGTATGTATACTAATACCAAGAAATAATCAAAAATAAAACTAAAGGACAAACAAGCCCAAGTTGTAAAAGATTCACCTTACAAGAAGGATGATTTCCTGGAGAGGGAGATGAACTTACTTCGCCGATTCCCTAAGACCTGTATGCAAGCAAAAGGAGAACAAAACGTTTGCTCAATTCTTACTCTTATCTTTCCAGATTCTATTCTGTCATGTTCTCTTATATACCCTAAGATGGAGATTATGAAAGAAAAACAAAAAATAACATGGAGGGATGGAGGGGATATGAAGAAGAGGCATGAGAATGAGATGATAAAGTATATGTATTTAAATCATGTACGAGACGTCTGCAGGTACGAAAAAATTACTGTTTTAAAAACAAGTAAAACAATGACTAGACTATTAGTATTTGACACCGTACAAAATCCAACCATGAGCAACCAATGAAAGTAAGAGAATAACTGATTAGGTTATAAATATTTGACATAAGGTTTGGTTAATACTGCATGCGATCGGGACTCTAAAATATGTAGGTTTACTGATTCAATGAAGGTATGGGTTCTAGAACTCAGACATTAGAACATCAAACATTTTGAAAGCATACTAATACCAAGAAATAATCAAAAATAAAACTAAAGGACAAACAAGCCCTAATAGGAAAAGATTCACCTTACAAGAAGGATGATTTCATGGAGAGGGGGATGAACTTACTTCGCCGATTCCCTAGCCAATCATTGACTACACAGAATACAAACAGAAAGGCAACATAAGGAAATGCAAAATAAGTATGTACACTAATACCAAGAAATAATCAAAAATAAAACTAAAGGACAAACAAGCCCTAGTTGTAAAAGATTCACCTTACAAGAAGGATGATTTCCTAGAGAGGGAGATGAACTTAATTCGCCGATTCCCTAAGACCTGTATGCAAGCAAAAGGAGAACAAAACGTTTGCTCAATTCTTACTCTTATCTTTCCAGATTCTATTCTGTCATGTTCTCTTATATACCCTAAGATGGAGATTATGAAAGAAAAACAAAAAATAACATGGAGGGATGGAGGGGATATGAAGAAGAGGCATGAGAATGAGATGATAAAGTATATGTATTTAAATCATGTACGAGACGTCTGCAGGTACGAAAAAATTACCGTTTTAAAAACAAGTAAAACAATGACTAGACTATTAGTATTTGACACCGTACAAAATCCAACCATGAGCAACCAATGAAAGTAAGAGAATAACTGATTAGGTTATAAATATTTGACATAAGGTTTGGTTAATACTGCATGCGATCGGGACTCTAAAATATGTAGGTTTACTGATTCAATGAAGGTATGGGTTCTAGAACTCAGACATTAGAACATCAAACATTTTGAAAGCATACTAATACCAAGAAATAATCAAAAATAAAACTAAAGGACAAACAAGCCCTAGTAGGAAAAGATTCACCTTACAAGAAGGATGATTTCATGGAGAGGGGGATGAACTTACTTCGCCGATTCCCTAGCCAATCATTGACTACACAGAATACAAACAGAAATGCAACATAAGGAAATGCAATATAAGTATGTATACTAATACCAAGAAATAATCAAAAATAAAACTAAAGGACAAACAAGCCCAAGTTGTAAAAGATTCACCTTACAAGAAGGATGATTTCCTGGAGAGGGAGATGAACTTACTTCGCCGATTCCCTAGCCAATCATTGACTACACAGAATACAAACAGAAAGGCTACATAAGGAAATGCAACATAAGTATGTATAATAATACCAAGAAATAATCAAAAATAAAACTAAAGGACAAACAAGCCCTAGTTGTAAAATATTCACCTTACAAGAAGGATGATTTCCTAGAGAGGGAGATTAACTTATTTCGCCGATTCCCTAGCCAATCATTGACTACACAGAATACAAAGGAAAGGCAACATAAAGAAATGAAACATAAGTATGTATACTAATACCAAGAAATAATCAAAAATAAAACTAAAGTATAAACAAACCCTAGTTGTAAAAGATTCACCTTACAAGAAGGATGATTTCCTAGTGAGGGAGATGAACTTACTTCGCCGATTCCCTAAGACCTGTATGCAAGCAAAAGGAGAACAAAACGTTTGCTCAATTCTTACTCTTATCTTTCCAGATTCTATTCTGTCCTGTTCTCTTATATACTCTAAGATGGAGATTATGAAAGCAGAACAAAAAATAACATGGAGGAATGGAGGGGATATGAAGAAGAGGCATGAGAATGAGATGATAAAGTATACGTATTTAAATCATGTACGAGGCGTCTGCAGTTACGAAAAAAGTACCGTTTTAAAAACAAGTAAAACAATGACTAGACTTAGTATTTGACACCGTACAAAATCCAACCATGAGCAACCAATGAAAGTAAGAGAATAACTGATTAGGTAATAAATATTTGACATAAGGTTTGGTTAATACTGCATGCAATCGGGACTCTAAAATATGTAGGTTTATTGATTCAATGAAGGTATGGGTTAAAGAACTCACATTAGAACATCAAACATTTTGAAAGCATACTAATACCAAGAAATAATCAAAAATAAAACTAACGGACAAACAAGCCCTAGTTGTAAAAGATTCACCTTACAAGAAGGATGATTTCCTAGAGAGGGAGATGAACTTAATTCGCCGATTCCCTAGCCAATCATTGACTATACAGAATACAAACAGAAAGGCAACATAAGGAAATGCAACATAAGTATGTATACTAATACCAAGAAATAATCAAAAATCAAACTAAAGGACAAACAAGCCCTAGTTGTAAAAGATTCACCTTACAAGAAGGATGATTTCCTAGAGAGGGAGATGAACTTAATTCGCCGATTCCCTAAGACCTGTATGCAAGCAAAAGGAGAACAAAACGTTTGCTCAATTCTTACTCTGATCTTTCCAGATTGTATTCTATCCTATTCTCTTATATACCCTAAGATGGAGATTATGAAAGCAGAACAAAAAATAACATGGAGGGATGGAGGGGATATGAACAAGAGGCATGAGAATGAGATGATAAAGTATATGTATTTAAATCATGTACGAGACGTCTGCAGGTACGAAAAAATTACCGTTTTAAAAACACGTAAAACAATGACTAGACTATTAGTATTTGACACCATACAAAATCCAACCATGAGCAACCAATGAAAGTAAGAGAATAACTGATTAGGTTATAAATATTTGAGATAAGGTTTGGTTAATACTGCATGCAATCGGGACTCTAAAATATGTAGGTTTATTGATTCAATGAAGGTATGGGTTCTAAAACTCGGACATTAGAACATCAAACATTTTGAAAGCATACTAATACCAAGAAATAATCAAAAATAAAACTAAAGGACAAACAAGCCCTAGTAGGAAAAGATTCACCTTACAAGAAGGATGATTTCATGGAGAGGGGGATGAACTTACTTCGCCGATTCCCTAGCCAATCATTGACTACACAGAATACAAACAGAAATGCAACATAAGGAAATGCAATATAAGTATGTATACTAATACCAAGAAATAATCAAAAATAAAACTAGAGGACAAACAAGCCCAAGTTGTAAAAGATTCACCTTACAAGAAGGATGATTTCCTGGAGAGGGAGATGAACTTACTTCGCCGATTCCCTAAGACCTGTATGCAAGCAAAAGGAGAACAAAACGTTTGCTCAATTCTTACTCTTATCTTTCCAGATTCTATTCTGTCATGTTCTCTTATATACCCTAAGATGGAGATTATGAAAGAAAAACAAAAAATAACATGGAGGGATGGAGGGGATATGAAGAAGAGGCATGAGAATGAGATGATAAAGTATATGTATTTAAATCATGTACGAGACGTCTGCAGGTACGAAAAAATTACCGTTTTAAAAACAAGTAAAACAATGACTAGACTATTAGTATTTGACACCGTACAAAATCCAACCATGAGCAACCAATGAAAGTAAGAGAATAACTTATTAGGTTATAAATATTTGACATAAGGTTTGGTTAATACTGCATGCGATCGGGACTCTAAAATATGTAGGTTTACTGATTCAATGAAGGTATGGGTTCTAGAACTCAGACATTAGAACATCAAACATTTTGAAAGCATACTAATACCAAGAAATAATCAAAAATAAAACTAAAGGACAAACAAGCCCTAGTAGGAAAAGATTCACCTTACAAGAAGGATGATTTCATGGAGAGGGGGATGAACTTACTTCGCCGATTCCCTAGCCAATCATTGACTACACAGAATACAAACAGAAATGCAACATAAGGAAATGCAATATAAGTATGTATACTAATACCAAGAAATAATCAAAAATAAAACTAAAGGACAAACAAGCCCAAGTTGTAAAAGATTCACCTTACAAGAAGGATGATTTCCTGGAGAGGGAGATGAACTTACTTCGCCGATTCCCTAGCCAATCATTGACTACACAGAATACAAACAGAAAGGCTACATAAGGAAATGCAACATAAGTATGTATAATAATACCAAGAAATAATCAAAAATAAAACTAAAGGACAAACAAGCCCTAGTTGTAAAATATTCACCTTACAAGAAGGATGATTTCCTAGAGAGGGAGATTAACTTATTTCGCCGATTCCCTAGCCAATCATTGACTACACAGAATACAAAGGAAAGGCAACATAAAGAAATGAAACATAAGTATGTATACTAATACCAAGAAATAATCAAAAATAAAACTAAAGTATAAACAAACCCTAGTTGTAAAAGATTCACCTTACAAGAAGGATGATTTCCTAGTGAGGGAGATGAACTTACTTCGCCGATTCCCTAAGACCTGTATGCAAGCAAAAGGAGAACAAAACGTTTGCTCAATTCTTACTCTTATCTTTCCAGATTCTATTCTGTCCTGTTCTCTTATATACTCTAAGATGGAGATTATGAAAGCAGAACAAAAAATAACATGGAGGAATGGAGGGGATATGAAGAAGAGGCATGAGAATGAGATGATAAAGTATACGTATTTAAATCATGTACGAGGCGTCTGCAGTTACGAAAAAAGTACCGTTTTAAAAACAAGTAAAACAATGACTAGACTTAGTATTTGACACCGTACAAAATCCAACCATGAGCAACCAATGAAAGTAAGAGAATAACTGATTAGGTAATAAATATTTGACATAAGGTTTGGTTAATACTGCATGCAATCGGGACTCTAAAATATGTAGGTTTATTGATTCAATGAAGGTATGGGTTAAAGAACTCACATTAGAACATCAAACATTTTGAAAGCATACTAATACCAAGAAATAATCAAAAATAAAACTAACGGACAAACAAGCCCTAGTTGTAAAAGATTCACCTTACAAGAAGGATGATTTCCTAGAGAGGGAGATGAACTTAATTCGCCGATTCCCTAGCCAATCATTGACTATACAGAATACAAACAGAAAGGCAACATAAGGAAATGCAACATAAGTATGTATACTAATACCAAGAAATAATCAAAAATCAAACTAAAGGACAAACAAGCCCTAGTTGTAAAAGATTCACCTTACAAGAAGGATGATTTCCTAGAGAGGGAGATGAACTTAATTCGCCGATTCCCTAAGACCTGTATGCAAGCAAAAGGAGAACAAAACGTTTGCTCAATTCTTACTCTGATCTTTCCAGATTGTATTCTATCCTATTCTCTTATATACCCTAAGATGGAGATTATGAAAGCAGAACAAAAAATAACATGGAGGGATGGAGGGGATATGAACAAGAGGCATGAGAATGAGATGATAAAGTATATGTATTTAAATCATGTACGAGACGTCTGCAGGTACGAAAAAATTACCGTTTTAAAAACACGTAAAACAATGACTAGACTATTAGTATTTGACACCATACAAAATCCAACCATGAGCAACCAATGAAAGTAAGAGAATAACTGATTAGGTTATAAATATTTGAGATAAGGTTTGGTTAATACTGCATGCAATCGGGACTCTAAAATATGTAGGTTTATTGATTCAATGAAGGTATGGGTTCTAAAACTCGGACATTAGAACATCAAACATTTTGAAAGCATACTAATACCAAGAAATAATCAAAAATAAAACTAAAGGACAAACAAGCCCTAATAGGAAAAGATTCACCTTACAAGAAGGATGATTTCATGGAGAGGGGGATGAACTTACTTCGCCGATTCCCTAGCCAATCATTGACTACACAGAATACAAACAGAAAGGCAACATAAGGAAATGCAAAATAAGTATGTACACTAATACCAAGAAATAATCAAAAATAAAACTAAAGGACAAACAAGCCCTAGTTGTAAAAGATTCACCTTACAAGAAGGATGATTTCCTAGAGAGGGAGATGAACTTAATTCGCCGATTCCCTAAGACCTGTATGCAAGCAAAAGGAGAACAAAACGTTTGCTCAATTCTTACTCTTATCTTTCCAGATTCTATTCTGTCATGTTCTCTTATATACCCTAAGATGGAGATTATGAAAGAAAAACAAAAAATAACATGGAGGGATGGAGGGGATATGAAGAAGAGGCATGAGAATGAGATGATAAAGTATATGTATTTAAATCATGTACGAGACGTCTGCAGGTACGAAAAAATTACTGTTTTAAAAACAAGTAAAACAATGACTAGACTATTAGTATTTGACACCGTACAAAATCCAACCATGAGCAACCAATGAAAGTAAGAGAATAACTGATTAGGTTATAAATATTTGACATAAGGTTTGGTTAATACTGCATGCGATCGGGACTCTAAAATATGTAGGTTTACTGATTCAATGAAGGTATGGGTTCTAGAACTCAGACATTAGAACATCAAACATTTTGAAAGAATACTAATACCAAGAAATAATCAAAAATAAAACTAAAGGACAAACAAGCCCTAATAGGAAAAGATTCACCTTACAAGAAGGATGATTTCATGGACAGGGGGATGAACTTACTTCGCCGATTCCCTAGCCAATCATTGACTACACAGAATACAAACAGAAAGGCAACATAAGGAAATGCAAAATAAGTATGTACACTAATACCAAGAAATAATCAAAAATAAAACTAAAGGACAAACAAGCCCTAGTTGTAAAAGATTCACCTTACAAGAAGGATGATTTCCTAGAGAGGGAGATGAACTTAATTCGCCGATTCCCTAAGACCTGTATGCAAGCAAAAGGAGAACAAAACGTTTGCTCAATTCTTACTCTTATCTTTCCAGATTCTATTCTGTCATGTTCTCTTATATACCCTAAGATGGAGATTATGAAAGAAAAACAAAAAATAACATGGAGGGATGGAGGGGATATGAAGAAGAGGCATGAGAATGAGATGATAAAGTATATGTATTTAAATCATGTACGAGACGTCTGCAGGTACGAAAAAATTACCGTTTTAAAAACAAGTAAAACAATGACTAGACTATTAGTATTTGACACCGTACAAAATCCAACCATGAGCAACCAATGAAAGTAAGAGAATAACTGATAAGGTTATAAATATTTGACATAAGGTTTGGTTAATACTGCATGCGATCGGGACTCTAAAATATGTAGGTTTATTGATTCAATGAAGGTATGGGTTCTAAAACTCGGACATTAGAACATCAAACATTTTGTAAACATACTAATACCAAGAAATAATCAAAAATAAAACTAAAGGACAAACAAGCCCTAATAGGAAAAGATTCACCTTACAAGAAGGATGATTTCATGGAGAGGGGGATGAACTTACTTCGCCGATTCCCTAGCCAATCATTGACTACACAGAATACAAACAGAAAGGCAACATAAGGAAATGCAAAATAAGTATGTACACTAATACCAAGAAATAATCAAAAATAAAACTAAAGGACAAACAAGCCCTAGTTGTAAAAGATTCACCTTACAAGAAGGATGATTTCCTAGAGAGGGAGATGAACTTAATTCGCCGATTCCCTAAGACCTGTATGCAAGCAAAAGGAGAACAAAACGTTTGCTCAATTCTTACTCTTATCTTTCCAGATTCTATTCTGTCATGTTCTCTTATATACCCTAAGATGGAGATTATGAAAGAAAAACAAAAAATAACATGGAGGGATGGAGGGGATATGAAGAAGAGGCATGAGAATGAGATGATAAAGTATATGTATTTAAATCATGTACGAGACGTCTGCAGGTACGAAAAAATTACTGTTTTAAAAACAAGTAAAACAATGACTAGACTATTAGTATTTGACACCGTACAAAATCCAACCATGAGCAACCAATGAAAGTAAGAGAATAACTGATTAGGTTATAAATATTTGACATAAGGTTTGGTTAATACTGCATGCGATCGGGACTCTAAAATATGTAGGTTTACTGATTCAATGAAGGTATGGGTTCTAGAACTCAGACATTAGAACATCAAACATTTTGAAAGCATACTAATACCAAGAAATAATCAAAAATAAAACTAAAGGACAAACAAGCCCTAATAGGAAAAGATTCACCTTACAAGAAGGATGATTTCATGGACAGGGGGATGAACTTACTTCGCCGATTCCCTAGCCAATCATTGACTACACAGAATACAAACAGAAAGGCAACATAAGGAAATGCAAAATAAGTATGTACACTAATACCAAGAAATAATCAAAAATAAAACTAAAGGACAAACAAGCCCTAGTTGTAAAAGATTCACCTTACAAGAAGGATGATTTCCTAGAGAGGGAGATGAACTTAATTCGCCGATTCCCTAAGACCTGTATGCAAGCAAAAGGAGAACAAAACGTTTGCTCAATTCTTACTCTTATCTTTCCAGATTCTATTCTGTCATGTTCTCTTATATACCCTAAGATGGAGATTATGAAAGAAAAACAAAAAATAACATGGAGGGATGGAGGGGATATGAAGAAGAGGCATGAGAATGAGATGATAAAGTATATGTATTTAAATCATGTACGAGACGTCTGCAGGTACGAAAAAATTACCGTTTTAAAAACAAGTAAAACAATGACTAGACTATTAGTATTTGACACCGTACAAAATCCAACCATGAGCAACCAATGAAAGTAAGAGAATAACTGATTAGGTTATAAATATTTGACATAAGGTTTGGTTAATACTGCATGCGATCGGGACTCTAAAATATGTAGGTTTACTGATTCAATGAAGGTATGGGTTCTAGAACTCAGACATTAGAACATCAAACATTTTGAAAGCATACTAATACCAAGAAATAATCAAAAATAAAACTAAAGGACAAACAAGCCCTAGTAGGAAAAGATTCACCTTACAAGAAGGATGATTTCATGGAGAGGGGGATGAACTTACTTCGCCGATTCCCTAGCCAATCATTGACTACACAGAATACAAACAGAAATGCAACATAAGGAAATGCAATATAAGTATGTATACTAATACCAAGAAATAATCAAAAATAAAACTAAAGGACAAACAAGCCCAAGTTGTAAAAGATTCACCTTACAAGAAGGATGATTTCCTGGAGAGGGAGATGAACTTACTTCGCCGATTCCCTAAGACCTGTATGCAAGCAAAAGGAGAACAAAACGTTTGCTCAATTCTTACTCTTATCTTTCCAGATTCTATTCTGTCATGTTCTCTTATATACCCTAAGATGGAGATTATGAAAGAAAAACAAAAAATAACATGGAGGGATGGAGGGGATATGAAGAAGAGGCATGAGAATGAGATGATAAAGTATATGTATTTAAATCATGTACGAGACGTCTGCAGGTACGAAAAAATTACTGTTTTAAAAACAAGTAAAACAATGACTAGACTATTAGTATTTGACACCGTACAAAATCCAACCATGAGCAACCAATGAAAGTAAGAGAATAACTGATTAGGTTATAAATATTTGACATAAGGTTTGGTTAATACTGCATGCGATCGGGACTCTAAAATATGTAGGTTTACTGATTCAATGAAGGTATGGGTTCTAGAACTCAGACATTAGAACATCAAACATTTTGAAAGCATACTAATACCAAGAAATAATCAAAAATAAAACTAAAGGACAAACAAGCCCTAATAGGAAAAGATTCACCTTACAAGAAGGATGATTTCATGGAGAGGGGGATGAACTTACTTCGCCGATTCCCTAGCCAATCATTGACTACACAGAATACAAACAGAAAGGCAACATAAGGAAATGCAAAATAAGTATGTACACTAATACCAAGAAATAATCAAAAATAAAACTAAAGGACAAACAAGCCCTAGTTGTAAAAGATTCACCTTACAAGAAGGATGATTTCCTAGAGAGGGAGATGAACTTAATTCGCCGATTCCCTAAGACCTGTATGCAAGCAAAAGGAGAACAAAACGTTTGCTCAATTCTTACTCTTATCTTTCCAGATTCTATTCTGTCATGTTCTCTTATATACCCTAAGATGGAGATTATGAAAGAAAAACAAAAAATAACATGGAGGGATGGAGGGGATATGAAGAAGAGGCATGAGAATGAGATGATAAAGTATATGTATTTAAATCATGTACGAGACGTCTGCAGGTACGAAAAAATTACCGTTTTAAAAACAAGTAAAACAATGACTAGACTATTAGTATTTGACACCGTACAAAATCCAACCATGAGCAACCAATGAAAGTAAGAGAATAACTGATTAGGTTATAAATATTTGACATAAGGTTTGGTTAATACTGCATGCGATCGGGACTCTAAAATATGTAGGTTTACTGATTCAATGAAGGTATGGGTTCTAGAACTCAGACATTAGAACATCAAACATTTTGAAAGCATACTAATACCAAGAAATAATCAAAAATAAAACTAAAGGACAAACAAGCCCTAGTAGGAAAAGATTCACCTTACAAGAAGGATGATTTCATGGAGAGGGGGATGAACTTACTTCGCCGATTCCCTAGCCAATCATTGACTACACAGAATACAAACAGAAATGCAACATAAGGAAATGCAATATAAGTATGTATACTAATACCAAGAAATAATCAAAAATAAAACTAAAGGACAAACAAGCCCAAGTTGTAAAAGATTCACCTTACAAGAAGGATGATTTCCTGGAGAGGGAGATGAACTTACTTCGCCGATTCCCTAGCCAATCATTGACTACACAGAATACAAACAGAAAGGCTACATAAGGAAATGCAACATAAGTATGTATAATAATACCAAGAAATAATCAAAAATAAAACTAAAGGACAAACAAGCCCTAGTTGTAAAATATTCACCTTACAAGAAGGATGATTTCCTAGAGAGGGAGATTAACTTATTTCGCCGATTCCCTAGCCAATCATTGACTACACAGAATACAAAGGAAAGGCAACATAAAGAAATGAAACATAAGTATGTATACTAATACCAAGAAATAATCAAAAATAAAACTAAAGTATAAACAAACCCTAGTTGTAAAAGATTCACCTTACAAGAAGGATGATTTCCTAGTGAGGGAGATGAACTTACTTCGCCGATTCCCTAAGACCTGTATGCAAGCAAAAGGAGAACAAAACGTTTGCTCAATTCTTACTCTTATCTTTCCAGATTCTATTCTGTCCTGTTCTCTTATATACTCTAAGATGGAGATTATGAAAGCAGAACAAAAAATAACATGGAGGAATGGAGGGGATATGAAGAAGAGGCATGAGAATGAGATGATAAAGTATACGTATTTAAATCATGTACGAGGCGTCTGCAGTTACGAAAAAAGTACCGTTTTAAAAACAAGTAAAACAATGACTAGACTTAGTATTTGACACCGTACAAAATCCAACCATGAGCAACCAATGAAAGTAAGAGAATAACTGATTAGGTAATAAATATTTGACATAAGGTTTGGTTAATACTGCATGCAATCGGGACTCTAAAATATGTAGGTTTATTGATTCAATGAAGGTATGGGTTAAAGAACTCACATTAGAACATCAAACATTTTGAAAGCATACTAATACCAAGAAATAATCAAAAATAAAACTAACGGACAAACAAGCCCTAGTTGTAAAAGATTCACCTTACAAGAAGGATGATTTCCTAGAGAGGGAGATGAACTTAATTCGCCGATTCCCTAGCCAATCATTGACTATACAGAATACAAACAGAAAGGCAACATAAGGAAATGCAACATAAGTATGTATACTAATACCAAGAAATAATCAAAAATCAAACTAAAGGACAAACAAGCCCTAGTTGTAAAAGATTCACCTTACAAGAAGGATGATTTCCTAGAGAGGGAGATGAACTTAATTCGCCGATTCCCTAAGACCTGTATGCAAGCAAAAGGAGAACAAAACGTTTGCTCAATTCTTACTCTGATCTTTCCAGATTGTATTCTATCCTATTCTCTTATATACCCTAAGATGGAGATTATGAAAGCAGAACAAAAAATAACATGGAGGGATGGAGGGGATATGAACAAGAGGCATGAGAATGAGATGATAAAGTATATGTATTTAAATCATGTACGAGACGTCTGCAGGTACGAAAAAATTACCGTTTTAAAAACACGTAAAACAATGACTAGACTATTAGTATTTGACACCATACAAAATCCAACCATGAGCAACCAATGAAAGTAAGAGAATAACTGATTAGGTTATAAATATTTGAGATAAGGTTTGGTTAATACTGCATGCAATCGGGACTCTAAAATATGTAGGTTTATTGATTCAATGAAGGTATGGGTTCTAAAACTCGGACATTAGAACATCAAACATTTTGAAAGCATACTAATACCAAGAAATAATCAAAAATAAAACTAAAGGACAAACAAGCCCTAGTAGGAAAAGATTCACCTTACAAGAAGGATGATTTCATGGAGAGGGGGATGAACTTACTTCGCCGATTCCCTAGCCAATCATTGACTACACAGAATACAAACAGAAATGCAACATAAGGAAATGCAATATAAGTATGTATACTAATACCAAGAAATAATCAAAAATAAAACTAGAGGACAAACAAGCCCAAGTTGTAAAAGATTCACCTTACAAGAAGGATGATTTCCTGGAGAGGGAGATGAACTTACTTCGCCGATTCCCTAAGACCTGTATGCAAGCAAAAGGAGAACAAAACGTTTGCTCAATTCTTACTCTTATCTTTCCAGATTCTATTCTGTCATGTTCTCTTATATACCCTAAGATGGAGATTATGAAAGAAAAACAAAAAATAACATGGAGGGATGGAGGGGATATGAAGAAGAGGCATGAGAATGAGATGATAAAGTATATGTATTTAAATCATGTACGAGACGTCTGCAGGTACGAAAAAATTACCGTTTTAAAAACAAGTAAAACAATGACTAGACTATTAGTATTTGACACCGTACAAAATCCAACCATGAGCAACCAATGAAAGTAAGAGAATAACTTATTAGGTTATAAATATTTGACATAAGGTTTGGTTAATACTGCATGCGATCGGGACTCTAAAATATGTAGGTTTACTGATTCAATGAAGGTATGGGTTCTAGAACTCAGACATTAGAACATCAAACATTTTGAAAGCATACTAATACCAAGAAATAATCAAAAATAAAACTAAAGGACAAACAAGCCCTAGTAGGAAAAGATTCACCTTACAAGAAGGATGATTTCATGGAGAGGGGGATGAACTTACTTCGCCGATTCCCTAGCCAATCATTGACTACACAGAATACAAACAGAAATGCAACATAAGGAAATGCAATATAAGTATGTATACTAATACCAAGAAATAATCAAAAATAAAACTAAAGGACAAACAAGCCCAAGTTGTAAAAGATTCACCTTACAAGAAGGATGATTTCCTGGAGAGGGAGATGAACTTACTTCGCCGATTCCCTAGCCAATCATTGACTACACAGAATACAAACAGAAAGGCTACATAAGGAAATGCAACATAAGTATGTATAATAATACCAAGAAATAATCAAAAATAAAACTAAAGGACAAACAAGCCCTAGTTGTAAAATATTCACCTTACAAGAAGGATGATTTCCTAGAGAGGGAGATTAACTTATTTCGCCGATTCCCTAGCCAATCATTGACTACACAGAATACAAAGGAAAGGCAACATAAAGAAATGAAACATAAGTATGTATACTAATACCAAGAAATAATCAAAAATAAAACTAAAGTATAAACAAACCCTAGTTGTAAAAGATTCACCTTACAAGAAGGATGATTTCCTAGTGAGGGAGATGAACTTACTTCGCCGATTCCCTAAGACCTGTATGCAAGCAAAAGGAGAACAAAACGTTTGCTCAATTCTTACTCTTATCTTTCCAGATTCTATTCTGTCCTGTTCTCTTATATACTCTAAGATGGAGATTATGAAAGCAGAACAAAAAATAACATGGAGGAATGGAGGGGATATGAAGAAGAGGCATGAGAATGAGATGATAAAGTATACGTATTTAAATCATGTACGAGGCGTCTGCAGTTACGAAAAAAGTACCGTTTTAAAAACAAGTAAAACAATGACTAGACTTAGTATTTGACACCGTACAAAATCCAACCATGAGCAACCAATGAAAGTAAGAGAATAACTGATTAGGTAATAAATATTTGACATAAGGTTTGGTTAATACTGCATGCAATCGGGACTCTAAAATATGTAGGTTTATTGATTCAATGAAGGTATGGGTTAAAGAACTCACATTAGAACATCAAACATTTTGAAAGCATACTAATACCAAGAAATAATCAAAAATAAAACTAACGGACAAACAAGCCCTAGTTGTAAAAGATTCACCTTACAAGAAGGATGATTTCCTAGAGAGGGAGATGAACTTAATTCGCCGATTCCCTAGCCAATCATTGACTATACAGAATACAAACAGAAAGGCAACATAAGGAAATGCAACATAAGTATGTATACTAATACCAAGAAATAATCAAAAATCAAACTAAAGGACAAACAAGCCCTAGTTGTAAAAGATTCACCTTACAAGAAGGATGATTTCCTAGAGAGGGAGATGAACTTAATTCGCCGATTCCCTAAGACCTGTATGCAAGCAAAAGGAGAACAAAACGTTTGCTCAATTCTTACTCTGATCTTTCCAGATTGTATTCTATCCTATTCTCTTATATACCCTAAGATGGAGATTATGAAAGCAGAACAAAAAATAACATGGAGGGATGGAGGGGATATGAACAAGAGGCATGAGAATGAGATGATAAAGTATATGTATTTAAATCATGTACGAGACGTCTGCAGGTACGAAAAAATTACCGTTTTAAAAACACGTAAAACAATGACTAGACTATTAGTATTTGACACCATACAAAATCCAACCATGAGCAACCAATGAAAGTAAGAGAATAACTGATTAGGTTATAAATATTTGAGATAAGGTTTGGTTAATACTGCATGCAATCGGGACTCTAAAATATGTAGGTTTATTGATTCAATGAAGGTATGGGTTCTAAAACTCGGACATTAGAACATCAAACATTTTGAAAGCATACTAATACCAAGAAATAATCAAAAATAAAACTAAAGGACAAACAAGCCCTAGTAGGAAAAGATTCACCTTACAAGAAGGATGATTTCATGGAGAGGGGGATGAACTTACTTCGCCGATTCCCTAGCCAATCATTGACTACACAGAATACAAACAGAAATGCAACATAAGGAAATGCAATATAAGTATGTATACTAATACCAAGAAATAATCAAAAATAAAACTAAAGGACAAACAAGCCCAAGTTGTAAAAGATTCACCTTACAAGAAGGATGATTTCCTGGAGAGGGAGATGAACTTACTTCGCCGATTCCCTAGCCAATCATTGACTACACAGAATACAAACAGAAAGGCTACATAAGGAAATGCAACATAAGTATGTATAATAATACCAAGAAATAATCAAAAATAAAACTAAAGGACAAACAAGCCCTAGTTGTAAAATATTCACCTTACAAGAAGGATGATTTCCTAGAGAGGGAGATTAACTTATTTCGCCGATTCCCTAGCCAATCATTGACTACACAGAATACAAAGGAAAGGCAACATAAAGAAATGAAACATAAGTATGTATACTAATACCAAGAAATAATCAAAAATAAAACTAAAGTATAAACAAACCCTAGTTGTAAAAGATTCACCTTACAAGAAGGATGATTTCCTAGAGAGGGAGATGAACTTACTTTGCCGATTCCCTAAGACCTGTATGCAAGCAAAAGGAGAACAAAACGTTTGCTCAATTCTTACTCTTATCTTTCCAGATTCTATTCTGTCCTGTTCTCTTATATACTCTAAGATGGAGATTATGAAAGCAGAACAAAAAATAACATGGAGGAATGGAGGGGATATGAAGAAGAGGCATGAGAATGAGATGATAAAGTATACGTATTTAAATCATGTACGAGGCGTCTGCAGTTACGAAAAAAGTACCGTTTTAAAAACAAGTAAAACAATGACTAGAATTAGTATTTGACACCGTACAAAATCCAACCATGAGCAACCAATGAAAGTAAGAGAATAACTGATTAGGTAATAAATATTTGACATAAGGTTTGGTTAATACTGCATGCAATCGGGACTCTAAAATATGTAGGTTTATTGATTCAATGAAGGTATGGGTTAAAGAACTCACATTAGAACATCAAACATTTTGAAAGCATACTAATACCAAGAAATAATCAAAAATAAAACTAACGGACAAACAAGCCCTAGTTGTAAAAGATTCACCTTACAAGAAGGATGATTTCATGGAGAGGGGGATGAACTTACTTCGCCGATTCCCTAGCCAATCATTGACTACACAGAATACAAACAGAAAGGCAACATAAGGAAATGCAACATAAGTATGTATACTAATACGAAGAAATAATCAAAAATAAAACTAAAGGACAAACAAGCCCTAGTTGTAAAAGATTCACCTTACAAGAATGATGATTTCCTAGAGAGGGAGATGAACTTAATTCGCCGATTCCCTAAGACCTGTATGCAAGCAAAAGGAGAACAAAACGTTTGCTCAATTCTTACTCTTATCTTTCCAGATTCTATTCTGTCCTGTTCTCTTATATACTCTAAGATGGAGATTATGAAAGCAGAACAAAAAATAACATGGAGGAATGGAGGGGATATGAAGAAGAGGCATGAGAATGAGATGATAAAGTATACGTATTTAAATCATGTACGAGGCGTCTGCAGTTACGAAAAAAGTACCGTTTTAAAAACAAGTAAAACAATGACTAGAATTAGTATTTGACACCGTACAAAATCCAACCATGAGCAACCAATGAAAGTAAGAGAATAACTGATTAGGTAATAAATATTTGACATAAGGTTTGGTTAATACTGCATGCAATCGGGACTCTAAAATATGTAGGTTTATTGATTCAATGAAGGTATGGGTTAAAGAACTCACATTAGAACATCAAACATTTTGAAAGCATACTAATACCAAGAAATAATCAAAAATAAAACTAACGGACAAACAAGCCCTAGTTGTAAAAGATTCACCTTACAAGAAGGATGATTTCATGGAGAGGGGGATGAACTTACTTCGCCGATTCCCTAGCCAATCATTGACTACACAGAATACAAACAGAAAGGCAACATAAGGAAATGCAACATAAGTATGTATACTAATACGAAGAAATAATCAAAAATAAAACTAAAGGACAAACAAGCCCTAGTTGTAAAAGATTCACCTTACAAGAATGATGATTTCCTAGAGAGGGAGATGAACTTAATTCGCCGATTCCCTAAGACCTGTATGCAAGCAAAAGGAGAACAAAACGTTTGCTCAATTCTTACTCTTATCTTTCCAGATTCTATTCTGTCCTGTTCTCTTATATACCCTAAGATGGAGATTATGAAAGAAAAACAAAAAATAACATGGAGGGATGGAGGGGATATGAAGAAGAGGCATGAGAATGAGATGATAAAGTATATGTATTTAAATCATGTACGAGACGTCTGCAGGTACGAAAAAATTACCGTTTTAAAAACAAGTAAAACAATGACTAGACTATTAGTATTTGACACCGTACAAAATCCAACCATGAGCAACCAATGAAAGTAAGAGAATAACTGATTAGGTTATAAATATTTGACATAAGGTTTGGTTAATACTGCATGCGATCGGCACTCTAAAATATGTAGGTTTATTGATTCAATGAAGGTATGGGTTCTAGAACTCAGACATTAGAACAAACATTTTGAAAGCATACTAATACCAAGAAATAATCAAAAATAAAACAAAAGGACAAACAAGCCCTAGTAGGAAAAGATTCACCTTACAAGAAGGATGATTTCATGGAGAGGGGGATGAACTTACTTCGCCGATTCCCTAGCCAATCATTGACTACACAGAATACAAACAGAAAGGCAACATAAGGAAATGCAACATAAGTATGTATACTAATACGAAGAAATAATCAAAAATAAAACTAAAGGACAAACAAGCCCTAGTTGTAAAAGATTCACCTTACAAGAAGGATGATTTCCTAGAGACGGAGATGAACTTAATTCGCCGATTCCCTAAGACCTGTATGCAAGCAAAAGGAGAACAAAACGTTTGCTCAATTCTTACTCTTATCTTTCCAGATTCTATTCTGTCCTGTTCTCTTATATACCCTAAGATGGAGATTATGAAAGAAAAACAAAAAATAACATGGAGGGATGGAGGGGATATGAAGAAGAGGCATGAGAATGAGATGATAAAGTATATGTATTTAAATCATGTACGAGACGTCTGCAGGTACGAAAAAATTACCGTTTTAAAAACAAGTAAAACAATGACTAGACTATTAGTATTTGACACCGTAAAAAATCCAACCATGAGCAACCAATGAAAGTAAGAGAATAACTGATTAGGTTATAAATATTTGACATAAGGTTTGGTTAATACTGCATGCGATCGGGACTCTAAAATATGTAGGTTTATTGATTCAATGAAGGTATGGGTTCTAAAACTCAGACATTAGAACATCAAACATTTTGAAAGCATACTAATACCAAGAAATAATCAAAAATAAAACTAAAGGACAAACAAGCCCTAGTAGGAAAAGATTCACCTTACAAGAAGGATGATTTCATGGAGAGGGGGATGAACTTACTTCGCCGATTCCCTAGCCAATCATTGACTACACAGAATACAAACAGAAATGCAACATAAGGAAATGCAATATAAGTATGTATACTAATACCAAGAAATAATCAAAAATAAAACTAAAGGACAAACAAGCCCAAGTTGTAAAAGATTCACCTTACAAGAAGGATGATTTCCTGGAGAGGGAGATGAACTTACTTCGCCGATTCCCTAGCCAATCATTGACTACACAGAATACAAACAGAAAGGCTACATAAGGAAATGCAACATAAGTATGTATAATAATACCAAGAAATAATCAAAAATAAAACTAAAGGACAAACAAGCCCTAGTTGTAAAATATTCACCTTACAAGAAGGATGATTTCCTAGAGAGGGAGATTAACTTATTTCGCCGATTCCCTAGCCAATCATTGACTACACAGAATACAAAGGAAAGGCAACATAAAGAAATGCAACATAAGTATGTATACTAATACCAAGAAATAATCAAAAATAAAACTAAAGTACAAACAAACCCTAGTTGTAAAAGATTCACCTTACAAGAAGGATGATTTCCTGGAGAGGGAGATGAACTTACTTCGCCGATTCCCTAAGACCTGTATGCAAGCAAAAGAAGAATAAACCGTTTGCTCAATTCTTACTCTTATCTTTCCAGATTCTATTCTATCCTCTTCTCTTATATACCCTAAGATGGAGATTATGAAAGCAAAACAAAAAATAACATGGAGGGATAGAGGGGATATGAAGAAGAGGCATGAGAATGAGATAATAAAGCATATGTATTTAAATCATGTACGAGGCGTCTGCAGGTACGAAAAAATTACCGTTTTAAAAACAAGTAAAACAATGACTAGACTTAGTATTTCACACCGTACAAAATCCAACCATGAGCAACCAATGAAAGTAAGAGAATAACTGATTAGGTAATAAATATTTGACATAAGGTTTGGTTAATACTGCATGCAATCGGGACTCTAAAATATGTAGGTTTATTGATTCAATGAAGGTATGGGTTAAAGAACTCACATTAGAACATCAAACATTTTGAAAGCATACTAATACCAAGAAATAATCAAAAATAAAACTAAAGGACAAACAAGCCCTAGTTGTAAAAGATTCACCTTACAAGAAGGATGATTTCCTAGAGAGGGAGATGAACTTAATTCGCCGATTCCCTAGTCAATCATTGACTATACAGAATACAAACAGAAAGGCAACATAAGGAAATGCAACATAAGTATGTATACTAATACCAAGAAATAATCAAAAATCAAACTAAAGGACAAACAAGACCTAGTTGTAAAAGATTCACCTTACAAGAAGGATGATTTCCTAGAGAGGGAGATGAACTTAATTCGCCGATTCCCTAAGACCTGTATGCAAGCAAAAGGAGAACAAAACGTTTGCTCAATTCTTACTCTTATCTTTCCAGATTGTATTCTATCCTATTCTCTTATATACCCTAAGATGGAGATTATGAAAGCAGAACAAAAAATAACATGGAGGGATGGAGGGGATATGAACAAGAGGCATGAGAATGAGATGATAAAGTATATGTATTTAAATCATGTACGAGACAACTGCAGGTACCAAAAATTACCGTTTTAAAAACAAGTAAAACAATGACTACACAACCATGAGCAACCAATGAAAGTAAGAGAATAACTGATTAGGTTATAAATATTTGAGATAAGGTTTGGTTAATACTGCATGCAATCGGGACTCTAAAATATGTAGGTTTATTGATTCAATGAAGGTATGGGTTCTAGAACTCAGACATTAGAACATCAAACATTTTGAAAGCATACTAATACCAAGAAATAATCAAAAATAAAACTAAAGGACAAACAAGCCCTAGTTGGAAAAGATTCACCTTACAAGGATGATTTCCTGGAGAGGGGGATGAACTTACTTCGCCGATTCCCTAGCCAATCATTGACTACACAGAATACAAACAGAAAGGCAACGTAAGGAAATGCAACATAAGTATACTAATACCAAGAAATAATCAAAAATAAAACTAAAGGACAAACAAGGCCTAGTTGTAAAAGATTCACTTTAGAAGAAGAATGATTTTCCTGGAGAGGGAGATGAACTTACTTCGCCGATTTCCTAGCCAATCATTGACTACACAGAAAACAAACATAAAGGCAGCATAAGGAATGCAACATATGTATACTAATACCAAGAAATAATCAAAAATAAAACTAAAGGACAAACAAGCCCTAGTTGTAAAAGATTCACCTTACAAGAAGGATGATTTCCTGAAGAGGGAGATGAAGTTACTTCGCCGATTCCCTAGCCAACAAGACCTGTATGCAAGCAAAAGAAGAACAAACCGTTTGCTCAATTCTTACTCTTATCTTTCCAGATTCTATTCTATCCTATTCTCTTATATACCCTAAGATGGAGATTATGAAAGCAGAACAAAAAATAACATGGAGGGATGGAGGGGATATGAAGAAGAGGCATGAGAATGAGATGATAAAGTATATGCATTTAAATCATGTACGAGACAACTGTAGGTACGAAAAAATTACTGTTTTAAAAACAAGTAAAACAATGACTAGATTATTAGTATTTGACACCGTACAAAATCCAACGATGAGCAACCAATGAAAGTAAGAGAATAACTGATTAGGTTATAAATATTTGAGATAAGGTTTGGTTAATACTGCATGCCATCGGGACTCTAAAATATGTAGGTTTATTGATTCAATGAAGGTATGGGTTCTAGAACTCAGACATTAGAACATCAAACATTTTGAAAGTATACTAATACCAAGAAATAATAAAAAATAAAACTAAAGGACAAACAAGCCCTAGTTGGAAAAGATTCACCTTACAAGAAGGATGATTTCCTGGAGAGTGGGATGAACTTAGTTCGCCGATTCCCTAGCCAATCATTGACTACACAGAATACAAACAGAAAGGCAACATAAGGAAATGCATCATAAGTATGTATACTAATACCAAGAAATAATCAAAAATAAAACTAAAGAACAAACAAACCCTAGTTGTAAAAGATTCATCTTACAAGAAAGATGATTTCCTGGAGAGCGAGATGAACTTACTTTGCCGATTCCCTAAGACCTGTATGCAAGCAAAAGGAGAACAAAACGTTTGCTCAATTCTTACTCTTATCTTTCCAGATTCTATTCTATCCTATTCTCTTATATACCCTAAGATGGAGATTATGAAAGCAGAACAAAAAATAACATGGAGGGATGGAGGAGATATGAAGAAGAGGCATGAGAATGAGATGATAAAGTATATATGTATTTAAATCATGTACGAGACAACTGCAGGTAGAAAAAAATTACCGTTTTAAAAACAAGTAAAACAATGACTAGACAACCATGAGCAACCAATGAAAGTAAGAGAATAACTGATTAGGTTATAAATATTTGAGATAAGGTTTGGTTAATACTGCATGCCATCGGGACTCTAAAATATGTAGGTTTATTGATTCAATGAAGGTATGGGTTCTAGAACTCAGACATTAGAACATCAAACATTTTGAAAGTATACTAATACCAAGAAATAATCAAAAATAAAACTAAAGGACAAACAAGCCCTAGTTGGAAAAGATTCACCTTACAAGAAGGATGATTTCCTGGAGAGTGGGATGAACTTACTTCGCCGATTCCCTAGCCAATCATTGACTACACAGAATACAAACAGAAAGGCAACATAAGGAAATGCAACATAAGTATGTATACTAATACCAAGAAATAATCAAAAATAAAACTAAAGAACAAACAAACCCTAGTTGTAAAAGATTCATCTTACAAGAAAGATGATTTCCTGGAGAGCGAGATGAACTTACTTTGCCGATTCCCTAAGACCTGTATGCAAGCAAAAGGAGAACAAAACGTTTGCTCAATTCTTACTCTTATCTTTCCAGATTCTATTCTATCCTATTCTCTTATATACCCTAAGAGGGAGATTATGAAAGCAGAACAAAAAATAACATGGAGGGATGGAGGAGATATGAAGAAGAGGCATGAGAATGAGATGATAAAGTATATGTATTTAAATCATGTACGAGACAACTGCAGGTACCAAAAATTACCGTTTTAAAAACAAGTAAAACAATGACTACACAACCATGAGCAACCAATGAAAGTAAGAGAATAACTGATTAGGTTATAAATATTTGAGATAAGGTTTGGTTAATACTGCATGCAATCGGGACTCTAAAATATGTAGGTTTATTGATTCAATGAAGGTATGGGTTCTAGAACTCAGACATTAGAACATCAAACATTTTGAAAGCATACTAATACCAAGAAATAATCAAAAATAAAACTAAAGGACAAACAAGCCCTAGTTGGAAAAGATTCACCTTACAAGGATGATTTCCTGGAGAGGGGGATGAACTTACTTCGCCGATTCCCTAGCCAATCATTGACTACACAGAATACAAACAGAAAGGCAACGTAAGGAAATGCAACATAAGTATACTAATACCAAGAAATAATCAAAAATAAAACTAAAGGACAAACAAGGCCTAGTTGTAAAAGATTCACTTTAGAAGAAGAATGATTTTCCTGGAGAGGGAGATGAACTTACTTCGCCGATTTCCTAGCCAATCATTGACTACACAGAAAACAAACATAAAGGCAGCATAAGGAATGCAACATATGTATACTAATACCAAGAAATAATCAAAAATAAAACTAAAGGACAAACAAGCCCTAGTTGTAAAAGATTCACCTTACAAGAAGGATGATTTCCTGAAGAGGGAGATGAAGTTACTTCGCCGATTCCCTAGCCAACAAGACCTGTATGCAAGCAAAAGAAGAACAAACCGTTTGCTCAATTCTTACTCTTATCTTTCCAGATTCTATTCTATCCTATTCTCTTATATACCCTAAGATGGAGATTATGAAAGCAGAACAAAAAATAACATGGAGGGATGGAGGGGATATGAAGAAGAGGCATGAGAATGAGATGATAAAGTATATGCATTTAAATCATGTACGAGACAACTGTAGGTACGAAAAAATTACTGTTTTAAAAACAAGTAAAACAATGACTAGATTATTAGTATTTGACACCGTACAAAATCCAACGATGAGCAACCAATGAAAGTAAGAGAATAACTGATTAGGTTATAAATATTTGAGATAAGGTTTGGTTAATACTGCATGCCATCGGGACTCTAAAATATGTAGGTTTATTGATTCAATGAAGGTATGGGTTCTAGAACTCAGACATTAGAACATCAAACATTTTGAAAGTATACAAATACCAAGAAATAATAAAAAATAAAACTAAAGGACAAACAAGCCCTAGTTGGAAAAGATTCACCTTACAAGAAGGATGATTTCCTGGAGAGTGGGATGAACTTAGTTCGCCGATTCCCTAGCCAATCATTGACTACACAGAATACAAACAGAAAGGCAACATAAGGAAATGCATCATAAGTATGTATACTAATACCAAGAAATAATCAAAAATAAAACTAAAGAACAAACAAACCCTAGTTGTAAAAGATTCATCTTACAAGAAAGATGATTTCCTGGAGAGCGAGATGAACTTACTTTGCCGATTCCCTAAGACCTGTATGCAAGCAAAAGGAGAACAAAACGTTTGCTCAATTCTTACTCTTATCTTTCCAGATTCTATTCTATCCTATTCTCTTATATACCCTAAGATGGAGATTATGAAAGCAGAACAAAAAATAACATGGAGGGATGGAGGAGATATGAAGAAGAGGCATGAGAATGAGATGATAAAGTATATATGTATTTAAATCATGTACGAGACAACTGCAGGTAGAAAAAAATTACCGTTTTAAAAACAAGTAAAACAATGACTAGACAACCATGAGCAACCAATGAAAGTAAGAGAATAACTGATTAGGTTATAAATATTTGAGATAAGGTTTGGTTAATACTGCATGCCATCGGGACTCTAAAATATGTAGGTTTATTGATTCAATGAAGGTATGGGTTCTAGAACTCAGACATTAGAACATCAAACATTTTGAAAGTATACTAATACCAAGAAATAATCAAAAATAAAACTAAAGGACAAACAAGCCCTAGTTGGAAAAGATTCACCTTACAAGAAGGATGATTTCCTGGAGAGTGGGATGAACTTACTTCGCCGATTCCCTAGCCAATCATTGACTACACAGAATACAAACAGAAAGGCAACATAAGGAAATGCAACATAAGTATGTATACTAATACCAAGAAATAATCAAAAATAAAACTAAAGAACAAACAAACCCTAGTTGTAAAAGATTCATCTTACAAGAAAGATGATTTCCTGGAGAGCGAGATGAACTTACTTTGCCGATTCCCTAAGACCTGTATGCAAGCAAAAGGAGAACAAAACGTTTGCTCAATTCTTACTCTTATCTTTCCAGATTCTATTCTATCCTATTCTCTTATATACCCTAAGAGGGAGATTATGAAAGCAGAACAAAAAATAACATGGAGGGATGGAGGAGATATGAAGAAGAGGCATGAGAATGAGATGATAAAGTATATGTATTTAAATCATATACGAGACAACTGCAGGTACCAAAAATTAACGTTTTAAAAACAAGTAAAACAATGACTACACAACCATGAGCAACCAATGAAAGTAAGAGAATAACTGATTAGGTTATAAATATTTGAGATAAGGTTTGGTTAATACTGCATGCAATCGGGACTCTAAAATATGTAGGTTTATTGATTCAATGAAGGTATGGGTTCTAGAACTCAGACATTAGAACATCAAACATTTTGAAAGCATACTAATACCAAGAAATAATCAAAAATAAAACTAAAGGACAAACAAGCCCTAGTTGGAAAAGATTCACCTTACAAGGATGATTTCCTGGAGAGGGGGATGAACTTACTTCGCCGATTCCCTAGCCAATCATTGACTACACAGAATACAAACAGAAAGGCAACGTAAGGAAATGCAACATAAGTATACTAATACCAAGAAATAATCAAAAATAAAACTAAAGGACAAACAAGCCCTAGTTGTAAAAGATTAACTTTAGAAGAAGGATGATTTTCCTGGAGAGGGAGATGAACTTACTTCGCCGATTTCCTAGCCAATCATTGACTACACAGAAAACAAACATAAAGGCAGCATAAGGAATGCAACATATGTATACTAATACCAAGAAATAATCAAAAATAAAACTAAAGGACAAACAAGCCCTAGTTGGAAAAGATTCACCTTACAAGGATGATTTCCTGGAGAGGGGGATGAACTTACTTCGCCGATTCCCTAGCCAATCATTGACTACACAGAATACAAACATAAAGGCAACATAAGGAATGCAACATATGTATACTAATACCAAGAAATAATCAAAAATAAAACTAAAGGACAAACAAGCCCTAGTTGTAAAAGATTCACTTTAGAAGAAGGATGATTTTCCTGGAGAGGGAGATGAACTTACTTCGCCGATTTCCTAGCCAATAAGACCTGTATGCAAGCAGAAGAAGAACAAACCGTTTGCTCAATTCTTACTCTTATCTTTCCATATTCTATTCTATCCTATTCTCTTATATACCCTAAGATGGAGATTATGAAAGCAGAACAAAAAATAACATGGAGGGATGGAGGGGATATGAAGAAGAGGCATGAGAATGAGATGATAAAGTATATGTATTTAAATCATGTACGAGACAACTGCAGGTACGAAAAAATTACCGTTTTAAAAACAAGTAAAACAATGACTAGATTATTAGTATTTGACATCGTACAAAATCCAACCATGAGCAACCAATGAAAGTAAGAGAATAACTGATTAGGTTATAAATATTTGAGATAAGGTTTGGTTAATACAACATGCCATCGGGACTCTAAAATATGTAGGTTTATTGATTCAATGAAGGTATGGGTTCTAGAACTCAGACATTAGAACATCAAACATTTTGAAAGTATACTAATACCAAGAAATAATAAAAAATAAAACTAAAGGACAAACAAGCCCTAGTTGGAAAAGATTCACCTTACAAGAAGGATGATTTCCTGGAGAGTGGAATGAACTTACTTCGCCGATTCCCTAGCCAATCATTGACTACACAGAATACAAACAGAAAGGCAACATAAGGAAATGCAACATAAGTATACTAATACCAAGAAATAATCAAAAAAAAAACTAAAGAACAAACAAGCCCTCGTTGTAAAAAATTCACCTTACAAGAAGGATGATTTTCTAGAGAAGGAGATGAACTTACTTTGCCGATTCCCTAGCCAATCATTGACTACACAGAATACAAACAGAAAGGCAACATAAGAAAATGCAACATAAGTATGTATACTAATACCAAGAAATAATCAAAAATAAAACTAAAGAACAAACAAACCCTAGTTGTAAAAGATTCATCTTACAAGAAAGATGATTTCCTGGAGAGCGAGATGAACTTACTTTGCCGATTCCCTAAGACCTGTATGCAAGCAAAAGGAGAACAAAACGTTTGCTCAATTCTTACTCTTATCTTTCCAGATTCTATTCTATCCTATTCTCTTATATACCCTAAGAGGGAGATTATGAAAGCAGAACAAAAAATAACATGGAGGGATGGAGGAGATATGAAGAAGAGGCATGAGAATGAGATGATAAAGTATATGTATTTAAATCATGTACGAGACAACTGCAGGTACCAAAAATTACCGTTTTAAAAACAAGTAAAACAATGACTACACAACCATGAGCAACCAATGAAAGTAAGAGAATAACTGATTAGGTTATAAATATTTGAGATAAGGTTTGGTTAATACTGCATGCAATCGGGACTCTAAAATATGTAGGTTTATTGATTCAATGAAGGTATGGGTTCTAGAACTCAGACATTAGAACATCAAACATTTTGAAAGCATACTAATACCAAGAAATAATCAAAAATAAAACTAAAGGACAAACAAGCCCTAGTTGGAAAAGATTCACCTTACAAGGATGATTTCCTGGAGAGGGGGATGAACTTACTTCGCCGATTCCCTAGCCAATCATTGACTACACAGAATACAAACAGAAAGGCAACGTAAGGAAATGCAACATAAGTATACTAATACCAAGAAATAATCAAAAATAAAACTAAAGGACAAACAAGCCCTAGTTGTAAAAGATTCACTTTAGAAGAAGGATGATTTTCCTGGAGAGGGAGATGAACTTACTTCGCCGATTTCCTAGCCAATCATTGACTACACAGAAAACAAACATAAAGGCAGCATAAGGAATGCAACATATGTATACTAATACCAAGAAATAATCAAAAATAAAACTAAAGGACAAACAAGCCCTAGTTGGAAAAGATTCACCTTACAAGGATGATTTCCTGGAGAGGGGGTTGAACTTACTTCGCCGATTCCCTAGCCAATCATTGACTACACAGAATACAAACATAAAGGCAACATAAGGAATGCAACATATGTATACTAATACCAAGAAATAATCAAAAATAAAACTAAAGGACAAACAAGCCCTAGTTGTAAAAGATTCACTTTAGAAGAAGGATGATTTTCCTGGAGAGGGAGATGAACTTACTTCGCCGATTTCCTAGCCAATAAGACCTGTATGCAAGCAGAAGAAGAACAAACCGTTTGCTCAATTCTTACTCTTATCTTTCCATATTCTATTCTATCCTATTCTCTTATATACCCTAAGATGGAGATTATGAAAGCAGAACAAAAAATAACATGGAGGGATGGAGGGGATATGAAGAAGAGGCATGAGAATGAGATGATAAAGTATATGTATTTAAATCATGTACGAGACAACTGCAGGTACGAAAAAATTACCGTTTTAAAAACAAGTAAAACAATGACTAGATTATTAGTATTTGACATCGTACAAAATCCAACCATGAGCAACCAATGAAAGTAAGAGAATAACTGATTAGGTTATAAATATTTGAGATAAGGTTTGGTTAATACAACATGCCATCGGGACTCTAAAATATGTAGGTTTATTGATTCAATGAAGGTATGGGTTCTAGAACTCAGACATTAGAACATCAAACATTTTGAAAGTATACTAATACCAAGAAATAATCAAAAATAAAACTAAAGGACAAACAAGCCCTAGTTGGAAAAGATTCACCTTACAAGAAGGATGATTTCCTGGAGAGTGGGATGAACTTACTTCGCCGATTCCCTAGCCAATCATTGACTACACAGAATACAAACAGAAAGGCAACATAAGGAAATGCAACATAAGTATACTAATACCAAGAAATAATCAAAAAAAAAACTAAAGAACAAACAAGCCCTCGTTGTAAAAAATTCACCTTACAAGAAGGATGATTTTCTAGAGAAGGAGATGAACTTACTTTGCCGATTCCCTAGCCAATCATTGACTACACAGAATACAAACAGAAAGGCAACATAAGAAAATGCAACATAAGTATGTATACTAATACCAAGAAATAATCAAAAATAAAACTAAAGAACAAACAAACCCTAGTTGTAAAAGATTCATCTTACAAGAAAGATGATTTCCTGGAGAGCGAGATGAACTTACTTTGCCGATTCCCTAAGACCTGTATGCAAGCAAAAGGAGAACAAAACGTTTGCTCAATTCTTACTCTTATCTTTCCAGATTCTATTCTATCCTATTCTCTTATATACCCTAAGAGGGAGATTATGAAAGCAGAACAAAAAATAACATGGAGGGATGGAGGAGATATGAAGAAGAGGCATGAGAATGAGATGATAAAGTATATGTATTTAAATCATGTACGAGACAACTGCAGGTACCAAAAATTACCGTTTTAAAAACAAGTAAAACAATGACTACACAACCATGAGCAACCAATGAAGGTAAGAGAATAACTGATTAGGTTATAAATATTTGAGATAAGGTTTGGTTAATACTGCATGCAATCGGGACTCTAAAATATGTAGGTTTATTGATTCAATGAAGGTATGGGTTCTAGAACTCAGACATTAGAACATCAAACATTTTGAAAGCATACTAATACCAAGAAATAATCAAAAATAAAACTAAAGGACAAACAAGCCCTAGTTGGAAAAGATTCACCTTACAAGGATGATTTCCTGGAGAGGGGGATGAACTTACTTCGCCGATTCCCTAGCCAATCATTGACTACACAGAATACAAACAGAAAGGCAACGTAAGGAAATGCAACATAAGTATACTAATACCAAGAAATAATCAAAAATAAAACTAAAGGACAAACAAGCCCTAGTTGTAAAAGATTCACTTTAGAAGAAGGATGATTTTCCTGGAGAGGGAGATGAACTTACTTCGCCGATTTCCTAGCCAATCATTGACTACACAGAAAACAAACATAAAGGCAGCATAAGGAATGCAACATATGTATACTAATACCAAGAAATAATCAAAAATAAAACTAAAGGACAAACAAGCCCTAGTTGGAAAAGATTCACCTTACAAGGATGATTTCCTGGAGAGGGGGATGAACTTACTTCGCCGATTCCCTAGCCAATCATTGACTACACAGAATACAAACATAAAGGCAACATAAGGAATGCAACATATGTATACTAATACCAAGAAATAATCAAAAATAAAACTAAAGGACAAACAAGCCCTAGTTGTAAAAGATTCACTTTAGAAGAAGGATGATTTTCCTGGAGAGGGAGATGAACTTACTTCGCCGATTTCCTAGCCAATAAGACCTGTATGCAAGCAGAAGAAGAACAAACCGTTTGCTCAATTCTTACTCTTATCTTTCCATATTCTATTCTATCCTATTCTCTTATATACCCTAAGATGGAGATTATGAAAGCAGAACAAAAAATAACATGGAGGGATGGAGGGGATATGAAGAAGAGGCATGAGAATGAGATGATAAAGTATATGTATTTAAATCATGTACGAGACAACTGCAGGTACGAAAAAATTACCGTTTTAAAAACAAGTAAAACAATGACTAGATTATTAGTATTTGACATCGTACAAAATCCAACCATGAGCAACCAATGAAAGTAAGAGAATAACTGATTAGGTTATAAATATTTGAGATAAGGTTTGGTTAATACAACATGCCATCGTGACTCTAAAATATGTAGGTTTATTGATTCAATGAAGGTATGGGTTCTAGAACTCAGACATTAGAACATCAAACATTTTGAAAGTATACTAATACCAAGAAATAATCAAAAATAAAACTAAAGGACAAACAAGCCCTAGTTGGAAAAGATTCACCTTACAAGAAGGATGATTTCCTGGAGAGTGGGATGAACTTACTTCGCCGATTCCCTAGCCAATCATTGACTACACAGAATACAAACAGAAAGGCAACATAAGGAAATGCAACATAAGTATACTAATACCAAGAAATAATCAAAAAAAAAACTAAAGAACAAACAAGCCATCGTTGTAAAAAATTCACCTTACAAGAAGGATGATTTTCTAGAGAAGGAGATGAACTTACTTTGCCGATTCCCTAGCCAATCATTGACTACACAGAATACAAACAGAAAGGCAACATAAGAAAATGCAACATAAGTATGTATACTAATACCAAGAAATAATCAAAAATAAAACTAAAGAACAAACAAACCCTAGTTGTAAAAGATTCATCTTACAAGAAAGATGATTTCCTGGAGAGCGAGATGAACTTACTTTGCCGATTCCCTAAGACATGTATGCAAGCAAAAGGAGAACAAAACGTTTGCTCAATTCTTACTCTTATCTTTCCAGATTCTATTCTATCCTATTCTCTTATATACCCTAAGATGGAGATTATGAAAGCAGAACAAAAAATAACATGGAGGGATGGAGGAGATATGAAGAAGAGGCATGAGAATGAGATGATAAAGTATATATGTATTTAAATCATGTACGAGACAACTGCAGGTACAAAAAAATTACCGTTTTAAAAACAAGTAAAACAATGACTACACAACCATGAGCAACCAATGAAAGTAAGAGAATAACTGATTAGGTTATAAATATTTGAGATAAGGTTTGGTTAATACTGCATGCAATCGGGACTTAAAATATGTAGGTTTATTGATTCAATGAAGGTATGGGTTCTAGAACTCAGACATTAGAACATCAAACATTTTGAAAGTATACAAATACCAAGAAATAATCAAAAATAAAACTAAAGGACAAACAAGCCCTAGTTGGAAAAGATTCACCTTACAAGAAGGATGATTTCCTGGAGAGTGGGATGAACTTACTTCGCCGATTCCCTAGCCAAAGAATACAAACAGAAAGGCAACATAAGGAAATGCAACATAAGTATACTAATACCAAGAAATAATCAAAAATAAAACTAAAGGACAAACAAGCCCTCGTTGTAAAAAATTCACCTTACAAGAAGGATGATTTTCTAGAGAAGGAGATGAACTTACTTTGCCGATTCCCTAGCCAATCATTGACTACACAGAATACAAACAGAAAGGCAACATAAGAAAATGCAACATAAGTATGTATACTAATACCAAGAAATAATCAAAAATAAAACTAAAGAACAAACCCTAGTTGTAAAAGATTCATCTTACAAGAAAGATGATTTCCTGGAGAGCGAGATGAACTTACTTTGCCGATTCCCTAAGACCTGTATGCAAGCAAAAGGAGAACAAAACGTTTGCTCAATTCTTACTCTTATCTTTCCAGATTCTATTCTATCCTATTCTCTTATATACCCTAAGATGGAGATTATGAAAGCAGAACAAAAAATAACATGGAGGGATGGAGGAGATATGAAGAAGAGGCATGAGAATGAGATGATAAAGTATATATGTATTTAAATCATGTACGAGACAACTGCAGGTACAAAAAAATTACCGTTTTAAAAACAAGTAAAACAATGACTACACAACCATGAGCAACCAATGAAAGTAAGAGAATAACTGATTAGGTTATAAATATTTGAGATAAGGTTTGGTTAATACTGCATGCAATCGGGACTTAAAATATGTAGGTTTATTGATTCAATGAAGGTATGGGTTCTAGAACTCAGACATTAGAACATCAAACATTTTGAAAGTATACAAATACCAAGAAATAATCAAAAATAAAACTAAAGGACAAACAAGCCCTAGTTGGAAAAGATTCACCTTACAAGAAGGATGATTTCCTGGAGAGTGGGATGAACTTACTTCACCGATTCCCTAGCCAAAGAATACAAACAGAAAGGCAACATAAGGAAATGCAACATAAGTATACTAATACCAAGAAATAATCAAAAATAAAACTAAAGGACAAACAAGCCCTCGTTGTAAAAAATTCACCTTACAAGAAGGATGATTTTCTAGAGAAGGAGATGAACTTACTTTGCCGATTCCCTAGCCAATCATTGACTACACAGAATACAAACAGAAAGGCAACATAAGAAAATGCAACATAAGTATGTATACTAATACCAAGAAATAATCAAAAATAAAACTAAAGAACAAACCCTAGTTGTAAAAGATTCATCTTACAAGAAAGATGATTTCCTGGAGAGCGAGATGAACTTACTTTGCCGATTCCCTAAGACCTGTATGCAAGCAAAAGGAGAACAAAACGTTTGCTCAATTCTTACTCTTATCTTTCCAGATTCTATTCTATCCTATTCTCTTATATACCCTAAGATGGAGATTATGAAAGCAGAACAAAAAATAACATGGAGGGATGGAGGAGATATGAAGAAGAGGCATGAGAATGAGATGATAAAGTATATATGTATTTAAATCATGTACGAGACAACTGCAGGTACAAAAAAATTACCGTTTTAAAAACAAGTAAAACAATGACTACACAACCATGAGCAACCAATGAAAGTAAGAGAATAACTGATTAGGTTATAAATATTTGAGATAAGGTTTGGTTAATACTGCATGCAATCGGGACTCTAAAATATGTAGGTTTATTGATTCAATGAAGGTATGGGTTCTAGAACTCAGACATTAGAACATCAAACATTTTGAAAGTATACAAATACCAAGAAATAATCAAAAATAAAACTAAAGGACAAACAAGCCCTAGTTGGAAAAGATTCACCTTACAAGAAGGATGATTTCCTGGAGACTGGGATGAACTTACTTCGCCGATTCCCTAGCCAATCATTGACAACACAGAATACAAAAAGAAAGGCAACATAAGGAAATGCAACATAAGTATACTAATACCAAGAAATAATCAAAAATAAAACTAAAGGACAAACAAGCCCTAGTTGTAAAAGATTCACTTTAGAAGAAGGATGATTTTCCTGGAGAGGGAGATGAACTTACTTCGCCGATTTCCTAGCCAATAAGACCTGTATGCAAGCAAAAAAAGAACAAACCGTTTGCTCAATTCTTACTCTTATCTTTCCATATTCTATTCTATCCTATTTTCTTATATACCCTAAGATGCAGATTATGAAAGCAGAACAAAAAATAACATGGAGGGATGGAGGGGATATGAAGAAGAGGCATGAGAATGAGATGATAAAGTATATGTATTTAAATCATGTACGAGACAACTGCAGGTACGAAAAAATTACCGTTTTAAAAACAAGTAAAACAATGACTAGATTATTAGTATTTGACATCGTACAAAATCCAACCATGAGCAACCAATGAAAGTAAGAGAATAACTGATTAGGTTATAAATATTTGAGATAAGGTTTGGTTAATACTGCATGCCATCGGGACTCTAAAATATGTAGGTTTATTGATTCAATGAAGGTATGGGTTCTAGAACTCAGACATTAGAACATCAAACATTTTGAAAGTATACTAATACCAAGAAATAATCAAAAATAAAACTAAAGGACAAACAAGCCCTAGTTGGAAAAGATTCACCTTACAAGAAGGATGATTTCCTGGAGAGTGGGATGAACTTACTTCGCCGATTCCCTAGCCAATCATTGACTACACAGAATACAAACAGAAAGGCAACATAAGGAAATGCAACATAAGTATACTAATACCAAGAAATAATCAAAAATAAAACTAAAGGACAAACAAGCCCTCGTTGTAAAAAATTCACCTTACAAGAAGGATGATTTTCTAGAGAAGGAGATGAACTTACTTTGCCGATTCCCTAGCCAATCATTGACTACACAGAATACAAACAGAAAGGCAACATAAGAAAATGCAACATAAGTATGTATACTAATACCAAGAAATAATCAAAAATAAAACTAAAGAACAAACAAACCCTAGTTGTAAAAGATTCATCTTACAAGAAAGATGATTTCCTGGAGAGCGAGATGAACTTACTTTGCCGATTCCCTAAGACATGTATGCAAGCAAAAGGAGAACAAAACGTTTGCTCAATTCTTACTCTTATCTTTCCAGATTCTATTCTATCCTATTCTCTTATATACCCTAAGATGGAGATTATGAAAGCAGAACAAAAAATAACATGGAGGGATGGAGGAGATATGAAGAAGAGGCATGAGAATGAGATGATAAAGTATATATGTATTTAAATCATGTACGAGACAACTGCAGATACAAAAAAATTACCGTTTTAAAAACAAGTAAAACAATGACTACACAACCATGAGCAACCAATGAAAGTAAGAGAATAACTGATTAGGTTATAAATATTTGAGATAAGGTTTGGTTAATACTGCATGCAATCGGGACTTAAAATATGTAGGTTTATTGATTCAATGAAGGTATGGGTTCTAGAACTCAGACATTAGAACATCAAACATTTTGAAAGTATACAAATACCAAGAAATAATCAAAAATAAAACTAAAGGACAAACAAGCCCTAGTTGGAAAAGATTCACCTTACAAGAAGGATGATTTCCTGGAGAGTGGGATGAACTTACTTCGCCGATTCCCTAGCCAAAGAATACAAACAGAAAGGCAACATAAGGAAATGCAACATAAGTATACTAATACCAAGAAATAATCAAAAATAAAACTAAAGGACAAACAAGCCCTCGTTGTAAAAAATTCACCTTACAAGAAGGATGATTTTCTAGAGAAGGAGATGAACTTACTTTGCCGATTCCCTAGCCAATCATTGACTACACAGAATACAAACAGAAAGGCAACATAAGAAAATGCAACATAAGTATGTATACTAATACCAAGAAATAATCAAAAATAAAACTAAAGAACAAACAAACCCTAGTTGTAAAAGATTCATCTTACAAGAAAGATGATTTCCTGGAGAGCGAGATGAACTTACTTTGCCGATTCCCTAAGACCTGTATGCAAGCAAAAGGAGAACAAAACGTTTGCTCAATTCTTACTCTTATCTTTCCAGATTCTATTCTATCCTATTCTCTTATATACCCTAAGATGGAGATTATGAAAGCATAACAAAAAATAACATGGAGGGATGGAGGATATATGAAGAAGAGGCATGAGAATGAGATGATAAAGTATATGTATTTAAATCATGTACGAGACAACTGCAGGTACAAAAAAATTACCGTTTTAAAAACAAGTAAAACAATGACTACATAACCATGAGCAACCAATGAAAGTAAGAGAATAACTGATTAGGTTATAAATATTTGAGATAAGGTTTGGTTAATACTGCATGCAATCGGGACTTAAAATATGTAGGTTTATTGATTCAATGAAGGTATGGGTTCTAGAACTCAGACATTAGAACATCAAACATTTTGAAAGTATACAAATACCAAGAAATAATCAAAAATAAAACTAAAGGACAAACAAGCCCTAGTTGGAAAAGATTCACCTTACAAGAAGGATGATTTCCTGGAGACTGGGATGAACTTACTTCGCCGATTCCCTAGCCAATCATTGACAACACAGAATACAAAAAGAAAGGCAACATAAGGAAATGCAACATAAGTATACTAATACCAAGAAATAATCAAAAATAAAACTAAAGGACAAACAAGCCCTAGTTGTAAAAGATTCACTTTAGAAGAAGGATGATTTTCCTGGAGAGGGAGATGAACTTACTTCGCCGATTTCCTAGCCAATAAGACCTGTATGCAAGCAAAAAAAGAACAAACCGTTTGCTCAATTCTTACTCTTATCTTTCCATATTCTATTCTATCCTATTCTCTTATATACCCTAAGATGCAGATTATGAAAGCAGAACAAAAAATAACATGGAGGGATGGAGGGGATATGAAGAAGAGGCATGAGAATGAGATGATAAAGTATATGTATTTAAATCATGTACGAGACAACTGCAGGTACGAAAAAATTACCGTTTTAAAAACAAGTAAAACAATGACTAGATTATTAGTATTTGACATCGTACAAAATCCAACCATGAGCAACCAATGAAAGTAAGAGAATAACTGATTAGGTTATAAATATTTGAGATAAGGTTTGGTTAATACTGCATGCCATCGGGACTCTAAAATATGTAGGTTTATTGATTCAATGAAGGTATGGGTTCTAGAACTCAGACATTAGAACATCAAACATTTTGAAAGTATACTAATACCAAGAAATAATCAAAAATAAAACTAAAGGACAAACAAGCCCTAGTTGGAAAAGATTCACCTTACAAGAAGGATGATTTCCTGGAGAGTGGGATGAACTTACTTCGCCGATTCCCTAGCCAATCATTGACTACACAGAATACAAACAGAAAGGCAACATAAGGAAATGCAACATAAGTATACTAATACCAAGAAATAATCAAAAATAAAACTAAAGGACAAACAAGCCCTCGTTGTAAAAAATTCACCTTACAAGAAGGATGATTTTCTAGAGAAGGAGATGAACTTACTTTGCCGATTCCCTAGCCAATCATTGACTACACAGAATACAAACAGAAAGGCAACATAAGAAAATGCAACATAAGTATGTATACTAATACCAAGAAATAATCAAAAATAAAACTAAAGAACAAACAAACCCTAGTTGTAAAAGATTCATCTTACAAGAAAGATGATTTCCTGGAGAGCGAGATGAACTTACTTTGCCGATTCCCTAAGACATGTATGCAAGCAAAAGGAGAACAAAACGTTTGCTCAATTCTTACTCTTATCTTTCCAGATTCTATTCTATCCTATTCTCTTATATACCCTAAGATGGAGATTATGAAAGCAGAACAAAAAATAACATGGAGGGATGGAGGAGATATGAAGAAGAGGCATGAGAATGAGATGATAAAGTATATATGTATTTAAATCATGTACGAGACAACTGCAGATACAAAAAAATTACCGTTTTAAAAACAAGTAAAACAATGACTACACAACCATGAGCAACCAATGAAAGTAAGAGAATAACTGATTAGGTTATAAATATTTGAGATAAGGTTTGGTTAATACTGCATGCAATCGGGACTTAAAATATGTAGGTTTATTGATTCAATGAAGGTATGGGTTCTAGAACTCAGACATTAGAACATCAAACATTTTGAAAGTATACAAATACCAAGAAATAATCAAAAATAAAACTAAAGGACAAACAAGCCCTAGTTGGAAAAGATTCACCTTACAAGAAGGATGATTTCCTGGAGAGTGGGATGAACTTACTTCGCCGATTCCCTAGCCAAAGAATACAAACAGAAAGGCAACATAAGGAAATGCAACATAAGTATACTAATACCAAGAAATAATCAAAAATAAAACTAAAGGACAAACAAGCCCTCGTTGTAAAAAATTCACCTTACAAGAAGGATGATTTTCTAGAGAAGGAGATGAACTTACTTTGCCGATTCCCTAGCCAATCATTGACTACACAGAATACAAACAGAAAGGCAACATAAGAAAATGCAACATAAGTATGTATACTAATACCAAGAAATAATCAAAAATAAAACTAAAGAACAAACAAACCCTAGTTGTAAAAGATTCATCTTACAAGAAAGATGATTTCCTGGAGAGCGAGATGAACTTACTTTGCCGATTCCCTAAGACCTGTATGCAAGCAAAAGGAGAACAAAACGTTTGCTCAATTCTTACTCTTATCTTTCCAGATTCTATTCTATCCTATTCTCTTATATACCCTAAGATGGAGATTATGAAAGCATAACAAAAAATAACATGGAGGGATGGAGGATATATGAAGAAGAGGCATGAGAATGAGATGATAAAGTATATGTATTTAAATCATGTACGAGACAACTGCAGGTACAAAAAAATTACCGTTTTAAAAACAAGTAAAACAATGACTACATAACCATGAGCAACCAATGAAAGTAAGAGAATAACTGATTAGGTTATAAATATTTGAGATAAGGTTTGGTTAATACTGCATGCAATCGGGACTTAAAATATGTAGGTTTATTGATTCAATGAAGGTATGGGTTCTAGAACTCAGACATTAGAACATCAAACATTTTGAAAGGATACAAATACCAAGAAATAATCAAAAATAAAACTAAAGGATAAACAAGCCCTAGTTGGAAAAGATTCACCTTACAAGAAGGATGATTTCCTGAAGAGTGGGATGAACTTACTTCGCCGATTCCCTAGCCAATAAGACCTGTATGCAAGCAAAAGAAGAACAAACCGTTTGCTCAATTCTTACTCTTATCTTTCCATATTCTATTCTATCCTATTCTCTTATATACCCTAAGAGGGAGATTATGAAAGCAGAACAAAAAATAACATGGAGGGATGGAGGGGATATGAAGAAGAGGCATGAGAATGAGATGATAAATTATATGTATTTAAATCATGTACGAGACAACTGCAGGTACGAAAAAATTACCGTTTTAAAAACAAGTAAAACAATGACTAGATTATTAGTATTTGACATCGTACAAAATCCAACCATGAGCAACCAATGAAAATAAGAGAATAACTGATTAGGTTATAAATATTTGAGATAAGGTTTGGTTAATACTGCATGCAATCGGGACTCTAAAATATGTAGGTTTATTGATTCAATGAAGGTATGGGTTCTAGAACTCAGACATTAGAACATCAAACATTTTGAAAGGATACAAATACCAAGAAATAATCAAAAATAAAACTAAAGGATAAACAAGCCCTAGTTGGAAAAGATTCACCTTACAAGAAGGATGTTTTCCTGAAGAGTGGGATGAACTTACTTCGCCGATTCCCTAGCCAATAAGACCTGTATGCAAGCAAAAGAAGAACAAACAGTTTGCTCAATTCTTACTCTTATCTTTCCATATTCTATTCTATCCTATTCTCTTATATACCCTAAGAGGGAGATTATGAAAGCAGAACAAAAAATAACATGGAGGGATGGAGGGGATATGAAGAAGAGGCATGAGAATGAGATGATAAATTATATGTATTTAAATCATGTACGAGACAACTGCAGGTACGAAAAAATTACCGTTTTAAAAACAAGTAAAACAATGACTAGATTATTAGTATTTGACATCGTACAAAATCCAACCATGAGCAACCAATGAAAGTAAGAGAATAACTGATTAGGTTATAAATATTTGAGATAAGGTTTGGTTAATACTGCATGCAATCGGGACTCTAAAATATGTAGGTTTATTGATTCAATGAAGGTATGGGTTCTAGAACTCAGACATTAGAACATCAAACATTTTGAAAGGATACAAATACCAAGAAATAATCAAAAATAAAACTAAAGGATAAACAAGCCCTAGTTGGAAAAGATTCACCTTACAAGAAGGATGATTTCCTGGAGAGTGGGATGAACTTACTTCGCCGATCCCTAGCCAATAATTGACTACACAGAATACAAACAGAAAGGCAACATAAGGAAATGCAACATAAGTATACTAATACCAAGAAATAATCAAAAATAAAACTAAAGAGCAAACAAGCCCTCGTTGAAAAAAATTCACCTTACAAGAAGGATGATTTTCTAGAGAAGGAGATGAACTTACTTTGCCGAATCCCTAGCCAATCATTGACTACACAGAATACAAACAGAAAGGCAACATAAGGAAATGCAACATAAGTATACTAATACCAAGAAATAATCAAAAATAAAACTAAAGGACAAACAAGCCCTCGTTGTAAAAAATTCACCTTACAAGAAGGATGATTTTCTAGAGAAGGAGATGAACTTACTTTGCCGATTCCCTAGCCAATCATTGACTACACAGAATACAAACAGAAAGGCAACATAAGAAAATGCAACATAAGTATGTATACTAATACCAAGAAATAATCAAAAATAAAACTAAAGAACAAACAAACCCTAGTTGTAAAAGATTCATCTTACAAGAAAGATGATTTCCTGGAGAGCGAGATGAACTTACTTTGCCGATTCCCTAAGACCTGTATGCAAGCAAAAGAAGAACAAAACGTTTGCTCAATTCTTACTCTTATCTTTCCAGATTCTATTCTATCCTATTTTCTTATATACCCTAAGATGGAGATTATGAAAGCAGAACAAAAAATAACATGGAGGGATGGAGGGCATATGAAGAAGAGGCATGAGAATGAGATGATAAAGTATATGTATTTAAATCATGTACGAGACAACTGCAAGTACGAAAAAATTACCGTTTTAAAAACAAGTAAAACAATGACTAGACTATTAGTATTTGACACCGTACAAAATCCAACCATGAGCAACCAATGAAAGTAAGAGAATAACTGATTAGGTTATAAATATTTGAGATAAGGTTTGGTTAATACTGCATGCCATCGGTACTCTAAAATATGTAGGTTTATTGATTCAATGAAGGTATGGGTTCTAGAACTCAGACATTAGAACATCAAACATTTTGAAAGCATACTATTACCAAGAAATAATCAAAAATAAAACTAAAGGACAAACAAGCCCTAGTTGTAAAAGATTCACTTTAGAAGAAGGATGATTTTCCTGGAGAGGGAGATGAACTTACTTCGCCAATTTCCTAGCCAATCATTGACTACACAGAAAACAAACATAAAGGGAACATAAGGAATGCAACATAAGTATGTATACTAATACCAAGAAATAATCAAAAATAAAACTAAAGGACAAACAAGCCCTAGTTGTAAAAGATTCACCTTACAAGAAGGATGATTTCTTGGAGAGCGATATGAACTTACTTCGCCGATACCCTAGCCAATAAGACCTGTATGCAAGCAAAAGAAGAACAAAACGTTTGCTCAATTCTTCATCTTATCTTTCCAGATTCTATTCTATCCTATTTTCTTATATACCCTAAGATGGAGATTATGAAAGCAGAACAAAAAATAACATGGAGGGATGGAGGGCATATGAAGAAGAGGCATGAGAATGAGATGATAAAGTATATGTATTTAAATCATGTACGAGACAATTGCAAGTACGAAAAAATTACCGTTTTAAAAACAAGTAAAACAATGACTAGACTATTAGTATTTGACACCGTACAAAATCCAACCATGAGCAACCAATGAAAGTAAGAGAATAACTGATTAGGTTATAAATATTTGAGATAAGGTTTGGTTAATACTGCATGCCATCGGTACTCTAAAATATGTAAGTTTATTGATTCAATGAAGGTATGGGTTCTAGAACTCAGACATTAGAACATCAAACATTTTGGAAGCATACTAATACCAAGAAATAATCAAACATAAAACTAAAGGACAAACAAGCCGTAGTTGTAAAAGATTCACTTTAGAAGAAGGATGATTTTCCTGAAGAGGGAGATGAACTTACTTCGCCGATTTCCTAGCCAATCATTGACTACACAGAAAATAAACATAAAGGGAACATAAGGAATGCAACATAAGTATGTATACTAATACCAAGAAATAATCAAAAATAAAACTAAAGGACAAACAAGCCCTAGTTGTAAAAGATTCACCTTACAAGAAGGATGATTTCTTGGAGAGGGAGATGAACTTACTTCGCCGATTCCCTAGCCAATAAGACCTGTATGCAAGCAAAAGAAGAACAAAACGTTTGCTCAATTCTTCATCTTATCTTTCCAGATTCTATTCTATCCTATTTTCTTATATTCCCTAACATGAAGATTATGAAAGCAGAACAAAAAATAACATGGAGGGATGGAGGGCATATGAAGAAGAGGCATGAGAATGAGATGATAAAGTATATGTATTTAAATCATGTACGAGACAACTGCAAGTACGAAAAAATTACCGTTTTAAAAACAAGTAAAACAATGACTAGACTATTAGTATTTGACACCGTACAAAATCCAACCATGAGCAACCAATGAAAGTAAGAGAATAACTGATTAGGTTATAAATATTTGAGATAAGGTTTGGTTAATACTGCATGCCATCGGTACTCTAAAATATGTAGGTTTATTGATTCAATGAAGGTATGGGTTCTAGAACTCAGACATTAGAACATCAAACATTTTGAAAGCATACTATTACCAAGAAATAATCAAAAATAAAACTAAAGGACAAACAAGCCCTAGTTGTAAAAGATTCACTTTAGAAGAAGGATGATTTTCCTGGAGAGGGAGATGAACTTACTTCGCCAATTTCCTAGCCAATCATTGACTACACAGAAAACAAACATAAAGGGAACATAAGGAATGCAACATAAGTATGTATACTAATACCAAGAAATAATCAAAAATAAAACTAAAGGACAAACAAGCCCTAGTTGTAAAAGATTCACCTTACAAGAAGGATGATTTCTTGGAGAGCGATATGAACTTACTTCGCCGATACCCTAGCCAATAAGACCTGTATGCAAGCAAAAGAAGAACAAAACGTTTGCTCAATTCTTCATCTTATCTTTCCAGATTCTATTCTATCCTATTTTCTTATATACCCTAAGATGGAGATTATGAAAGCAGAACAAAAAATAACATGGAGGGATGGAGGGCATATGAAGAAGAGGCATGAGAATGAGATGATAAAGTATATGTATTTAAATCATGTACGAGACAATTGCAAGTACGAAAAAATTACCGTTTTAAAAACAAGTAAAACAATGACTAGACTATTAGTATTTGACACCGTACAAAATCCAACCATGAGCAACCAATGAAAGTAAGAGAATAACTGATTAGGTTATAAATATTTGAGATAAGGTTTGGTTAATACTGCATGCCATCGGTACTCTAAAATATGTAAGTTTATTGATTCAATGAAGGTATGGGTTCTAGAACTCAGACATTAGAACATCAAACATTTTGGAAGCATACTAATACCAAGAAATAATCAAACATAAAACTAAAGGACAAACAAGCCGTAGTTGTAAAAGATTCACTTTAGAAGAAGGATGATTTTCCTGAAGAGGGAGATGAACTTACTTCGCCGATTTCCTAGCCAATCATTGACTACACAGAAAATAAACATAAAGGGAACATAAGGAATGCAACATAAGTATGTATACTAATACCAAGAAATAATCAAAAATAAAACTAAAGGACAAACAAGCCCTAGTTGTAAAAGATTCACCTTACAAGAAGGATGATTTCTTGGAGAGGGAGATGAACTTACTTCGCCGATTCCCTAGCCAATAAGACCTGTATGCAAGCAAAAGAAGAACAAAACGTTTGCTCAATTCTTCATCTTATCTTTCCAGATTCTATTCTATCCTATTTTCTTATATTCCCTAACATGAAGATTATGAAAGCAGAACAAAAAATAACATGGAGGGATGGAGGGCATATGAAGAAGAGGCATGAGAATGAGATGATAAAGTATATGTATTTAAATCATGTACGAGACAACTGCAAGTACGAAAAAATTACCGTTTTAAAAACAAGTAAAACAATGACTAGACTATTAGTATTTGACACCGTACAAAATCCAACCATGAGCAACCAATGAAAGTAAGAGAATAACTGATTAGGTTATAAATATTTGAGATAAGGTTTGGTTAATACTGCATGCCATCGGTACTCTAAAATATGTAGGTTTATTGATTCAATGAAGGTATGGGTTCTAGAACTCAGACATTAGAACATCAAACATTTTGAAAGCATACTATTACCAAGAAATAATCAAAAATAAAACTAAAGGACAAACAAGCCCTAGTTGTAAAAGATTCACTTTAGAAGAAGGATGATTTTCCTGGAGAGGGAGATGAACTTACTTCGCCAATTTCCTAGCCAATCATTGACTACACAGAAAACAAACATAAAGGGAACATAAGGAATGCAACATAAGTATGTATACTAATACCAAGAAATAATCAAAAATAAAACTAAAGGACAAACAAGCCCTAGTTGTAAAAGATTCACCTTACAAGAAGGATGATTTCTTGGAGAGCGATATGAACTTACTTCGCCGATACCCTAGCCAATAAGACCTGTATGCAAGCAAAAGAAGAACAAAACGTTTGCTCAATTCTTCATCTTATCTTTCCAGATTCTATTCTATCCTATTTTCTTATATACCCTAAGATGGAGATTATGAAAGCAGAACAAAAAATAACATGGAGGGATGGAGGGCATATGAAGAAGAGGCATGAGAATGAGATGATAAAGTATATGTATTTAAATCATGTACGAGACAAGTGCAAGTACGAAAAAATTACCGTTTTAAAAACAAGTAAAACAATGACTAGACTATTAGTATTTGACACCGTACAAAATCCAACCATGAGCAACCAATGAAAGTAAGAGAATAACTGATTAGGTTATAAATATTTGAGATAAGGTTTGGTTAATACTGCATGCCATCGGTACTCTAAAATATGTAAGTTTATTGATTCAATGAAGGTATGGGTTCTAGAACTCAGACATTAGAACATCAAACATTTTGGAAGCATACTAATACCAAGAAATAATCAAACATAAAACTAAAGGACAAACAAGCCGTAGTTGTAAAAGATTCACTTTAGAAGAAGGATGATTTTCCTGAAGAGGGAGATGAACTTACTTCGCCGATTTCCTAGCCAATCATTGACTACACAGAAAATAAACATAAAGGGAACATAAGGAATGCAACATAAGTATGTATACTAATACCAAGAAATAATCAAAAATAAAACTAAAGGACAAACAAGCCCTAGTTGTAAAAGATTCACCTTACAAGAAGGATGATTTCTTGGAGAGCGATATGAACTTACTTCGCCGATACCCTAGCCAATAAGACCTGTATGCAAGCAAAAGAAGAACAAAACGTTTGCTCAATTCTTCATCTTATCTTTCCAGATTCTATTCTATCCTATTTTCTTATATACCCTAAGATGGAGATTATGAAAGCAGAACAAAAAATAACATGGAGGGATGGAGGGCATATGAAGAAGAGGCATGAGAATGAGATGATAAAGTATATGTATTTAAATCATGTACGAGACAAGTGCAAGTACGAAAAAATTACCGTTTTAAAAACAAGTAAAACAATGACTAGACTATTAGTATTTGACACCGTACAAAATCCAACCATGAGCAACCAATGAAAGTAAGAGAATAACTGATTAGGTTATAAATATTTGAGATAAGGTTTGGTTAATACTGCATGCCATCGGTACTCTAAAATATGTAAGTTTATTGATTCAATGAAGGTATGGGTTCTAGAACTCAGACATTAGAACATCAAACATTTTGGAAGCATACTAATACCAAGAAATAATCAAACATAAAACTAAAGGACAAACAAGCCGTAGTTGTAAAAGATTCACTTTAGAAGAAGGATGATTTTCCTGAAGAGGGAGATGAACTTACTTCGCCGATTTCCTAGCCAATCATTGACTACACAGAAAATAAACATAAAGGGAACATAAGGAATGCAACATAAGTATGTATACTAATACCAAGAAATAATCAAAAATAAAACTAAAGGACAAACAAGCCCTAGTTGTAAAAGATTCACCTTACAAGAAGGATGATTTCTTGGAGAGCGATATGAACTTACTTCGCCGATACCCTAGCCAATAAGACCTGTATGCAAGCAAAAGAAGAACAAAACGTTTGCTCAATTCTTCATCTTATCTTTCCAGATTCTATTCTATCCTATTTTCTTATATACCCTAAGATGGAGATTATGAAAGCAGAACAAAAAATAACATGGAGGGATGGAGGGCATATGAAGAAGAGGCATGAGAATGAGATGATAAAGTATATGTATTTAAATCATGTACGAGACAACTGCAAGTACGAAAAAATTACCGTTTTAAAAACAAGTAAAACAATGACTAGACTATTAGTATTTGACACCGTACAAAATCCAACCATGAGCAACCAATCAAAGTAAGAGAATAACTGATTAGGCTATAAATATTTGAGATAAGGTTTGGTTAATACTGCATGCCATCGGTACTCTAAAATATGTAGGTTTATTGATTCAATGAAGGTATGGGTTCTAGAACTCAGACATTAGAACATCAAACATTTTGAAAGCATACTAATACCAAGAAATAATCAAAAATAAAACTAAAGGACAAACAAGCCCTAGTTGGAAAAGATTCACCTTACAAGAAGGACGATTTCCTGGAGAGGGGGATGAACTTACTTTGCCGATTCCCTAGCCAATCATTGACTACACAGAATACAAACAGAAAGGCAACGTAAGGAAATGCAACATAAGTATACTAATACCAAGAAATAATCAAAAATAAAACTAAAGGACAAACAAGCCCTAGTTGTAAAAGATTCACTTTAGAAGAAGGATGATTTTCCTGGAGAGTGAGATGAACTTACTTCGCCGATTTCCTAGCCAATCATTGACTACACAGAAAACAAACATAAAGGCAACATAAGTATGTATAATAATACCAAGAAATAATCAAAAATAAAACTGAAGGACAAACAAGCCCTAGTTGTAAAAGATTCACCTTACAAGAAGGATGATTTCCTGAAGAGGGAGATGAACTTACTTCGCCGATTCCCTAGCCAATAAGACCTGTATGCAAGCAAAAGAAGAACAAACCGTTTGCTCAATTCTTACTCTTATCTTTCCAGATTCTATTATATCCTATTCTCTTATATACCCTAAGACGGAGATTATGAAAGCAAAACAAAAAATAACATGGAGGGATGGAGGGGATATGAAGAAGAGGCATGAGAATGAGATGATAAAGTATATGTATTTAAATCATGTACGAGACAACTGCAGGTACGAAAAAATTACCGTTTTAAAAACAAGTAAAACAATGACTAGACCATTAGTATTTGACACCGTACAAAATCCAACCATGAGCAACCAATGAAAGTAAGAGAATAACTGATAAGGTTATAAATATTTGAGATAAGGTTTGGTTAATACTGCATGCCATCGGGACTCTAAAATATGTAGGTTTATTGATTCAATGAAGGTATGGGCTCTAGAACTCAGACATTAGAACATCAAACATTTTGAAAGCATACTAATACCAAGAAATAATCAAAAATAAAACTAAAGGACAAACAAGCCCTAGTTGGAAAAGATTCACCTTACAAGAAGGACGATTTCCTGGAGAGGGGGATGAACTTACTTTGCCGATTCCCTAGCCAATCATTGACTACACAGAATACAAACAGAAAGGCAACGTAAGGAAATGCAACATAAGTATACTAATACCAAGAAATAATCAAAAATAAAACTAAAGGACAAACAAGCCCTAGTTGTAAAAGATTCACTTTAGAAGAAGGATGATTTTCCTGGAGAGTGAGATGAACTTACTTCGCCGATTTCCTAGCCAATCATTGACTACACAGAAAACAAACATAAAGGCAACATAAGTATGTATAATAATACCAAGAAATAATCAAAAATAAAACTGAAGGACAAACAAGCCCTAGTTGTAAAAGATTCACCTTACAAGAAGGATGATTTCCTGAAGAGGGAGATGAACTTACTTCGCCGATTCCCTAGCCAATAAGACCTGTATGCAAGCAAAAGAAGAACAAACCGTTTGCTCAATTCTTACTCTTATCTTTCCAGATTCTATTATATCCTATTCTCTTATATACCCTAAGACGGAGATTATGAAAGCAAAACAAAAAATAACATGGAGGGATGGAGGGGATATGAAGAAGAGGCATGAGAATGAGATGATAAAGTATATGTATTTAAATCATGTACGAGACAACTGCAGGTACGAAAAAATTACCGTTTTAAAAACAAGTAAAACAATGACTAGACCATTAGTATTTGACACCGTACAAAATCCAACCATGAGCAACCAATGAAAGTAAGAGAATAACTGATAAGGTTATAAATATTTGAGATAAGGTTTGGTTAATACTGCATGCCATCGGGACTCTAAAATATGTAGGTTTATTGATTCAATGAAGGTATGGGCTCTAGAACTCAGACATTAGAACATCAAACATTTTGAAAGCATACTAATACCAAGAAATAATCAAAAATAAAACTAAAGGACAAACAAGCCCTAGTTGGAAAAGATTCACCTTACAAGGATGATTTCCTCGAGAGGGGGATGAACTTACTTCGCCGATTCCCTAGCCAATCATTGACTACACAGAATACAAACAGAAAGGCAACGTAAGGAAATGCAACATAAGTATACTAATACCAAGAAATAATCAAAAATAAAACTAAAGGACAAACAAGCCCTAGTTGTAAAAGATTCACTTTAGAAGAAGGATGATTTTCCTGGAGAGGGAGATGAACTTACTTCGCCGATTTCCTAGCCAATCATTGACTACACAGAAAACAAACATAAAGGCAACATAAGGAATGCAACATATGTATACTAATACCAAGAAATAATCAAAAATAAAACTAAAGGACAAACAAGCCCTAGTTGTAAAAGATTCACCTTACAAGAAGGATGATTTCCTGAAGAGGGAGATGAACTTACTTCGCCGATTCCCTAGCCAATAAGACCTGTATGCAAGCAAAAGAAGAACAAACCGTTTGCTCAATTCTTACTCTTATCTTTCCATATTCTATTCTATCCTATTCTCTTATATACCCTAAGATGGAGATTATGAACGCAGAACAAAAAATAACATGGAGGGATGGAGGGGATATGAAGAAGAGGCATGAGAATGAGATGATAAAGTATATGTATCTAAATCATGTACGAGACAACTGCAGGTACGAAAAAATTACCGTTTTAAAAACAAGTAAAACAATGACTAGATTATTAGTATTTGACATCGTACAAAATCAAACCATGAGCAACCAATGAAAGTAAGAGAATAACTGATTAGGTTATAAATATTTGAGATAAGGTTTGGTTAATACTGCATGCCATCGGGACTCTAAAATATGTAGGTTTATTGATTCAATGAAGGTATGGGTTCTAGAACTCAGACATTAGAACATCAAACATTTTGAAAGTATACTAATACCAAGAAATAATAAAAAATAAAACTAAAGAACAAACAAGCCCTAGTTGGAAAAGATTCACCTTACAAGAAGCATGATTTCCTGGAGAGTGGGATGAACTTACTTCGCCGATTCTCTAGCCAATCATTGACTACACAGAATACAAACAGAAAGGCAACATAAGGAAATGCAACATAAGTAATACCAAGAAATAATCAAAAATATAACTAAAGGACAAACAAGCCCTAGTTGTAAAAGATTAACTTTAGAAGAAGAATGATTTTCCTGGAGAGGGAGATGAACTTATTTCGCCGATTTCCTAGCCAATCATTGACTACACAGAAAACAAACATAAATGGAACATAAGGAATGCAACATAAGTATGTATACTAATACCAAGAAATAATCAAAAATAAAACTAAAGGACAAACAAGCCCTAGTTGTAAAAGATTCACCTTACAAGAAGGATGATTTCCTGGAGAGGGAGATGAACTTACTTCGCCGATTCCCTAGCCAATAAGACCTGTATGCAAGCAAAAGAAGAACAAAACGTTTGCTCAATTCTTACTCTTATCTTTCCAGATTCTATTCTATCCTATTTTCTTATATACCCTAAGATGGAGATTATGAAAGCAGAACAAAAAATAACATGGAGGGATGGAGGGGATATGAAGAAGAGGCATGAGAATGAGATGATAAAGTATATGTATTTAAATCATGTACGAGACAACTGCAGGTACGAAAAAATTACCGTTTTAAAAACAAGTAAAACAATGACTAGACTATTAGTATTTGACACCGTACAAAATTCAACCATGAGCAACCAATGAAAGTAAGAGAATAACTGATTAGGTTATAAATATTTGAGATAAGGTTTGGTTAATACTGTATGCCATCGGGACTCTAAAATATGTAGGTTTATTGATTCAATGAAGGTATGGGTTCTAGAACTCAGACATTAGAACATTAAACATTTTTAAAGTATACTAATACCAAGAAATAATCAAAAATAAAACTAAAGGATAAACATGCCCTAGTTGGAAAAGATTCACCTTACAAGAAGGATGATTTCCTGGAGAGTGGGATGAACTTACTTCGCCGATTCCCTAGCCAATAATTGACTACACAGAATACAAACAGAAAGGCAACATAAGGAAATGCAACATAAGTATACTAATACCAAGAAATAATCAAAAATAAAACTAAAGGACAAACAAGCCCTCGTTGTAAAAGATTCACCTTACAAGAAGGATGATTTTCTAGAGAAGGAGATGAACTTACTTCGCCGATTCCCTAGCCAATCATTGACTACACAGAATACAAACAGAAAGGCAACATAAGAAAATGCAACATAAGTATGTATACTAATACCAAGAAATAATCAAAAATAAAACTAAAGAACAAACAAACCCTAGTTGTAAAAGATTCATCTTACAAGAAAGATGATTTCCTGGAGAGCGAGATGAACTTACTTTGCCGATTCCCTAAGACCTGTATGCAAGCAAAAGGAGAACAAAACGTTTGCTCAATTCTTACTCTATCTTTCCAGATTCTATTCTATCCTATTCTCTTATATACCCTAAGATGGAGATTATGAAAGGAGAACAAAAAATAACATGGAGGGATGGAGGAGATATGAAGAAGAGGCATGAGAATGAGATTATAAAGTATATGTATTTAAATCATGTACGAGACAACTGCAGGTACAAAAAAATTACCGTTTTAAAAACAAGTAAAACAATGACTACACAACCATGAGCAACCAATGAAAGTAAGAGAATAACTGATTAGGTTATAAATATTTGAGATAAGGTTTGGTTAATACTGCATGCAATCGGGACTCTAAAATATGTAGGTTTATTGATTCAATGAAGGTATGGGTTCTAGAACTCAGACATTAGAACATCAAACATTTTGAAAGCATACTCATACCAAGAAATAATCAAAAATAAAACTAAAGGACAAACAAGCCCTAGTTGGAAAAGATTCACCTTACAAGGATGATTTCCTCGAGAGGGGGATGAACTTACTTCGCCGATTCCCTAGCCAATCATTGACTACACAGAATACAAACAGAAAGGCAACGTAAGGAAATGCAACATAAGTATACTAATACCAAGAAATAATCAAAAATAAAACTAAAGGACAAACAAGCCCTAGTTGTAAAAGATTCACTTTAGAAGAAGGATGATTTTCCTGGAGAGTGAGGTGAACTTACTTCGCCGATTTCCTAGCCAATCATTGACTACACAGAAAACAAACATAAAGGCAACATAAGGAATGCAACATATGTATACTAATACCAAGAAATAATCAAAAATAAAACTAAAGGACAAACAAGCCCTAGTTGTAAAAGATTCACCTTACAAGAAGGATGATTTCCTGAAGAGGGAGATGAACTTACTTCGCCGATTCCCTAGCCAATAAGACCTGTATGCAAGCAAAAGAAGAACAAACCGTTTGCTCAATTCTTACTCTTATCTTTCCAGATTCTATTATATCCTATTCTCTTATATACCCTAAGACGGAGATTATGAAAGCAGAACAAAAAATAACATGGAGGGATGGAGGGGATATGAAGAAGAGGCATGAGAATGAGATGATAAAGTATATGTATTTAAATCATGTACGAGACAACTGCAGGTACGAAAAAATTACCGTTTTAAAAACAAGTAAAGCAATGACTAGATTATTAGTATTTGACACCGTACAAAATCCAACCATGAGCAACCAATGAAAGTAAGAGAATAACTGATTAGGTTATAAATATTTGAGATAAGGTTTGGTTAATACTGCATGCCATCGGGACTCTAAAATATGTAGGTTTATTGATTCAATGAAGGTATGGGTTCTAGAACTCAGACATTAGAACATCAAACATTTTGAAAGTATACTAATACCAAGAAATAATAAAAAATAAAACTAAAGGACAAACAAGCCCTAGTTGGAAAAGATTCACCTTACAAGAAGGATGATGTCCTGGAGAGTGGGATGAACTTACTTCGCCGATTCCCTAGCTAATCATTGACTACACAGAATACAAACAGAAAGGCAACGTAAGGAAATGCAACATAAGTATACTAATACCAAGAAATAATCAAAAATAAAACTAAAGGACAAACAAGCCCTAGTTGTAAAAGATTCACTTTAGAAGAAGGATGATTTTCTTGGAGAGGGAGATGAACTTACTTCGCCGATTTCCTAGCCAATCATTGACTACACAGAAAACAAACATAAAGGCAACATAAGGAATGCAACATATGTATACTAATACCAAGAAATAATCAAAAATAAAACTAAAGGACAAACAAGCCCTAGTTGGAAAACATTCACCTTACAAGGATGATTTCCTGGAGAGGGGGATGAACTTACTTCGCCGATTCCCTAGCCAATCATTGACTACACAGAATACAAACAGAAAGGCAACGTAAGAAAATGCAACATAAGTATACTAATACCAAGAAATAATCAAAAATAAAACTAAAGGACAAACAAGCCCTAGTTGTAAAAGATTCACTTTAGAAGAAGGATGATTTTCCTGGAGAGGGAGATGAACTTACTTCGCCGATTTCCTAGCCAATCATTGACTACACAGAAAACAAACATAAAGGCAACATAAGGAATGCAACATATGTATACTAATAGCAAGAAATAATCAAAAATAAAACTAAAGGACAAACAAGCCCTAGTTGTAAAAGATTCACCTTACAAGAAGGATGATTTACTGAAGAGGGAGATGAACTTACTTCGCCGATTCCCTAGCCAATAAGACCTGTATGCAAGCAAAAGAAGAACAAACCGTTTGCTCAATTCTTACTCTTATCTTTCCATATTCTATTCTATCCTATTCTCTTATATACCCAAAGATGGAGATTATGAAAGCAGAACAAAAAATAACATGGAGGGATGGAGGGGATATGAAGAAGAGGCATGAGAATGAGATGATAAAGTATATGTATTTAAATCATGTACGAGACAACTGCAGGTACGAAAAAATTACCGTTTTAAAAACAAGTAAAGCAATGACTAGATTATTAGTATTTGACACCGTACAAAATCCAACCATGAGCAACCAATGAAAGTAAGAGAATAACTGATTAGGTTATAAATATTTGAGATAAGGTTTGGTTAATACTGCATGCCATCGGGACTCTAAAATATGTAGGTTTATTGATTCAATGAAGGTATGGGTTCTAGAACTCAGACATTAGAACATCAAACATTTTGAAAGTATACTAATACCAAGAAATAATAAAAAATAAAACTAAAGGACAAACAAGCCCTAGTTGGAAAAGATTCACCTTACAAGAAGGATGATGTCCTGGAGAGTGGGATGAACTTACTTCGCCGATTCCCTAGCCAATCATTGACTACACAGAATACAAACAGAAAGGCAACGTAAGGAAATGCAACATAAGTATACTAATACCAAGAAATAATCAAAAATAAAACTAAAGGACAAACAAGCCCTAGTTGTAAAAGATTCACTTTAGAAGAAGGATGATTTTCTTGGAGAGGGAGATGAACTTACTTCGCCGATTTCCTAGCCAATCATTGACTACACAGAAAACAAACATAAAGGCAACATAAGGAATGCAACATATGTATACTAATACCAAGAAATAATCAAAAATAAAACTAAAGGACAAACAAGCCCTAGTTGGAAAACATTCACCTTACAAGGATGATTTCCTGGAGAGGGGGATGAACTTACTTCGCCGATTCCCTAGCCAATCATTGACTACACAGAATACAAACAGAAAGGCAACGTAAGAAAATGCAACATAAGTATACTAATACCAAGAAATAATCAAAAATAAAACTAAAGGACAAACAAGCCCTAGTTGTAAAAGATTCACTTTAGAAGAAGGATGATTTTCCTGGAGAGGGAGATGAACTTACTTCGCCGATTTCCTAGCCAATCATTGACTACACAGAAAACAAACATAAAGGCAACATAAGGAATGCAACATATGTATACTAATAGCAAGAAATAATCAAAAATAAAACTAAAGGACAAACAAGCCCTAGTTGTAAAAGATTCACCTTACAAGAAGGATGATTTACTGAAGAGGGAGATGAACTTACTTCGCCGATTCCCTAGCCAATAAGACCTGTATGCAAGCAAAAGAAGAACAAACCGTTTGCTCAATTCTTACTCTTATCTTTCCATATTCTATTCTATCCTATTCTCTTATATACCCAAAGATGGAGATTATGAAAGCAGAACAAAAAATAACATGGAGGGATGGAGGGGATATGAAGAAGAGGCATGAGAATGAGATGATAAAGTATATGTATTTAAATCATGTACGAGACAACTGCAGGTACGAAAAAATTACCGTTTTAAAAACAAGTAAAGCAATGACTAGATTATTAGTATTTGACACCGTACAAAATCCAACCATGAGCAACCAATGAAAGTAAGAGAATAACTGATTAGGTTATAAATATTTGAGATAAGGTTTGGTTAATACTGCATGCCATCGGGACTCTAAAATATGTAGGTTTATTGATTCAACGAAGGTATGGGTTCTAGAACTCAGACATTAGAACATCAAACATTTTGAAAGTATACTAATACCAAGAAATAATAAAAAATAAAACTAAAGGACAAACAAGCCCTAGTTGGAAAAGATTCACCTTACAAGAAGGATGATGTCCTGGAGAGTGGGATGAACTTACTTCGCCGATTCCCTAGCCAATCATTGACTACACAGAATACAAACAGAAAGGCAACGTAAGGAAATGCAACATAAGTATACTAATACCAAGAAATAATCAAAAATAAAACTAAAGGACAAACAAGCCCTAGTTGTAAAAGATTCACTTTAGAAGAAGGATGATTTTCTTGGAGAGGGAGATGAACTTACTTCGCCGATTTCCTAGCCAATCATTGACTACACAGAAAACAAACATAAAGGCAACATAAGGAATGCAACATATGTATACTAATACCAAGAAATAATCAAAAATAAAACTAAAGGACAAACAAGCCCTAGTTGGAAAACATTCACCTTACAAGGATGATTTCCTGGAGAGGGGGATGAACTTACTTCGCCGATTCCCTAGCCAATCATTGACTACACAGAATACAAACAGAAAGGCAACGTAAGAAAATGCAACATAAGTATACTAATACCAAGAAATAATCAAAAATAAAACTAAAGGACAAACAAGCCCTAGTTGTAAAAGATTCACTTTAGAAGAAGGATGATTTTCCTGGAGAGGGAGATGAACTTACTTCGCCGATTTCCTAGCCAATCATTGACTACACAGAAAACAAACATAAAGGCAACATAAGGAATGCAACATATGTATACTAATAGCAAGAAATAATCAAAAATAAAACTAAAGGACAAACAAGCCCTAGTTGTAAAAGATTCACCTTACAAGAAGGATGATTTACTGAAGAGGGAGATGAACTTACTTCGCCGATTCCCTAGCCAATAAGACCTGTATGCAAGCAAAAGAAGAACAAACCGTTTGCTCAATTCTTACTCTTATCTTTCCATATTCTATTCTATCCTATTCTCTTATATACCCAAAGATGGAGATTATGAAAGCAGAACAAAAAATAACATGGAGGGATGGAGGGGATATGAAGAAGAGGCATGAGAATGAGATGATAAAGTATATGTATTTAAATCATGTACGAGACAACTGCAGGTACGAAAAAATTACCGTTTTAAAAACAAGTAAAGCAATGACTAGATTATTAGTATTTGACACCGTACAAAATCCAACCATGAGCAACCAATGAAAGTAAGAGAATAACTGATTAGGTTATAAATATTTGAGATAAGGTTTGGTTAATACTGCATGCCATCGGGACTCTAAAATATGTAGGTTTATTGATTCAATGAAGGTATGGGTTCTAGAACTCAGACATTAGAACATCAAACATTTTGAAAGTATACTAATACCAAGAAATAATAAAAAATAAAACTAAAGGACAAACAAGCCCTAGTTGGAAAAGATTCACCTTACAAGAAGGATGATGTCCTGGAGAGTGGGATGAACTTACTTCGCCGATTCCCTAGCCAATCATTGACTACACAGAATACAAACAGAAAGGCAACGTAAGGAAATGCAACATAAGTATACTAATACCAAGAAATAATCAAAAATAAAACTAAAGGACAAACAAGCCCTAGTTGTAAAAGATTCACTTTAGAAGAAGGATGATTTTCTTGGAGAGGGAGATGAACTTACTTCGCCGATTTCCTAGCCAATCATTGACTACACAGAAAACAAACATAAAGGCAACATAAGGAATGCAACATATGTATACTAATACCAAGAAATAATCAAAAATAAAACTAAAGGACAAACAAGCCCTAGTTGGAAAACATTCACCTTACAAGGATGATTTCCTGGAGAGGGGGATGAACTTACTTCGCCGATTCCCTAGCCAATCATTGACTACACAGAATACAAACAGAAAGGCAACGTAAGAAAATGCAACATAAGTATACTAATACCAAGAAATAATCAAAAATAAAACTAAAGGACAAACAAGCCCTAGTTGTAAAAGATTCACTTTAGAAGAAGGATGATTTTCCTGGAGAGGGAGATGAACTTACTTCGCCGATTTCCTAGCCAATCATTGACTACACAGAAAACAAACATAAAGGCAACATAAGGAATGCAACATATGTATACTAATAGCAAGAAATAATCAAAAATAAAACTAAAGGACAAACAAGCCCTAGTTGTAAAAGATTCACCTTACAAGAAGGATGATTTACTGAAGAGGGAGATGAACTTACTTCGCCGATTCCCTAGCCAATAAGACCTGTATGCAAGCAAAAGAAGAACAAACCGTTTGCTCAATTCTTACTCTTATCTTTCCATATTCTATTCTATCCTATTCTCTTATATACCCAAAGATGGAGATTATGAAAGCAGAACAAAAAATAACATGGAGGGATGGAGGGGATATGAAGAAGAGGCATGAGAATGAGATGATAAAGTATATGTATTTAAATCATGTACGAGACAACTGCAGGTACGAAAAAATTACCGTTTTAAAAACAAGTAAAGCAATGACTAGATTATTAGTATTTGACACCGTACAAAATCCAACCATGAGCAACCAATGAAAGTAAGAGAATAACTGATTAGGTTATAAATATTTGAGATAAGGTTTGGTTAATACTGCATGCCATCGGGACTCTAAAATATGTAGGTTTATTGATTCAATGAAGGTATGGGTTCTAGAACTCAGACATTAGAACATCAAACATTTTGAAAGTATACTAATACCAAGAAATAATAAAAAATAAAACTAAAGGACAAACAAGCCCTAGTTGGAAAAGATTCACCTTACAAGAAGGATGATGTCCTGGAGAGTGGGATGAACTTACTTCGCCGATTCCCTAGCCAATCATTGACTACACAGAATACAAACAGAAAGGCAACGTAAGGAAATGCAACATAAGTATACTAATACCAAGAAATAATCAAAAATAAAACTAAAGGACAAACAAGCCCTAGTTGTAAAAGATTCACTTTAGAAGAAGGATGATTTTCTTGGAGAGGGAGATGAACTTACTTCGCCGATTTCCTAGCCAATCATTGACTACACAGAAAACAAACATAAAGGCAACATAAGGAATGCAACATATGTATACTAATACCAAGAAATAATCAAAAATAAAACTAAAGGACAAACAAGCCCTAGTTGGAAAACATTCACCTTACAAGGATGATTTCCTGGAGAGGGGGATGAACTTACTTCGCCGATTCCCTAGCCAATCATTGACTACACAGAATACAAACAGAAAGGCAACGTAAGAAAATGCAACATAAGTATACTAATACCAAGAAATAATCAAAAATAAAACTAAAGGACAAACAAGCCCTAGTTGTAAAAGATTCACTTTAGAAGAAGGATGATTTTCCTGGAGAGGGAGATGAACTTACTTCGCCGATTTCCTAGCCAATCATTGACTACACAGAAAACAAACATAAAGGCAACATAAGGAATGCAACATATGTATACTAATAGCAAGAAATAATCAAAAATAAAACTAAAGGACAAACAAGCCCTAGTTGTAAAAGATTCACCTTACAAGAAGGATGATTTACTGAAGAGGGAGATGAACTTACTTCGCCGATTCCCTAGCCAATAAGACCTGTATGCAAGCAAAAGAAGAACAAACCGTTTGCTCAATTCTTACTCTTATCTTTCCATATTCTATTCTATCCTATTCTCTTATATACCCAAAGATGGAGATTATGAAAGCAGAACAAAAAATAACATGGAGGGATGGAGGGGATATGAAGAAGAGGCATGAGAATGAGATGATAAAGTATATGTATTTAAATCATGTACGAGACAACTGCAGGTACGAAAAAATTACCGTTTTAAAAACAAGTAAAGCAATGACTAGATTATTAGTATTTGACACCGTACAAAATCCAACCATGAGCAACCAATGAAAGTAAGAGAATAACTGATTAGGTTATAAATATTTGAGATAAGGTTTGGTTAATACTGCATGCCATCGGGACTCTAAAATATGTAGGTTTATTGATTCAATGAAGGTATGGGTTCTAGAACTCAGACATTAGAACATCAAACATTTTGAAAGTATACTAATACCAAGAAATAATAAAAAATAAAACTAAAGGACAAACAAGCCCTAGTTGGAAAAGATTCACCTTACAAGAAGGATGATGTCCTGGAGAGTGGGATGAACTTACTTCGCCGATTCCCTAGCCAATCATTGACTACACAGAATACAAACAGAAAGGCAACGTAAGGAAATGCAACATAAGTATACTAATACCAAGAAATAATCAAAAATAAAACTAAAGGACAAACAAGCCCTAGTTGTAAAAGATTCACTTTAGAAGAAGGATGATTTTCTTGGAGAGGGAGATGAACTTACTTCGCCGATTTCCTAGCCAATCATTGACTACACAGAAAACAAACATAAAGGCAACATAAGGAATGCAACATATGTATACTAATACCAAGAAATAATCAAAAATAAAACTAAAGGACAAACAAGCCCTAGTTGGAAAACATTCACCTTACAAGGATGATTTCCTGGAGAGGGGGATGAACTTACTTCGCCGATTCCCTAGCCAATCATTGACTACACAGAATACAAACAGAAAGGCAACGTAAGAAAATGCAACATAAGTATACTAATACCAAGAAATAATCAAAAATAAAACTAAAGGACAAACAAGCCCTAGTTGTAAAAGATTCACTTTAGAAGAAGGATGATTTTCCTGGAGAGGGAGATGAACTTACTTCGCCGATTTCCTAGCCAATCATTGACTACACAGAAAACAAACATAAAGGCAACATAAGGAATGCAACATATGTATACTAATAGCAAGAAATAATCAAAAATAAAACTAAAGGACAAACAAGCCCTAGTTGTAAAAGATTCACCTTACAAGAAGGATGATTTACTGAAGAGGGAGATGAACTTACTTCGCCGATTCCCTAGCCAATAAGACCTGTATGCAAGCAAAAGAAGAACAAACCGTTTGCTCAATTCTTACTCTTATCTTTCCATATTCTATTCTATCCTATTCTCTTATATACCCAAAGATGGAGATTATGAAAGCAGAACAAAAAATAACATGGAGGGATGGAGGGGATATGAAGAAGAGGCATGAGAATGAGATGATAAAGTATATGTATTTAAATCATGTACGAGACAACTGCAGGTACGAAAAAATTACCGTTTTAAAAACAAGTAAAGCAATGACTAGATTATTAGTATTTGACACCGTACAAAATCCAACCATGAGCAACCAATGAAAGTAAGAGAATAACTGATTAGGTTATAAATATTTGAGATAAGGTTTGGTTAATACTGCATGCCATCGGGACTCTAAAATATGTAGGTTTATTGATTCAATGAAGGTATGGGTTCTAGAACTCAGACATTAGAACATCAAACATTTTGAAAGTATACTAATACCAAGAAATAATAAAAAATAAAACTAAAGGACAAACAAGCCCTAGTTGGAAAAGATTCACCTTACAAGAAGGATGATGTCCTGGAGAGTGGGATGAACTTACTTCGCCGATTCCCTAGCCAATCATTGACTACACAGAATACAAACAGAAAGGCAACGTAAGGAAATGCAACATAAGTATACTAATACCAAGAAATAATCAAAAATAAAACTAAAGGACAAACAAGCCCTAGTTGTAAAAGATTCACTTTAGAAGAAGGATGATTTTCTTGGAGAGGGAGATGAACTTACTTCGCCGATTTCCTAGCCAATCATTGACTACACAGAAAACAAACATAAAGGCAACATAAGGAATGCAACATATGTATACTAATACCAAGAAATAATCAAAAATAAAACTAAAGGACAAACAAGCCCTAGTTGGAAAACATTCACCTTACAAGGATGATTTCCTGGAGAGGGGGATGAACTTACTTCGCCGATTCCCTAGCCAATCATTGACTACACAGAATACAAACAGAAAGGCAACGTAAGAAAATGCAACATAAGTATACTAATACCAAGAAATAATCAAAAATAAAACTAAAGGACAAACAAGCCCTAGTTGTAAAAGATTCACTTTGGAAGAAGGATGATTTTCCTGGAGAGGGAGATGAACTTACTTCGCCGATTTCCTAGCCAATCATTGACTACACAGAAAACAAACATAAAGGCAACATAAGGAATGCAACATATGTATACTAATAGCAAGAAATAATCAAAAATAAAACTAAAGGACAAACAAGCCCTAGTTGTAAAACATTCACCTTACAAGAAGGATGATTTCCTGGAGAGGGAGATGAACTTACTTCGCCGATTCCCTAGCCAATAAGACCTGTATGCAAGCAAAAGAAGAACAAAACGTTTGCTCAATTCTTACTCTTATCTTTCCAGATTCTATTCTATCCTATTTTCTTATATACCCTAAGATGGAGATTATGAAAGCAGAACAAAAAATAACATGGAGGGATGGAGGGGATATGAAGAAGAGGCATGAGAATGAGATGATAAAGTATATGTATTTAAATCATGTACGAGACAACTGCAGGTACGAAAAAATTACCGTTTTAAAAACAAGTAAAACAATGACTAGACTATTAGTATTTGACACCGTACAAAATCCAACCATGAGCAACCAATGAAAGTAAGAGAATAACTGATTAGGTTATAAATATTTGAGATAAGGTTTGGTTAATACTGCATGCCATCGGGACTCTAAAATATGTAGGTTTATTGATTCAATGAAGGTATGGGTTCTAGAACTCAGACATTAGAACATCAAACATTTTGAAAGTATACTAATACCAAGAAATAATAAAAAATAAAACTAAAGGACAAACAAGCCCTAGTTGGAAAAGATTCACCTTACAAGAAGGATGATTTCCTGGAGAGTGGAATGAACTTACTTCGCCGATTCCCTAGCCAATCATTGACTACACAGAATACAAACAGAAAGGCAACGTAAGGAAATGCAACATAAGTATACTAATACCAAGAAATAATCAAAAATAAAACTAAAGGACAAACAAGCCCTAGTTGTAAAAGATTCACTTTAAAAGAAGGATGATTTTCCTGGAGAGGGAGATGATTTTACTTCGCCGATTTCCTAGCCAATCATTGACTACAAAGAAAACAAACATAAAGGGAACATAAGGAATGCAACATAAGTATGTATACTAATACCAAGAAATAATCAAAAATAAAACTAAAGGACAAACAAGCCCTAGTTGTAAAAGATTCACCTTACAAGAAGGATGATTTCTTGGAGAGGGAGATGAACTTACTTCGCCGATTCCCTAGCCAATAAGACCTGTATGCAAGCAAAAGAAGAACAAAACGTTTGCTCAATTCTTACTCTTATCTTTCCAGATTCTATTCTATCCTATTTTCTTATATACCCTAAGATGGAGATTATGAAAGCAGAACAAAAAATAAGATGGAGGGATGGAGCGGATATGAAGAAGAGGCATGAGAATGAGATGATAAAGTATATGTATTTAAATCATTTACGAGACAACTGCAGGTACGAAAAAATTACCGTTTTAAAAACAAGTAAAACAATGACTAGATTATTAGTATTTGACACCGTACAAAATCCAACCATGAGCAACCAATGAAAGTAAGAGAATAACTGATTAGGTTATAAATATTTGAGATAAGGTTTGGTTAATACTGCATGCCATCGGGACTCTAAAATATGTAGGTTTATTGATTCAATGAAGGTATGGGTTCTAGAACTCAGACATTAGAACATCAAACATTTTGAAAGTATACTAATACCAAGAAATAATAAAAAATAAAACTAAAGGACAAACAAGCCCTAGTTGGAAAAGATTCACCTTACAAGAAGGATGATTTCCTGGAGAGTGGGATGAACTTACTTCGCCGATTCCCTAGCCAATCATTGACTACACAGAATACAAACAGAAAGGCAACGTAAGGAAATGCAACATAAGTATACTAATACCAAGAAATAATCAAAAATAAAACTAAAGGACAAACAAGCCCTAGTTGTAAAAGATTCACTTTAGAAGAAGGATGATTTTCTTGGAGAGGGAGATGAACTTACTTCGCCGATTTCCTAGCCAATCATTGACTACAAAGAAAACAAACATAAAGGGAACATAAGGAATGCAACATAAGTATGTATACTAATACCAAGAAATAATCAAAAATAAAACTAAAGGACAAACAAGCCCTAGTTGTAAAAGATTCACCTTACAAGAAGGATGATTTCTTGGAGAGGGAGATGAACTTACTTCGCCGATTCCCTAGCCAATAAGACCTGTATGCAAGCAAAAGAAGAACAAAACGTTTGCTCAATTCTTACTCTTATCTTTCCAGATTCTATTCTATCCTATTTTCTTATATACCCTAACATGGAGATTATGAAAGCAGAACAAAAAATAACATGGAGGGATGGAGGGGATATGAAGAAGAGGCATGAGAATGAGATGATAAAGTATATGTATTTAAATCATTTACGAGACAACTGCAGGTACGAAAAAATTACCGTTTTAAAAACAAGTAAAACAATGACTAGATTATTAGTATTTGACACCGTACAAAATCCAACCATGAGCAACCAATGAAAGTAAGAGAATAACTGATTAGGTTATAAATATTTGAGATAAGGTTTGGTTAATACTGCATGCCATCGGGACTCTAAAATATGTAGGTTTATTGATTCAATGAAGGTATGGGTTCTAGAACTCAGACATTAGAACATCAAACATTTTGAAAGTATACTAATACCAAGAAATAATAAAAAATAAAACTAAAGGACAAACAAGCCCTAGTTGGAAAAGATTCACCTTACAAGAAGGATGATTTCCTGGAGAGTGGGATGAACTTACTTCGCCGATTCCCTAGCCAATCATTGACTACACAGAATACAAACAGAAAGGCAACGTAAGGAAATGCAACATAAGTATACTAATACCAAGAAATAATCAAAAATAAAACTAAAGGACAAACAAGCCCTAGTTGTAAAAGATTCACTTTAAAAGAAGGATGATTTTCCTGGAGAGGGAGATGAACTTACTTCGCCGATTTCCTAGCCAATCATTGACTACAAAGAAAACAAACATAAAGGGAACATAAGGAATGCAACATAAGTATGTATACTAATACCAAGAAATAATCAAAAATAAAACTAAAGCACAAACAAGCCCTAGTTGTAAAAGATTCACCTTACAAGAAGGATGATTTCCTGGAGAGGGAGATGAACTTACTTCGCCGATTCCCTAGCCAATAAGACCTGTATGCAAGCAAAAGAAGAACAAAACGTTTGCTCAATTCTTACTCTTATCTTTCCAGATTCTATTCTATCCTATTTTCTTATATACCCTAACATGGAGATTATGAAAGCAGAACAAAAAATAACATGGAGGGATGGAGGGCATATGAAGAAGAGGCATGAGAATGAGATGATAAAGTATATGTATTTAAATCATGTACGAGACAACTGCAAGTACGAAAAAATTACCGTTTTAAAAACAAGTAAAACAATGACTAGACTATTAGTATTTGACACCGTACAAAATCCAACCATGAGCAACCAATGAAAGTAAGAGAATAACTGATTAGGTTATAAATATTTGAGATAAGGTTTGGTTAATACTGCATGCCATCGGGACTCTAAAATATGTAGGTTTATTGATTCAATGAAGGTATGGGTTCTAGAACTCAGACATTAGAACATCAAACATTTTGAAAGTATACTAATACCAAGAAATAATAAAAAATAAAACTAAAGGACAAACAAGCCCTAGTTGGAAAAGATTCACCTTACAAGAAGGATGATTTCCTGGAGAGTGGGATGAACTTACTTCGCCGATTCCCTAGCCAATCATTGACTACACAGAATACAAACAGAAAGGCAACGTAAGGAAATGCAACATAAGTATACTAATACCAAGAAATAATCAAAAATAAAACTAAAGGACAAACAAGCCCTAGTCGTAAAAGATTCACTTTAAAAGAAGGATGATTTTCCTGGAGAGGGAGATGAACTTACTTCGCCGATTTCCTAGCCAATCATTGACTACAAAGAAAACAAACATAAAGGGAACATAAGGAATGCAACATAAGTATGTATACTAATACCAAGAAATAATCAAAAATAAAACTAAAGCACAAACAAGCCCTAGTTGTAAAAGATTCACCTTACAAGAAGGATGATTTCCTGGAGAGGGAGATGAACTTACTTCGCCGATTCCCTAGCCAATAAGACCTGTATGCAAGCAAAAGAAGAACAAAACGTTTGCTCAATTCTTACTCTTATCTTTCCAGATTCTATTCTATCCTATTTTCTTATATACCCTAACATGGAGATTATGAAAGCAGAACAAAAAATAACATGGAGGGATGGAGGGCATATGAAGAAGAGGCATGAGAATGAGATGATAAAGTATATGTATTTAAATCATGTACGAGACAACTGCAAGTACGAAAAAATTACCGTTTTAAAAACAAGTAAAACAATGACTAGACTATTAGTATTTGACACCGTACAAAATCCAACCATGAGCAACCAATGAAAGTAAGAGAATAACTGATTAGGTTATAAATATTTGAGATAAGGTTTGGTTAATACTGCATGCCATCGGGACTCTAAAATATGTAGGTTTATTGATTCAATGAAGGTATGGGTTCTAGAATTCAGACATTAGAACATCAAACATTTTGAAAGCATACTAATACCAAGAAATAATCAAAAATAAAACTAAAGGACAAACAAGCCCTAGTTGGAAAAGATTCACCTTACAAGGATGATTTCCTGGAGAGGGGGATGAACTTACTTCGCCGATTCCCTAGCCAATCATTGACTACACAGAATACAAACAGAAAGGCAACGTAAGGAAATGCAACATAAGTATACTAATACCAAGAAATAATCAAAAATAAAACTAAAGGACAAACAAGCCCTAGTTGTAAAAGATTCACTTTAGAAGAAGGATGATTTTCTTGGAGAGGGAGATGAACTTACTTCGCCGACTTCCTAGCCAATCATTGACTACACAGAAAACAAACATAAAGGCAACATAAGGAATGCAACATATGTATACTAATACCAAGAAATAATCAAAAATAAAACTAAAGGACAAACAAGCCCTAGTTGGAAAACATTCACCTTACAAGGATGATTTCCTGGAGAGGGGGATGAACTTACTTCGCCGATTCCCTAGCCAATCATTGACTACACAGAATACAAACAGAAAGGCAACGTAAGAAAATGCAACATAAGTATACTAATACCAAGAAATAATCAAAAATAAAACTAAAGGACAAACAAGCCCTAGTTGTAAAAGATTCACTTTAGAAGAAGGATGATTTTCCTGGAGAGGGAGATGAACTTATTTCGCCGATTTCCTAGCCAATCATTGACTACACAGAAAACAAACATAAATGGAACATAAGGAATGCAACATAAGTATGTATACTAATACCAAGAAATAATCAAAAATAAAACTAAAGCACAAACAAGCCCTAGTTGTAAAAGATTCACCTTACAAGAAGGATGATTTCTTGGAGAGGGAGATGAACTTACTTCGCCGATTCCCTAGCCAATAAGACCTGTATGCAAGCAAAAGAAGAACAAAACGTTTGCTCAATTCTTACTCTTATCTTTCCAGATTCTATTCTATCCTATTTTCTTATATACCCTAAGATGGAGATTATGAAAGCAGAACAAAAAATAATATGGAGGGATGGAGGGGATATGAAGAAGAGGCATGAGAATGAGATGATAAAGTATATGTATTTAAATCATTTACGAGACAACTGCAGGTACGAAAAAATTACCGTTTTAAAAAGAAAGTAAAACAATGACTAGATTATTAGTATTTGACACCGTACAAAATCCAACCATGAGCAACCAATGAAAGTAAGAGAATAACTGATTAGGTTATAAATATTTGAGATAAGGTTTGGTTAATACTGCATGCCATCGAGACTCTAAAATATGTAGGTTTATTGATTCAATGAAGGTATGGGTTCTAGAACTCAGACATTAGAACATCAAACATTTTGAAAGTATACTAATACCAAGAAATAATAAAAAATAAAACTAAAGGACAAACAAGCCCTAGTTGGAAAAGATTCACCTTACAAGAAGGATGATTTCCTGGAGAGTGGGATGAACTTACTTCGCCGATTCCCTAGCCAATCATTGACTACACAGAATACAAACAGAAAGGCAACGTAAGGAAATGCAACATAAGTATACTAATACCAAGAAATAATCAAAAATAAAACTAAAGGACAAACAAGCCCTAGTTGTAAAAGATTCACTTTAAAAGAAGGATGATTTTCCTGGAGAGGGAGATGATTTTACTTCGCCGATTTCCTAGCCAATCATTGACTACAAAGAAAACAAACATAAAGGGAACATAAGGAATGCAACATAAGTATGTATACTAATACCAAGAAATAATCAAAAATAAAACTAAAGCACAAACAAGCCCTAGTTGTAAAAGATTCACCTTACAAGAAGGATGATTTCCTGGAGAGGGAGATGAACTTACTTCGCCGATTCCCTAGCCAATAAGACCTGTATGCAAGCAAAAGAAGAACAAAACGTTTGCTCAATTCTTACTCTTATCTTTCCAGATTCTATTCTATCCTATTTTCTTATATACCCTAACATGGAGATTATGAAAGCAGAACAAAAAATAACATGGAGGGATGGAGGGCATATGAAGAAGAGGCATGAGAATGAGATGATAAAGTATATGTATTTAAATCATGTACGAGACAACTGCAAGTACGAAAAAATTACCGTTTTAAAAACAAGTAAAACAATGACTAGACTATTAGTATTTGACACCGTACAAAATCCAACCATGAGCAACCAATGAAAGTAAGAGAATAACTGATTAGGTTATAAATATTTGAGATAAGGTTTGGTTAATACTGCATGCCATCGGGACTCTAAAATATGTAGGTTTCTTGATTCAATGAAGGTATGGGTTCTAGAACTCAGACATTAGAACATCAAACATTTTGAAAGCATACTAATACCAAGAAATAATCAAAAATAAAACTAAAGGACAAACAAGCCCTAGTTGGAAAAGATTCACCTTACAAGGATGATTTCCTGGAGAGGGGGATGAACTTACTTCGCCGATTCCCTAGCCAATCATTGACTACACAGAATACAAACAGAAAGGCAACGTAAGGAAATGCAACATAAGTATACTAATACCAAGAAATAATCAAAAATAAAACTAAAGGACAAACAAGCCCTAGTTGTAAAAGATTCACTTTAGAAGAAGGATGATTTTCCTGGAGAGGGAGATGAACTTACTTCGCCGATTTCCTAGCCAATCATTGACTACACAGAAAACAAACATAAAGGCAACATAAGGAATGCAACATAAGTATGTATACTAATACCAAGAAATAATCAAAAATAAAACTAAAGGACAAACAAGCCCTAGTTGGAAAAGATTCACCTTACAAGGATGATTTCCTGGAGAGGGGGATGAACTTACTTCGCCGATTCCCTAGCCAATCATTGACTACACAGAATACAAACAGAAAGGCAACGTAAGGAAATGCAACATAAGTATACTAATACCAAGAAATAATCAAAAATAAAACTAAAGGACAAACAAGCCCTAGTTGTAAAAGATTCACTTTAGAAGAAGGATGATTTTCCTGGAGAGGGAGATGAACTTACTTCGCCGATTTCCTAGCCAATCATTGACTACACAGAAAACAAACATAAAGGCAACATAAGGAATGCAACATAAGTATGTATACTAATACCAAGAAATAATCAAAAATAAAACTAAAGGACAAACAAGCCCTAGTTGGAAAAGATTCACCTTACAAGGATGATTTTCTGGAGAGGGGGATGAACTTACTTCGCCGATTCCCTAGCCAATCATTGACTACACAGAATACAAACAGAAAGGCAACGTAAGGAAATGCAACATAAGTATACTAATACCAAGAAATAATCAAAAATAAAACTAAAGGACAAACAAGCCCTAGTTGTAAAAGATTCACTTTAGAAGAAGGATGATTTTCTTGGAGAGGGAGATGAACTTACTTCGCCGATTTCCTAGCCAATCATTGACTACACAGAAAACAAACATAAAGGCAACATAAGGAATGCAACATATGTATACTAATACCAAGAAATAATCAAAAATAAAACTAAAGGACAAACAAGCCCTAGTTGGAAAACATTCACCTTACAAGGATGATTTCCTGGAGAGGGGGATGAACTTACTTCGCCGATTCCCTAGCCAATCATTGACTACACAGAATACAAACAGAAAGGCAACGTAAGGAAATGCAACATAAGTATACTAATACCAAGAAATAATCAAAAATAAAACTAAAGGACAAACAAGCCCTAGTTGTAAAAGATTCACTTTAGAAGAAGGATGATTTTCTTGGAGAGGGAGATGAACTTACTTCGCCGACTTCCTAGCCAATCATTGACTACACAGAAAACAAACATAAAGGCAACATAAGGAATGCAACATATGTATACTAATACCAAGAAATAATCAAAAATAAAACTAAAGGACAAACAAGCCCTAGTTGGAAAACATTCACCTTACAAGGATGATTTCCTGGAGAGGGGGATGAACTTACTTCGCCGATTCCCTAGCCAATCATTGACTACACAGAATACAAACAGAAAGGCAACGTAAGAAAATGCAACATAAGTATACTAATACCAAGAAATAATCAAAAATAAAACTAAAGGACAAACAAGCCCTAGTTGTAAAAGATTCACTTTAGAAGAAGGATGATTTTCCTGGAGAGGGAGATGAACTTATTTCGCCGATTTCCTAGCCAATCATTGACTACACAGAAAACAAACATAAATGGAACATAAGGAATGCAACATAAGTATGTATACTAATACCAAGAAATAATCAAAAATAAAACTAAAGCACAAACAAGCCCTAGTTGTAAAAGATTCACCTTACAAGAAGGATGATTTCTTGGAGAGGGAGATGAACTTACTTCGCCGATTCCCTAGCCAATAAGACCTGTATGCAAGCAAAAGAAGAACAAAACGTTTGCTCAATTCTTACTCTTATCTTTCCAGATTCTATTCTATCCTATTTTCTTATATACCCTAAGATGGAGATTATGAAAGCAGAACAAAAAATAACATGGAGGGATGGAGGGGATATGAAGAAGAGGCATGAGAATGAGATGATAAAGTATATGTATTTAAATCATTTACGAGACAACTGCAGGTACGAAAAAATTACCGTTTTAAAAAGAAAGTAAAACAATGACTAGATTATTAGTATTTGACACCGTACAAAATCCAACCATGAGCAACCAATGAAAGTAAGAGAATAACTGATTAGGTTATAAATATTTGAGATAAGGTTTGGTTAATACTGCATGCCATCGAGACTCTAAAATATGTAGGTTTATTGATTCAATGAAGGTATGGGTTCTAGAACTCAGACATTAGAACATCAAACATTTTGAAAGTATACTAATACCAAGAAATAATAAAAAATAAAACTAAAGGACAAACAAGCCCTAGTTGGAAAAGATTCACCTTACAAGAAGGATGATTTCCTGGAGAGTGGGATGAACTTACTTCGCCGATTCCCTAGCCAATCATTGACTACACAGAATACAAACAGAAAGGCAACGTAAGGAAATGCAACATAAGTATACTAATACCAAGAAATAATCAAAAATAAAACTAAAGGACAAACAAGCCCTAGTTGTAAAAGATTCACTTTAAAAGAAGGATGATTTTCCTGGAGAGGGAGATGATTTTACTTCGCCGATTTCCTAGCCAATCATTGACTACAAAGAAAACAAACATAAAGGGAACATAAGGAATGCAACATAAGTATGTATACTAATACCAAGAAATAATCAAAAATAAAACTAAAGCACAAACAAGCCCTAGTTGTAAAAGATTCACCTTACAAGAAGGATGATTTCCTGGAGAGGGAGATGAACTTACTTCGCCGATTCCCTAGCCAATAAGACCTGTATGCAAGCAAAAGAAGAACAAAACGTTTGCTCAATTCTTACTCTTATCTTTCCAGATTCTATTCTATCCTATTTTCTTATATACCCTAACATGGAGATTATGAAAGCAGAACAAAAAATAACATGGAGGGATGGAGGGCATATGAAGAAGAGGCATGAGAATGAGATGATAAAGTATATGTATTTAAATCATGTACGAGACAACTGCAAGTACGAAAAAATTACCGTTTTAAAAACAAGTAAAACAATGACTAGACTATTAGTATTTGACACCGTACAAAATCCAACCATGAGCAACCAATGAAAGTAAGAGAATAACTGATTAGGTTATAAATATTTGAGATAAGGTTTGGTTAATACTGCATGCCATCGGGACTCTAAAATATGTAGGTTTCTTGATTCAATGAAGGTATGGGTTCTAGAACTCAGACATTAGAACATCAAACATTTTGAAAGCATACTAATACCAAGAAATAATCAAAAATAAAACTAAAGGACAAACAAGCCCTAGTTGGAAAAGATTCACCTTACAAGGATGATTTCCTGGAGAGGGGGATGAACTTACTTCGCCGATTCCCTAGCCAATCATTGACTACACAGAATACAAACAGAAAGGCAACGTAAGGAAATGCAACATAAGTATACTAATACCAAGAAATAATCAAAAATAAAACTAAAGGACAAACAAGCCCTAGTTGTAAAAGATTCACTTTAGAAGAAGGATGATTTTCCTGGAGAGGGAGATGAACTTACTTCGCCGATTTCCTAGCCAATCATTGACTACACAGAAAACAAACATAAAGGCAACATAAGGAATGCAACATAAGTATGTATACTAATACCAAGAAATAATCAAAAATAAAACTAAAGGACAAACAAGCCCTAGTTGGAAAAGATTCACCTTACAAGGATGATTTCCTGGAGAGGGGGATGAACTTACTTCGCCGATTCCCTAGCCAATCATTGACTACACAGAATACAAACAGAAAGGCAACGTAAGGAAATGCAACATAAGTATACTAATACCAAGAAATAATCAAAAATAAAACTAAAGGACAAACAAGCCCTAGTTGTAAAAGATTCACTTTAGAAGAAGGATGATTTTCCTGGAGAGGGAGATGAACTTACTTCGCCGATTTCCTAGCCAATCATTGACTACACAGAAAACAAACATAAAGGCAACATAAGGAATGCAACATAAGTATGTATACTAATACCAAGAAATAATCAAAAATAAAACTAAAGGACAAACAAGCCCTAGTTGGAAAAGATTCACCTTACAAGGATGATTTTCTGGAGAGGGGGATGAACTTACTTCGCCGATTCCCTAGCCAATCATTGACTACACAGAATACAAACAGAAAGGCAACGTAAGGAAATGCAACATAAGTATACTAATACCAAGAAATAATCAAAAATAAAACTAAAGGACAAACAAGCCCTAGTTGTAAAAGATTCACTTTAGAAGAAGGATGATTTTCTTGGAGAGGGAGATGAACTTACTTCGCCGATTTCCTAGCCAATCATTGACTACACAGAAAACAAACATAAAGGCAACATAAGGAATGCAACATATGTATACTAATACCAAGAAATAATCAAAAATAAAACTAAAGGACAAACAAGCCCTAGTTGGAAAACATTCACCTTACAAGGATGATTTCCTGGAGAGGGGGATGAACTTACTTCGCCGATTCCCTAGCCAATCATTGACTACACAGAATACAAACAGAAAGGCAACGTAAGAAAATGCAACATAAGTATACTAATACCAAGAAATAATCAAAAATAAAACTAAAGGACAAACAAGCCCTAGTTGTAAAAGATTCACTTTAGAAGAAGGATGATTTTCCTGGAGAGGGAGATGAACTTATTTCGCCGATTTCCTAGCCAATCATTGACTACACAGAAAACAAACATAAATGGAACATAAGGAATGCAACATAAGTATGTATACTAATTACCAAGAAATAATCAAAAATAAAACTAAAGCACAAACAAGCCCTAGTTGTAAAAGATTCACCTTACAAGAAGGATGATTTCTTGGAGAGGGAGATGAACTTACTTCGCCGATTCCCTAGCCAATAAGACCTGTATGCAAGCAAAAGAAGAACAAAACGTTTGCTCAATTCTTACTCTTATCTTTCCATATTCTATTCTATCCTATTCTCTTATATACCCAAAGATGGAGATTATGAAAGCAGAACAAAAAATAACATGGAGGGATGGAGGGGATATGAAGAAGAGGCATGAGAATGAGATGATAAAGTATATGTATTTAAATCATGTACGAGACAACTGCAGGTACGAAAAAATTACCGTTTTAAAAACAAGTAAAGCAATGACTAGATTATTAGTATTTGACACCGTACAAAATCCAACCATGAGCAACCAATGAAAGTAAGAGAATAACTGATTAGGTTATAAATATTTGAGATAAGGTTTGGTTAATACTGCATGCCATCGGGACTCTAAAATATGTAGGTTTATTGATTCAATGAAGGTATGGGTTCTAGAACTCAGACATTAGAACATCAAACATTTTGAAAGCATACTAATACCAAGAAATAATCAAAAATAAAACTAAAGGACAAACAAGCCCTAGTTGGAAAAGATTCACCTTACAAGGATGATTTCCTGGAGAGGGGGATGAACTTACTTCGCCGATTCCCTAGCCAATCATTGACTACACAGAATACAAACAGAAAGGCAACGTAAGGAAATGCAACATAAGTATACTAATACCAAGAAATAATCAAAAATAAAACTAAAGGACAAACAAGCCCTAGTTGTAAAAGATTCACTTTAGAAGAAGGATGATTTTCCTGGAGAGGGAGATGAACTTACTTCGCCGATTTCCTAGCCAATCATTGACTACACAGAAAACAAACATAAAGGCAACATAAGGAATGCAACATAAGTATGTATACTAATACCAAGAAATAATCAAAAATAAAACTAAAGGACAAACAAGCCCTAGTTGGAAAAGATTCACCTTACAAGGATGATTTCCTGGAGAGGGGGATGAACTTACTTCGCCGATTCCCTAGCCAATCATTGACTACACAGAATACAAACAGAAAGGCAACGTAAGGAAATGCAACATAAGTATACTAATACCAAGAAATAATCAAAAATAAAACTAAAGGACAAACAAGCCCTAGTTGTAAAAGATTCACTTTAGAAGAAGGATGATTTTCCTGGAGAGGGAGATGAACTTACTTCGCCGATTTCCTAGCCAATCATTGACTACACAGAAAACAAACATAAAGGCAACATAAGGAATGCAACATAAGTATGTATACTAATACCAAGAAATAATCAAAAATAAAACTAAAGGACAAACAAGCCCTAGTTGGAAAAGATTCACCTTACAAGGATGATTTCCTGGAGAGGGGGATGAACTTACTTCGCCGATTCCCTAGCCAATCATTGACTACACAGAATACAAACAGAAAGGCAACGTAAGGAAATGCAACATAAGTATACTAATACCAAGAAATAATCAAAAATAAAACTAAAGGACAAACAAGCCCTAGTTGTAAAAGATTCACTTTAGAAGAAGGATGATTTTCTTGGAGAGGGAGATGAACTTACTTCGCCGATTTCCTAGCCAATCATTGACTACACAGAAAACAAACATAAAGGCAACATAAGGAATGCAACATATGTATACTAATACCAAGAAATAATCAAAAATAAAACTAAAGGACAAACAAGCCCTAGTTGGAAAACATTCACCTTACAAGGATGATTTCCTGGAGAGGGGGATGAACTTACTTCGCCGATTCCCTAGCCAATCATTGACTACACAGAATACAAACAGAAAGGCAACGTAAGAAAATGCAACATAAGTATACTAATACCAAGAAATAATCAAAAATAAAACTAAAGGACAAACAAGCCCTAGTTGTAAAAGATTCACTTTAGAAGAAGGATGATTTTCCTGGAGAGGGAGATGAACTTATTTCGCCGATTTCCTAGCCAATCATTGACTACACAGAAAACAAACATAAATGGAACATAAGGAATGCAACATAAGTATGTATACTAATACCAAGAAATAATCAAAAATAAAACTAAAGCACAAACAAGCCCTAGTTGTAAAAGATTCACCTTACAAGAAGGATGATTTCTTGGAGAGGGAGATGAACTTACTTCGCCGATTCCCTAGCCAATAAGACCTGTATGCAAGCAAAAGAAGAACAAAACGTTTGCTCAATTCTTACTCTTATCTTTCCATATTCTATTCTATCCTATTCTCTTATATACCCAAAGATGGAGATTATGAAAGCAGAACAAAAAATAACATGGAGGGATGGAGGGGATATGAAGAAGAGGCATGAGAATGAGATGATAAAGTATATGTATTTAAATCATGTACGAGACAACTGCAGGTACGAAAAAATTACCGTTTTAAAAACAAGTAAAGCAATGACTAGATTATTAGTATTTGACACCGTACAAAATTCAACCATGAGCAACCAATGAAAGTAAGAGAATAACTGATTAGGTTATAAATATTTGAGATAAGGTTTGGTTAATACTGCATGCCATCGGGACTCTAAAATATGTAGGTTTATTGATTCAATGAAGGTATGGGTTCTAGAACTCAGACATTAGAACATCAAACATTTTGAAAGCATACTAATACCAAGAAATAATCAAAAATAAAACTAAAGGACAAACAAGCCCTAGTTGGAAAAGATTCACCTTACAAGGATGATTTCCTGGAGAGGGGGATGAACTTACTTCGCCGATTCCCTAGCCAATCATTGACTACACAGAATACAAACAGAAAGGCAACGTAAGGAAATGCAACATAAGTATACTAATACCAAGAAATAATCAAAAATAAAACTAAAGGACAAACAAGCCCTAGTTGTAAAAGATTCACTTTAGAAGAAGGATGATTTTCCTGGAGAGGGAGATGAACTTACTTCGCCGATTTCCTAGCCAATCATTGACTACACAGAAAACAAACATAAAGGCAACATAAGGAATGCAACATAAGTATGTATACTAATACCAAGAAATAATCAAAAATAAAACTAAAGGACAAACAAGCCCTAGTTGGAAAAGATTCACCTTACAAGGATGATTTCCTGGAGAGGGGGATGAACTTACTTCGCCGATTCCCTAGCCAATCATTGACTACACAGAATACAAACAGAAAGGCAACGTAAGGAAATGCAACATAAGTATACTAATACCAAGAAATAATCAAAAATAAAACTAAAGGACAAACAAGCCCTAGTTATAAAAGATTCACTTTAGAAGAAGGATGATTTTCCTGGAGAGGGAGATGAACTTACTTCGCCGATTTCCTAGCCAATCATTGACTACACAGAAAACAAACATAAAGGCAACATAAGGAATGCAACATAAGTATGTATACTAATACCAAGAAATAATCAAAAATAAAACTAAAGGACAAACAAGCCCTAGTTGGAAAAGATTCACCTTACAAGGATGATTTCCTGGAGAGGGGGATGAACTTACTTCGCCGATTCCCTAGCCAATCATTGACTACACAGAATACAAACAGAAAGGCAACGTAAGGAAATGCAACATAAGTATACTAATACCAAGAAATAATCAAAAATAAAACTAAAGGACAAACAAGCCCTAGTTGTAAAAGATTCACTTTAGAAGAAGGATGATTTTCTTGGAGAGGGAGATGAACTTACTTCGCCGATTTCCTAGCCAATCATTGACTACACAGAAAACAAACATAAAGGCAACATAAGGAATGCAACATATGTATACTAATACCAAGAAATAATCAAAAATAAAACTAAAGGACAAACAAGCCCTAGTTGGAAAACATTCACCTTACAAGGATGATTTCCTGGAGAGGGGGATGAACTTACTTCGCCGATTCCCTAGCCAATCATTGACTACACAGAATACAAACAGAAAGGCAACGTAAGAAAATGCAACATAAGTATACTAATACCAAGAAATAATCAAAAATAAAACTAAAGGACAAACAAGCCCTAGTTGTAAAAGATTCACTTTAGAAGAAGGATGATTTTCCTGGAGAGGGAGATGAACTTATTTCGCCGATTTCCTAGCCAATCATTGACTACACAGAAAACAAACATAAATGGAACATAAGGAATGCAACATAAGTATGTATACTAATACCAAGAAATAATCAAAAATAAAACTAAAGCACAAACAAGCCCTAGTTGTAAAAGATTCACCTTACAAGAAGGATGATTTCTTGGAGAGGGAGATGAACTTACTTCGCCGATTCCCTAGCCAATAAGACCTGTATGCAAGCAAAAGAAGAACAAAACGTTTGCTCAATTCTTACTCTTATCTTTCCATATTCTATTCTATCCTATTCTCTTATATACCCAAAGATGGAGATTATGAAAGCAGAACAAAAAATAACATGGAGGGATGGAGGGGATATGAAGAAGAGGCATGAGAATGAGATGATAAAGTATATGTATTTAAATCATGTACGAGACAACTGCAGGTACGAAAAAATTACCGTTTTAAAAACAAGTAAAGCAATGACTAGATTATTAGTATTTGACACCGTACAAAATTCAACCATGAGCAACCAATGAAAGTAAGAGAATAACTGATTAGGTTATAAATATTTGAGATAAGGTTTGGTTAATACTGCATGCCATCGGGACTCTAAAATATGTAGGTTTATTGATTCAATGAAGGTATGGGTTCTAGAACTCAGACATTAGAACATCAAACATTTTGAAAGTATACTAATACCAAGAAATAATAAAAAATAAAACTAAAGGACAAACAAACCCTAGTTGGAAAAGATTCACCTTACAAGAAGGATGATGTCCTGGAGAGTGGGATGAACTTACTTCGCCGATTCCCTAGCCAATCATTGACTACACAGAATACAAACAGAAAGGCAACGTAAGGAAATGCAACATAAGTATACTAATACCAAGAAATAATCAAAAATAAAACTAAAGGACAAACAAGCCCTAGTTGTAAAAGATTCACTTTAGAAGAAGGATGATTTTCTTGGAGAGGGAGATGAACTTACTTCGCCGATTTCCTAGCCAATCATTGACTACACAGAAAACAAACATAAAGGCAACATAAGGAATGCAACATATGTATACTAATACCAAGAAATAATCAAAAATAAAACTAAAGGACAAATAAGCCCTAGTTGGAAAACATTCACCTTACAAGGATGATTTCCTGGAGAGGGGGATGAACTTACTTCGCCGATTCCCTAGCCAATCATTGACTACACAGAATACAAACAGAAAGGCAACGTAAGAAAATGCAACATAAGTATACTAATACCAAGAAATAATCAAAAATAAAACTAAAGGACAAACAAGCCCTAGTTGTAAAAGATTCACTTTAGAAGAAGGATGATTTTCCTGGAGAGGGAGATGAACTTACTTCGCCGATTTCCTAGCCAATCATTGACTACACAGAAAACAAACATAAAGGCAACATAAGGAATGCAACATATGTATACTAATAGCAAGAAATAATCAAAAATAAAACTAAAGGACAAACAAGCCCTAGTTGTAAAAGATTCACCTTACAAGAAGGATGATTTCTTGGAGAGGGAGATGAACTTACTTCGCCGATTCCCTAGCCAATAAGACCTGTATGCAAGCAAAAGAAGAACAAACCGTTTGCTCAATTCTTACTCTTATCTTTCCATATTCTATTCTATCCTATTCTCTTATATACCCAAAGATGGAGATTATGAAAGCAGAACAAAAAATAACATGGAGGGATGGAGGGGATATGAAGAAGAGGCATGAGAATGAGATGATAAAGTATATGTATTTAAATCATGTACGAGACAACTGCAGGTACGAAAAAATTACCGTTTTAAAAACAAGTAAAGCAATGACTAGATTATTAGTATTTGACATCGTACAAAATCCAACCATGAGCAACCAATGAAAGTAAGAGAATAACTGATTAGGTTATAAATATTTGAGATAAGGTTTGGTTAATACTGCATGCCATCGGGACTCTAAAATATGTAGGTTTATTGATTCAATGAAGGTATGGGTTCTAGAACTCAGACATTAGAACATCAAACATTTTGAAAGTATACTAATACCAAGAAATAATAAAAAATAAAACTAAAGGACAAACAAACCCTAGTTGGAAAAGATTCACCTTACAAGAAGGATGATGTCCTGGAGAGTGGGATGAACTTACTTCGCCGATTCCCTAGCCAATCATTGACTACACAGAATACAAACAGAAAGGCAACGTAAGGAAATGCAACATAAGTATACTAATACCAAGAAATAATCAAAAATAAAACTAAAGGACAAACAAGCCCTAGTTGTAAAAGATTCACTTTAGAAGAAGGATGATTTTCTTGGAGAGGGAGATGAACTTACTTCGCCGATTTCCTAGCCAATCATTGACTACACAGAAAACAAACATAAAGGCAACATAAGGAATGCAACATATGTATACTAATACCAAGAAATAATCAAAAATAAAACTAAAGGACAAATAAGCCCTAGTTGGAAAACATTCACCTTACAAGGATGATTTCCTGGAGAGGGGGATGAACTTACTTCGCCGATTCCCTAGCCAATCATTGACTACACAGAATACAAACAGAAAGGCAACGTAAGAAAATGCAACATAAGTATACTAATACCAAGAAATAATCAAAAATAAAACTAAAGGACAAACAAGCCCTAGTTGTAAAAGATTCACTTTAGAAGAAGGATGATTTTCCTGGAGAGGGAGATGAACTTACTTCGCCGATTTCCTAGCCAATCATTGACTACACAGAAAACAAACATAAAGGCAACATAAGGAATGCAACATATGTATACTAATAGCAAGAAATAATCAAAAATAAAACTAAAGGACAAACAAGCCCTAGTTGTAAAAGATTCACCTTACAAGAAGGATGATTTCTTGGAGAGGGAGATGAACTTACTTCGCCGATTCCCTAGCCAATAAGACCTGTATGCAAGCAAAAGAAGAACAAACCGTTTGCTCAATTCTTACTCTTATCTTTCCATATTCTATTCTATCCTATTCTCTTATATACCCAAAGATGGAGATTATGAAAGCAGAACAAAAAATAACATGGAGGGATGGAGGGGATATGAAGCAGAGGCATGAGAATGAGATGATAAAGTATATGTATTTAAATCATGTACGAGACAACTGCAGGTACGAAAAAATTACCGTTTTAAAAACAAGTAAAGCAATGACTAGATTATTAGTATTTGACATCGTACAAAATCCAACCATGAGCAACCAATGAAAGTAAGAGAATAACTGATTAGGTTATAAATATTTGAGATAAGGTTTGGTTAATACTGCATGCCATCGGGACTCTAAAATATGTAGGTTTATTGATTCAATGAAGGTATGGGTTCTAGAACTCAGACATTAGAACATCAAACATTTTGAAAGTATACTAATACCAAGAAATAATAAAAAATAAAACTAAAGGACAAACAAGCCCTAGTTGGAAAAGATTCACCTTACAAGAAGGATGATGTCCTGGAGAGTGGGATGAACTTACTTCGCCGATTCCCTAGCCAATCATGGACTACACAGAATACAAACAGAAAGGCAACGTAAGGAAATGCAACATAAGTATACTAATACCAAGAAATAATCAAAAATAAAACTAAAGGACAAACAAGCCCTAGTTGTAAAAGATTCACTTTAGAAGAAGGATGATTTTCCTGGAGAGGGAGATGAACTTATTTCGCCGATTTCCTAGCCAATCATTGACTACACAGAAAACAAACATAAATGGAACATAAGGAATGCAACATAAGTATGTATACTAATAGCAAGAAATAATCAAAAATAAAACTAAAGGACAAACAAGCCCTAGTTGTAAAAGATTCACCTTACAAGAAGGATGATTTCTTGGAGAGGGAGATGAACTTACTTCGCCGATTCCCTAGCCAATAAGACCTGTATGCAAGCAAAAGAAGAACAAACCGTTTGCTCAATTCTTACTCTTATCTTTCCATATTCTATTCTATCCTATTCTCTTATATACCCAAAGATGGAGATTATGAAAGCAGAACAAAAAATAACATGGAGGGATGGAGGGGATATGAAGAAGAGGCATGAGAATGAGATGATAAAGTATATGTATTTAAATCATGTACGAGACAACTGCAGGTACGAAAAAATTACCGTTTTAAAAACAAGTAAAGCAATGACTAGATTATTAGTATTTGACATCGTACAAAATCCAACCATGAGCAACCAATGAAAGTAAGAGAATAACTGATTAGGTTATAAATATTTGAGATAAGGTTTGGTTAATACTGCATGCCATCGGGACTCTAAAATATGTAGGTTTATTGATTCAATGAAGGTATGGGTTCTAGAACTCAGACATTAGAACATCAAACATTTTGAAAGTATACTAATACCAAGAAATAATAAAAAATAAAACTAAAGGACAAACAAGCCCTAGTTGGAAAAGATTCACCTTACAAGAAGGATGATGTCCTGGAGAGTGGGATGAACTTACTTCGCCGATTCCCTAGCCAATCATGGACTACACAGAATACAAACAGAAAGGCAACGTAAGGAAATGCAACATAAGTATACTAATACCAAGAAATAATCAAAAATAAAACTAAAGGACAAACAAGCCCTAGTTGTAAAAGATTCACTTTAGAAGAAGGATGATTTTCCTGGAGAGGGAGATGAACTTATTTCGCCGATTTCCTAGCCAATCATTGACTACACAGAAAACAAACATAAATGGAACATAAGGAATGCAACATAAGTATGTATACTAATACCAAGAAATAATCAAAAATAAAACTAAAGCACAAACAAGCCCTAGTTGTAAAAGATTCACCTTACAAGAAGGATGATTTCTTGGAGAGGGAGATGAACTTACTTCGCCGATTCCCTAGCCAATAAGACCTGTATGCAAGCAAAAGAAGAACAAACCGTTTGCTCAATTCTTACTCTTATCTTTCCATATTCTATTCTATCCTATTCTCTTATATACCCAAAGATGGAGATTATGAAAGCAGAACAAAAAATAACATGGAGGGATGGAGGGGATATGAAGAAGAGGCATGAGAATGAGATGATAAAGTATATGTATTTAAATCATGTACGAGACAACTGCAGGTACGAAAAAATTACCGTTTTAAAAACAAGTAAAGCAATGACTAGATTATTAGTATTTGACATCGTACAAAATCCAACCATGAGCAACCAATGAAAGTAAGAGAATAACTGATTAGGTTATAAATATTTGAGATAAGGTTTGGTTAATACTGCATGCCATCGGGACTCTAAAATATGTAGGTTTATTGATTCAATGAAGGTATGGGTTCTAGAACTCAGACATTAGAACATCAAACATTTTGAAAGTATACTAATACCAAGAAATAATAAAAAATAAAACTAAAGGACAAACAAGCCCTAGTTGGAAAAGATTCACCTTACAAGAAGGATGATGTCCTGGAGAGTGGGATGAACTTACTTCGCCGATTCCCTAGCCAATCATGGACTACACAGAATACAAACAGAAAGGCAACGTAAGGAAATGCAACATAAGTATACTAATACCAAGAAATAATCAAAAATAAAACTAAAGGACAAACAAGCCCTAGTTGTAAAAGATTCACTTTAGAAGAAGGATGATTTTCCTGGAGAGGGAGATGAACTTATTTCGCCGATTTCCTAGCCAATCATTGACTACACAGAAAACAAACATAAATGGAACATAAGGAATGCAACATAAGTATGTATACTAATACCAAGAAATAATCAAAAATAAAACTAAAGCACAAACAAGCCCTAGTTGTAAAAGATTCACCTTACAAGAAGGATGATTTCTTGGAGAGGGAGATGAACTTACTTCGCCGATTCCCTAGCCAATAAGACCTGTATGCAAGCAAAAGAAGAACAAACCGTTTGCTCAATTCTTACTCTTATCTTTCCATATTCTATTCTATCCTATTCTCTTATATACCCAAAGATGGAGATTATGAAAGCAGAACAAAAAATAACATGGAGGGATGGAGGGGATATGAAGAAGAGGCATGAGAATGAGATGATAAAGTATATGTATTTAAATCATGTACGAGACAACTGCAGGTACGAAAAAATTACCGTTTTAAAAACAAGTAAAGCAATGACTAGATTATTAGTATTTGACATCGTACAAAATCCAACCATGAGCAACCAATGAAAGTAAGAGAATAACTGATTAGGTTATAAATATTTGAGATAAGGTTTGGTTAATACTGCATGCCATCGGGACTCTAAAATATGTAGGTTTATTGATTCAATGAAGGTATGGGTTCTAGAACTCAGACATTAGAACATCAAACATTTTGAAAGTATACTAATACCAAGAAATAATAAAAAATAAAACTAAAGGACAAACAAGCCCTAGTTGGAAAAGATTCACCTTACAAGAAGGATGATGTCCTGGAGAGTGGGATGAACTTACTTCGCCGATTCCCTAGCCAATCATGGACTACACAGAATACAAACAGAAAGGCAACGTAAGGAAATGCAACATAAGTATACTAATACCAAGAAATAATCAAAAATAAAACTAAAGGACAAACAAGCCCTAGTTGTAAAAGATTCACTTTAGAAGAAGGATGATTTTCCTGGAGAGGGAGATGAACTTATTTCGCCGATTTCCTAGCCAATCATTGACTACACAGAAAACAAACATAAATGGAACATAAGGAATGCAACATAAGTATGTATACTAATACCAAGAAATAATCAAAAATAAAACTAAAGCACAAACAAGCCCTAGTTGTAAAAGATTCACCTTACAAGAAGGATGATTTCTTGGAGAGGGAGATGAACTTACTTCGCCGATTCCCTAGCCAATAAGACCTGTATGCAAGCAAAAGAAGAACAAACCGTTTGCTCAATTCTTACTCTTACCTTTCCATATTCTATTCTATCCTATTCTCTTATATACCCAAAGATGGAGATTATGAAAGCAGAACAAAAAATAACATGGAGGGATGGAGGGGATATGAAGAAGAGGCATGAGAATGAGATGATAAAGTATATGTATTTAAATCATGTACGAGACAACTGCAGGTACGAAAAAATTACCGTTTTAAAAACAAGTAAAGCAATGACTAGATTATTAGTATTTGACATCGTACAAAATCCAACCATGAGCAACCAATGAAAGTAAGAGAATAACTGATTAGGTTATAAATATTTGAGATAAGGTTTGGTTAATACTGCATGCCATCGGGACTCTAAAATATGTAGGTTTATTGATTCAATGAAGGTATGGGTTCTAGAACTCAGACATTAGAACATCAAACATTTTGAAAGTATACTAATACCAAGAAATAATAAAAAATAAAACTAAAGGACAAACAAGCCCTAGTTGGAAAAGATTCACCTTACAAGAAGGATGATGTCCTGGAGAGTGGGATGAACTTACTTCGCCGATTCCCTAGCCAATCATGGACTACACAGAATACAAACAGAAAGGCAACGTAAGGAAATGCAACATAAGTATACTAATACCAAGAAATAATCAAAAATAAAACTAAAGGACAAACAAGCCCTAGTTGTAAAAGATTCACTTTAGAAGAAGGATGATTTTCCTGGAGAGGGAGATGAACTTATTTCGCCGATTTCCTAGCCAATCATTGACTACACAGAAAACAAACATAAATGGAACATAAGGAATGCAACATAAGTATGTATACTAATACCAAGAAATAATCAAAAATAAAACTAAAGCACAAACAAGCCCTAGTTGTAAAAGATTCACCTTACAAGAAGGATGATTTCTTGGAGAGGGAGATGAACTTACTTCGCCGATTCCCTAGCCAATAAGACCTGTATGCAAGCAAAAGAAGAACAAACCGTTTGCTCAATTCTTACTCTTACCTTTCCATATTCTATTCTATCCTATTCTCTTATATACCCAAAGATGGAGATTATGAAAGCAGAACAAAAAATAACATGGAGGGATGGAGGGGATATGAAGAAGAGGCATGAGAATGAGATGATAAAGTATATGTATTTAAATCATGTACGAGACAACTGCAGGTACGAAAAAATTACCGTTTTAAAAACAAGTAAAGCAATGACTAGATTATTAGTATTTGACATCGTACAAAATCCAACCATGAGCAACCAATGAAAGTAAGAGAATAACTGATTAGGTTATAAATATTTGAGATAAGGTTTGGTTAATACTGCATGCCATCGGGACTCTAAAATATGTAGGTTTATTGATTCAATGAAGGTATGGGTTCTAGAACTCAGACATTAGAACATCAAACATTTTGAAAGTATACTAATACCAAGAAATAATAAAAAATAAAACTAAAGGACAAACAAGCCCTAGTTGGAAAAGATTCACCTTACAAGAAGGATGATGTCCTGGAGAGTGGGATGAACTTACTTCGCCGATTCCCTAGCCAATCATGGACTACACAGAATACAAACAGAAAGGCAACGTAAGGAAATGCAACATAAGTATACTAATACCAAGAAATAATCAAAAATAAAACTAAAGGACAAACAAGCCCTAGTTGTAAAAGATTCACTTTAGAAGAAGGATGATTTTCCTGGAGAGGGAGATGAACTTATTTCGCCGATTTCCTAGCCAATCATTGACTACACAGAAAACAAACATAAATGGAACATAAGGAATGCAACATAAGTATGTATACTAATACCAAGAAATAATCAAAAATAAAACTAAAGCACAAACAAGCCCTAGTTGTAAAAGATTCACCTTACAAGAAGGATGATTTCTTGGAGAGGGAGATGAACTTACTTCGCCGATTCCCTAGCCAATAAGACCTGTATGCAAGCAAAAGAAGAACAAACCGTTTGCTCAATTCTTACTCTTATCTTTCCATATTCTATTCTATCCTATTCTCTTATATACCCAAAGATGGAGATTATGAAAGCAGAACAAAAAATAACATGGAGGGATGGAGGGGATATGAAGAAGAGGCATGAGAATGAGATGATAAAGTATATGTATTTAAATCATGTACGAGACAACTGCAGGTACGAAAAAATTACCGTTTTAAAAACAAGTAAAGCAATGACTAGATTATTAGTATTTGACATCGTACAAAATCCAACCATGAGCAACCAATGAAAGTAAGAGAATAACTGATTAGGTTATAAATATTTGAGATAAGGTTTGGTTAATACTGCATGCCATCGGGACTCTAAAATATGTAGGTTTATTGATTCAATGAAGGTATGGGTTCTAGAACTCAGACATTAGAACATCAAACATTTTGAAAGGATACTAATACCAAGAAATAATAAAAAATAAAACTAAAGGACAAACAAGCCCTAGTTGGAAAAGATTCACCTTACAAGAAGGATGATGTCCTGGAGAGTGGGATGAACTTACTTCGCCGATTCCCTAGCCAATCATTGACTACACAGAATACAAACAGAAAGGCAACGTAAGGAAATGCAACATAAGTATACTAATACCAAGAAATAATCAAAAATAAAACTAAAGGACAAACAAGCCCTAGTTGTAAAAGATTCACTTTAGAAGAAGGATGATTTTCCTGGAGAGGGAGATGAACTTATTTCGCCGATTTCCTAGCCAATCATTGACTACACAGAAAACAAACATAAATGGAACATAAGGAATGCAACATAAGTATGTATACTAATACCAAGAAATAATCAAAAATAAAACTAAAGCACAAACAAGCCCTAGTTGTAAAAGATTCACCTTACAAGAAGGATGATTTCTTGGAGAGGGAGATGAACTTACTTCGCCGATTCCCTAGCCAATAAGACCTGTATGCAAGCAAAAGAAGAACAAACCGTTTGCTCAATTCTTACTCTTATCTTTCCATATTCTATTCTATCCTATTCTCTTATATACCCAAAGATGGAGATTATGAAAGCAGAACAAAAAATAACATGGAGGGATGGAGGGGATATGAAGAAGAGGCATGAGAATGAGATGATAAAGTATATGTATTTAAATCATGTACGAGACAACTGCAGGTACGAAAAAATTACCGTTTTAAAAACAAGTAAAGCAATGACTAGATTATTAGTATTTGACATCGTACAAAATCCAACCATGAGCAACCAATGAAAGTAAGAGAATAACTGATTAGGTTATAAATATTTGAGATAAGGTTTGGTTAATACTGCATGCCATCGGGACTCTAAAATATGTAGGTTTATTGATTCAATGAAGGTATGGGTTCTAGAACTCAGACATTAGAACATCAAACATTTTGAAAGTATACTAATACCAAGAAATAATAAAAAATAAAACTAAAGGACAAACAAGCCCTAGTTGGAAAAGATTCACCTTACAAGAAGGATGATGTCCTGGAGAGTGGGATGAACTTACTTCGCCGATTCCCTAGCCAATCATGGACTACACAGAATACAAACAGAAAGGCAACGTAAGGAAATGCAACATAAGTATACTAATACCAAGAAATAATCAAAAATAAAACTAAAGGACAAACAAGCCCTAGTTGTAAAAGATTCACTTTAGAAGAAGGATGATTTTCCTGGAGAGGGAGATGAACTTATTTCGCCGATTTCCTAGCCAATCATTGACTACACAGAAAACAAACATAAATGGAACATAAGGAATGCAACATAAGTATGTATACTAATACCAAGAAATAATCAAAAATAAAACTAAAGCACAAACAAGCCCTAGTTGTAAAAGATTCACCTTACAAGAAGGATGATTTCTTGGAGAGGGAGATGAACTTACTTCGCCGATTCCCTAGCCAATAAGACCTGTATGCAAGCAAAAGAAGAACAAACCGTTTGCTCAATTCTTACTCTTATCTTTCCATATTCTATTCTATCCTATTCTCTTATATACCCAAAGATGGAGATTATGAAAGCAGAACAAAAAATAACATGGAGGGATGGAGGGGATATGAAGAAGAGGCATGAGAATGAGATGATAAAGTATATGTATTTAAATCATGTACGAGACAACTGCAGGTACGAAAAAATTACCGTTTTAAAAACAAGTAAAGCAATGACTAGATTATTAGTATTTGACATCGTACAAAATCCAACCATGAGCAACCAATGAAAGTAAGAGAATAACTGATTAGGTTATAAATATTTGAGATAAGGTTTGGTTAATACTGCATGCCATCGGGACTCTAAAATATGTAGGTTTATTGATTCAATGAAGGTATGGGTTCTAGAACTCAGACATTAGAACATCAAACATTTTGAAAGTATACTAATACCAAGAAATAATAAAAAATAAAACTAAAGGACAAACAAGCCCTAGTTGGAAAAGATTCACCTTACAAGAAGGATGATGTCCTGGAGAGTGGGATGAACTTACTTCGCCGATTCCCTAGCCAATCATGGACTACACAGAATACAAACAGAAAGGCAACGTAAGGAAATGCAACATAAGTATACTAATACCAAGAAATAATCAAAAATAAAACTAAAGGACAAACAAGCCCTAGTTGTAAAAGATTCACTTTAGAAGAAGGATGATTTTCCTGGAGAGGGAGATGAACTTATTTCGCCGATTTCCTAGCCAATCATTGACTACACAGAAAACAAACATAAATGGAACATAAGGAATGCAACATAAGTATGTATACTAATACCAAGAAATAATCAAAAATAAAACTAAAGCACAAACAAGCCCTAGTTGTAAAAGATTCACCTTACAAGAAGGATGATTTCTTGGAGAGGGAGATGAACTTACTTCGCCGATTCCCTAGCCAATAAGACCTGTATGCAAGCAAAAGAAGAACAAACCGTTTGCTCAATTCTTACTCTTATCTTTCCATATTCTATTCTATCCTATTCTCTTATATACCCAAAGATGGAGATTATGAAAGCAGAACAAAAAATAACAGGGAGGGATGGAGGGGATATGAAGAAGAGGCATGAGAATGAGATGATAAAGTATATGTATTTAAATCATGTACGAGACAACTGCAGGTACGAAAAAATTACCGTTTTAAAAACAAGTAAAGCAATGACTAGATTATTAGTATTTGGCATCGTACAAAATCCAACCATGAGCAACCAATGAAAGTAAGAGAATAACTGATTAGGTTATAAATATTTGAGATAAGGTTTGGTTAATACTGCATGCCATCGGGACTCTAAAATATGTAGGTTTATTGATTCAATGAAGGTATGGGTTCTAGAACTCAGACATTAGAACATCAAACATTTTGAAAGTATACTAATACCAAGAAATAATAAAAAATAAAACTAAAGGACAAACAAGCCCTAGTTGGAAAAGATTCACCTTACAAGAAGGATGATGTCCTGGAGAGTGGGATGAACTTACTTCGCCGATTCCCTAGCCAATCATTGACTACACAGAATACAAACAGAAAGGCAACGTAAGGAAATGCAACATAAGTATACTAATACCAAGAAATAATCAAAAATAAAACTAAAGGACAAACAAGCCCTAGTTGTAAAAGATTCACTTTAGAAGAAGGATGATTTTCCTGGAGAGGGAGATGAACTTATTTCGCCGATTTCCTAGCCAATCATTGACTACACAGAAAACAAACATAAATGGAACATAAGGAATGCAACATAAGTATGTATACTAATACCAAGAAATAATCAAAAATAAAACTAAAGCACAAACAAGCCCTAGTTGTAAAAGATTCACCTTACAAGAAGGATGATTTCCTGGAGAGGGAGATGAACTTACTTCGCCGATTCCCTAGCCAATAAGACCTGTATGCAAGCAAAAGAAGAACAAAACGTTTGCTCAATTCTTACTCTTATTTTTCCAGATTCTATTCTATCCTATTCTCTTATATACCCTAAGATGGAGATTATGAAAGCAGAACAAAAAATAACACGGAGGGATGGAGGGGATATGAAGAAGAGGCATGAGAATGAGATGATAAAGTATATGTATTTAAATCATGTACGAGACAACTGCAGGTACGAAAAAATTACCGTTTTAAAAACAAGTAAAGCAATGACTAGATTATTAGTATTTGACATCGTACAAAATCCAACCATGAGCAACCAATGAAAGTAAGAGAATAACTGATTAGGTTATAAATATTTGAGATAAGGTTTGGTTAATACTGCATGCCATCGGGACTCTAAAATATGTAGGTTTATTGATTCAATGAAGGTATGGGTTCTAGAACTCAGACATTAGAACATCAAACATTTTGAAAGTATACTAATACCAAGAAATAATAAAAAATAAAACTAAAGGACAAACAAGCCCTAGTTGGAAAAGATTCACCTTACAAGAAGGATGATGTCCTGGAGAGTGGGATGAACTTACTTCGCCGATTCCCTAGCCAATCATGGACTACACAGAATACAAACAGAAAGGCAACGTAAGGAAATGCAACATAAGTATACTAATACCAAGAAATAATCAAAAATAAAACTAAAGGACAAACAAGCCCTAGTTGTAAAAGATTCACTTTAGAAGAAGGATGATTTTCCTGGAGAGGGAGATGAACTTATTTCGCCGATTTCCTAGCCAATCATTGACTACACAGAAAACAAACATAAATGGAACATAAGGAATGCAACATAAGTATGTATACTAATACCAAGAAATAATCAAAAATAAAACTAAAGCACAAACAAGCCCTAGTTGTAAAAGATTCACCTTACAAGAAGGATGATTTCTTGGAGAGGGAGATGAACTTACTTCGCCGATTCCCTAGCCAATAAGACCTGTATGCAAGCAAAAGAAGAACAAACCGTTTGCTCAATTCTTACTCTTATCTTTCCATATTCTATTCTATCCTATTCTCTTATATACCCAAAGATGGAGATTATGAAAGCAGAACAAAAAATAACATGGAGGGATGGAGGGGATATGAAGAAGAGGCATGAGAATGAGATGATAAAGTATATGTATTTAAATCATGTACGAGACAACTGCAGGTACGAAAAAATTACCGTTTTAAAAACAAGTAAAGCAATGACTAGATTATTAGTATTTGACATCGTACAAAATCCAACCATGAGCAACCAATGAAAGTAAGAGAATAACTGATTAGGTTATAAATATTTGAGATAAGGTTTGGTTAATACTGCATGCCATCGGGACTCTAAAATATGTAGGTTTATTGATTCAATGAAGGTATGGGTTCTAGAACTCAGACATTAGAACATCAAACATTTTGAAAGTATACTAATACCAAGAAATAATAAAAAATAAAACTAAAGGACAAACAAGCCCTAGTTGGAAAAGATTCACCTTACAAGAAGGATGATGTCCTGGAGAGTGGGATGAACTTACTTCGCCGATTCCCTAGCCAATCATGGACTACACAGAATACAAACAGAAAGGCAACGTAAGGAAATGCAACATAAGTATACTAATACCAAGAAATAATCAAAAATAAAACTAAAGGACAAACAAGCCCTAGTTGTAAAAGATTCACTTTAGAAGAAGGATGATTTTCCTGCAGAGGGAGATGAACTTATTTCGCCGATTTCCTAGCCAATCATTGACTACACAGAAAACAAACATAAATGGAACATAAGGAATGCAACATAAGTATGTATACTAATACCAAGAAATAATCAAAAATAAAACTAAAGCACAAACAAGCCCTAGTTGTAAAAGATTCACCTTACAAGAAGGATGATTTCTTGGAGAGGGAGATGAACTTACTTCGCCGATTCCCTAGCCAATAAGACCTGTATGCAAGCAAAAGAAGAACAAACCGTTTGCTCAATTCTTACTCTTATCTTTCCATATTCTATTCTATCCTATTCTCTTATATACCCAAAGATGGAGATTATGAAAGCAGAACAAAAAATAACAGGGAGGGATGGAGGGGATATGAAGAAGAGGCATGAGAATGAGATGATAAAGTATATGTATTTAAATCATGTACGAGACAACTGCAGGTACGAAAAAATTACCGTTTTAAAAACAAGTAAAGCAATGACTAGATTATTAGTATTTGGCATCGTACAAAATCCAACCATGAGCAACCAATGAAAGTAAGAGAATAACTGATTAGGTTATAAATATTTGAGATAAGGTTTGGTTAATACTGCATGCCATCGGGACTCTAAAATATGTAGGTTTATTGATTCAATGAAGGTATGGGTTCTAGAACTCAGACATTAGAACATCAAACATTTTGAAAGTATACTAATACCAAGAAATAATAAAAAATAAAACTAAAGGACAAACAAGCCCTAGTTGGAAAAGATTCACCTTACAAGAAGGATGATGTCCTGGAGAGTGGGATGAACTTACTTCGCCGATTCCCTAGCCAATCATTGACTACACAGAATACAAACAGAAAGGCAACGTAAGGAAATGCAACATAAGTATACTAATACCAAGAAATAATCAAAAATAAAACTAAAGGACAAACAAGCCCTAGTTGTAAAAGATTCACTTTAGAAGAAGGATGATTTTCCTGGAGAGGGAGATGAACTTATTTCGCCGATTTCCTAGCCAATCATTGACTACACAGAAAACAAACATAAATGGAACATAAGGAATGCAACATAAGTATGTATACTAATACCAAGAAATAATCAAAAATAAAACTAAAGCACAAACAAGCCCTAGTTGTAAAAGATTCACCTTACAAGAAGGATGATTTCCTGGAGAGGGAGATGAACTTACTTCGCCGATTCCCTAGCCAATAAGACCTGTATGCAAGCAAAAGAAGAACAAAACGTTTGCTCAATTCTTACTCTTATTTTTCCAGATTCTATTCTATCCTATTCTCTTATATACCCTAAGATGGAGATTATGAAAGCAGAACAAAAAATAACACGGAGGGATGGAGGGGATATGAAGAAGAGGCATGAGAATGAGATGATAAAGTATATGTATTTAAATCATGTACGAGACAACTGCAGGTACGAAAAAATTACCGTTTTAAAAACAAGTAAAGCAATGACTAGATTATTAGTATTTGACATCGTACAAAATCCAACCATGAGCAACCAATGAAAGTAAGAGAATAACTGATTAGGTTATAAATATTTGAGATAAGGTTTGGTTAATACTGCATGCCATCGGGACTCTAAAATATGTAGGTTTATTGATTCAATGAAGGTATGGGTTCTAGAACTCAGACATTAGAACATCAAACATTTTGAAAGTATACTAATACCAAGAAATAATAAAAAATAAAACTAAAGGACAAACAAGCCCTAGTTGGAAAAGATTCACCTTACAAGAAGGATGATGTCCTGGAGAGTGGGATGAACTTACTTCGCCGATTCCCTAGCCAATCATTGACTACACAGAATACAAACAGAAAGGCAACGTAAGGAAATGCAACATAAGTATACTAATACCAAGAAATAATCAAAAATAAAACTAAAGGACAAACAAGCCCTAGTTGTAAAAGATTCACTTTAGAAGAAGGATGATTTTCCTGGAGAGGGAGATGAACTTATTTCGCCGATTTCCTAGCCAATCATTGACTACACAGAAAACAAACATAAATGGAACATAAGGAATGCAACATAAGTATGTATACTAATACCAAGAAATAATCAAAAATAAAACTAAAGCACAAACAAGCCCTAGTTGTAAAAGATTCACCTTACAAGAAGGATGATTTCCTGGAGAGGGAGATGAACTTACTTCGCCGATTCCCTAGCCAATAAGACCTGTATGCAAGCAAAAGAAGAACAAACCGTTTGCTCAATTCTTACTCTTATTTTTCCAGATTCTATTCTATCCTATTCTCTTATATACCCTAAGATGGAGATTATGAAAGCAGAACAAAAAATAACACGGAGGGATGGAGGGGATATGAAGAAGAGGCATGAGAATGAGATGATAAAGTATATGTATTTAAATCATGTACGAGACAACTGCAGGTACGAAAAAATTACCGTTTTAAAAACAAGTAAAGCAATGACTAGATTATTAGTATTTGACATCGTACAAAATCCAACCATGAGCAACCAATGAAAGTAAGAGAATAACTGATTAGGTTATAAATATTTGAGATAAGGTTTGGTTAATACTGCATGCCATCGGGACTCTAAAATATGTAGGTTTATTGATTCAATGAAGGTATGGGTTCTAGAACTCAGACATTAGAACATCAAACATTTTGAAAGTATACTAATACCAAGAAATAATAAAAAATAAAACTAAAGGACAAACAAGCCCTAGTTGGAAAAGATTCACCTTACAAGAAGGATGATGTCCTGGAGAGTGGGATGAACTTACTTCGCCGATTCCCTAGCCAATCATTGACTACACAGAATACAAACAGAAAGGCAACGTAAGGAAATGCAACATAAGTATACTAATACCAAGAAATAATCAAAAATAAAACTAAAGGACAAACAAGCCCTAGTTGTAAAAGATTCACTTTAGAAGAAGGATGATTTTCCTGGAGAGGGAGATGAACTTATTTCGCCGATTTCCTAGCCAATCATTGACTACACAGAAAACAAACATAAATGGAACATAAGGAATGCAACATAAGTATGTATACTAATACCAAGAAATAATCAAAAATAAAACTAAAGCACAAACAAGCCCTAGTTGTAAAAGATTCACCTTACAAGAAGGATGATTTCTTGGAGAGGGAGATGAACTTACTTCGCCGATTCCCTAGCCAATAAGACCTGTATGCAAGCAAAAGAAGAACAAAACGTTTGCTCAATTCTTACTCTTATTTTTCCAGATTCTATTCTATCCTATTCTCTTATATACCCTAAGATGGAGATTATGAAAGCAGAACAAAAAATAACACGGAGGGATGGAGGGGATATGAAGAAGAGGCATGAGAATGAGATGATAAAGTATATGTATTTAAATCATGTACGAGACAACTGCAGGTACGAAAAAATTACCGTTTTAAAAACAAGTAAAGCAATGACTAGATTATTAGTATTTGACATCGTACAAAATCCAACCATGAGCAACCAATGAAAGTAAGAGAATAACTGATTAGGTTATAAATATTTGAGATAAGGTTTGGTTAATACTGCATGCCATCGGGACTCTAAAATATGTAGGTTTATTGATTCAATGAAGGTATGGGTTCTAGAACTCAGACATTAGAACATCAAACATTTTGAAAGTATACTAATACCAAGAAATAATAAAAAATAAAACTAAAGGACAAACAAGCCCTAGTTGGAAAAGATTCACCTTACAAGAAGGATGATGTCCTGGAGAGTGGGATGAACTTACTTCGCCGATTCCCTAGCCAATCATTGACTACACAGAATACAAACAGAAAGGCAACGTAAGGAAATGCAACATAAGTATACTAATACCAAGAAATAATCAAAAATAAAACTAAAGGACAAACAAGCCCTAGTTGTAAAAGATTCACTTTAGAAGAAGGATGATTTTCCTGGAGAGGGAGATGAACTTATTTCGCCGATTTCCTAGCCAATCATTGACTACACAGAAAACAAACATAAATGGAACATAAGGAATGCAACATAAGTATGTATACTAATACCAAGAAATAATCAAAAATAAAACTAAAGCACAAACAAGCCCTAGTTGTAAAAGATTCACCTTACAAGAAGGATGATTTCTTGGAGAGGGAGATGAACTTACTTCGCCGATTCCCTAGCCAATAAGACCTGTATGCAAGCAAAAGAAGAACAAAACGTTTGCTCAATTCTTACTCTTTATCTTTCCAGATTCTATTCTATCCTATTTTCTTATATACCCAAAGATGGAGATTATGAAAGCAGAACAAAAAATAACATGGAGGGATGGAGGGGATATGAAGAAGAGGCATGAGAATGAGATGATAAAGTATATGTATTTAAATCATGTACGAGACAACTGCAGGTACGAAAAAATTACCGTTTTAAAAACAAGTAAAGCAATGACTAGATTATTAGTATTTGACACCGTACAAAATCCAACCATGAGCAACCAATGAAAGTAAGAGAATAACTGATTAGGTTATAAATATTTGAGATAAGGTTTGGTTAATACTGCATGCCATCGGGACTCTAAAATATGTAGGTTTATTGATTCAATGAAGGTATGGGTTCTAGAACTCAGACATTAGAACATCAAACATTTTGAAAGTATACTAATACCAAGAAATAATAAAAAATAAAACTAAAGGACAAACAAGCCCTAGTTGGAAAAGATTCACCTTACAAGAAGGATGATGTCCTGGAGAGTGGGATGAACTTACTTCGCCGATTCCCTAGCCAATCATTGACTACACAGAATACAAACAGAAAGGCAACGTAAGGAAATGCAACATAAGTATACTAATACCAAGAAATAATCAAAAATAAAACTAAAGGACAAACAAGCCCTAGTTGTAAAAGATTCACTTTAGAAGAAGGATGATTTTCTTGGAGAGGGAGATGAACTTACTTCGCCGATTTCCTAGCCAATCATTGACTACACAGAAAACAAACATAAAGGCAACATAAGGAATGCAACATATGTATACTAATGCCAAGAAATAATCAAAAATAAAACTAAAGGACAAACAAGCCCTAGTTGGAAAACATTCACCTTACAAGGATGATTTCCTGGAGAGGGGGATGAACTTACTTCGCCGATTCCCTAGCCAATCATTGACTACACAGAATACAAACAGAAAGGCAACGTAAGAAAATGCAACATAAGTATACTAATACCAAGAAATAATCAAAAATAAAACTAAAGGACAAACAAGCCCTAGTTGTAAAAGATTCACTTTAGAAGAAGGATGATTTTCCTGGAGAGGGAGATGAACTTACTTCGCCGATTTCCTAGCCAATCATTGACTACACAGAAAACAAACATAAAGGCAACATAAGGAATGCAACATATGTATACTAATAGCAAGAAATAATCAAAAATAAAACTAAAGGACAAACAAGCCCTAGTTGTAAAAGATTCACCTTACAAGAAGGATGATTTACTGAAGAGGGAGATGAACTTACTTCGCCGATTCCCTAGCCAATAAGACCTGTATGCAAGCAAAAGAAGAACAAACCGTTTGCTCAATTCTTACTCTTATCTTTCCATATTCTATTCTATCTTATTCTCTTATATACCCAAAGATGGAGATTATGAAAGCAGAACAAAAAATAACACGGAGGGATGGAGGGGATATGAAGAAGAGGCATGAGAATGAGATGATAAAGTATATGTATTTAAATCATGTACGAGACAACTGCAGGTACGAAAAAATTACCGTTTTAAAAACAAGTAAAGCAATGACTAGATTATTAGTATTTGACATCGTACAAAATCCAACCATGAGCAACCAATGAAAGTAAGAGAATAACTGATTAGGTTATAAATATTTGAGATAAGGTTTGGTTAATACTGCATGCCATCGGGACTCTAAAATATGTAGGTTTATTGATTCAATGAAGGTATGGGTTCTAGAACTCAGACATTAGAACATCAAACATTTTGAAAGTATACTAATACCAAGAAATAATAAAAAATAAAACTAAAGGACAAACAAGCCCTAGTTGGAAAAGATTCACCTTACAAGAAGGATGATGTCCTGGAGAGTGGGATGAACTTACTTCGCCGATTCCCTAGCCAATCATTGACTACACAGAATACAAACAGAAAGGCAACGTAAGGAAATGCAACATAAGTATACTAATACCAAGAAATAATCAAAAATAAAACTAAAGGACAAACAAGCCCTAGTTGTAAAAGATTCACTTTAGAAGAAGGATGATTTTCCTGGAGAGGGAGATGAACTTATTTCGCCGATTTCCTAGCCAATCATTGACTACACAGAAAACAAACATAAATGGAACATAAGGAATGCAACATAAGTATGTATACTAATACCAAGAAATAATCAAAAATAAAACTAAAGCACAAACAAGCCCTAGTTGTAAAAGATTCACCTTACAAGAAGGATGATTTCTTGGAGAGGGAGATGAACTTACTTCGCCGATTCCCTAGCCAATAAGACCTGTATGCAAGCAAAAGAAGAACAAAACGTTTGCTCAATTCTTACTCTTATTTTTCCAGATTCTATTCTATCCTATTCTCTTATATACCCTAAGATGGAGATTATGAAAGCAGAACAAAAAATAACACGGAGGGATGGAGGGGATATGAAGAAGAGGCATGAGAATGAGATGATAAAGTATATGTATTTAAATCATGTACGAGACAACTGCAGGTACGAAAAAATTACCGTTTTAAAAACAAGTAAAGCAATGACTAGATTATTAGTATTTGACATCGTACAAAATCCAACCATGAGCAACCAATGAAAGTAAGAGAATAACTGATTAGGTTATAAATATTTGAGATAAGGTTTGGTTAATACTGCATGCCATCGGGACTCTAAAATATGTAGGTTTATTGATTCAATGAAGGTATGGGTTCTAGAACTCAGACATTAGAACATCAAACATTTTGAAAGTATACTAATACAAAGAAATAATAAAAAATAAAACTAAAGGACAAACAAGCCCTAGTTGGAAAAGATTCACCTTACAAGAAGGATGATGTCCTGGAGAGTGGGATGAACTTACTTCGCCGATTCCCTAGCCAATCATTGACTACACAGAATACAAACAGAAAGGCAACGTAAGGAAATGCAACATAAGTATACTAATACCAAGAAATAATCAAAAATAAAACTAAAGGACAAACAAGCCCTAGTTGTAAAAGATTCACTTTAGAAGAAGGATGATTTTCCTGGAGAGGGAGATGAACTTATTTCGCCGATTTCCTAGCCAATCATTGACTACACAGAAAACAAACATAAATGGAACATAAGGAATGCAACATAAGTATGTATACTAATACCAAGAAATAATCAAAAATAAAACTAAAGCACAAACAAGCCCTAGTTGTAAAAGATTCACCTTACAAGAAGGATGATTTCCTGGAGAGGGAGATGAACTTACTTCGCCGATTCCCTAGCCAATAAGACCTGTATGCAAGCAAAAGAAGAACAAAACGTTTGCTCAATTCTTACTCTTATCTTTCCATATTCTATTCTATCTTATTCTCTTATATACCCAAAGATGGAGATTATGAAAGCAGAACAAAAAATAACACGGAGGGATGGAGGGGATATGAAGAAGAGGCATGAGAATGAGATGATAAAGTATATGTATTTAAATCATGTACGAGACAACTGCAGGTACGAAAAAATTACCGTTTTAAAAACAAGTAAAGCAATGACTAGATTATTAGTATTTGACATCGTACAAAATCCAACCATGAGCAACCAATGAAAGTAAGAGAATAACTGATTAGGTTATAAATATTTGAGATAAGGTTTGGTTAATACTGCATGCCATCGGGACTCTAAAATATGTAGGTTTATTGATTCAATGAAGGTATGGGTTCTAGAACTCAGACATTAGAACATCAAACATTTTGAAAGTATACTAATACCAAGAAATAATAAAAAATAAAACTAAAGGACAAACAAGCCCTAGTTGGAAAAGATTCACCTTACAAGAAGGATGATGTCCTGGAGAGTGGGATGAACTTACTTCGCCGATTCCCTAGCCAATCATTGACTACACAGAATACAAACAGAAAGGCAACGTAAGGAAATGCAACATAAGTATACTAATACCAAGAAATAATCAAAAATAAAACTAAAGGACAAACAAGCCCTAGTTGTAAAAGATTCACTTTAGAAGAAGGATGATTTTCCTGGAGAGGGAGATGAACTTATTTCGCCGATTTCCTAGCCAATCATTGACTACACAGAAAACAAACATAAATGGAACATAAGGAATGCAACATAAGTATGTATACTAATACCAAGAAATAATCAAAAATAAAACTAAAGCACAAACAAGCCCTAGTTGTAAAAGATTCACCTTACAAGAAGGATGATTTCTTGGAGAGGGAGATGAACTTACTTCGCCGATTCCCTAGCCAATAAGACCTGTATGCAAGCAAAAGAAGAACAAAACGTTTGCTCAATTCTTACTCTTATTTTTCCAGATTCTATTCTATCCTATTCTCTTATATACCCTAAGATGGAGATTATGAAAGCAGAACAAAAAATAACACGGAGGGATGGAGGGGATATGAAGAAGAGGCATGAGAATGAGATGATAAAGTATATGTATTTAAATCATGTACGAGACAACTGCAGGTACGAAAAAATTACCGTTTTAAAAACAAGTAAAACAATGACTAGATTATTAGTATTTGACACCGTACAAAATCCAACCATGAGCAACCAATGAAAGTAAGAGAATAACTGATTAGGTTATAAATATTTGAGATAAGGTTTGGTTAATACTGCATGCCATCGGGACTCTAAAATATGTAGGTTTATTGATTCAATGAAGGTATGGGTTCTAGAACTCAGACATTAGAACATCAAACATTTTGAAAGTATACTAATACCAAGAAATAATAAAAAATAAAACTAAAGGACAAACAAGCCCTAGTTGGAAAAGATTCACCTTACAAGAAGGATGATGTCCTGGAGAGTGGGATGAACTTACTTCGCCGATTCCCTAGCCAATCATTGACTACACAGAATACAAACAGAAAGGCAACGTAAGGAAATGCAACATAAGTATACTAATACCAAGAAATAATCAAAAATAAAACTAAAGGACAAACAAGCCCTAGTTGTAAAAGATTCACTTTAGAAGAAGGATGATTTTCCTGGAGAGGGAGATGAACTTATTTCGCCGATTTCCTAGCCAATCATTGACTACACAGAAAACAAACATAAATGGAACATAAGGAATGCAACATAAGTATGTATACTAATACCAAGAAATAATCAAAAATAAAACTAAAGCACAAACAAGCCCTAGTTGTAAAAGATTCACCTTACAAGAAGGATGATTTCCTGGAGAGGGAGATGAACTTACTTCGCCGATTCCCTAGCCAATAAGACCTGTATGCAAGCAAAAGAAGAACAAAACGTTTGCTCAATTCTTACTCTTATCTTTCCATATTCTATTCTATCTTATTCTCTTATATACCCAAAGATGGAGATTATGAAAGCAGAACAAAAAATAACACGGAGGGATGGAGGGGATATGAAGAAGAGGCATGAGAATGAGATGATAAAGTATATGTATTTAAATCATGTACGAGACAACTGCAGGTACGAAAAAATTACCGTTTTAAAAACAAGTAAAGCAATGACTAGATTATTAGTATTTGACATCGTACAAAATCCAACCATGAGCAACCAATGAAAGTAAGAGAATAACTGATTAGGTTATAAATATTTGAGATAAGGTTTGGTTAATACTGCATGCCATCGGGACTCTAAAATATGTAGGTTTATTGATTCAATGAAGGTATGGGTTCTAGAACTCAGACATTAGAACATCAAACATTTTGAAAGTATACTAATACCAAGAAATAATAAAAAATAAAACTAAAGGACAAACAAGCCCTAGTTGGAAAAGATTCACCTTACAAGAAGGATGATGTCCTGGAGAGTGGGATGAACTTACTTCGCCGATTCCCTAGCCAATCATTGACTACACAGAATACAAACAGAAAGGCAACGTAAGGAAATGCAACATAAGTATACTAATACCAAGAAATAATCAAAAATAAAACTAAAGGACAAACAAGCCCTAGTTGTAAAAGATTCACTTTAGAAGAAGGATGATTTTCCTGGAGAGGGAGATGAACTTATTTCGCCGATTTCCTAGCCAATCATTGACTACACAGAAAACAAACATAAATGGAACATAAGGAATGCAACATAAGTATGTATACTAATACCAAGAAATAATCAAAAATAAAACTAAAGCACAAACAAGCCCTAGTTGTAAAAGATTCACCTTACAAGAAGGATGATTTCTTGGAGAGGGAGATGAACTTACTTCGCCGATTCCCTAGCCAATAAGACCTGTATGCAAGCAAAAGAAGAACAAAACGTTTGCTCAATTCTTACTCTTATTTTTCCAGATTCTATTCTATCCTATTCTCTTATATACCCTAAGATGGAGATTATGAAAGCAGAACAAAAAATAACACGGAGGGATGGAGGGGATATGAAGAAGAGGCATGAGAATGAGATGATAAAGTATATGTATTTAAATCATGTACGAGACAACTGCAGGTACGAAAAAATTACCGTTTTAAAAACAAGTAAAGCAATGACTAGATTATTAGTATTTGACATCGTACAAAATCCAACCATGAGCAACCAATGAAAGTAAGAGAATAACTGATTAGGTTATAAATATTTGAGATAAGGTTTGGTTAATACTGCATGCCATCGGGACTCTAAAATATGTAGGTTTATTGATTCAATGAAGGTATGGGTTCTAGAACTCAGACATTAGAACATCAAACATTTTGAAAGTATACTAATACAAAGAAATAATAAAAAATAAAACTAAAGGACAAACAAGCCCTAGTTGGAAAAGATTCACCTTACAAGAAGGATGATGTCCTGGAGAGTGGGATGAACTTACTTCGCCGATTCCCTAGCCAATCATTGACTACACAGAATACAAACAGAAAGGCAACGTAAGGAAATGCAACATAAGTATACTAATACCAAGAAATAATCAAAAATAAAACTAAAGGACAAACAAGCCCTAGTTGTAAAAGATTCACTTTAGAAGAAGGATGATTTTCCTGGAGAGGGAGATGAACTTATTTCGCCGATTTCCTAGCCAATCATTGACTACACAGAAAACAAACATAAATGGAACATAAGGAATGCAACATAAGTATGTATACTAATACCAAGAAATAATCAAAAATAAAACTAAAGCACAAACAAGCCCTAGTTGTAAAAGATTCACCTTACAAGAAGGATGATTTCCTGGAGAGGGAGATGAACTTACTTCGCCGATTCCCTAGCCAATAAGACCTGTATGCAAGCAAAAGAAGAACAAAACGTTTGCTCAATTCTTACTCTTATCTTTCCAGATTCTATTCTATCCTATTTTCTTATATACCCTAAGATGGAGATTATGAAAGCAGAACAAAAAATAACATGGAGGGATGGAGGGGATATGAAGAAGAGGCATGAGAATGAGATGATAAGGTATATGTATTTAAATCATGTACGAGACAACTGCAGGTATGAAAAAATTACCGTTTTAAAAACAAGTAAAACAATGACTAGATTATTAGTATTTGACACCGTACAAAATCCAACCATGAGCAACCAATGAAAGTAAGAGAATAACTGATTAGGTTATAAATATTTGAGATAAGGTTTGGTTAATACTGCATGCCATCGGGACTCTAAAATATGTAGGTTTATTGATTCAATGAAGGTATGGGTTCTAGAACTCAGACATTAGAACATCAAACATTTTGAAAGTATACTAATACCAAGAAATAATAAAAAATAAAACTAAAGGACAAACAAGCCCTAGTTGGAAAAGATTCACCTTACAAGAAGGATGATGTCCTGGAGAGTGGGATGAACTTACTTCGCCGATTCCCTAGCCAATCATTGACTACACAGAATACAAACAGAAAGGCAACGTAAGGAAATGCAACATAAGTATACTAATACCAAGAAATAATCAAAAATAAAACTAAAGGACAAACAAGCCCTAGTTGTAAAAGATTCACTTTAGAAGAAGGATGATTTTCCTGGAGAGGGAGATGAACTTATTTCGCCGATTTCCTAGCCAATCATTGACTACACAGAAAACAAACATAAATGGAACATAAGGAATGCAACATAAGTATGTATACTAATACCAAGAAATAATCAAAAATAAAACTAAAGCACAAACAAGCCCTAGTTGTAAAAGATTCACCTTACAAGAAGGATGATTTCTTGGAGAGGGAGATGAACTTACTTCGCCGATTCCCTAGCCAATAAGACCTGTATGCAAGCAAAAGAAGAACAAAACGTTTGCTCAATTCTTACTCTTATTTTTCCAGATTCTATTCTATCCTATTCTCTTATATACCCTAAGATGGAGATTATGAAAGCAGAACAAAAAATAACACGGAGGGATGGAGGGGATATGAAGAAGAGGCATGAGAATGAGATGATAAAGTATATGTATTTAAATCATGTACGAGACAACTGCAGGTACGAAAAAATTACCGTTTTAAAAACAAGTAAAGCAATGACTAGATTATTAGTATTTGACATCGTACAAAATCCAACCATGAGCAACCAATGAAAGTAAGAGAATAACTGATTAGGTTATAAATATTTGAGATAAGGTTTGGTTAATACTGCATGCCATCGGGACTCTAAAATATGTAGGTTTATTGATTCAATGAAGGTATGGGTTCTAGAACTCAGACATTAGAACATCAAACATTTTGAAAGTATACTAATACAAAGAAATAATAAAAAATAAAACTAAAGGACAAACAAGCCCTAGTTGGAAAAGATTCACCTTACAAGAAGGATGATGTCCTGGAGAGTGGGATGAACTTACTTCGCCGATTCCCTAGCCAATCATTGACTACACAGAATACAAACAGAAAGGCAACGTAAGGAAATGCAACATAAGTATACTAATACCAAGAAATAATCAAAAATAAAACTAAAGGACAAACAAGCCCTAGTTGTAAAAGATTCACTTTAGAAGAAGGATGATTTTCCTGGAGAGGGAGATGAACTTATTTCGCCGATTTCCTAGCCAATCATTGACTACACAGAAAACAAACATAAATGGAACATAAGGAATGCAACATAAGTATGTATACTAATACCAAGAAATAATCAAAAATAAAACTAAAGCACAAACAAGCCCTAGTTGTAAAAGATTCACCTTACAAGAAGGATGATTTCCTGGAGAGGGAGATGAACTTACTTCGCCGATTCCCTAGCCAATAAGACCTGTATGCAAGCAAAAGAAGAACAAAACGTTTGCTCAATTCTTACTCTTATCTTTCCAGATTCTATTCTATCCTATTTTCTTATATACCCTAAGATGGAGATTATGAAAGCAGAACAAAAAATAACATGGAGGGATGGAGGGGATATGAAGAAGAGGCATGAGAATGAGATGATAAGGTATATGTATTTAAATCATGTACGAGACAACTGCAGGTATGAAAAAATTACCGTTTTAAAAACAAGTAAAACAATGACTAGATTATTAGTATTTGACACCGTACAAAATCCAACCATGAGCAACCAATGAAAGTAAGAGAATAACTGATTAGGTTATAAATATTTGAGATAAGGTTTGGTTAATACTGCATGCCATCGGGACTCTAAAATATGTAGGTTTATTGATTCAATGAAGGTATGGGTTCTAGAACTCAGACATTAGAACATCAAACATTTTGAAAGTATACTAATACCAAGAAATAATAAAAAATAAAACTAAAGGACAAACAAGCCCTAGTTGGAAAAGATTCACCTTACAAGAAGGATGATGTCCTGGAGAGTGGGATGAACTTACTTCGCCGATTCCCTAGCCAATCATTGACTACACAGAATACAAACAGAAAGGCAACGTAAGGAAATGCAACATAAGTATACTAATACCAAGAAATAATCAAAAATAAAACTAAAGGACAAACAAGCCCTAGTTGTAAAAGATTCACTTTAGAAGAAGGATGATTTTCCTGGAGAGGGAGATGAACTTATTTCGCCGATTTCCTAGCCAATCATTGACTACACAGAAAACAAACATAAATGGAACATAAGGAATGCAACATAAGTATGTATACTAATACCAAGAAATAATCAAAAATAAAACTAAAGCACAAACAAGCCCTAGTTGTAAAAGATTCACCTTACAAGAAGGATGATTTCTTGGAGAGGGAGATGAACTTACTTCGCCGATTCCCTAGCCAATAAGACCTGTATGCAAGCAAAAGAAGAACAAAACGTTTGCTCAATTCTTACTCTTATTTTTCCAGATTCTATTCTATCCTATTCTCTTATATACCCTAAGATGGAGATTATGAAAGCAGAACAAAAAATAACACGGAGGGATGGAGGGGATATGAAGAAGAGGCATGAGAATGAGATGATAAAGTATATGTATTTAAATCATGTACGAGACAACTGCAGGTACGAAAAAATTACCGTTTTAAAAACAAGTAAAGCAATGACTAGATTATTAGTATTTGACATCGTACAAAATCCAACCATGAGCAACCAATGAAAGTAAGAGAATAACTGATTAGGTTATAAATATTTGAGATAAGGTTTGGTTAATACTGCATGCCATCGGGACTCTAAAATATGTAGGTTTATTGATTCAATGAAGGTATGGGTTCTAGAACTCAGACATTAGAACATCAAACATTTTGAAAGTATACTAATACAAAGAAATAATAAAAAATAAAACTAAAGGACAAACAAGCCCTAGTTGGAAAAGATTCACCTTACAAGAAGGATGATGTCCTGGAGAGTGGGATGAACTTACTTCGCCGATTCCCTAGCCAATCATTGACTACACAGAATACAAACAGAAAGGCAACGTAAGGAAATGCAACATAAGTATACTAATACCAAGAAATAATCAAAAATAAAACTAAAGGACAAACAAGCCCTAGTTGTAAAAGATTCACTTTAGAAGAAGGATGATTTTCCTGGAGAGGGAGATGAACTTATTTCGCCGATTTCCTAGCCAATCATTGACTACACAGAAAACAAACATAAATGGAACATAAGGAATGCAACATAAGTATGTATACTAATACCAAGAAATAATCAAAAATAAAACTAAAGCACAAACAAGCCCTAGTTGTAAAAGATTCACTTTAGAAGAAGGATGATTTTCCTGGAGAGGGAGATGAACTTACTTCGCCGATTTCCTAGCCAATCATTGACTACACAGAAAACAAACATAAAGGCAACATAAGGAATGCAACATATGTATACTAATAGCAAGAAATAATCAAAAATAAAACTAAAGGACAAACAAGCCCTAGTTGTAAAAGATTCACCTTACAAGAAGGATGATTTACTGAAGAGGGAGATGAACTTACTTCGCCGATTCCCTAGCCAATAAGACCTGTATGCAAGCAAAAGAAGAACAAACCGTTTGCTCAATTCTTACTCTTATCTTTCCATATTCTATTCTATCCTATTCTCTTATATACCCAAAGATGGAGATTATGAAAGCAGAACAAAAAATAACATGGAGGGATGGAGGGGATATGAAGAAGAGGCATGAGAATGAGATGATAAAGTATATGTATTTAAATCATGTACGAGACAACTGCAGGTACGAAAAAATTACCGTTTTAAAAACAAGTAAAGCAATGACTAGATTATTAGTATTTGACATCGTACAAAATCCAACCATGAGCAACCAATGAAAGTAAGAGAATAACTGATTAGGTTATAAATATTTGAGATAAGGTTTGGTTAATACTGCATGCCATCGGGACTCTAAAATATGTAGGTTTATTGATTCAATGAAGGTATGGGTTCTAGAACTCAGACATTAGAACATCAAACATTTTGAAAGTATACTAATACCAAGAAATAATAAAAAATAAAACTAAAGGACAAACAAGCCCTAGTTGGAAAAGATTCACCTTACAAGAAGGATGATGTCCTGGAGAGTGGGATGAACTTACTTCGCCGATTCCCTAGCCAATCATTGACTACACAGAATACAAACAGAAAGGCAACGTAAGGAAATGCAACATAAGTATACTAATACCAAGAAATAATCAAAAATAAAACTAAAGGACAAACAAGCCCTAGTTGTAAAAGATTCACTTTAGAAGAAGGATGATTTTCCTGGAGAGGGAGATGAACTTATTTCGCCGATTTCCTAGCCAATCATTGACTACACAGAAAACAAACATAAATGGAACATAAGGAATGCAACATAAGTATGTATACTAATACCAAGAAATAATCAAAAATAAAACTAAAGCACAAACAAGCCCTAGTTGTAAAAGATTCACCTTACAAGAAGGATGATTTCCTGGAGAGGGAGATGAACTTACTTCGCCGATTCCCTAGCCAATAAGACCTGTATGCAAGCAAAAGAAGAACAAAACGTTTGCTCAATTCTTACTCTTATTTTTCCAGATTCTATTCTATCCTATTCTCTTATATACCCTAAGATGGAGATTATGAAAGCAGAACAAAAAATAACACGGAGGGATGGAGGGGATATGAAGAAGAGGCATGAGAATGAGATGATAAAGTATATGTATTTAAATCATGTACGAGACAACTGCAGGTACGAAAAAATTACCGTTTTAAAAACAAGTAAAGCAATGACTAGATTATTAGTATTTGACATCGTACAAAATCCAACCATGAGCAACCAATGAAAGTAAGAGAATAACTGATTAGGTTATAAATATTTGAGATAAGGTTTGGTTAATACTGCATGCCATCGGGACTCTAAAATATGTAGGTTTATTGATTCAATGAAGGTATGGGTTCTAGAACTCAGACATTAGAACATCAAACATTTTGAAAGTATACTAATACCAAGAAATAATAAAAAATAAAACTAAAGGACAAACAAGCCCTAGTTGGAAAAGATTCACCTTACAAGAAGGATGATGTCCTGGAGAGTGGGATGAACTTACTTCGCCGATTCCCTAGCCAATCATTGACTACACAGAATACAAACAGAAAGGCAACGTAAGGAAATGCAACATAAGTATACTAATACCAAGAAATAATCAAAAATAAAACTAAAGGACAAACAAGCCCTAGTTGTAAAAGATTCACTTTAGAAGAAGGATGATTTTCCTGGAGAGGGAGATGAACTTATTTCGCCGATTTCCTAGCCAATCATTGACTACACAGAAAACAAACATAAATGGAACATAAGGAATGCAACATAAGTATGTATACTAATACCAAGAAATAATCAAAAATAAAACTAAAGCACAAACAAGCCCTAGTTGTAAAAGATTCACCTTACAAGAAGGATGATTTCTTGGAGAGGGAGATGAACTTACTTCGCCGATTCCCTAGCCAATAAGACCTGTATGCAAGCAAAAGAAGAACAAAACGTTTGCTCAATTCTTACTCTTATTTTTCCAGATTCTATTCTATCCTATTCTCTTATATACCCTAAGATGGAGATTATGAAAGCAGAACAAAAAATAACACGGAGGGATGGAGGGGATATGAAGAAGAGGCATGAGAATGAGATGATAAAGTATATGTATTTAAATCATGTACGAGACAACTGCAGGTACGAAAAAATTACCGTTTTAAAAACAAGTAAAGCAATGACTAGATTATTAGTATTTGACATCGTACAAAATCCAACCATGAGCAACCAATGAAAGTAAGAGAATAACTGATTAGGTTATAAATATTTGAGATAAGGTTTGGTTAATACTGCATGCCATCGGGACTCTAAAATATGTAGGTTTATTGATTCAATGAAGGTATGGGTTCTAGAACTCAGACATTAGAACATCAAACATTTTGAAAGTATACTAATACCAAGAAATAATAAAAAATAAAACTAAAGGACAAACAAGCCCTAGTTGGAAAAGATTCACCTTACAAGAAGGATGATGTCCTGGAGAGTGGGATGAACTTACTTCGCCGATTCCCTAGCCAATCATTGACTACACAGAATACAAACAGAAAGGCAACGTAAGGAAATGCAACATAAGTATACTAATACCAAGAAATAATCAAAAATAAAACTAAAGGACAAACAAGCCCTAGTTGTAAAAGATTCACTTTAGAAGAAGGATGATTTTCCTGGAGAGGGAGATGAACTTATTTCGCCGATTTCCTAGCCAATCATTGACTACACAGAAAACAAACATAAATGGAACATAAGGAATGCAACATAAGTATGTATACTAATACCAAGAAATAATCAAAAATAAAACTAAAGCACAAACAAGCCCTAGTTGTAAAAGATTCACCTTACAAGAAGGATGATTTCTTGGAGAGGGAGATGAACTTACTTCGCCGATTCCCTAGCCAATAAGACCTGTATGCAAGCAAAAGAAGAACAAAACGTTTGCTCAATTCTTACTCTTATTTTTCCAGATTCTATTCTATCCTATTCTCTTATATACCCTAAGATGGAGATTATGAAAGCAGAACAAAAAATAACACGGAGGGATGGAGGGGATATGAAGAAGAGGCATGAGAATGAGATGATAAAGTATATGTATTTAAATCATGTACGAGACAACTGCAGGTACGAAAAAATTACCGTTTTAAAAACAAGTAAAGCAATGACTAGATTATTAGTATTTGACATCGTACAAAATCCAACCATGAGCAACCAATGAAAGTAAGAGAATAACTGATTAGGTTATAAATATTTGAGATAAGGTTTGGTTAATGCTGCATGCCATCGGGACTCTAAAATATGTAGGTTTATTGATTCAATGAAGGTATGGGTTCTAGAACTCAGACATTAGAACATCAAACATTTTGAAAGTATACTAATACAAAGAAATAATAAAAAATAAAACTAAAGGACAAACAAGCCCTATTTGGAAAAGATTCACCTTACAAGAAGGATGATGTCCTGGAGAGTGGGATGAACTTACTTCGCCGATTCCCTAGCCAATCATTGACTACACAGAATACAAACAGAAAGGCAACGTAAGGAAATGCAACATAAGTATACTAATACCAAGAAATAATCAAAAATAAAACTAAAGGACAAACAAGCCCTAGTTGTAAAAGATTCACTTTAGAAGAAGGATGATTTTCCTGGAGAGGGAGATGAACTTATTTCGCCGATTTCCTAGCCAATCATTGACTACACAGAAAACAAACATAAATGGAACATAAGGAATGCAACATAAGTATGTATACTAATACCAAGAAATAATCAAAAATAAAACTAAAGCACAAACAAGCCCTAGTTGTAAAAGATTCACCTTACAAGAAGGATGATTTCCTGGAGAGGGAGATGAACTTACTTCGCCGATTCCCTAGCCAATAAGACCTGTATGCAAGCAAAAGAAGAACAAAACGTTTGCTCAATTCTAACTCTTATCTTTCCAGATTCTATTCTATCCTATTTTCTTATATACCCTAAGATGGAGATTATGAAAGCAGAACAAAAAATAACATGGAGGGATGGAGGGGATATGAAGAAGAGGCATGAGAATGAGATGATAAGGTATATGTATTTAAATCATGTACGAGACAACTGCAGGTATGAAAAAATTACCGTTTTAAAAACAAGTAAAACAATGACTAGATTATTAGTATTTGACACCGTACAAAATCCAACCATGAGCAACCAATGAAAGTAAGAGAATAACTGATTAGGTTATAAATATTTGAGATAAGGTTTGGTTAATACTGCATGCCATCGGGACTCTAAAATATGTAGGTTTATTGATTCAATGAAGGTATGGGTTCTAGAACTCAGACATTAGAACATCAAACATTTTGAAAGTATACTAATACCAAGAAATAATAAAAAATAAAACTAAAGGACAAACAAGCCCTAGTTGGAAAAGATTCACCTTACAAGAAGGATGATGTCCTGGAGAGTGGGATGAACTTACTTCGCCGATTCCCTAGCCAATCATTGACTACACAGAATACAAACAGAAAGGCAACGTAAGGAAATGCAACATAAGTATACTAATACCAAGAAATAATCAAAAATAAAACTAAAGGACAAACAAGCCCTAGTTGTAAAAGATTCACTTTAGAAGAAGGATGATTTTCCTGGAAAGGGAGATGAACTTATTTCGCCGATTTCCTAGCCAATCATTGACTACACAGAAAACAAACATAAATGGAACATAAGGAATGCAACATAAGTATGTATACTAATACCAAGAAATAATCAAAAATAAAACTAAAGCACAAACAAGCCCTAGTTGTAAAAGATTCACCTTACAAGAAGGATGATTTCCTGGAGAGGGAGATGAACTTACTTCGCCGATTCCCTAGCCAATAAGACCTGTATGCAAGCAAAAGAAGAACAAAACGTTTGCTCAATTCTAACTCTTATCTTTCCAGATTCTATTCTATCCTATTTTCTTATATACCCTAAGATGGAGATTATGACAGCAGAACAAAAAATAACATGGAGGGATGGAGGGGATATGAAGAAGAGGCATGAGAATGAGATGATAAGGTATATGTATTTAAATCATGTACGAGACAACTGCAGGTATGAAAAAATTACCGTTTTAAAAACAAGTAAAACAATGACTAGATTATTAGTATTTGACACCGTACAAAATCCAACCATGAGCAACCAATGAAAGTAAGAGAATAACTGATTAGGTTATAAATATTTGAGATAAGGTTTGGTTAATACTGCATGCCATCGGGACTCTAAAATATGTAGGTTTATTGATTCAATGAAGGTATGGGTTCTAGAACTCAGACATTAGAACATCAAACATTTTGAAAGTATACTAATACCAAGAAATAATAAAAAATAAAACTAAAGGACAAACAAGCCCTAGTTGGAAAAGATTCACCTTACAAGAAGGATGATGTCCTGGAGAGTGGGATGAACTTACTTCGCCGATTCCCTAGCCAATCATTGACTACACAGAATACAAACAGAAAGGCAACGTAAGGAAATGCAACATAAGTATACTAATACCAAGAAATAATCAAAAATAAAACTAAAGGACAAACAAGCCCTAGTTGTAAAAGATTCACTTTAGAAGAAGGATGATTTTCCTGGAGAGGGAGATGAACTTATTTCGCCGATTTCCTAGCCAATCATTGACTACACAGAAAACAAACATAAATGGAACATAAGGAATGCAACATAAGTATGTATACTAATACCAAGAAATAATCAAAAATAAAACTAAAGCACAAACAAGCCCTAGTTGTAAAAGATTCACCTTACAAGAAGGATGATTTCTTGGAGAGGGAGATGAACTTACTTCGCCGATTCCCTAGCCAATAAGACCTGTATGCAAGCAAAAGAAGAACAAAACGTTTGCTCAATTCTTACTCTTATCTTTCTATATTCTATTCTATCCTATTCTCTTATATACCCAAAGATGGAGATTATGAAAGCAGAACAAAAAATAACATGGAGGGATGGAGGGGATATGAAGAAGAGGCATGAGAATGAGATGATAAAGTATATGTATTTAAATCATGTACGAGACAACTGCAGGTACGAAAAAATTACCGTTTTAAAAACAAGTAAAGCAATGACTAGATTATTAGTATTTGACACCGTACAAAATCCAACCATGAGCAACCAATGAAAGTAAGAGAATAACTGATTAGGTTATAAATATTTGAGATAAGGTTTGGTTAATACTGCATGCCATCGGGACTCTAAAATATGTAGGTTTATTGATTCAATGAAGGTATGGGTTCTAGAACTCAGACATTAGAACATCAAACATTTTGAAAGTATACTAATACCAAGAAATAATAAAAAATAAAACTAAAGGACAAACAAGCCCTAGTTGGAAAAGATTCACCTTACAAGAAGGATGATGTCCTGGAGAGTGGGATGAACTTACTTCGCCGATTCCCTAGCCAATCATTGACTACACAGAATACAAACAGAAAGGCAACGTAAGGAAATGCAACATAAGTATACTAATACCAAGAAATAATCAAAAATAAAACTAAAGGACAAACAAGCCCTAGTTGTAAAAGATTCACTTTAGAAGAAGGATGATTTTCCTGGAGAGGGAGATGAACTTATTTCGCCGATTTCCTAGCCAATCATTGACTACACAGAAAACAAACATAAATGGAACATAAGGAATGCAACATAAGTATGTATACTAATACCAAGAAATAATCAAAAATAAAACTAAAGCACAAACAAGCCCTAGTTGTAAAAGATTCACCTTACAAGAAGGATGATTTCTTGGAGAGGGAGATGAACTTACTTCGCCGATTCCCTAGCCAATAAGACCTGTATGCAAGCAAAAGAAGAACAAAACGTTTGCTCAATTCTTACTCTTATCTTTCTATATTCTATTCTATCCTATTCTCTTATATACCCAAAGATGGAGATTATGAAAGCAGAACAAAAAATAACATGGAGGGATGGAGGGGATATGAAGAAGAGGCATGAGAATGAGATGATAAAGTATATGTATTTAAATCATGTACGAGACAACTGCAGGTACGAAAAAATTACCGTTTTAAAAACAAGTAAAGCAATGACTAGATTATTAGTATTTGACACCGTACAAAATCCAACCATGAGCAACCAATGAAAGTAAGAGAATAACTGATTAGGTTATAAATATTTGAGATAAGGTTTGGTTAATACTGCATGCCATCGGGACTCTAAAATATGTAGGTTTATTGATTCAATGAAGGTATGGGTTCTAGAACTCAGACATTAGAACATCAAACATTTTGAAAGTATACTAATACCAAGAAATAATAAAAAATAAAACTAAAGGACAAACAAGCCCTAGTTGGAAAAGATTCACCTTACAAGAAGGATGATGTCCTGGAGAGTGGGATGAACTTACTTCGCCGATTCCCTAGCCAATCATTGACTACACAGAATACAAACAGAAAGGCAACGTAAGGAAATGCAACATAAGTATACTAATACCAAGAAATAATCAAAAATAAAACTAAAGGACAAACAAGCCCTAGTTGTAAAAGATTCACTTTAGAAGAAGGATGATTTTCCTGGAGAGGGAGATAACTTATTTCGCCGATTTCCTAGCCAATCATTGACTACACAGAAAACAAACATAAATGGAACATAAGGAATGCAACATAAGTATGTATACTAATACCAAGAAATAATCAAAAATAAAACTAAAGCACAAACAAGCCCTAGTTGTAAAAGATTCACCTTACAAGAAGGATGATTTCTTGGAGAGGGAGATGAACTTACTTCGCCGATTCCCTAGCCAATAAGACCTGTATGCAAGCAAAAGAAGAACAAAACGTTTGCTCAATTCTTACTCTTATTTTTCCAGATTCTATTCTATCCTATTCTCTTATATACCCTAAGATGGAGATTATGAAAGCAGAACAAAAAATAACACGGAGGGATGGAGGGGATATGAAGAAGAGGCATGAGAATGAGATGATAAAGTATATGTATTTAAATCATGTACGAGACAACTGCAGGTACGAAAAAATTACCGTTTTAAAAACAAGTAAAGCAATGACTAGATTATTAGTATTTGACATCGTACAAAATCCAACCATGAGCAACCAATGAAAGTAAGAGAATAACTGATTAGGTTATAAATATTTGAGATAAGGTTTGGTTAATACTGCATGCCATCGGGACTCTAAAATATGTAGGTTTATTGATTCAATGAAGGTATGGGTTCTAGAACTCAGACATTAGAACATCAAACATTTTGAAAGTATACTAATACAAAGAAATAATAAAAAATAAAACTAAAGGACAAACAAGCCCTAGTTGGAAAAGATTCACCTTACAAGAAGGATGATGTCCTGGAGAGTGGGATGAACTTACTTCGCCGATTCCCTAGCCAATCATTGACTACACAGAATACAAACAGAAAGGCAACGTAAGGAAATGCAACATAAGTATACTAATACCAAGAAATAATCAAAAATAAAACTAAAGGACAAACAAGCCCTAGTTGTAAAAGATTCACTTTAGAAGAAGGATGATTTTCCTGGAGAGGGAGATGAACTTATTTCGCCGATTTCCTAGCCAATCATTGACTACACAGAAAACAAACATAAATGGAACATAAGGAATGCAACATAAGTATGTATACTAATACCAAGAAATAATCAAAAATAAAACTAAAGCACAAACAAGCCCTAGTTGTAAAAGATTCACCTTACAAGAAGGATGATTTCCTGGAGAGGGAGATGAACTTACTTCGCCGATTCCCTAGCCAATAAGACCTGTATGCAAGCAAAAGAAGAACAAAACGTTTGCTCAATTCTTACTCTTATCTTTCCAGATTCTATTCTATCCTATTTTCTTATATACCCTAAGATGGAGATTATGAAAGCAGAACAAAAAATAACATGGAGGGATGGAGGGGATATGAAGAAGAGGCATGAGAATGAGATGATAAGGTATATGTATTTAAATCATGTACGAGACAACTGCAGGTATGAAAAAATTACCGTTTTAAAAACAAGTAAAACAATGACTAGATTATTAGTATTTGACACCGTACAAAATCCAACCATGAGCAACCAATGAAAGTAAGAGAATAACTGATTAGGTTATAAATATTTGAGATAAGGTTTGGTTAATACTGCATGCCATCGGGACTCTAAAATATGTAGGTTTATTGATTCAATGAAGGTATGGGTTCTAGAACTCAGACATTAGAACATCAAACATTTTGAAAGTATACTAATACCAAGAAATAATAAAAAATAAAACTAAAGGACAAACAAGCCCTAGTTGGAAAAGATTCACCTTACAAGAAGGATGATGTCCTGGAGAGTGGGATGAACTTACTTCGCCGATTCCCTAGCCAATCATTGACTACACAGAATACAAACAGAAAGGCAACGTAAGGAAATGCAACATAAGTATACTAATACCAAGAAATAATCAAAAATAAAACTAAAGGACAAACAAGCCCTAGTTGTAAAAGATTCACTTTAGAAGAAGGATGATTTTCCTGGAGAGGGAGATGAACTTATTTCGCCGATTTCCTAGCCAATCATTGACTACACAGAAAACAAACATAAATGGAACATAAGGAATGCAACATAAGTATGTATACTAATACCAAGAAATAATCAAAAATAAAACTAAAGCACAAACAAGCCCTAGTTGTAAAAGATTCACCTTACAAGAAGGATGATTTCCTGGAGAGGGAGATGAACTTACTTCGCCGATTCCCTAGCCAATAAGACCTGTATGCAAGCAAAAGAAGAACAAAACGTTTGCTCAATTCTTACTCTTATCTTTCCAGATTCTATTCTATCCTATTTTCTTATATACCCTAAGATGGAGATTATGAAAGCAGAACAAAAAATAACATGGAGGGATGGAGGGGATATGAAGAAGAGGCATGAGAATGAGATGATAAGGTATATGTATTTAAATCATGTACGAGACAACTGCAGGTATGAAAAAATTACCGTTTTAAAAACAAGTAAAACAATGACTAGATTATTAGTATTTGACACCGTACAAAATCCAACCATGAGCAACCAATGAAAGTAAGAGAATAACTGATTAGGTTATAAATATTTGAGATAAGGTTTGGTTAATACTGCATGCCATCGGGACTCTAAAATATGTAGGTTTATTGATTCAATGAAGGTATGGGTTCTAGAACTCAGACATTAGAACATCAAACATTTTGAAAGTATACTAATACCAAGAAATAATAAAAAATAAAACTAAAGGACAAACAAGCCCTAGTTGGAAAAGATTCACCTTACAAGAAGGATGATGTCCTGGAGAGTGGGATGAACTTACTTCGCCGATTCCCTAGCCAATCATTGACTACACAGAATACAAACAGAAAGGCAACGTAAGGAAATGCAACATAAGTATACTAATACCAAGAAATAATCAAAAATAAAACTAAAGGACAAACAAGCCCTAGTTGTAAAAGATTCACTTTAGAAGAAGGATGATTTTCCTGGAGAGGGAGATGAACTTATTTCGCCGATTTCCTAGCCAATCATTGACTACACAGAAAACAAACATAAATGGAACATAAGGAATGCAACATAAGTATGTATACTAATACCAAGAAATAATCAAAAATAAAACTAAAGCACAAACAAGCCCTAGTTGTAAAAGATTCACCTTACAAGAAGGATGATTTCTTGGAGAGGGAGATGAACTTACTTCGCCGATTCCCTAGCCAATAAGACCTGTATGCAAGCAAAAGAAGAACAAAACGTTTGCTCAATTCTTACTCTTATTTTTCCAGATTCTATTCTATCCTATTCTCTTATATACCCTAAGATGGAGATTATGAAAGCAGAACAAAAAATAACACGGAGGGATGGAGGGGATATGAAGAAGAGGCATGAGAATGAGATGATAAAGTATATGTATTTAAATCATGTACGAGACAACTGCAGGTACGAAAAAATTACCGTTTTAAAAACAAGTAAAGCAATGACTAGATTATTAGTATTTGACATCGTACAAAATCCAACCATGAGCAACCAATGAAAGTAAGAGAATAACTGATTAGGTTATAAATATTTGAGATAAGGTTTGGTTAATACTGCATGCCATCGGGACTCTAAAATATGTAGGTTTATTGATTCAATGAAGGTATGGGTTCTAGAACTCAGACATTAGAACATCAAACATTTTGAAAGTATACTAATACCAAGAAATAATAAAAAATAAAACTAAAGGACAAACAAGCCCTAGTTGGAAAAGATTCACCTTACAAGAAGGATGATGTCCTGGAGAGTGGGATGAACTTACTTCGCCGATTCCCTAGCCAATCATTGACTACACAGAATACAAACAGAAAGGCAACGTAAGGAAATGCAACATAAGTATACTAATACCAAGAAATAATCAAAAATAAAACTAAAGGACAAACAAGCCCTAGTTGTAAAAGATTCACTTTAGAAGAAGGATGATTTTCCTGGAGAGGGAGATGAACTTATTTCGCCGATTTCCTAGCCAATCATTGACTACACAGAAAACAAACATAAATGGAACATAAGGAATGCAACATAAGTATGTATACTAATACCAAGAAATAATCAAAAATAAAACTAAAGCACAAACAAGCCCTAGTTGTAAAAGATTCACCTTACAAGAAGGATGATTTCTTGGAGAGGGAGATGAACTTACTTCGCCGATTCCCTAGCCAATAAGACCTGTATGCAAGCAAAAGAAGAACAAAACGTTTGCTCAATTCTTACTCTTATCTTTCCATATTCTATTCTATCCTATTCTCTTATATACCCAAAGATGGAGATTATGAAAGCAGAACAAAAAATAACATGGAGGGATGGAGGGGATATGAAGAAGAGGCATGAGAATGAGATGATAAAGTATATGTATTTAAATCATGTACGAGACAACTGCAGGTACGAAAAAATTACCGTTTTAAAAACAAGTAAAGCAATGACTAGATTATTAGTATTTGACACCGTACAAAATCCAACCATGAGCAACCAATGAAAGTAAGAGAATAACTGATTAGGTTATAAATATTTGAGATAAGGTTTGGTTAATACTGCATGCCATCGGGACTCTAAAATATGTAGGTTTATTGATTCAATGAAGGTATGGGTTCTAGAACTCAGACATTAGAACATCAAACATTTTGAAAGTATACTAATACCAAGAAATAATAAAAAATAAAACTAAAGGACAAACAAGCCCTAGTTGGAAAAGATTCACCTTACAAGAAGGATGATGTCCTGGAGAGTGGGATGAACTTACTTCGCCGATTCCCTAGCCAATCATTGACTACACAGAATACAAACAGAAAGGCAACGTAAGGAAATGCAACATAAGTATACTAATACCAAGAAATAATCAAAAATAAAACTAAAGGACAAACAAGCCCTAGTTGTAAAAGATTCACTTTAGAAGAAGGATGATTTTCTTGGAGAGGGAGATGAACTTACTTCGCCGATTTCCTAGCCAATCATTGACTACACAGAAAACAAACATAAAGGCAACATAAGGAATGCAACATATGTATACTAATACCAAGAAATAATCAAAAATAAAACTAAAGGACAAACAAGCCCTAGTTGGAAAACATTCACCTTACAAGGATGATTTCCTGGAGAGGGGGATGAACTTACTTCGCCGATTCCCTAGCCAATCATTGACTACACAGAATACAAACAGAAAGGCAACGTAAGAAAATGCAACATAAGTATACTAATACCAAGAAATAATCAAAAATAAAACTAAAGGACAAACAAGCCCTAGTTGTAAAAGATTCACTTTAGAAGAAGGATGATTTTCCTGGAGAGGGAGATGAACTTACTTCGCCGATTTCCTAGCCAATCATTGACTACACAGAAAACAAACATAAAGGCAACATAAGGAATGCAACATAAGTATGTATACTAATACCAAGAAATAATCAAAAATAAAACTAAAGGACAAACAAGCCCTAGTTGTAAAAGATTCACCTTACAAGAAGGATGATTTCTTGGAGAGGGAGATGAACTTACTTCGCCGATTCCCTAGCCAATAAGACCTGTATGCAAGCAAAAGAAGAACAAAACGTTTGCTCAATTCTTACTCTTATCTTTCCAGATTCTATTCTATCCTATTTTCTTATATACCCTAAGATGGAGATTATGAAAGCAGAACAAAAAATAACATGGAGGGATGGAGGGGATATGAAGAAGAGGCATGAGAATGAGATGATAAAGTATATGTATTTAAATCATGTACGAGACAACTGCAGGTACGAAAAAATTACCGTTTTAAAAACAAGTAAAACAATGACTAGATTATTAGTATTTGACACCGTACAAAATCCAACCATAAGCAACCAATGAAAGTAAGAGAATAACTGATTAGGTTATAAATATTTGAGATAAGGTTTGGTTAATACTGCATGCCATCGGGACTCTAAAATATGTAGGTTTATTGATTCAATGAAGGTATGGGTTCTAGAACTCAGACATTAGAACATCAAACATTTTGAAAGCATACTAATACCAAGAAATAATCAAAAATAAAACTAAAGGACAAACAAACCCTAGTTGGAAAAGATTCACCTTACAAGAAGGATGATTTCCTGGAGAGGAAGATGAACATACTTCGCCGATTCCCTAACCAATCATTGACTACACAGAATACAAACAGAAAGGCAACATAAGGAAATGCAACATATGTATAATAATACCAAGAAATAATCAAAAATAAAACTAAAGGACAAGCAAGCCCTAGTTGTAAAAGATTCACCTTACAAGAAGGATGATTTCCTGGAGAGGGAGATGAACTTACTTCGCCGATTCCCTAAGACCTGTATGCAAGCAAAAGGAGAACAAAACGTTTGCTCAATTCTTACTCTTATTTTTCCAGATTCTATTCTATCCTATTCTCTTATATACCCTAAGATGGAGATTATGAAAGCAGAACAAAAAATAACACGGAGGGATGGAGGGGATATGAAGAAGAGGCATGAGAATGAGATGATAAAGTATATGTATTTAAATTATGTACGAGACGTCTGCAGGTACGAAAAAATTACCGTTCTAAAAACATGTAAAACAATGACTAGACTATTAGTATTTAACACAATACAAAATCCTACCATGAGCAACCAATGAAAATACGAAAATAATTGACGAGGTTATAAATATTTGAGATAAGGCTCGGTTAATACTGCATGCAATCGGGACTCTAAAATATGTAGGTTTATTGATTCAATGAAGGTATGGGTTCTAGAACTCAGACATTAGAACATCAAATAATATGTAGGTTTATTGATTCAATGAAGGTATGGGTTCTAGAACTCAGACATTAGAACATCAAATATTTTGAAAGTATACTAATGCCAAGAAATAATCAAAAATAAAACTAAAGTCGAACAAACCCTAGTTTTAAAAGATTCATCTTACAAAAAGGATGATTTCCTGGAGAGGGAGATGAACTTACTTCGCCGATTCCCTAGCCAATCATTGACTACACAGAATACAAACAGAAAGGCAACGTAAGAAAATGATTTGACCACAAACACAGAATACGAACATGAAACAAGATATTAAGTGAGTTTACAAAACGAATTCAAATATTAAGGGAGATGAACTTACTTCGCCGATTCCCTAGCCAATCATTGACTACACAGAATACAAACAGAAAGGCAACGTAAGAAAATGATTTGACCACAAACACAGAATACGAACATGAAACAAGATATTAAGTGAGTTTACAAAACGAATTCAAATATGAAAGATAAACGGTTTAGAGAAAGCGGTGGAAGGCGGATGGCTCCATCCTTAAAAACGCTTGAACTGTATGAACTAAAATAAACTTGTGAAAGAATGAAAGCAACTAGGTAATACTTGTTGGAAAATAGAAGTCAATTTCTGTTTGCCCACCCCAACCATAAGACGAAATAAAGTATCAAGTGAGTTAACAAAATAAAAGTCAAGTACTAAGAATATACAGTCTAAAGATAGTGGAGAAAGGTGGATGCTCCATCTGTAAAGACTCTTGAACAATATGAAGTAGATTTCAGCAAGAAACATTTGTAAGAGAAAAAATGAAATATAATTAACATAGGAAGTTAACTGTTTGAAAAAAAATTGATTTTAGCAAGAAACATTTGTAAGGGAAAGAATGAAATATAATTAACATAGGAAGTTAATTGTTTAAAAAAAAGTTGGTTATGAGGCTCTATTTGGCTTGTCCTTTATAAGTGTAAGAAAAAAATAAGCTCTCAAAAGTACCTTTATGGTCTAGTTGACCTACCCCTCATAACTGGAAAAAAAAAATTCACTTCTCTTAATTGATTTTGAAAGATATTATAAAAGGTGACATGGCGAAGAGACTGAGAAGTGAGAAGTCAAAGACATACAAACACAAGATGTGATGAAACAAATTGCTTACCTAAAATAAGCAACAATAACCATAAGCAGAGCACACGTCCGGATAATCAGAGTGATCCCAAAAGAGCAGCCAATCCAATAAGAGTAGTACTTTCAGACATGTAATTGTGATGAAACAAATTGCTTACCTAAAATAAGCAACAATAACCATAAGCAGAGAGCACATGTCCAGATAATCAGAGCGATCCCAAAAGAGCAGCCAATCCAATAAGAGCAGTACTTTCAGACATGTAAAGAGAATTATAGGGGCAACTCATCAAATAATCTCTAATGTTCAGAATCTTGCAATGACCTACCAATGCTTCTCCAATGCAAACACTGACATTTATATTTCCTACTAACAAAATATCATCGAAATTAACACAGAACGTAATCTAAAAAAACTGTATTCTAAATGAAAATCAAGAATCACACTAGAAAACTACGCATCCACAACTGAAATACTATCGGGTCCTGTACCAAATTGGAATCTAATAATTGATGGCTTGTTATAGCTAAAAAGCAAAGAAACAAACTTATCAGATCTCGATCAAAAACAAGTTTCAGAATAAAAACTAATGGATTCACAATCATCTCTACTTTTTATCATTTGTGACTAAAGCAAAGGTAACTAACGGAAGACATAAACAAGGCACAATAATGAGTAATGACCGAGGCTTTTGTGCCAAAGTATATACTATAAGTAAGCAGTTTTAGCTGATAACAATAGACGTAAGCAACAGATAACAACTGTATACGTAAGCAGTTTTAGCTGATAACAATAGAAGTAAGCAACAGATAACAACTGTTTGGCTCATTTGTTCGTTGCCTATATGGAAATCATTTAGACTACCAGCTATAGACTGTACAAGAACTTTACGAAGTAAAAGTTTTCCCTGTAAAAATTACAATATAAATTCGAAATTTGTTTAAAGCATCATTTTTAAAAAGATATGGTCTAAACTTACAAGAACACTCGTATCATTCAATTCACGCTAGATTTCAAATTGTATCTTTAGCCAGATCGTGAAAAAAATGAAAAGAAAAATATGAATCCAGAATAGCGATTATACAACTAAATGTTACTCTTCTAACCATGAGCAGACATGATCGAATTAGAAGAGTAACAGAAATCTTAAGGGGAAAAGAAGATATGCTCAGGGAAAATGAAAATTATCAAAGGGAAAATGAGGACAAAAAAGTATGACTAAAATGAAGAAATGAGGAAGATTAAATTGTCAGGAAGTTTTCCTCTTCTTAACACATCATAAAAGTAAAAGAGCTAGGTGGTGCACAACTTCAAGCCTTGCGCTTTACAGGTTTTGAGGATGGCCAGCCATACCCCTCTTTAACCAGTAATCCTCATGCACGCCAAGGCCAGACTTAAATTAAAGTAACTGAACGAACATGGAAACAACAATGTGATGTATTTATATCATTACTTATCTATTCAATGTAGACTTACAAACCATATAAGGAAAGGGAAATATCATATAGAACTCAGTTAACCTAGATATATAACACACCATTACAACAACCTAGGATTAGGAAAAGGGAATAAAGTTTTGTTTAAGAAACCAAATTAAAGGCTTTTATAACTCTGCATTAACCCCGAACTCATAGAACATATAAGTAAAGTACTAAAGTTGAACCCTAAATTAGATAATAAACTCATTTTGTTAGGGTATAATTGTAAAATATATAAGAATAGATCATTAAATTACAAAACTCAGAAAACCTAGATATTCACAAAACTATCCTCAAACCAGACGACGAAGAACTATGTAAATTTAGGATTTGATGATCTACCAAATTAAAGGCTTTTAGTTATCTCTGCATAACCATGAACAGTCAGAGAACATAACATATTAACGCTTAGCTCAACTTACTGAACAAATATGTCAAATTAAACCCTATATTAGATCTGAGACATTCTAAGATATCCAACTTATTTTATTTGGGAAGATTCATAATTAAATTAATCTAAATTAAAACCCAGAAAGAAAAGAATAACATAGGAATAAATGAAAAGGGAGTCAACACAAAAACTATCCCTCAAACCAGAACAAACATATATGTGAAAACAAAAAATAACATATGATTACCAAATAAGACTAGCGCTTGTTTCTCAACAGGCTTCGTGCGGAAAATAACATATGATTACCAAATAAGACTAGCGCTTGTTTCTCAACAGGCTTCGTGCGGGGTGGTGTGTGTGTGTGTGTGGGGTGGGGGGGGGGGGGGGGGGGGGGGTTTGGGGTGTGGGAATGACGCCCAGAACATAAAACATATATGATTAAAAGCTTTCTTTAACTCTGTATGAATAGTAACAATAGAAGAATAATTTAATTTCACCCCAAATAACAAATTATTACTTTGATATTTAAACCCTAAGTATCTATATCAAATCCTAAATATTTTCTATGGTGAATTAAATTAAAAAAATTCATAAAACCTGGAACAACAAGAATAACAAACAAATAGCGAAAAGAAACTCAACTCAAATATCATCCTAAAAACAAAAGAACACGTAATTACACGATCATAAGATTTTATTAACCAGATTAAAAGACTTTCATTAAATCTGTGTAAATAGTAATAATCGGAGAATAATTACAAATAACAAGTTATTAGTTTCATAATTAAACCCTAAGTTAGATATATACCACATCCTAAATATTTTATTTGGTGAATAAAATTAAACAAATTCATAAGACCTGGAACAACAAGAATAAATATCATACAAATAGCGAAAAGAAACTCAACACAATTATTATTGTAAAATCAAAAGAATACGTAATTACAAGATCATAGGATTATACGAACCAGATTAAACTTAATAGGCTTTCATTAATTCTCTGTAAATAGGAACAATCGGAGAACAAATTAACGCCCAAATAACAAATTATTACTTGGATATAAAAACCCTAAGTTAGATCTATCACATCCTAAATATTTTATATGGTGAGTAAAATTAAACAAATTCATAAAACCTGGAACAACAAGAATAACATACAAATAGCGAAAAACAACTCAACTCAAATATCATCCTAAAAACAAAAGAACGCGTAATTACAAGATCATAGGATTTTATGAACCGGATTAGAAGGCTTTCATTAAATCTGTGTAAATAGAAACAATCAGAGAATAATTTCACGCCCAAATAACAATTTTATTACTTTGATATTTAAACCCTAAGTTAGATCTATATCACATCCTAAATACTTTATTTGATGAATAAATTAAACAAATTCATAAAACCTGGAACAACAAGAATAAATAACAAACAAATAGCGAAAAAAACTCAAAACTCAAATAATATCCTATAATCAAAAGAACACTTGATTACAAAATCAAAAGATTTAACGAACCAGGGATTAAAAGGCTTTCGTTAATTCTGTGTAAATAGGAACAAACGGAGAATAATTTCATCCCCAAATAACAAATTATTACTTTGATATTCAAACCCTAAGTTAGATCCATCCTAAATATATTATTTGATGAATAAAAATAAACAAATTCATAAAGCCTGGAACAACAGAATAAATAACATACAAATATCATCCTAAAATTAAAAGAACACGCAATTACAATATCATATGATTTTACGAACCGGATTAATAGGCTTATATTAATTTTGTGTAAATAGGAACAATCGGAGAACAAAGTAACGCCCAAATTACGATAACAGAACTGTGTGTGTGTGGAGGGGGGGGGGTTTCCTGACCGGAATCTATAGTATTTTTTTTTATTTTTTTTAAAATGAAATATATAGTATGATACATATACATTTATAGTGTATAATATATAAAAATATAGTATAAATAGAGAGAGAGAGATGTTTAATGAAAGTCTCGGTGATAAATATCTGTATATATATAGGGGCACGGCCTCCGTGTAACGGATATAAATCCTAATATTCCGGCCGTAATTATGAATTAGTACTATTATACTAGCTAATAGTATCAAGGGTTTTCCATATTTTGTCAGTGGTTTTGACATTTCTCTCCCTATAGTCGGGTTGCCTTTATATAACATTTTATAACATTTTATGTTTTTTTTATCCGATTCATACTCGTATATGTAATGGGTCCGCTACAACAAATTTAAGAATTAAGAACAATATTTTAGAGACAATCAAATTTTGTCTCCAAATGGTAACTTTTCTGGAGAAAAATAATATTTTATACACAAAAATAAATTTTTTATCCTCAAATCTAACTTTTAGGCACATAATTTTTTTTTTAAATTGTCGACAATCTCATACGAACATAAGGAGACAATTAAAATTTGTCTTCAAATAACTTTTGAGACGAAATTAAATTGTCATGTAGAGAATATTCCTCTCTTTTTTTCTTGGATTTATGGCCAATAATACACGGGTTTTACCGACTTTTTTGTTTTTCGACAGTTTATTTATATTTATAGGGTTTAAGGTTTAGGTTTTAGTGTTTAGGGTTTAGGGTTTTGGGTTTAGTTAATGTTCTTCCATATGTAAGGAATATTACTCATTTTTTTCTTGGATTTATGGCTACTAGTACACGGGTTTTACCGACTTTTTTGTTTTTCGACATTTTATTTATATTTGTATGGGTTAGGGTTTAGGATTTAGGGTTTTAGGGTTTAGGGCTTTAGGTTTAGAGTTTAGGTAATGTTTTTGCATAGTAGGAAATATTCTTCATTTTTTTTCTTGGATTTATGGCCTATAGTACATGGTTTTTTCCGACTTTTTTGGTTTTTCGAGATTTTATTTATATTAATAGGGTTTAGGTTTTAGGTTTTAGGGTTTTGGGTTTTGGGTTTTGGGTTTTGGGTTTCAGGTTTAGGGTTTAGGTAATGCTCTTGCATATGTAGGGAACATTCCTCATTTTTTTTCTTGGATTTACGGCTAATAATACACGGGTTTTACCGACTTTTTTGTTTTTCAACATTTTATTTATATTTGTATGCTTTAGGTTTTAGGGTTTAGGGTTTCAGTTTTAGGATTTAGGTAATGCTCTTGCATATATAGGGAATATTACTCATTTTTTTCTTGGATTTATGGCTACTAGTACACGGGTTTTACCGACTTTTTCTATTTTTGACATTTTGTTTATATTTGTATGGTTTAGGGTTTAGGGTTATGTTTTTAGGGTTTAGGGTTTTAGGTTTAGGGTTTAGGTAATGTTCTTGCATATGTAGGGAATATTCCTCATTTTTTTTCTTGGATTTATGGCCTTAGATATAATTGGACATTATTAGATAAGATTAAACACGATTAGATATGCAAGGTTGGACATGATTAGACATGATCAAACAGGATTATACAAATCAAACAAGTTCAATCATACATGATTGAACAGGATTCGACAGCATCAGACAGGATCACACACATTTTTTGTATAAAAAATGTATTTATTAAAATTTTGTTTTTTTTAATTTTGATTTTTAACTTTTTAATATTTTTTCGATTTTTTAATGATATATGTACATATTTGTAAATAAATTTACAAAATATGCATTTTTTTTAAAAGACTCGTTAAATTTATAAAAAACATAAAAATAAACATCCTGAACTCTTTTTTTTCTTTTATAAATATCTTGAAACTATTTATTATCTGTCGATATGAAAACCATGTAAATGTTTAACTACCTAACTTTATGAACTCACAACTGGATTAGTTATGAACTTACCGCATCCGCAGCAGCTGGATCATGATTTTTTTTTCAAACCTAACATATTTTATACATTTTAACTAACCGTTTATATTTACACAAAATTCCAGCTTACTTATTAATTTTATTATAATAACCCTACATTATTTTTTTATTATCTTTTAATAATCATAACAATATTATAAAAAAAAAATGTGGATCCCATGATAGTTTATTACTATTATACTCCCTCCGTCCCTAAACAAATATCTCATATGAAAATACATGCAACTTTGACCATCAAAATTTTCAAATCAAAATTACCGAAATGAAAAAATTGAAAATTTCATCATATATTTCTAACCATAAACTACGTGATTAACTTTTAAAATAATTTTTTCCGGCAATCTAAATATAAAAAAATTATCGGTCAAAATTGTACGTATTTTCGTAAGGGACATTTGTTTAGGGACGGAGAGAGTATTAATATAGGGAATCATATGCACTCCTCATATAAGACCGAATCATCAAATTTTAGAGAAAAATATGTTTTGAGAAACCAGATGCGGATGATATTATAATCTAGTTTTGGAAATTACTCGTGATTTGTCCGGATTAATTTACAAATTTAAATTTATGAAAAAAAATTGGAGTAATGCCCAAAACATACAATTAACCAAAATATATTACTAAATCATACAACACTTAAAAGTTTATTCACAACAATTACACAAATTTAATTAAGTCGTATGTTTTGATTTGTAATTTTTGATAATAAGACTTAAAATTGTTAATTTTCCCAAACTTTTCTTTTCTTTTGAGTTTATGAAAAGATAAGTCACCAGATAGACTTCATTACCATCATAGCACGTGTGTAGAAACTTGAGAAGTCTTCTGACAAATATTTGCCCGCCAGATAAATAGTTTTGAGCAAAAAATCCACGTCCGCGAATTACAAGTCGGCAAAAAGTTTTGACTATTTTTCATTATTTTCGTAAATTATGTTGGTGGTTCCAGAGGAGGTTGGATTTTTATATTACAAATATTCTGAAAAAACTTACAAACCGTAGAAAAAATCTACGGTTTGCAGTGATTCTGTGCAAACCGTAGATTTAACCTACCGTTTATAGTGAATTGATACAGACCGTAGATTAAATCTACGGTTTACAGTAAATCACTGTAAACCGTAGATTTAATCTACGGTCTGCATCAATTCTGCAGAAATTACACAGTCAGTCCCAACTTTTCAGAAATTACACAGTCAGTCCGTGCGTCAAAAATTACACAGACAGTGCCTTCAAAACAGAATTTCACGTTTTTTTTAAAAAATAAATTTTTTTTTATACTACACACTCTCTCTTTCTCTCAAAAACCCCCAATTTTCATCCAAAAAAACCACCCAAATCAATCAACCACAATAACTATCACTTTCTTAACAAAAAACCCCAAATAATCAATCAAATTTATCCATAATTCAAGGTATTTCTTTTATTCTCTAATTTATTATTTATTTTGTGTAATTTCAATTTGTAAAATAGGAAAAAATATATAAGTATGCAAATTGATTATTCACTTAGCTATATATAATTGTTTGTTGTTTGTTTATATTAATTATAGAAATTATAATAATTGTTGATATTTGTCCCATTTAATAAAAAAATTAGGGTTTTTATTCAAATTTGTTTATTTAGATATTTATTACTAATGGTTTGGTTATGATGTTACATGTTTATGATGGTTATTTGTTTTGATTGAGAAAAATAAAAATAGTTACGCTTTATTAATATTTACCCGTTTTGAAAATTAGGGTTTTTTATAAAATTATGTTTTTTAATTAGTTTGTTTGCCCAAATCACCAATAAAAATTGGGGTTGTTCATATTTTTCCCATTTTATAAAGAAATTGAGTTTTTATTAAAATTTGTTTAATTAGATAATTAGAATAATTGTTTGGTTATCATTAAATGTGTATGTTTCTTATGTTATTTTTATTGTTAAAAATAAAAATAGTTAGGATGGCAGAGCCAGGTCCACAGATTAAAGGCAGGATGGGTATTTTACGACAGACCGGTCATATTTCAAATCAGACTTGGGATGGTGGAAGAGAAGCGGGTAGAGGAGATGCTCATAACATTAGGATTTATAATTATAGTTGGCAGATACCGACGCCTGACAGAGTAGTTGAAAATATGATTAGGGCTGATTTTTATGGTATTCACACTATAGGTAATTATAACGTAGACCGAGGCTTTCTTACAGCCTTAGTTGATAGGTGGCATGATGAGACGCACTCGTTCCATTTTGTCGGTGGAGAGTTGGGGATATCTTTACAGGATGTAGAGATTATGTTTGGTCTCAGGGTGGATGGTCTTGCTGTTACCCGATCGGAGCAGAATGATAACAGGGCGAGCATGTTAGATATGATAGAGAGTTTGTTGGGTGTTAGACCTGCTGACAATCAAGTGGATACAAACTGTTTGACAGTTAGACTTGACTGGATGTTACACACCTTTGGTGAATTACCCCCCAACCCTAATGAGGAGCGTTTGCTATATCAGTCTAGGGCTGCCATGTTATTATTACTGGGGGCACATGTGTTTTCAGATAAGAGCAGTGATCAGATTCCACTATGGCCTCTGCCATTTCTGGAGGATTTTGACACATGTGCAGAGTATAGTTGGGGATCAACTCTTCTGGCCTGGTTAGACGCTAATCTATGCAAGTTGGTGCGTGGTAAATCTACCGGAGTAAGCGGGGCGGTGATGTTTCTCGATATGTGGGCAATGACCAGACTAGGAACGAACAGTTTGATTTTAGAAAAACAGTTTGAGGATATTAAGATGAAGTTGGATAAATGCAAGTCTTATTTTCCACATTCTGAATGAACACCTCTATATACAAATCTTAGATAGTATATCACACACTATGCCTTTGATTTATTATTTCAAGAACACAAAAAATGTAGTGGCCAGACTGATGAGAATTGTTCTTGCGGTTTCAAATTGTCTCACGGGTTACCTTGTCATTATATTATGAGTGAACATATTTTATTCGGGAAGCCTCTTCCTCTAGAATATATTCATCCATTATGGAACAAATTAGACGTAATTGATGATAATGGGAACACCGATGATTATGGGGTAGAGGGTGATCTAGAAGAGTTTAAAAGTGTTTATTCTAGCAAAACTAATGTCGAAAAACGGCGTATGAAAACACAACTCCGAGAGATAACCGTACCATCTAGAACATCCATGAATGATCCCGAAGTGAGACAAAATAGGGGGAGACCTAGAAAAGGAGACAATTCTAGTAAGAGAGATAAGTCGGGATGAGAGTATGTGGAGGAACAGAGTGCTGGTGCTAGTAGAGACAGGGGCAAAGGTAAGGCGGATGAAACACCGGAGGTAAAGGTAAACCCAACTAGGAGGCCGCGAAACCAGAACCCTAAACCCACCCCCAATAGGCAAACCTTCCTGTACAGTGACCTAATATGGGTCATGTTACATAATTACATCGAAACGGTTTATGATGTGCTTGGGGATGGTAACTGTGGGTTTCGGGTAATGGCAAATGTGACGGGTAAAGAGCATGGGGAAGATGATTGGTACGCGATAAGATGTGAGTTGTTTCAAGAGCTGCAGCAAATGAAAGGTGTTTATTATGAACTATTTGAGTGTCTTGATTTTGAAGGTTACCGGTATGATTATATTTTATCAAGTTTGAATTTTTTTCATCCTACAAATCCCGCCCCTTCTGACAAATGGATGAGATTTCCGTCTTATGGTTTTTTAATTGCTTCTCATTATAATATATGCCAATTGTATTGTTGTCATCATGACCAAATAAAAATGGAGGGGTACAAGTATGAAACGCCACTTTTTTACCTCTTTATACTGGTCCGCCTCCTGGAACGAAATATTACATCCCTACTGTAATAGTGTTCATCAACAATTGTCATTATGCTCAAGTTATTCCTAAAGAAGGGATCTTCCCAATACCAAGAATTATATCATGGTGGGAACAAACACGCACTGAGGCTGCTGCGCCATAGAAGGAACTTTTTCGATCAAATTTCAAATTATATATAGCCCTAGAAAAGCAATCGAGAAAGCAAATTGCAACCGAAGAAGAAGCTATAGACCTATCAAGTCCATAATCAGTTTTTTATTTTTATTTTTATGTAAATTACTATTTTTTCCAATTTGTTGTAAATTTATATGATGTATCATGTTTAATAAATATGTTTTATGAAATTTAGTTAATGTTTGCATATTGAGTTAATTTCTTTTATGAAATTTATATAATTTATGATTGTTTCATTCAAGAAAATTGACGATTGACACCAAATTGACGACTTAGTTAATGTTTTCTATTGCGTTCTACAAGTGTTAAAAACAAACCAAAAAAACTTCACAAAAATTGACGATTTAGTTAATATTTCAATAAATATCAACTTATACACTTGACAAAAATATAACATGAACCAAAAACATAAAATTTATCAAATCAACTTTTTTTGTGTAAATTTGTGTAAATTTGTGTAAATTTTGTGTTTATTTTGAGAGATTGTTAGAATTTACCAAATTTATTTTATGTAAAATTTTAAGAATAAGGCATTTAGTCTTTTTTTTTTTAAATCATGTTTAATTTGAAAAAAATATTCAGTATTTTAATTGTTAAATTTATTTTATGTAAAAATTCTGAAAATTGCTGCAAACTGTTGATTTAATCTACGGTTTACAGTGATTCACTGTAAACCGTAGATTAAATCTATGGTCTGCATCAATCTACTGTAAACCGTAGATTTAATCTACGGTTTGCAGTGAATCACTGTAAACCGTAGATTAAATCTACGGTTTGCACAAAAGCACTGTAAACCGTAGATTTTTTCTACGGTTTGTACGTTTTTACAGATTTTTTGTAGTATAAAAATTCAAGCTATTCCAAGAATTACTTAGACTAGCCCAACAAAAAACCACCATAACTCGCGAGGCCCATGTGAATTAAACATTACTGTAGCTTCAAGCCTGTTCATGTCTACATGCTTTTTTATTTTATTTTTGTCCATAAGCTTGTACAAGGTTTTTGCCTTTTTATGCTCATTTTATATGAACGTTACGCAAAAGTTAAAATTATATACTTGAAGGAAAACGTAATTATACATTAATTAACATCATATTACATGTTTTCAGTTTTGCACATATTTTATCCTCATCCAAAATGCACCGGAATTTTTCATAAGGAGACAAAAAGAGTTTCGTTATACAAACAATTATGATAAAGTTAACAAAGTGAGAGAGTGGGTGATACATACTATCTCAATAATTGCAACCGTACCACTTTCATATATTTTCCCTCATATTTAAGTTAATCAAGATCATTTTTATATTTTTAGGATAACAGTTTAACTTTATATATTTTTCAGCTTTTCTATCAAATTTCTTATCATAACTAAATATTATTATATTTTAATATACTTATATCAATTTTTTTAAACCCAAATTAATTTACTAGAGCAATCACATTAAATAACTTATACGTTTCCTCATATTTAAAGTAAAAAAATACACTTTTACAACTTATAAGAAAACGTTTTGGTTTATACAAATTATAAGTCTTTTTATCAATTTCTCTATCACAACTATACAACTTATATTTTTATTATTTTATTAATTTATATGTGAATAAGAGAAAATAAGAGAAAAGTAAGAGAAAATAAGAGAAAAGTAAGAGAGAAAACTTATTATTTTAATTATAAGCGAGCATATTGATCAGTGTTGTGTGACATATTAGCTACGGTATATATATGGAGAGATAAATATAGAGAGATAAAATAGTCGTCTTTTACTCATTGATAAGTGTAGAGATATATATATCAAGAGACTCCCTAACCCTCTTTAAATAATAGTTGGTAGGGTTACATATGGTAGAAAAGCCCAATATAGGCCCAAGTAAAGGCCCATAGAGTAATGCCCAAGATGACCAATAATATCGTACAACACTCCCCTTTGTACGTCTTGATTTCTTCGTCTTCATGTTGTCGATCTAGGTTGAGTTCACTCGCAGTGCTAAACACATATAGACCTTAGGGCCGGAAAAACTAGTGTGGGACAAAACCGGTACCTAGGAGAAACTGTGTAGCCGAATGATATAGGCCGAAATTCCATGTAAGTAACTAACCACAAAACAGCGTGCCTCATCAAAACCTTATCAGAGCAAACCCAATGGGAAAATCTTTGGTCTAAGGAAAAAGAGTGCAGCATTGGTAGTAGTAGGGGGGGATCAACCACAAACAGGTGGCTCATCAAAATCTTGGCAGAGTAAACTCAGTGGGAAAAACCTCCGGTCGAACTGCAAAAGAATACACGGTGGTTAGAAGTATACAACAGGATACTCCCCCTAATTTTGGTAATCTTAAGTAAGATATGGTGGGAACGTGTCTCACTAAAAACCTTGCCAAGGAAAACTCAGTGGAAAAAAACATTGGTCTAAGGACAAAAAGAGTACACGCGCATGCGACTGGATGCTCCCCCTCGCTTGCACACGACAGGGTGCAAGAATTTCGACTAAGTAGTGATTAGTGTAATAAGCATTCACATGTATGCTCCCCCTCAGTTACACACGACTGGGTGTAATAATTTTATATTCCAAGAAATAGTTCGAACATTCATCTGGATGTTTCATTTACTTGCACACGACTGAATGCAAGAAAATCTAACGTGGAATAGAACGAGTATTCAATTCAATGCTCTTAAACTTCGTATGTGAAGATTTATTTCGGTAAGAAATACTAAATCGCATAATCTACTTATGTCTCTATTGATCGATAACAACAAGTTGTCCTCAAATATGACAAGTGTTTTATATGGATCGTGAGACAGGGCATATGTAATTTAAATATGACTAATACTAGCTCGAAGCCATATACAATCTCTAGTCGTCTCATAGAGTACAAGTAGATCAGAGTGATTCGTTTGGAGTCATTCCAAGACCTCCAAGATATCGCCTTATTCATAATGGTAAAGACAGACCATGTTAGGAATATCACTAGTACGGGTCTGATAAGTAACCGGCATCGGTATAACCGAAAAATGGTTGCGTTAATTCGAGTACCGCAGGGGGAAGGTACGATGACGCATAATGGGATAAGACAAGCCCTCATCCACAGTTACCTTAAGGTAATGGGAAAATGTCTTTTATGCCATTTCGAGGCAGCGTGTTAGCACGATGCTGTGTCGGGCTATACCATTCACAGCAGACGAGATGTTCATCCTAGCACATTAGAACAAGTACAATGATGCGCTTATTGTAATAAGATATGAACATTATGGTTCAATATCTCTTCATCGTCTCATCAGGGACGGACCTGGTCTATATCAATGTCTAGTGATCGAACGATCATGGGAGAATTTGATGACTTAGCGTCATAACACCTTCTGGATGTAGTCTGAATCATGGACTTAGATTCAATCTTTGTGGAACTCGATCATCAAGACGAGTCACTACCGTGTCTTCCCAAGATCCTTCATCTCGAAGGCAATTCCAAAAGTGGATCACATAATAAAACATGTAAGGGCATAATACTTGTTCAAGTATCCCAAGATGATCAAGTACTCACTTAGGTGGGTATACCACATCCGTTCGGATTATCTTAATCCATATAGTGAACGTCTCAGTCAATTAAAATCGTGTTCTGTGGTCAGAAACTACTTGATTCAAGCACATGAAGTCACACAGGGACCTTCATCTACTTCTCTTTGTCTAAATCACCATAGAGATAAAACCGTGACTACAATCACATGCTGCATAATCAGTTTTTCAGAAACTACTAAACTGATAAAGTAGGGGACCGTTATAACGTCCATTACGAGGAAATAAACCATTTCGTAATCAATTCCAAGGTGTGAGAGAAGTCTTGCGCTACTAGGCGAGCATTTTACAATCTCATTATTCTCATATATCTTCCTTATGAATAACCAAATAAACGAACTCATTTAGCATTGGTGGTGTTGGAGCTACAGGTCCGAACACACTTTAGCTAAGGAGTCTACTTGGATTGCAAGTTTCCATTAGGCCAATCTATTCTACGTTGACTTCAAGCAACGGTACATGATTCCCTGTCATAATTTGCTCATATTATCAGTCATCACCGAATATATGAACAAGTAATCAATGACAGTATCGTTTCGCTTCAATATCATCTAAGATATATTGATCGACAGATGTTTCAAGATTCACAAGATGAGGAGGAAATCACACATCTCATTGATCATTTATAATCTCGTGCGACAAACGAGTTTCAGTTCACCTCCTCTAGGGTTGAACGAATTAAGAACCAGTCAACTTCCTCGTATCTTGGGAAGGACGACAGACTGATAGCCGACGGCAGCGTTCTTTGCTTGGCGGATTCGACCAAAGCAACGTGTTACGATAGGAACGCGGCGTCCGACAGGAACTTTTATCCTTGCAAACATTTTGCAGCAGGTATAAATGCCCTCATGAAATCTCATAAAGTCATAAAATGCGTCTGACATTTAGTTAGACTTGAGAGAGTCTATGCACTTTACTTATCACTAAGTGCAGTTTTGGGGATCAAGCTAAAACTGAGTGGGTTATGCCACGTTACTTCACGTCATTTCTTATCAACGGTAACACGTAAATCTCCCCCTAACGACGGGAAGAACAATCTTAGCGATGTCATTTTCACATATCATGTGGTAAAGAGATCGCTTGCCAATGTTACTCTATCAAATGATAGGCATGAGATTCATAATCGACTTATGTCCCCTTCAGAGGTCCATATTTTGAACGTTATAGCGACTCAATCAAAATATTAATTAAACACTCCAAACACGCGATAATATGAGACTTCAGGCTCATAACCGGTAACCACCTGGTACAGATATGGTGTTTGAGTGTCTATGAGCCTCATAACGGACCAATGCAGCAAAATAGCGTAACCCCACATGGAAATATAAATCTTTGTGCGCAAGACCAAGAAGTGCGTGCAATCATTTGCAGTCACATTATCAAACTTTCTGTGAGTCCAAATATGTCTGAACATAATAGACAGGATGTTCAATTTCAATTCCCAAACTCAAGTAATTCAAATTGAAATTTCGATTCTTACTCTTCGCCATTATCAAGTCGACTAGACTTTTCAGGATAATCCGGATCATGAGTCATCAACTTAATGATAAAGCTAAAAGTTTAGGAAATGCTGCATTTTTGTGAACAACAATAATCATGTGACCATATTGTCGATGCATCAACCATAACCATAAATTTTTAATGGTCCGTCTTATGGTTGGATAAATCCACAACAACTCCTTCAATTCTTTACAAGAATTCTACGAGTCCATTTCGTTATCTTTACACATACTAGTTTTCCAAAGAGAGCATTAGTGACATGAATTTCGGAGTAATCATGAAAAATATCCTCAAGGAGAATTCAAATACGATGTGATTATAAATGAAGGATCGTCTTTTGACCCATGAATATCTCATCCGGTCAATGCCACAATATCAAAATGCTCTTATCAATCATCGACGGGCGAATGATAGTACTGACAATCATGTCTTAGCATCTAAATCATTTATCAATCGACGACAGGCGAAATGATAAGGTAACTTTAAATGCTTTAAAAAATATGGTAGCAACCACTTGAAAGACATTTCAACTCATCTAAAATACGCTTTTGGTCATATTGAGTGGAGGTTATGTTAAGAAATTTCAATTCTTTCATGAGCTATTACCAGATAACACTGGTTTTCTCGAATATTGTATTACTCAACAAGGTACGACAGGACCTACAAGAGTATAAGGCATCATATTTTACAAATCAATTTGGTTTTATCAAAAATTTCGATTTGGAATGACATGTCCAGAATCGTTGTCAACGAGTAGTCTTTTAGGAAAGTAGTTGGTGAAATTATGTGGTACAATTTTTTTTTTTAATTAATTGTGGTGAAAACCACATTTTAGCTTTTATTAATAATAATATGTTCACAACACAAAATTACAGGTCAGGGGGCATAGTGCTACAAAAAAAGAATAGGCTCCTCCTAACATAATGAAATATACTTCAGGGACTCAATTGAACAAAACTTGGACTATATCACCTGGTCTATTCCTTTCCTAAGCCCTAAATTACAAAATAAAAGAAAATATTGCTGTGCCTTCTCTCTTACTATATTAACGCCTGTACCAGGCGATTTCCTTCTCCTTCTTCGTTGTCAATACGCAGGTTGATCAGGCCAGCTCTGTCTAATGCCAAAAGTCCTGTCATCTTTTTAGGAAAATCCTTCAATTGACTAGAGAAAATAGGGGTTGATAATTCTCTCGCCTGTTTGGCTAGTAGATCTGCTATTCCATTTGCTTCTCTTAAGATATGTCATATCTTCACCCTTCCTTTCTCTCCTTTTATTAATTTCTTTATTTTATTAACTTTCAGTCTGATATTCCAAGGAATTTCCCCTTTATCATTACAGATGTTGGCCATAATTTGAGAATCAGTCTCTATAATTATATTTTTATTAAACTTTAGACCTAATTTAATACCTGCATGAATAGCCTTGGCTTCTACCATAATGGGTGTATTGGCATTTACCTTTTTTGCAAAAGCTTGTAGAAAATCACCCTCATGGTCTCTAATTATACCCCCAACTCCAGCTTTCTTTGTAGTGGTACACATACTCCCATCCACATTGATTTTGATGCATGAACTGTCTGGCTTATCCCACCTGATAGGTTTAGGTTTTTTAGGTTTGCCTTGAATTGTCACACTATGAATATTTTGGAAATTGAGGCTATTTGCATACTTGGTACTCCTTTGAATGATCATGTTGTAGCTATCAATAACCTCTTTTATTATGCTTTCATGTTTCATTGTAATGCTTTCCATTCTGCTTTTGCATATGCTTTTCTAAATGTTCCACAGAATGAGGTTAGGAATAATCTTGTTGCTTTTAGTAATAATAGCTCTTCCCTTTGCCTTTCCCCATTCAATAAGTCTCCCCCTTATTGTAGTATTTGTTTCTCTAATTCCCATGTGATTTTGAAAATACTCTCATACCTTTCTAGCTATTTGTCCATTGCTAAATAGATGTTCTAAACTTTCTTCTATTTTTCTGTAGCATTCACACTGAGAAGCTTGCTGGACTTGGAATTTTGAATTTCAGTGTCTATTGGTATTGCCTTGTTGAGTATCTTCCATACCCCTACTGAGATCTTCAATGGTATGTCCTTCTCCCACATACTTTTATTATACCAATTGATGCTGCTTTTAACCCTTAAAGAGTTATAAGCTGAATTAAGAGTGAAATTGCCATAATCATTTTCTTTCCAAATAAGCATATGTTCCTCACTAATTGATATTTTTGGTTTTTTTCCCACTTTAGATCTAGCTTCTATAGGGATTTCTTCCCTTTTCCATTTACCTTCCTCATTTAGGTATTGATGTAACTTGTTATTAGAGACACTATCAATATTGATAGGGCCATTCTCATTCCAATTGTCCATGTTGAAGTCCACTTCTCCTTTACCTATGAGCCATTTCATGCTTTTTTCAGCTGTTTCTGAAACTTTAGTCATTCTTTTCCAATCTGTAGACCCCCTCCTTTGCTTAGCTTGAACTGGATGATTTTTCCTACAGTATTTCCCTCTCATATATTTCGTCCAAATAGTGTTATTTTTTCTAAACTTCCACCACAACTTGACACTAAAAGCATCTGTTATGCTTTGCATGCTTTTTATACCCAAACCTCCTTCTTCTTTTGGTCTACATATTTTGTCCCAACTTTTCCAATGATATTTATTTTTTCCTTCCCTGTCCCCCCAAAAGAAATTTCCACAGATTTGATCAATTTTCTTAATGATCTTTTTGGGAGGTTGTATAGCTGCAAGAGTGTAAATAGGCATGGATTGTAGAACTGAATTGATTAGGACCAATTTAGCCCCCATAGAAAGATATTTAGCCTTCCATCCTGATAATTTTTGACTAATTTTATTGATGTTGTCCTGAAAAATGTTGGCTTTTTTCTGACCATTGAAAATGGGACAACCTAGGTAAGTGAAAGGGTTTTTTTTAAACCTCATATTCATGATATGGGCTATTTCATTTTTTCTCTGGGAATTGATACGTTTGGAACAATACATGTTACTTTTTTCTAGATTAACTTCTTGTCCAGAGAGTTTTTCATAATCTTTAATGACTTTTTGTATATTAGTAATTGTCCTTTTATCAGCAGAAGAAAATATAACTATGTCATCTGCAAAAGCAAGATGAGTAACAGGTTCACAAGATAAAAGAGTTTTGTAGGGTCTAGTTTTCTTTTCTAACATTAAGCTATTGAGTTTTCTAGAGAGAACCTCTGAGCAGAGGATGAAGAGAGTAGAAGAAATAGGGTCCCCCTGCTTAAGTCCTCTTGTGGATTTGAAAAATCCATGTTGAGTACCATTAACCAAAACTGAAAAATAATTGTTAGAAATTAGTCTCCAGATTCTGTCAATCATAATTTCTGAAAACCTCATCTTCCTCAAAGTTTTAATAAGAAAGAACCAATCCACTCTATCATATGCTTTTTCATATCCAGCTTCATAATAATATTACCTCCCTCATTTTTCTTGTGCAAATCTGTGGTAAATTCTTGTGTAAGGAGAATATTTTCAATGATGTCTCTGCGTTTAACAAAACCACTTTGATTTTGAGCCACTAATTTAGTGAGAACTTTGGACATTCTGTTAGAAATAATCTTGGATATAAGTTTATTGCAAAAGGTGCTTAGACTAATAGGTCTAAAATCAGTAAAGCTATTAATGACCTTTTTTTTTGGAAGCATGACTATTATAGTAGAGGTTATAGCCTTAGGAATAATAGCTCCTGCATAAAATTGGTGCACTGCTTTTTTGATATCTTCACTTATGATATCCCAACTAGCTTTAAAAAAATAACCTGTGAAACCATCAATACCTGGAGAGCTATTGCTGTCTAGACCCCAAACTGCTTCTTTTATCTTTTCCATTTCAAGAAATAGGTCCATTTCATCTTGTTCTTCTTTGCTGATTATTCCAGTAATGTGATTTAATAAACTATTTTGCCCCATGTCTTTTTTTGCAGGTGCTAGTAAGTTCATGTAAAATTCAACAGCAGCTTTGCTTATAGCTTCCTTTGAGGTAACCTTATTCCCATCTTTATCTTCTATTCCATGTATTTGAGTTTTGCTTCTTCTTGCCTTAACAGTGGCATGAAATTTTTTTGTATTAGCATCTCCCTCTTTTATCCACTTTAAATTTGCTTTTTGTCTCCAATAGTCCTCCTCTCTTTTTAAGTGAACTTTGAGCTCAGCTTTTACTTTATTCATTTTAGTTCTATTATTATCACAAGGGTCTTCTTCAAAGTCTTTTTCAGCTTTTAGAGTATCATCTTCTGCATCTTTTGTTTTTTGAAAAATGTTTCCAAATTCCTTTTTATGCCATTTTGTTAAACTTTTCCTAACCCTCTTGAGGTTTTCTGCAAAGACATACATAGCATTTCCTTCTTCATATTTCCTCCAATTTGTCCCAATTATCTTTTTATAATTGACATGCTTGACCCAGTAATTTTGGAATACAAATCTTCTTGGATTAAAATCTAATTCAGTAGCTGATGAAATAAGCAGGGGTGAATGATCAGATCCTACTTTATTAATATGTTCAAGGCTAATTTTTTTGAACAGGTTTTGGCATTGGTCATTCAAATATACTTTATCTATTCTTTCCCATATAGTTCCATCTCCATATCTACTATTCCACCAGGTAAATCTTGTCCCTATGAAAGGCATTTCTTTTACTCCAATATTGTTCATACAGTCTACACAATCATTAGCTTCATTTATATTGATAGGTAACCCTCCAATTTTATCTTTATTTCTTGTAACAGTGTTGAAGTCCCCCCCAACTAGCCAAGGTTCTACTGTATTAATGCTTTCCAGGTATCTCCATAGTTCCATTCTTTCCCTTCTAGTACATTTGGCATATACTAGAGTAATATTAATAATGTTGTCCAATGCATTACTCTCAATTTTAAAAGATATGCTCTGATTCATCTCACTTGTAGTTTCTACCTCCATACTGTCATTGTAAAAACACCAAATTTTATTTTCCTTTTGGCAAATAACTTTATCAAAACCCAGTTTAATCCTATATTGTTCAGCTTTACTCATTTCCACCATAGGTTCCAAACATGCTAGGAAAACCAATTTATTCATTACTTTAAGCTTTTTAATTCTATTTACAACCACTGCTTTTGCAATCCCTCTTATATTCCATATGATTAGATTTATCATTAAGAGGCGTATTTTTTATTCTTACTTGGCTCTGCTCTTAGTTTCATCCTTTTTTGTTCAGCTTTTTCTTGTTTCCCTTTTTCTTCTTCTGTTGCTGCATATTTGTGTCCCTCTATATTGATTGATTTTCCCCTTTGATCTTGTATCCCTTCCATCATTTCCATATTGATTGCACTTTGTACCAGGTAAGCTTGAGCAACTATAATCTCACTTCCAATGTTCCCTGGCTCTCCATTTTTTTTTTACTTTCTGTTGCACCTTTATTTTTGTCTTCCTCATTTTCTTCTTCCTTGTTATTTTCTTCTTCCTCATTATTTTGATTAATTTGTGTGGTATCCCCTTCTTTATGCAGGTGTTCTTGTTCCTCACCTTCCATTGTTTTGCTATTGTCTTCTTCTTCACTGGTATCTTCTTCTACCTCTATTGTTTCTTTTTGTTCCTTGTTACCATCTTCTTTGTTGGTTGGCTTTTTTGCCCATTCTTTTTTTTCTTCTTTTCCTTTATGGTTTGCTTGTCTGCCATGTTTCTTTTTTATATTCTTCTTTCTTCCCATTGTTTCCCATTTCTCTTCTTCTTCATTGTTTTCCTTGCTGTTGTCTTTCTTTTCCTCTCTTTGCTGCTCTTTTTCATTGCCATCCATTTGCTTTCCTTTTTTATAGCTTTCTTCCCCTATTTTACATTCTTCATTGCTATGTCCAACCTTTTTGCAATTGCTACAGAAACTTGGTAGGTTTTCATATTCTATATTTTGCCAGAAACCTTCTCCATCTTCTTCACTTCCATATCCTATCCAAACCCTTTCTGCCAATTCATTTTTCAGGTCCACCTCTATACATACTCTTGCTAAATTGGGTCTAGTTAAACTAGCAGTGGCATTATCAAGCTTCAATGGTGTCCCAAAGGCATTAGCAATAAAGAATATGCTTGATTTATTATATAGATGAATTGGTAACATTTGAAAACTTACCCAAATGGTTGTAATAGATGGCTCATATCCTAGTTTAAAGTCATATGTCCACTTAAAAACTCTCATAGGGAAGCCTTTTATAATCCATTTTCCCTTCATCCATAACCTTAAAAAGTCTTCTTCATGATACAGTCTTATTAAAACATGCTTATGATCTATGGTACCTAGTGTAAAAGCAGCTTTTAATCCCAGTGTGTTCAAAAACTTATTAATTTCTTCATATTGGGGTTTGCCATGAGTAAATTTGCCCACTAGGGTGTATTTAAAAGGTGCTTCTAGTCTTTTGATTTCATCCATAGTAAATCTAATAGAGATCTCACCTTTGTATTTGCCAATGTCTTTAATAGGTACAAATGTTGAGTCTTGATGAGCTAGTTGCTGTTTGTTGCTCACCACTTCTGCAAAGGATCTCGATATTTTTTCTTCTTTTTCCATGATTTGAAAATTTGTAATAATGCTGGCCTTGTTATTAGTATTATTGTTGGTAGTATTGTGCTCTAGAGACTCCTTGCTGGGTTCTTTTAAGCTTTGCATTTGAAAATGGTGGGTTTCTCTATTTCGTCATTTTCTCTCTCTAAACTGCCCAACGGCTCTTTTTTCGCAATAAATCAACATGCAACTTAATTATGTGGTACAATGTTACCCACTATTTCCACAAAACCAGCTACCCCACAAGTATTGTCTAAATTTTCGTAATTTAAAGTTTGGTCACATTTGTCACAGGAATTTGCTCAAATATTACTTTAAATTAATTTCGAGAAATTTCGTAAATAGGCAAACCATCATCCAAAAGTATGTCCAAATGGAAAAACATAATCCAGATGAGCGAAAAAATGACTCAATGATTTATCAAAATCAATAAAGAAAGGTACCAAACTCATTTGAGCCACGGAGGTCTCAAGAGTTTCCCTTCACTTAACTTTAACCACATTAGCATCGGATTTTCCACCTTTATAATAGTTTTGAACTATTTAAGGGGTAACCGTGCATGATCTTTGTCTTTATAGCATAGAGTTGGCTCATTGAGCATTATCTCTTGCTTTGAGACAACGAACCATATTGTTCCTTTCAAGCACTATCTTGGAGCCACATGTCTTCGATTTTAACGATTGTCTAAACCATGCTTGGCTAGGTGATCGTCGGGATCGCGACAGTTCGAGACAAATAACACTTGTCTCAGTTCTCGATTCGTGGAAAAAAATATCCATGAAGAGCATTAATATCATGCAAACAATTCGTCATTGACCCAATAGGATTAAAACTGCTCATCGGGGTATTTCTCATCCACAAATAGATGGGCGATGAAGGAACATGGTGAATATAAATTCACGATATTGCTTATGGAATACAATTTCCAAGCTAGTATTTTGGTGAAGGATCGCTTCCATATGTCAATTTGAGACATTTGCTCACCATAGACGTCATGACGTCTCAAATATGACGACGGAATAAAATCAACGCCTTAGCGTTCATCTCATGAGTAATAACAAACTTATGTTTTAATCATCAAAGATGGCATCCAAAAAAAATTGGGTATCACATTTTCACACATGAGGGTGACTAACATGTGGTGACGGAATAACATCAACGTTTAAACTGTCATTTCGCGAGTATGCTTTGCAATTTTTCTCATCATAGATGGCATCCAACAAGTGTTGGAAGTTCTGAATTAGTTATCATATAAAACAACTGTTTTATATGTTTATGGTTTGCACAAGCACAAACTTTGTTTCGAAACGACAGATTCGAAAACACTAGTTTTGCTTTTCAAGTGAATTGGTTCTCATTGATCGAACGACAGGTCGATACTGATACACCAATTCTGCGAAACATACATCACTATATAAACAAACTCGGGGAAGACCTGGAAAAACGGTGAGGGTGAAGGGCATGAATGCCGCTTAAAACCCGATCTCATTAGGATATCGACTTCCGCCTATATCTTTTCTAGATATCGTATCCAAATAGGTGAGACTATTTAGGGAAGGTTCATAATTTTTCCAACTTAAATGTGAAAATATATGATTTCGCAAATTACCATATTTTACACATGACAATACATACATATTACACGCACGTGATTAAATATCTAGATTGTACTTTCTTGCATGATTAACTAGCAATATATAAATATAGTTACATGGCAGTACATATTTACTAACAAGGAAATCAAATTAGCATTATCAATCTAGATTAACCAGATACACAAGCAAGATATAACTCAATATTTTATTATCTATTGCTATATGTGTAAATTATAATCATGTTAATTCATATATTACACCACAACATCCAAGGAAGTAAACTTTAATTATTTGGTAATGCCAATTTTACACTTGCAAGTTCTAAGTTTTACATATATAAACTAAACATTAGTCATAGGCAAACGTATGTATTGTTATGTATTCAGGGTTAAATACAAGGAGGAAGGATGTAATTACAATAAACTAAGTATCCAGTTACACTATTATTACGTGTGCAGTCCACGATTTCAGTGAGTTTCAACCTAGTCCATGCTGTTATTGTTAGTTACAGTTTTAGCATAACAATTTACACATGATTCTTGAAAGTAAGGCATGATAAGAAGGAATATTATGTAGGTATGGTTAACAAGGAAACTGTTCAAGATTTGATTGAAAATCTAGACTAGTATGTGAGGTATGAGTGGGCCTAATCAATTAGTAGTTTTCCATGTGTATTGTATCATTAGGTCAAACAAATACACGAATGAATTAAACAACTATATATGCAGTAGAACAAGTAAACCTTTCTGCTCAACATATGTTAACTAGATAAACACTAATAATTTACTAGTATACATGTGCGGCCTAATATTATTTACACAGACATGCAATTTATATTTTATTTGTCGGAGGTAAATATTTATGTACCGTACCGTTGATATTTTGGTCAAGATCGATACAGTAATAACTCAATTAAACCCGGATAAATCTCAAGTTTTATATTGTATATACCAGATTCATACCTTTTAGTCAAATCTCCAAGCGTATACTCTAGTTTTCACGAGCAAAATGCTGATAACGTGTTGTGTGACATATTAGTTACGGTATATATATGGAGAGATAAATATAGAGAGATAAAAGAGCCATCTTTTATTCATTGATAATTGTATAGAGATATACATCAAGAGACCCCTAACCCACCCAAGTAAAAGTCCAAATGCCCAATAATATGCTACAACAATTGATTATATTTGAATTCATGTATATTTAAGATAATGGATAATGAAATTGATACGTGTACAATTTTAGAACAATATAAACTATTTAAGGTAATTTGGTGATGTAAGGGAACTGATGTGGTTGGTCTAACAGGAGTAGGAGTGTGGTTGCTTGTCAGCATGAAGAACATAAGCGGAAAATGAAATGAACAACAATTTAACGTAAGATAATATTTAAAAAATAAATTTACACTATAATATAAAATGTAAAATAGAAGCGCACCAGAATATGAAAAATGCGTTTTTGAAAATATAATCGACATCGTGATAAAATATTCTTATAAGGAGGTTCTTACTAAATAGAGGTTGATATATAAAAAAAAATAGTTAAATAAATGTTCCGCATAATAAAATGTATACGCATACTTAATTTAACTAATTAGCACAAATATTTAAGAGATAAATACATGTATATATGTAACAAGTCAAACACATAAAAGTACGACCAGGAAGTTAAAGGATAATGTGACAACCCAAAAAATAAAGACAATATCACATACTACATTAGATAAATATTTTAAATCGTTTTAAGTTTAACGTAACGATATACATGTATTGCGGGTTGTCGTTGAACCCTAAACCCTAAAAATTAAGTTTAATTTATATATAATTTTACATTTTTATATAATTTATTTCTATATTTAGACAAATTTGTTAACCCGTTATCATAAAAAAATCATAATGCAAAGAGGTTTACTGTAATAATATTTATTTCTCGGAAAAGGCAAGAGTAAAATTCCCAATTCCAAAACGGGCCCCACCCTTTTCGTAAACCTCCAATCAATACGTAGCTTTCAATACCCTCTCAATAATTTTCCGAAAACTAATACAACTTTTATTAAAACACCCCTCAGGTTTGGCATGTAATCAGTCAACTACCGCGTAATTCCATTTTAGTCAATTACAAACCTAAACTTTCGAATAATCATCATTAAACACCAGTTATTAATTCTTTTTGCTGATTGAAGGTATTTTAGGCATTTCTATTTAACAATAAAGAACAAGCATGAGCAGAATATTGTCTTGTTTAAATACCACTATTTACACAAAAAATATTGACAAACAGTCAAAAGATCTAGAATATTAAATTGGGAATAACTAACTAATCCTGCAAGATATTTGTTAAAAATCACAATTACGATAACTACTAAGATTATTAGATTTTCGTTTTTATACACAGAACTTATTATTTAGCAATATATAACATGCGATCTACATTGAATGTTTTACTAAGGAAAAAAGTATATGAATATTCTCTTTCCTTTAATTATTTCCTATTTCATATCTAAATATACCTTTTATAAGATAATATTTCTCTGTAATTCAATAAAAAAAAAACGTGTACATTGCTATTTGCATATCAATTACCAATATTATGTGAATACTGAGTAAATGAATACTCCTATATTGGTTGAAATACTTAGTCAGAGGTTTTGATTGATTACCTTTTCAAGTTGACCCGACTATTTTGCAAACGGTAAGGGTGCTATTTTGTTTATATGTATTTTTTTTATTCTGTATTATGGATAATTGTGTGATTTGGTTAAAAATTGTGTTTTAGTAAACTCCAAATCTAAAAGCTAAACTAGAAATAATCTTGAATTTTCGAGATTCATTATTAAAACATTCTTATAGCATTAAATTTCTACTTATTTACCTTTCTCAGAAAAAACAAATCATTTAGTTAGATTAAGGTATAAATAGAATTTACTAATTAGTTATTAGCCATAAATAGAGTATATGCATTTAATTTATGAATTAGACTTGAACATTTAGCGTATTAAATAAATGAAGTGTATTTGTAGCAAAATATTAAGGGGAGAGAGTAAATAAAACACGGCGAGGCTTGTGTTAGTTTGAAATCTAAGATACCAAAAGTAGAATAATTTTGAAATAAATGAGAATATTAACCCACATTTAATGATATCTTTCCTACTCAAACCCACTTTTCCATGAGATTTTTTCTGAATTAGCCTAGTTGGGTCTTTTTATTTTCAATTTGGTCTATGTGTCAAAAAAATTGTCATTTTGACCTACATAAAATGACATTTTCAAATTGCGTTTTTTAATATAAAAAAAAGTACTCCTAAAGTGCGCTTTTTACTTATCCAGCCTACGTGGCAAGATAAAAAGGACACTTTCAAAGTGTGCTATTTGTCGGCCTACGTGGCAAGCTAAAAAGGGCACTTTCAAAGTGCGCTTTTCTTCAGTTTACGGGTGATCATTTGTACAGGTACTATGAACACAGGTATGTTGCCCGTCGTATTTTGAAACTTCATAAAAGCCATGAGTTTCTCTTAGCGACCCTTGAATCCGCCATTTGCAACTTACTTCCTCCACATCAAAATACTTGCAATTTGCAACGTACTTTCCAAAATCTTTTTTGTGTCTTGTGTCAGACAAAATGTCAATTATGTTTGATCGACCATATTTTAATCCCTTTTTTCATCATATTTTGATATATGAAACAAAGACCAACAAAAGGCTCATCACACTCGGCATCTCAAGTTCCTGGATACATCACAAATTGTTCATTATACTACTCACTATTCATCTCAAAACTACCACCTTGAGTCATATAGCTTGACATTTACTGATGTAAAAGAGTTCCATCTGGAACGTGTCCATAAGGCCAGTTAAACCCGCTATTTTCATTTTCATTACGGCCCGAATATAAATTCATTTGAAAATGTGATGGACATGTGTTAACCGATATTGTATCATTTTCACATTCACTAGTATCATAATCCTCAGATTCTTCATCTCCGATTTCAAAATCAGGATCTTCATCATCATTCTCATCCTCACCCCCTCAAATATCATCATCATCATCATTCCATTCCTCCTGTAAAATCATTTTCCGTCAATCTACAAACAGAATTTAAAGGTGTCGGTGGGGTGAATTCTGCATTTTATAAAGATTTAACCCGCATGGATCTACTTGATCTAACTACTTCACCCAAAGTTCTGTTTACGTCGGGATTCGGAAAAGCAAAATCACTCGACAACATTTCAGTAAATGTTATGTGATCTTGAAGTTGATTAGCTTGTTGCTCAATTTCAACATATAACTCAACAAATGTTCGACCGTTTGATTTGTTAATTCGAACATTATTGATGCAGTATCGTTGTCTTCAATACACAATGTCATATATTTAAAAGTTGTATTTGTGGTTAGATGGGAATAACGACAAGTTAGCTGCAATCGATTGCAATTAGGAGAAATCTTAATTTTTTCAAACAATTTTTCCAATAATTGTTCGTATTTAGTATTTTTTTTAATTTTAAACACTTTTTTTGTGAGAAATACTATACGATAAACCTTCCTCCGCATTCTCAATAATTTCGCCATCCCAATAGCAGAATATCGTACATAGCGACATGATCACTATAAGATGGCAATCAATAATTTAAAATAGAGTTTAGAACTTATTGGTTTGTGTTTATTTGACATTTGACATAGCGACATTTCGACATTTTCGTTCATAGAGTGGTTTGTGCTTATTTACGTTTGATATGATATGCTGTGATGTTTGACATAATAGATAAGTTTTGTGTGCTGCTGAGTTTGTGAGCTGAATAAAAACGCACTTTAAAAGTGTCATTTTTAGCTTATCACGTAGTTTGACGAAAAACACATTTTGAAAGTGCATTTTTTATCTTGCCATGTAGGCTGTATAATTCACAAAAAACGCACTTTCATATTAAAAAACACACTTTGAAAGTGTCGTTTTATGTAGGTTAAAATGGTAAATTTTTTAACAACAAATTAGGATAGAAAGGCACAGCTAATTCAGAAAAAATATTAAGGGGAGAGAGTAAATAAAACACGGCGAGGCTGGTGATAGTTGAAATCTAAGATACGAAAAGTTGAATAATTTTGAAATAAATGAGAATATTAACCCATATTTAATGATATCTTTCCTACTCAAACCCACTTTTCCATAACGCCACAAATACCTCTCTCTCTCTCTCTCTCTCACTCTGTAAAAATAATGAAATCAGAATAAGTGGATAACAGTGAAATTATAATATATATAGAGAGAGAGATTAAAAATGGGAGTTTGTGCTTCTTCTTCTAATATTAAAAATAAAAAAGAAGATTCGAAAATGATGACGAAGCTTAGACTGGCTTTTTTACCCAATAATAATAAACCAGAAAAAGGGGATTTAATCATTATTTCTTCACCTACGTTGATTAAAGATAATCAGTCCGTTAATCACAATGGTTCGTTTACTCTCAGATCTCGTAATGGTATTTTTTTCTATCATTATTTAATATTGTTGGTTTGTTTTTTTATTTCTAATTACTACTCGTAGCTATGTTTGTGTTTTATTTTTGTTAGTAATTTAACTGATTACTGAAAATTATATATATATATATATAATTTTTTTTTTAAAATTTAATATCTTTGTTTGGTTTGTACCTTTCTAAGTAGTAGCTATGTTGGATAAGCAATTTAACTAATTATTGAAAATGGTATTTTATTATTATTTAATATAGTTGGTTTGTTTTTGTCTTTCTAATTAGTAGCTATGTTTGTGCTTTCTTTTGATTTGGTTAGTAATTTAACTGATTTTTGAAACTGGTAATTTTTTTTTAATTTACCATCTCTATTTCCCCCAATTTACTAGCTATGTTTGTAAAAAAAAATCATTTTTTTTATGAATTAATTTATTATTATTATTGATAATTAAGTTATGTGTTCTCAATTGGTATTTTTATCATTATTTAATATCAGTGGTTTGTGTTTTTGTCTTTATAATTAGTAGCTAAGTTTGTGTTTTCTTTTGTTTTGGTTAGTAGTTTAATTAATTACTGATTTACTGAAAATGGTATTTTTATTTATATACCGTCTCTATTTTCCCCAATTTACTAGCTATGTTTGTAATTTCTTTTAACTTTTTTTTTATTAATAATTAAATAATATGATTAGTGGGTTTTCTCATAATAACAACCTTTTTGGTTCTCAAAATGGCAGTTCTATTATATGAACTGTGGGTGTTTGAATAGTCTTATTTTGATTAATATTCTATTAAATAATTATTTGCGGAGAGATTTTTTTTTTTTGTTCGACTCTTTTGGTAGCAGATTTTGGAACAACATTGCTGATCTATCGTTACCTCTCTTTAAATTTAGCTAATAATTTAACTGATTTGACTTGTAGGGTTTTTTCTTTTTTTTTTAATTATTTCCAGTGGTTGATTGAACTGTGAGTGCCTGAATAGTTTATAAGTACAGTAGTACTTTTTCTTTTTAATTATTAATAATAGAGAATTTCAAAATTAAATAAATTAAACTCTTTGGATAGGGATTTTGGCAATATTTTAGCTCATCATTTGCTTATCTCTCTTTATTCTGTGATTGTCAGGAGGCCTTATTAGATCATATACTGATGTTTTTCATTAAAAAAAGCGAGATAATTGAGATGCCTTTTCTGGGTAAATAAATATTTTTAGTTTTAGTATTAGTATTATATAAACTGAAAGTCTCTACTATTGGGTGTCAAATTTTTTACTATCTTTTAATATAGCTGGCTAAAGTCATACCCCTTTGAAAGTGTTGGAGATTTTGACCTTGATTATTAGTATATTTTCTATTAAAGAACATTTATTTGTGTTTATTTATAGGTACAATTTGTCTTGCAAAGGAAAAGAGGAATTTGTATTTAGAATTTGTGTCTGAGCTTTCTCTGAAATGCAAAATGTTTGTTTGGCTATAACTTTTAAGCTCAAGTTTCCACTTTTGGATTTTAAAATTATTGTTTGGTTGGATGTACAGCTTTAACTGGATTGAACCATTGATTATCCCAGACTGAGACAAATACTGCTAACACTTGTTTGGAAAGGTTGTATGAGCTTTTTTGCTTTTTTAAAACACAAACTTTAATAAGTATTGTCTCATTTAGTAGACAGCCATGTGGTTTTGTATTTTGACATTTTGAAAGTTTCAAGTAGCAAAAAGGTATCAAAAGTTTTCTTTAGAGCCAGACCAAAAAACTCACAATTTGGGCTTGAATCTTTTCTGAGTTTGATAAGTTTCTCTTTTTGTTGGAATATGAGCATTAGTTTCTTATGTTTTATAAGTATCATTTTGCAATCTACTTTAGAAGGCCAACCCACAAATTGGTATGACTAGGCTCTGGGATTCTGGAATTTCGAGGTGGTTGAAATAATATAGTTACAAGTAGTCATTATAAATTAGTAAAAAGCAGTGGTTAAACTGGGGCTATGAGATTGCGCTTATGGCACAACTTGACTGTGAAATGATAGGGACAATAAGAAATACCTAAACTTCAAATAACAGTTTTGAATTTTTAATCTCAATTAGCCACAATGTCTCAGATTGAAGCAATCATTAAATGTTGCTTTATACTTTATACCTACTCCTAATTAAATATATTGCAACAAAATAATGAAGGGACCATGACTGTGGTCCATGGACATTTACAATAAAATAATCATGACACATCCAAATAGAGATGCCAGTGCTTGGATGAGGTTAGTTCTATTCAGATTTTAGAGAAATGGTCTGTGCTGAGATAACTTATGAAAGATTTCAGTAGATGGTCTGTGAAGATGAGTTTCGAACCACTTCTTTTGCTATGCTTTCTTGGGTTTCTCAAAGACTATAAAGTTGTATATTTTACGTCTACCATTAGGACAAATGGGGAAGTAACGGGTGTTTCATGACTAGTAACCATCCCTTGTTAGTTCAAGTGAGTTGTTGCAGTTTGTGTTCTATCTTTTAGCTGGGAAACTGTTAAAGGGCCGATAATTTGATTACTTAAGTTGCACTGTCAATTGACCACCTAGGGTGATGAAGCTAATTATGGTTTGTAACTTGTTCCCAGAACATTATCAAACGAAACTTTTATTCTTTTGAAACTACTACCTGCTAGAGCATATTCTATGCTTCCATTAGCATGATTCAGCCTCTACCTGCATTTACAACTGTGTTATTCGTTAATTTTAAACATATTCTCCTTGTATAACCTAAATAGAGATGTAAAGCAATTGTACCAAATCCATTTTCCAGCGTTGTTGCTCCATTGCACAGTAGTAGTTAGAAGGTCCTGATTCTATTGTCGTTACCTTTTTTGTTAATTTTTGTTTGCTTTCTTAATTTTTATTGTTATTTCTTACTTTGCAGGCAGCAAAGAGGAAGCATATTTTGATTCCAAAGCCTGGCTTGATTCAGACTGCGATGATGATTTCTTAAGCGTTAGGGGTGGTAAGTATTAATTTCCCTTGCTGACTTGCAATCCGTAATTTTTTTATATGCATACCTATAAAATAGTGATTGTTCACATTCCTTTGTTTGAACAACTAAATTGTATATGTTTGAACTACTCAATTGTATGTTGGTATACCAAATCATGATCAGTAGACGACGTCTTAGGGTTTATCTGGTGCTAGTTGACTTGCTTTGTTTTCTACTTGTCTTACTTTTAAATTAAAAGCTTGTTAGGTAGGTTGGCGACTTGTCAGTTTATTTATGCTCATTTCATGTGATTTAGCCTACTACGTGACTGTATTCACTCAAAATCAATTCCAAAACTCGTTTAGTTTACATGGGGATTGTTTGGCTGGAGCTGTTAAGCATATGTAATCTGGATATATTGGGATTGAAAAAAATTACTTTTTTCTCCAGCGTAAAGCTTGTAGACTTTTCAAGCCAAACAACTCAAACTGGCCAGCTTCTAAGCTGTTCAACCGAATGCAGCCTAGCTTTTAAGGAAGAACACAAAATATAGAGTTTAAAAGCTGCAACCAAACAATGCCTTAATCTACTTTCAAAAACAATGCCTTAATCTTGAAGCATATTTTCCTTAAATCTCCACATTCAGTCAAGCTCCTACTCTCTTAGTGTGGACTACAAATCTTCTAAAAATGTGTTTCCATGCAGATTTGACCCCATCGCAGGGCAGTACCCCAGTCCATCACAACTTCTCGATTGGAACCCCACAAATCAATAAAAGCCTTTTCAACGACTCATCACCCGAACCATCACCAAATAAGAAGAAAAGATTATCCGAACTTTTCCAAGAGAGCTTAAGAGAAGATAAAGGGGCTGATTTTGACGATCAAAACCATGAAAACATAACTACAAAAGTTGAAAGCAAAATTTCTGCACTTGAGCTGCCACCAAGATCTGTAAATGGTATCACAACATTGAAGGAAAAGACCGTAAAGTCTTCTCAATGTTGTCTTCCAATACTGCTTAAAAACCACAGCTTTAATGAGAGGATTAAGACGAGCCCTGCCCAAAAAGTTGGGTAGTTAGTACCATGCTCTTGCTCTGTAACATTTTTCTATAATATAAATTGTGACTTAAACCTATAGAAGAAACCTAAAGAAAAATGATATCAAGTTCACTTTCTTGATGAAGTTCAACCTTTTCTTCATGAATTAAGCTCAAGATGACATATGAAGAGTAACTATGATTACTAGTCGCTTCATCATACACTTTCATTCACTGGAAAGAAAGTTTATTTTTGGTTTTACTGTTGTGCAATTTACATGTCTTGCTCTCACTGTGAGTTCGAAACCCAAGATTCTTTAATTCTCATTACGTATTACTTCTCGTGACGAGAAAATGGTGAAAATTTGCTAGAATAAACTATATATCGGTATTTGCATCTTGGGGTATAAATACACTTTTACAAGTTAAATTCATGTCCCTGACCCTGAGATGCGAATCATAGCACATTAGCCAGCATGTATTACTACTGTATATGATCGTGCGCAAAGGTGTCATTTTGGATAGGTAAGGTGTTTGAAATGTTGGCGATTGTTACAGCCTAACGATGCTAAATTTATAATCCCCAATTTGGCATCCCTTGAATCTTAAATTAGGCAGGAACAAAATCCACTCTTTTATGAAAAGAATAATAATGTCTCGAATAAAGTCATCCACTTTTATGTAAAATCACTTCTATTTTTTATGCATATTCAAGATATCATTCGTTTGCCTTTGAACTATTTGAATAATTTCTGGAACCAAATAAACTCTATATTTTTGCGGTGTGCACACTAATGGTTAAGGATGAAATCCAGGTGGGACCGGCCTAAATCCATTCTTACGAAAAGATAACGTGACTAGAAGGAAAAAATATGCTTTTCCTCTTTTCAAAAAAACCAAAAAAAAAAAGAAAATGTTTTTCCCACTAAAATATGTTCCGTGAGTCCGTGATTATCAACTGTCACTATAGTTCAGAATCCAATTCTACCTGGTCCCTATTTTTTTCAGGTTGCACGTTTCCGTTTCTGTTTTCTGTTTTGCTTTCAAAGTTTCAACTAATTGAATAAATTTTGGAACGAAACAAACTCTATATTCCGGGGGTGTGCACACTATTGGTTAAGGATGAAATCAAGGCGGGACCGACTCCGGTCCGAACGTGAATAAAAAATAGAAATGCTTTTCCCACTAAAATATCTACAGTGAGTCCGTGATTGATAACAGTCATTACAGATCGGATTTGAGTTCTAACTGGTCCCTTTTGTAGTTTCTATTACAAAAAAAAACAATTTCTGAAGTTTGAAAGAGATGATATACTTGTCCCAAAATCATTAAATATATATAGAATTGAGTATTTTGACAATACTAGTAAATTTATTTATTGTTAATTTGTTATCACAATTCACGAATAATTATGGACGATACTAACACAAATACACAATGATTGAGATGTCCATCTATGTCACGTACATTTCTAAATTATTTGACTCTAGCCAGAACAGAAATACTGTTTCAGAGGCTCAGACTTAGTTTTTAAACACTTACTCCCTCTTATATTGAAAATCTACTAATCTAGGAACCAATAAAATTGTTTTTAAAGCTATGCGGACCATTTATGTAATCAATTCCACAAATGTATTTTTTTTATCTGTTAAAAAAATGTATTCTGTTGCTAAGTAACAAACCCGCTCACTTTTTCCCTCACTCACTTCCTTTCTACTCCACCACCATTTAATCTCTTACACTCTCTGAAGATATTATTGCATATCTTTGGCCTATACAAAGTGAGTTTCAAAATATGGCAAATCGTAGTACTATGACTCTACTATTGAAAGTGTGCATTTTGAGGTTGTTATGGACCATATCGTTGCTGCTCGAGCCTTTTAGTGTAGTTTGCTACACAACTGGCACATTTGACACGACGAATAATGTAGTCATGACACCACCCGACAGCATGTGCACGCTTGCTGTGACTATACATGGTTACAAATGCCAAGAGTTACACGTAAGTCCCTCGAAATCGATATATGCATACAACTTGTGTCATATTCAGTAATTTTTCCTTAACATTTCTTCGATATGGTTCAAGAAGATTATATGTAACAAGGGCGTATGAATATATTGGAATGTGCAGGTGACAACCGACGATGGATATATATTAAGTGTTCAGAGGATTTCTCAAGGCCACGGTAGTGGTGTAGGATATGATAATATTGGATCCAACAACAATAACAAACAGCCTGTTTTACTGCAACATGGCCTTCTTGTGGTACTTATATATATATATATATATATATATATATATATATATATATATATATATATATATATATATATTTATAATAAGTTATTCACTGTAATTATGTGGGGTGAATTTTGTCCCAAAACAGTTTTATGCTTATTTTGATAGCCACTAGCCAGTTTTCTAGGGACAACTTGCCTTTCTCAATTCTCACCACATAAGCTATAAATCTCATACCAGGGAGGATGAACAAGTACACCAACAAGGAAAAAATTAAATAGTTAGATATTGTGATTGCGTAAACAGAATAGTTCGTAACTGGGACTATCACCGTCTTTTGGTAGTCAAAATCTATACTCTTTCTCGCTTCGTATGAGTTCATGGTTTGAACGAAATTATTCTTTTTGATATGCAGTGTTAAAACGAGGAATATGTGTAAATCGTGACATGGTGTTAAACCAGGATAAATTTAGATAATTTTACATTACTCGCATATAGTGGCATTTCTCATGATACCCATCGAAACAAGGGTATGTAAATTGTAATTGGAATAGTATTAGTGATCAACTGATCATTGTTTTAAGGATTTGTAGACTTTATTTTTATGTCGTATTCTTAAGAAAGTACATATCATGTTTTAATTAGATGAAGTCCATGCCCATAAGATGTGGCGAAGGAGGCCTTGGATATGGTTCCTTAGTTGTAGATAAGCTGGTCAAACGAATCAAACCACCACTATGTTACAGCCAAATTTGTCTCGTAGTATTATGAAAGTGGATGATATATCTACGACATCTAAGTAGTTGTCAATCTGTAAAAAAGTAAGGCTGTCCATTAGTATGAAAGTGTTTATCAGTTTCTCACATTTCTTTATATTTTTCCTTTTAAAAAATTGTGAAAAGTATAATAGGAGATAAGAAGACCGTCATGGTTTTATCATTAGTATGAAGTTTATTACATGATTTACATCAAAAACTTCATTACTTAGGTGATTTGAAAAAACTACGGCTGTCAGATAATAGAATCAGAAACGACTTTTATCGATGATCTTCTTGATACAACTGCCTGATGCAAAACTATTTTTTGAGCTCATTCCTCAAGAGAATATAATCTGTATTTATCCTATGACTACGCTTGCACAGGAATTTTCTGTGAGGTGTTTGATTTGTTTGCACTCTCTACGCTTGTAAAATGCCACTCTCTTAGGTTTGAACTCATAACTGAGTAATTTGGATACATTAGGCTAAACTTGGGACCAACTTGATCTTCTCTTTTATGCTTGGCCAACATAGTCAAATGACTACTTCTATTTTTACTTGGGTTTGCATAGAAGACTACAAACTTTGCTTTCTGTATTTTTTTGTTTTAGTCATAAGTTCCAAAATAATGTTTACTAATGTGGTTTCTGGATAACCTTTTACTATGAACATTGTAGATATGGAATTTACCATATTTCTGGAGTATATGTTTCTTCTAGTTTGAATTTTACCATTGACAGAGTAAAAACGAGTTCTAGTAATCGCAGGATGAGATCTAGATAACTAAATGTAGAATCAGATGTATTAATGTGTATAATCATGTATCTATATGTTTGAGGAAAGTACAAAAACTGAAGAACATATTTCTGATAAACATTGATATCACCAGAAGTTAAAAGTCCAAAGATCACAATCCAGTCTTTTATCCTATACAAATCACTCAGAATCTTAATAAAAGACTGGAAGTCTGGAACTATACCAAAAGTGTGTCCTTAACATCAATCTCGTGAGTTTGACTATTCCCTTGGAGTGACAAAAATAATTAACCTATCTTGAAAATCTTTTGAACAATCAAGAATTATTATTTAGTCTTACCATAAGCTTAGAAGTTAGAAGTTAGAAGTCGATACTTAAATGGAATATATATTCAGGACGGGATGACATGGCTCTTCAATTCTCCCGATCAATCTTTGCCACTGATTTTGGCTGACAACGGTTTTGATGTGTGGATCAACAACATCAGAGGGACACGATTCAGTCGCCGCCATGTATCGCTTGACACTAGCCAAACGGTACTTAATAAGCAAAGATCATTTGATTTTATTTCATTTGATAAGAAAATGTCTACTAATGGATTCTTTACTAGGAATACTGGAATTGGACGTGGGACGATCTTGTGACGCACGAACTACCTGCAGTTATTGATTTTGTATTCAAACAAACGAGGCAAAAAATTCATTACGTCGGCCACTCCATGGTAAACATTACATACATTTTCTACATAAGAGTGATAATCGGAATAGTAAGTTAAATTAATAAAGAAATCATAAAATTAACAGAATACTAATCAGTAAATATAATGAGTACATAATATGTGTGTGCAGGGAACTCTGATAGCATTGGCATCATTTTCCGAAGGGTTACAAATAGACAAAGTGAAGTCAGCTGTTTTATTATGCCCAATTGCTTACTTGAGCCATATGACCACTGCATTTGGTGTTCTTGCAGCTAAGTACTTTATTGGAGAGGTAATTCTTTGCATTTAAAAAAAAAAAAAAACTTATTAAAGAGGATCAAGGGATTTCACCAAAATATTCGTATATATATCATCATAAACTAACGAATAAGCCTAGAAGTAGTAATTATCAAGAAGGTAAGTATCTTCAAAAGGATGATTTAAATTTAAATTTATCAAGGCTTGATGGGATTGGACTCGTTATCGCATTATCTTTCAATACCATGATCCACACAAACTAGTACATTTTCAACAGATTTTACCATCTATATTTTAATTAGTACTGTATATATATGTTATTACTATCATCTCAGACTTTTTTGTTTCATTTGCAGATCACATCAATCTTTGGCCTCGCAGAATTCGATCCGAAAGGGTAATCAAGCAAAGCAACATAACTTTATTTCATTATTTTCATATCGTGCTCGTTGTGGCAGTTACAGTAAATGGAATTTGTTCACTATGTACAGGGTCCCTGTGGCCGACTTTGTAAAAGCTATGTGTGTTCAACCTGGTGTGGATTGTTACGACTTAATGACAGCAATTACTGGTACTATTATATTAAGCCGCCTTTTTGTTTTTCAAAAATCAGCATCGCAACTTATAGTTATAATAAGTGATCTCTATCTACCTTTGAAAGTAGACTGAATTTACATGTACGTTTGTGTTTTCACTTATCAAGGGAAAAATTGTTGTCTCAATACCTCCACGGTGGAGCGCTTCTTAGAGAATGAACCTCAACCTACAGCAACTAAGAACCTGGTGCATTTGGCTCAAAGTAAGTCTATTTAGCCTTGTTGCAGGCTGCTTATTTCGTCATTTTTATTCCTTGCTAAAAAGCTGGACTGCTTTTTGTTAACTAGCTTGCCAAGTTTTCTAGTTATTTAGCCTGAACTAGCTTGAAGCTTCAGGATGAATGAACCTATCGTTTTTCTCAACCTAAAAAATCTACCTTATTTGCTTAAAAGCTCTGTCAAACAATCCTTAATAAGCGATATTGCACTTTCATACAAGTTTTAGAAAAGTCTTAAAGATATTGATCAAGTAATGGAGTAAAAAATCCTTGATCCTTATTTGTTGGGTTACATCAAATGATTTTAAACATTAAATGTTTGCTTTCTCAAACAAGTTCATAACAGGCCCTGTCTGGTTGCAGCAAATAAGCTCAGTCATTTTCTTTTTTTTTCTTGGTTAAGATGCAATACATAGGTAATATGTTGATCATTTTATATCTAGTCACTTGCCTGACATAAAAGATTGAAATTTGGGAATGTTCTGGTTTTGGCCCGGAGAAAACTAGAAACTTCAAGGTGGACGAATCTAGTTTTTTTTCTTTCTGAACATGTAAAAAAACAGGCTTGTTTGCTTAAAGGCTTAAGCAAATGATGTTAATGAGCATCTGTGAGAAATGGAATTTTAGCTGGGAGTATGGAAATGATAACTACAACTCACTGTATTACAGATTTTCTGGTTTTGGTTATACAGCTTTGTTAGATCATCTCAAAATCTGGCTACTGTCCCGAAAAATAAGACAGAAAACACTTGATAACTACTACTATATTTTTCTGGGTTTGGTTAGAAAAGTAATAAACTTGAAGGTGGATGAACCAAGCTTTTTTCCTGTACCTCAAAACATCCAGCTTATTTAGTAGTACAAGAGTTCACTACCGCTGATTATGCAAGTGGTGTTAATGATGTGCAGCTGTTCGAAATGGAATAATGGCGAAATACGACTATGGAAATGATGATTACAATTTACTGCATTACGGAAATTATAAACCGCCACACTACAATTTGTCCAACATTCCTCATGATCTCCCTCTCTTCCTCACGTATGGAGGACGTGATTCTCTCTCCGATGCTAAAGACGTAAAGACTCTGCTCGACTATCTAAAGTTACACAACCCCGAAAAGTTGAGTGTACAACATATCAAGGACTATGCTCACGTGGATTTTATAATGGCGGTTAATGCGAAAAGTCTTGTTTATAAACAAGCTATCAAGTTTTTTAGGCAACATGGTTAAATTAAGTAGTACACAGTGTCACTAGAGTTTGATCATCTACCATATTTTGTGATAGTTGCAATGTTGTAGGTGCAAATTAGCTAATGAGCAATGCTGGAATGTATAAGTTAACATTTTGGACGTTGATGTTACTTTTAGTGATGCGAGATCGACCAAGGTGACACAAGATCGACCAAGGGATGGACCTCTATCTATCAGGTTTCTTGAACAAATGCGGAATAAAATCAATGATAAAAATAACAATAAATAAAAGCCAAACTAAAGACCGCGACCCGTCACCTATAAAGAGGTGGGAACCTTGGTATGATTAGATGGTATGGAACCGCGACCCGTCACCTATAAAGAGGTGAGAACCTTGGTATGTGAAGACGCCACAAACGGTTGCGGGATACCGATTGATAAGCCAGTTTTGAACGTTACAAGGTAACCCCTCGATAAGTTTGGAAAGTTCAATGAAGAACCAAAGAGAAAAATCTCAAATATATTAATCAAAAACTTAATTTTTACAATCTGATTTGACCTCTATTTATACTTGGAACAAGCCTCCAAGAATTGGAAAAACCTATAGAAAACATTAATTAAACATAGGTTCAATGTAGAATAGACCTATGACCTTCTAACTACTAGATAACTTTAAAATTCAGAAATATATCATAAAATGAATGCTTAGACTTCTCCAATACGTTCCCCTTGAGTTGTAGCATTTAAATCTTCTAGAATCGGTCCCCTTTTGGTTCATGGATGTAAACCCACGAAATTATCCTTTAATGTGGTGTCTTGAATAGCTCCAATCAGGTTCACAAAGTAATGAGCTTCGTTTGGACTTGTCACGGCCGTGTTTAAGCTTCTATCGGCTTCGTTTATTCTACGCGCGAGCGCGTTATTTCCCTCGTCATCGCGCATACCTTGCAACAGCCCGTTAAGCACTTCCTTGAACCTTTTAGCTCTAGCTCTCGTAACTGGTCCGATTGGAATTTGCAATGCGTCTCTCGGTGTATCGGTCATGATCACATCATCTCCTCCATCTTGAAAAGGATTTGTCCTCAAATCGTCACCTACATCAAAAGGAGATAAGTCAGAAACATTAAAACTAGCGCTTACACTATGCTCACCTGGAAGATCTAATTTATAAGCATTATCATTGATCCTTTCGACCACTTGGAATGGTCCGTCTCCCCTAGGAAGTAACTTCGATCTCCTTTGAACGGGAAACCTCTCCTTCCTCATATGAACCCAAACCCAATCACCTGGTTCAAACACAACTTTCTTACAACCCTTGTTGGCCTGGATAGCATATTGTTCGATCCTCCTCCCAATATTTTGCTTTGCTTTTTCATGAATTTGCTTGACAAACTCAGCCTTATTTTTTCCATCTAAATTAGTACGCTCACCCATAGGTAATGGAGTCAAATCCAAAGGTGTTAAAGGATTAAAACCATAAACAATTTCAAAAGGTGAAAATTTAGTAGCTGAATGTACACTTCGATTATAAGCAAACTCAACATATGACAAACATTCTTCCCAAGTTTTTAAATTCTTTTGAATTATGGTACGCAACAGAGTTGATAAGGTTCGATTAACTAATTCGGTTTGACCATCTGTTTGGGGGTGACAAGTAGTCGAAAATAAAAGCTTAGTTCCTAACTTACACCACAAAGTTTTCCAGAAGTAGCTTAAGAATTTGGTATCCCTATCAGAAACAATAGTCCTTGGCATGCCATGCAAACTGGTATCCCTATCAGAAAGATGTTCTTGCGTTGTATCTCCTCGTCGTCTTCCCTAATCTGAACACTTAACGCCTTCTTAGCAACTAATACCACCCCATCGACCGGATGTTCTTGCTCGTTATCGTCTTCGTCTTTGCTATACTTGGAACAAGCCTCCAAGAATTGGAAAAACCTAAAGAAAACATTAATTAAACATAGGTTCAATGTAGAATAGACCTATGACCTTCTAACTACTAGATAACTTTAAAATTCAGAAATGTATCATAAAATGAATGCTTAGACTTCTTCAATACGTTCCCCTTGAGTTGTAGCATTTAAATCTTCTAGAATCAGACCCCTTTTGGTTCATGCATGTAAACCCATGAAATTATCCTTTAATGTGGTGTCTTGAATAGCTCCAATCAGGTTCACAAAGTAATGAGCTTCGTTTGGACATGTCACAGCCGTGTTTAAGCTTCTATCGGCTTCGTTTATTCTACGCGCGAGCGCGTTATTTCCCTCGTCATCGCGCATACCTTGCAACAGCCCGTTAAGCACTTCCTTGAACCTTTTAACTCTAGCTCTCGTAACTGGTCCGATTAGAACTTGCAATGCGTCTCTCGGTGTAGCGGTCATGATCACATCATTTAGTAATCGAAATAAAACTTAGGGGCTTTTTAACTGTTGGGCCTCTTATTAATTGGATTTGGATGCTAATGTATAATTATCTTTATCTTTAAGTAGCGAGAAGATCATTATACCCTGAGCCCTATTATGTTCTATCACTAAGTTGTACACTTTTTACATGACGACGACGTATAAATTGATTCTCTTATAGCGATCCCATGTGATATCATTCTATTATAATAAGTCAACTCAAGTCAAATGAGTCTGTCCAATTTAGCCATTTTTTCCAAAAATACTCATACAACTTTATATTAATTACAATAATATCATACTCCCATAAAAATATAAAAAGTAAAAACTAATAAAACTATTTATCACTCTTTAACAAACAAAAATTCTTTTAAATCTTAAACTATGTTTTTTTTTATTATCCACACATTTAATTATATCATAACTATACATATTTTTTATATTTTTATTGCGTTATGCACTGCACACGTCACGTGTGGGGCACGATTACTAGTATTGTATATATGTAGACTTTATTGGGTCATTAGAAATGAAAAAAAACCCCATTATATAAAGTTCTCTATACTGACCAACCATATTTTCAAGCTTTTTTTAGTATACAAGTTTTTTTTAGTATAAAAGTTGTTGCTTGATATGTATACACTACAAAATAATGTTTGATTTAGTGAGAGTCAAAAGCTGTCACAAGCATGTCGCTAATTTAAAAAATTATCACAAATCTGTCACAAATTGACTAAAACTGTCACAAAGCCGTCATAAAAACCGTCGCTAATAAGCTCGTAACAAAAAATACCATCACTAATCCCGTCGTTATTTGAGTATTTTTTTGTAGTGATAGCAGCTTGTTGAAATAATTTACAAGCTTCTGGTCAGTGATTATCATAGCATACTAATATGATATTAAAAGCTCAAACGAACCGGATTTCTTGGAGATGTTAATTTTTAATTCTAATATTGCCATTTCGCGGAAAACTAAACTAGTCGACTAAACAGAAGTTTGTATATTTGCGAGTTCTAAAGTATACTTATGGTTTAGTGAAATTGTATTTTGTCTCGACTTACCCGCGAGGGATTTGATAAAGATCGAAGTAAAAGGGTGTAAAATGCTGATATGCTAAGCAAGACATCAAAATGTACGGTCGTGTCGTCAACTGAACTTTAGTACGTGCCAATTGCATCATAACATGGAGAAAATATCAAAATATCATGATTGAATTTTCGCACTTGTAAATTGTAATTGTGCTGTAAGCTAGTATGATTGCATCCTTAAAATTCCCCCCCGCCCCCCCCCCAGTTTTGGATATAAAGTGTATTTTTTTTCTTAAGAAAATTTAGAGGGCATTAAACTTAATTTATTTTCGCAGGAATTCAAATAAGTGTACTAAAGTTGGCAATAGCAAACCATCAAGTCATTGTAGTCGTGATGTTCTGTAGTATTTTATGGTCGTTGCTTTGTTCATATTTTATCATGGTCATTGTCTTTTATAGTATTTTATTTATACTCGTCTTTTTTACGAGAAATTATTTGGTCATTTTGGAGGACTCCTCCAACAATCTTTATCTATACTATTAGTTTATGTCAAGAGCCTTTATGATTTCTTGAAACAAATAATTAATTAAAACTCCTCTAATTAACATAAATTACAAATAAATCAAATACTAATACACGGTTGGAATAAAAAAAACTGATGCACAGTTAAAAAAACTGCCTCTCTCTATTTTTCCTCTCTGTATTCTCTCTCTTCACTTTGGTTTGTAGGGATTTATGAGTCTTATTTCTCAGGTATTTATTTTGTATTTTAATGCTATTTACGTTTTTAAGTTTGTTTATCCGTTTGAAGTTTTAAATTAGTTTACATTTAATTCCTACTTTTGAATTAATTAATTCCAATGTCTTATGAATATGTTGATAATTAAAAATTCAAGATCAAACCAAACACGCGTTACACCACGCATCGCGTGGGCGAGGTGCGCTAGTATTTTATTATGTAAGGCTGTGGGACCCACTAAATGTGTGATTATAAACCTTGTTGGAGGAGTCCTCCACGAGGACCAAATAATTTATCCTTTTTTACACTGCTACCGTGTTACAGGGAATATTCTATAGTCGTACTTTTATAGTATAAAAATATATTTAGTGTATTTAATACCAGCGTTTAAGGCTTTAGGTATTGCAGAACTAATTTTAATAATTGAGGTACCGAACTATGAAATTTGTTACAATTGAGGACATATCGTTAGACAAAATAATACAATTGCAGCCACATTCTTTTGCCTATCACATGGTGAGTGCAATTCTATCAACATATGTAAAATATAGATGCCCAAATATGAGATATAATTACTACAATTTCGTCGATTTATACTGTTAGTCTCTTAATTGGACGAATTTTCATAGTTTTGTATCTCAATTATTAAAATTGATACTGCAATACCTAAATTATTAACTATCGATAATACAGTATACTAAATCATTTTTTTCCAATTCGTATGTATTGTGTTTTTAGTTGAGATCATATTATATCATGAAAGAGGTGCCACTAAGTGTGTAAAGGTCTGAACCGTCTGATCCTTTAATTAGACCGTCCATATCCAATAACAGTTTCCCACAGACGTCTCCCGCCGAGGCATCAGCCTCGGCGGGAGACGTCCTCCCCGCCTCGACAATCACATCCTCCTCACCCGCCCCGGCGTCCTCCTCCCCCACGTCATCATCCCCTTCCTCCTCCCCCTCCTCGTCGGAGCGAACCACCTGCGCAAACAGACCCCAAACAAACAAGAGTTAGAAACATTAAACAAATTTTGGCTAAGTACAAAATTCGAGTCGAAGAAGAATGGAGGATAACTTACCCTCGTTCGCGAAGTGCCTAGGTCGGGCTCCATAGAGCGCAGGGGAAGGACCTCAGGCAGCGGCTTCCCCCACTGGTCAATGTAGACCCTGGTCCCCCTCGGGCCCTTTCGATAAGGGACCGTAGTACCATCCGGTCGGGACTCATAGAAGACCCCAGCCGTTTCAGTGTCAGGGAAGTCCCTCCTTGGCACAGGCTTCGCCTTGCGACTCGGCTTCGCCTTGCGACTCGGCTTCGCCGTCTTCTCCACGGCCTCAGTCTCTTTAGGCACCTTAGGTGGAAGAGTGGACTCCAAGCCCTTCTCCTTCTCCCACCTATCCCGGGAATATCCCCGCCCAGCCCCCGCAGCATGAGGTTCACCGTAGCCTTGTGCTCTTTAGTGCTAAGCACCTTCCCCGGCCTGGTTGGGAGGGTGAGATCATCTCGGAGCAGCCAGTTGCCCTCCACAACTATCACATCTTGAGTATAACCCCGATTTGAGTCGGAGTTACCGATGATCAGCTGATTATAGGAACGGCATCGCAGGTATGGCTGCCTACTCTTGGCCTGAGAGCCGGGCTCGCTCTGCAAAAACTCATAGCATGCGAGCAGCTCCCTCAACCCCAGAGGCTCCGGCAAGGACGGGCCCAATAAAACATTTAGAGCCTCTATCCTGGCACAGACCCGGTGAGCCTGTAGAGGCCATTGGCAAGGAAGGGTCTGCGTCCACGCGCATAGCTCTGCCAATAGCTCCGGGATAGGGAGGTGGGTGCCCCCGTACAACAGAGTGGAGAGCGAGAGCGTCACCATGCTCTTGGGATCCGACACGATCCCATTCACTTCGTCCGCACTCCGACATTTCTGGAGGCGAAACTCCTCGCCAATCCCGCACAGGAGTTGGAACTCGCCTAGATCGGCCCCGTGCAGCCTCACCATGATGTTGTGATTGTTCACGTCCAAGGTCAGGGCCGGATCAATCACCATAGCCTGAAAAGACAGGGCGTTCGCATTCACGGCCAGACGCCGCGGTCTAGGGGCAACCATCGGGCCTTTGACGGCTCCATGAATGATAACCATGGTTGGAAATTTGCTAAGTGTGGAAGAGGGGTAAGAAAATTTTGGTTGCTGCAAAAGTCTAGAGAGAGAAATAAAGAGTGTGAATAAAAAATTTTCACTAGGGGTATTTATAGACTCCCACCAGAAGGTGAAAAGACGCTACGACCTACTGCACGAACTCCCACATGTAACCGCCGCCACGCAATGAAGCAGCTCCACGTGTACAGTGAGCAGAGGCCAACCGCCAAGTGTCACTCAGCAGTCATTGACATCAATGGCATTAATGACATTGAAAAGACAGAGGCGGCGCCTCATAAAAGCTTGACAGGCATGCTCCACGTGTAAGAAATATGTGCCGATTGAACACGTGTCACGAGACGGCCCGTGCCAAGGCGTCCCCGTATCGCCAAAAGAACGAAAATGACCGGAGCCTCCGTAAAGAAGGAAGTCTCTAGCCGACCTCGTCCATAACAATGACTCCGGACAGGGAGCTGTTGGCGAGGGAATGTCGGTATCCCCTTGTCCGGGCCCATATCACCCCCAAAACAGTATGTCCGGCCCTCTATCAGTCATGATTGGCGCGCTACCCCGGACCTTTACAGGCCGGACCGTGTCTATGCCGGCCTAGAGAAGCATATCGAGTGCGCTTCTTCAATTAATGTTGCTGCTCCCTTGAGAGGCCCCTCAGCGTTTCATCGACGTGGTCCAATCACAGACCACCAACTGTGAGTCTTGTTCAAGGACTGTACCCTTGTTAGAGTCATAATAGCCGTAACGCCGTCAGATTAGTATTTGACAGTACAGTGATCGAAGAGCTAATATGTCTTGAATGATACTATAAATACCCCCACCAACACCACTTTAAAGGGGACAGAGAAACGGAAGGAAGAAAGATAAAACTAAAAGAACCCGTCACACATAATCATACCCCGTCGAACCTGATCCAACGCTACGTAATCGGCCTGATCCCTCTCTCTTAAGCTAAACATTCACCTTTAGTTACTTGCGCTCTTTCCACCGTACTGACTTGACCGTCGGAGAGGGAAAGTCTGTGATCAACCAGGCCCCCTGTTCGTTGCTTGTGCAGGTATGACAAGAATTTGTCGCCGAAGCAGACCACATCTTTACCGGACCTCTTAACGACCTCGGAGCCGACACGAGCTGTAGAATAAACCGAGTTTAGAAAGAAAAATAGGTTCGCCACTGGCCTTCAATATTATTTCTAATTCTTTTTGTACAATTGAGGTATTCTAGGTACTTTTAGATAATAAAAAAATCTCACTATAAAATGAAAAGGGAAACACTAAGATATATTATAAGAAACATAAACTTAATCTTTACAATTCGACGAGAATCTTGAAACTGTCTTATTAAAAATGCATAGCTTTTCGCACATAAGGCGTAATGAATATTTTTCCAATATTATTTAACATAACTAATTCATAATAAATGTTTAAATTTGTATTTTCCATAGAAAAACGCTGAAAAGATATAAAGGGGTGTTAATTGATGATTTTCTTTTTAGAATTTAGACACATAGTCAAGGATGCTCTAGGTTGTAGCACCTAAGCCCCGTTAAAAAACCTGTCACCATTTACTCACGGTAAAATCCTTTAAAAACATCACCTACCGATCACTCGTCACTGTCACTCCGTCGACACCTAGACTAAAATGTTGATATGGTGAGGACTACAAAGGCGACCTTGTGGCAAGCCAAAACAACCACCCGACTCGGGTGACAGACTGCTTTTTTTTTCTTAAAAAAATCAATATAAAATGATATATCTGTTTGTCCAATACAGGTGCAAGGGACAAAATATTTAGCCCGGACTAAGGTGTATGTGACCTTTGGGCTTCTCGTCTGCAGGTAGGTAATCATAATCGAAATATAAAGGTTTGATATTAGAATAGCTAAAACCCCAAAGAGTAAATACATGATAATAAGACTATACGAGATTGTTTTTTTTTTATTATTATTAAAAAAATCAATACAAAATGGTGTTTTTTTTCCCAATATAAGTGCAAGGATGAGAATCTTCGGGTCTGTACTAAGGTGTCGTGACCCTTGGAATGCACATATGCGATGATAATAGAAATATAAAGGTTTGATATTGCAATAAGCTAAAACCCCATATGTGGTAATTACAAATAAAGCATGAATTTTTCTACTACACTTTTTATGAAAAAACGCTCAAACCGTAAATATTTTGTACAAACTGTACATTTTAATTACATACCTTAGATAAAATCTACGGTTTGCACTGTAATTTATAGAAATTACATAGCAGTCCCTGCTATTTCGTAAAGACTGAATATTGGTCATATCAATAAAAATACTGAATTTTTTTAAAAATTAAACATGATTTTTTTTATATAAAAAGCTAAATGCCATATTCTTAAAAATATAGATAAAATAAAAATGAAATTTCTATAAATTGCTAAAACTTTTAGACATGATTTTTTTTAAAAAAAATTGGTCAATTATAACAATCTCTCAAAATAAACACAAACGTACACTTACACAAATTTGCAAAAAAAAAATTTGATTTGACAAATTTCATGTTTGGTTGATTTGACAATTTTTTTAGTTTACTAGAGTTGGAATATTGGTTCTATCAATAAAAATACTCAAATTTTAAAAATTAAAGATGATTTTTTTTTTAAATTAAACATGAATTTTTTTTTATAAAAAACTAAATGCCATATTCTTAAAAATATAGATAAAATAAAAATAAATTTTTATAAAATACTAAATTTTTTAGACATGATTTTTTTAAAAAAATTTTGGTCAATTCTAACAATCTCTCAAAATAAACACAAACGCATACTTACACAAATTTGCCAAAAAAAATTGATTTGACAAATTTCATATTTAGTTAATTTGACATTTTTTTTAGTTTAGTAAAGTTGCAATATTGGTCATATCAATAAAAATACTCCAATTTTAAAAATTAAACATGAATTTTTTTTTATATAAAAAACTAAATGCCCTATTCTTAAAAATATAGATAAAATAAAAATGAATTTTTTATAAAATAATAAATCTTTTAGACATGATTTTTTTATATAAATTTGGTCAATTCTAACAATCTCTCAAAATAAACACAAACGTAGACATACAAAAATTTGCTAAAAAAAAATTTGATTTGACAAATTTCATGTTTAGTTGATTCGACAATTTTTTTTATTTTAGTAGAGTTGCAATATTGGTCATATCAATAAAAATACTCAAATTATAAAAATTATACATGATCTTTTTTTAAATAAAACATGAATTCTTTATTTATAAAAAACTAAATGCCCTATTCTTAAAAATATAGATAAAATAAAAATGAATTTTTTTATAAAATAATAAATTTTTTGTCATGATTTTTTTTATTATAAATTTTCTCAATTCTAAAAATCTCTCAAAATAAATACAAACGTAGACATACACAAATTTGCCAAAAAAAAGTTAATTTGACAAATTTCTTGTTTAGTTGATTTGACGATTTTTTTTAGTTTACTAGAGTTGCAATATTGGTCATATCAATAAAAATACTCCAATTTTAAAAATTAAACATGATTTTTTTTTATAAAAAACTAAATGCTATATTCTTAACAATATAGATAAAATAAAATTGAAATTTTTATAAAATACTAAATCTTTTAGACATGAATTTTTTTTTAATAAATTTGGTCAATTCTAACAATTTCTCAAAATAAACACAAACGTAGACTTACACAAATTTACCAAAAAAAAGTTGATTTGACAAATTTCATGTTTAGTTAGGAATAACGAACCGTGAAAAAAAATACAAACAGTAAGTTAAATCTACGGTTTGTAGTGTAAATGCCGTTTGATAGGATCCATAAAAATCCACCAACACACTTACACACTTCTGTAAAATCTTGGTTGATTTGACAACACACAAACTCATCTTTATTATGAAATGACAACCCTATCCGAAAATGACTTCTCAATGCATATTTAAAGCTTGAAAATGAATAAACATGAACTTATTTAATTACGAATAATGAACCATAAAAAAAAATACAAACCATAAGTTAAATCTACGGTTTGTAGTGTAAATACCCTTGGCTATATCCATAAAAATCCGCCAACAACACTTGCACACTTCTGTAAAATTTTGGTTGATTTGACAAATCACAAGCTCATCTTTATTATGAAATGACAACGCTGTCCGAAAATGACTTATCAATGCATGATAAAAGCTTGAAAATGACTAAACATGATTTTTTTTTGTGAATCTCTTCAAAAATACTGTTTTATTAAAACAAAAACATACACAAACACTCTTCGAAAATGAATTATGACTATAGTTATGACAACAACCAATGGGACTATAATTATGTTGATTACTCCAGTAGCTCAAACGAGTAACTAACTGACTATACAGAACATTTTAAAGTTGATGATTTGACTTGGGATATAAGAGATGAAATGCTTGATGATCTTGGTGATGTGGCTGGAAATTGGGGTTTTATTCCTATAATTCGTAGGGGGAGGGGAGAGCACCGTATGTTGATATTGTGTGTTATAAATTGGGGGTTTACGAAAAGAAGAAGCCGTCTTCTACAAATTCAAGTACCAAAAAAAAAAGGATTGTCCCTTTTTCATTGAGGGTTATGTAGTTAATGATTAATGGATATATCGTGTAGAAAATAGACACCATAACCATCCACCTCCCACTTACTTTTCAGGGCAAGCACGGCGTGCTCGTTTAACAAAAGAGGACAAAGAAATGGTTAAAAGTTTAAGGCAAAATAGTTTTAAAGTTAGTGCAATATTAGAGGATATAAAAAATCGAAACCCTGACAATGTATCGAACACTAAAACGATACATAATTATTTGGCTGGTTTGAAAGTTAAAGAGCGAGATGGTAGAAACCCGATACAAAAACTGTTTAATTTGTTGAACAGATATCGTTATACTTTCTTCTATAATATGAAACCAACAACTCATAGCCTAGAGAACTTGTTTTTTGTCCAACCCGATTCTATAAGGATGTTCAAAGCTTTTCCTGATGTATTGTTAATGGACCGTATATATAGGACAAACCGCTTTAATATGTCATTTTTAGAAATCGTAAAGATGACATCAACAAACCAAAATATTATTTAGGTTTTGTTTTCATGAGCAATGAGACTCAATAGGGGCTTTGGAAAAATTTAAAGAAACATTGGAGGGTTGTACACTACCTAGGATGTTTGTAACCGACAGAGAAATGACCTTGATAAATGCTTTATCCGTTTTTTTTTTTCCAATTCTTATCATATATTGTGCACTTTTCATATTGTCAAAAATATTTTGAAAAACTAAAAAAAAAAAAACCCAGACGAGCAGTGGTAAATGTTTCTAGAGAATTGTGGTTTAGTGGTTGATGTTGAGACGATAGAGGAGTACAATTATAACCGACCTGCTTTCAATTCTTCCTACAAATCGTATCCTGCTATGCTTAAATATGTAGACAAGCTGTTAAATGATTATGCCGATACGTTTTTTGCATGTTATACCAACCATACAACACATCTAGGTAACAGAACTAGTAATCGGGCCGAACAACAACACGTAAAGCTAAAAGGATCTCTTTCCACAAATACTGACACGCTTGAAAATGTTTGGTTAGAAGTGAATAAAATTCTTAATAAACAGTTTGAGAATATTAAGATGAAATTGGATAAATGAAAGTCTTATTTTACACATTCAGAACGGATACCTTTCTTTAAAAATCTTAGGTCGTATATCACACACCATGCCTTTGATTTATTATTTGAAGAACGCAAAAAATGTACTGACCAGTCTAATGAGAATTGTTCTTCCGGTATAAAGTTGTCTCACAGGTTACCTTGTCATCATATTATGAGTGAGCATATTTTATTTGGAAAGACTCTTTCACTAGAATATATCCATAGATTATGGAAAAAATTAGATGTAATTGATGATAATGGGAACAACGATGATTATCGGGTACATTGTGATCTAGAAGAGTTTAAAAGTGTTTATTCTACCAAAACTAATGTTGAAAAACGGTGCATGAAAACACAACTCCGATAGATAATTTTACCTTCTAGAACATCCATGAATGATCATGAAGTGAAACAAATTAGTGGAAGATCTAGAAAAGAAGATAATTCTAGTAAGAGAGAGAAGTGAGGATGAGAGTATGTGGAGGAAGAGAGTGCTAGTGCTAGTAGAGATAAAGGCAAAGGTAAAACGAAAGAAACACCGGATGTAAAAATAAACCCAACTAGGAGGACACGAAAATGACAAATAACTCCACCACTACTAGGCAAAGTTTCCAGTACAGTGACCAAATATGACCCATGTTACATAATTACATCGATACGGTTTATGATGTGCGTGAAGATGGTAACTGTGGGTTCCGAGTAATTGCAAAGGTAATGGGTAAAGAAAATGGGGAAAATGATTGGTACGCAATAACATGTGAGTTGTTTTAAGAGCTTCCACAAATGAAGGGTGTTTATTATGATCTGTTTGAGAATTTCGATTTTGAAGGTTATGTATATGATTATATTTTATCCAGTTTGAATTTTTATCATCCTACAGATCCTATAAATGGATGAGATTTTCATCTTATGGTTTTTTAATTGCATCTCATTATAATATATCAATTGTATTCTTGTCATTAGGGCCATACAAAAATGGGTTATTAAAAATATGGATCGCCACTTTTTTACCTCTTTATACTGGGCCGCCTCCTTGAACGACATATTACATCCCTACTGTAATGGTGTATGTCAACAATTGCCAAAGAAGTGATCTTCCCAATGCAAGTATTATAGCACGGTGGAAACAAATGCGCACTGAAGCTACTGAGCCATGGAAGAAACTTTTTTGGGCAAATTTCAACTTATACATAGCGCTAGAAAGACAATCAGGAAAACAAATCCTAACAGAATAAGATGTTATAAACTTAGCAAGTCATAATTAGTTTTATTTATTTATTTACTAGTAAAAGTTACCCACGCATAGCGTGGGGATACGTAATGACATAAATCTCATAATATATTTATTTTGAACATAATATTCAGATTTAATATCATTTATTTTAGTTATGCATGTTAAAACGAATTGTTAATTAATTTAGGCTACATCCGTAATTAGGAAAATATTATGAGGACAAATTGTTAATTAATTAGATTAGGTATATTAGTAATTATTAAAACATATTGAGGGTATTTTTGGCAAAATTGGGCAGACTCATTTCTCCTGGGTTGACTTATTATAATAGAATGATGTAGAGTACTCTTTTTCCAAGATGTTGTAAAGTGGTTTTGATTAGGCTCAAATAAAATTATGTGATGTATCATGTTTAGCTAATATTTTTTATGAAATTTAGTTAATGTTGCATATTGAGTTAATTTATTTTATGAAATTTATATAATTTATCATTGTTTCATTCAAAAAAACTGGCAATTGGCACCAAATTGACAATTTAGTTAATGTTTCATATTGAGTTAATTTCTAATATATGAACTCATAGATAATTGTTAAATACAAAATAATTGTAAAATAAAATAAAATTACCAAAGTGTTGAAAAACAACCGAATGTACCATATTGCCGCTAGAAATGTATGATTTCAAGTTTTTCATATTGTTTACTTCACCTAATAAAACTTACAAAAAGAGTGAAATTAAAAGGATCAATAAATTTTAAGTTATATACTTCACAAAAAGGCAACATGATGAACCAATATTACAACTCTAGTAAACTAAAAAAATTGTTAAATCAACTAAATATGAAATTTGTCTAAAAGATTTAGTATTTTATAAAAATTTAATTTTTATTTTATTTATATTTTTAAGAATAGGGCATTTAGTTTTTTATAAAAAAAATTCATGTTTGTTGTGTGGCATATTAGCATATATATATATATATATATAGAGAGAGAGAGAGAATATAGAGAGAGACAACAACATGTTTTTATTAATCAGAATGTCTATGAATGAACATGAAATACAAGACTCCTAACCCTCTTTATATAGATAAAGGGGTAGGGTTACAAGTCCAGTTGGGCTCATAAATTACAAGCCCAATAGTTCAATAATATCTTACAACAATATTTAATTTTTAAAATTGGAGTATTTTTATTGATAGGACCAATATTGCAACTCTACCAAACTAAAAAATTTATCAAATCAACTAAACATAAATTTGTCAAATCAACTTTTTTTTGGCTAATTTGTGTAAGTATTTGTTTGTGTTTATTTTGAGAGATTGTTAGAATGTACCAAATTTATATATATATAAAATCATGTCTAAAAGATTTAGTATTTTATAAAAAAATTATTTTTATTTTATCTATATTTTTAAGAACAGGGCATTTATCTTTTTATTAAAAAAATTCATGTTTAATTTTTTAAAAAATTCATGTTTAATTTTTAAAATTGGAGTATTTTTATTGATAGAACCAATATTGCAACTCTACTGAACTAAAAAATTTGTGAAATCAACTAAACATGAAATTTGTCAAATCAACTCTTTTTTGGCAAATTTGTGTAAGTTTAAGTTTGTGTTTATTTTGATAGATTGCTATAATTGACCAAATTTATACATAAAAAAATATGTCTAAAAGATTTAGTATTTTATAAAAAATTCATTTTTATTTTATCTATATTTTTAAGAATATGACATTTAGTTTTTTATTAAAAAATCATGTTTAATTTTTTTTTTAAAATCATGTCTAAATTTTTTTTAAAAATCAGTATTTTTATTGACATGACCAATATTCAGTTTTTACGAAATGACTGACATGTAATTTCTATAAATGACAGTGCAAACCGTAGATAAAAAAACACAAACCGAAGATTTATCTGTAATTAAAATGTACGTATGTATAAAAAATTTATGATTTGTGTGTTTTTTTAGAAAACAAAGTGTGGCAGAAAACTGTACAGAATCTGGATAAAATAACAATAGTAATAATAACTCGAAATAGCCTTAACTATAAGCGAGCTATATATACATACATAAATATACAGATATATAGATATAGAGAGAGAAAGAGAGAGATGGCGGAGACGACGGCGACGGCGATAGATACGTTAATGGAGGCGGCGTCAGGAGCTCATTTCTCCGGCCTCTTTTACTCTCCTCGCTCCGACCCCCCTCCGGTGGACGCTAAACCTAACCCCCCCTTCGTTATCGGTACACATACATATATACGTATCTTTGTTAATTTTCATGCATATTTTTACAATTTTGTGTGTTGCTATTTGATTCTCCTTAATAGCTTCATTTTATGTATAAAAGTACCCTCGTCTCGTGAATTATGTTATGCGACATAATTACATGTATTATATAAGTGTGTTTTGATTTTTGATTCTCCTCGTCTCGTGAATTATGTGATATTCAATTGATTTCTCTTTTAATTGTGCCTTGCTAACAGAGTTAGTGGGTATAATCTCGGTTACGGTGAAGGTCTTTTAATTTTACTCTAGTTTTTAGTATTTATTTAAAAGCACTGCATTTGATATATTTCAAAAAAATATAACTGGACTAATTGGTAGGTTTATTTTTTTGTAGAACTAAGAACCTCGTCTCATTAATTATGTGACATTTAATTGATTTCTTTTTTATTTGTTTACTATTTACTATTGCTAACAGATTTAGTGGGTATAAGCTCGGTTATGGTGAAAATGTTTCAAATTTACAGTTGTTCTTAGTATTACTTAAAAAGTATTGCGTTTGATATATCTGAAAAAAAGAGGACTAACTGGCCGGTTTACTTTTTTGTAGAATTAAGAACCTCGTCTCGTGGATTATGTGATATTCAATTGATTTATTTTTTTAATTTCTTAGTACTTACTCTCTTGCTAACAGATTTAGTGGTTATAAGCTTGGTTACGGTGAAGGTGTTTTAATTTTACACTAGTTCTTAGTATTACTGAAAAAGTTAAAAAGTACTGCATTTGATATATTTGAAAAAAGAGGACTAATTAGTAGGTTTAATTTTTTGGTGGGAGTGGTATAATGTACAAGTAATTAAATTAAATGAATATTTTCGATTGAAGGAAATTAAGTACTAATCCATTTTTTTTCCATTGGACAGTCAGACATTATGGGTAATAACTTCGTTTTTTGAATTATATACTATGCAATTGATTGCTTTTCTATTGTCTCAGTTATGACTCTCTTAGTGACCAAGTTTTTCGGCTATGAGTTGGGTTAGGGCGAAAATATTTCAAATCTACATTAGTTTTCATTACTTATGAGTACTGCATGCATATTCTTTTATAATTGTGTGTTTTCTATTTAATTCTCCCCTTTAGCTTCATTTCCTCTATACTTAAGAACCTCGTCTCGTGAATTAATGTCTATTTGTATATATCTTGATTTCTTTTGTTTAATTGCGTAGTTTTTACTCTCTTGCTAACAGTTTATAGGCTTGATTACGGTGAAGTTGTTTGAAATTTACGCTAGTTCTAAGTATTTCTGAAAAAGTACTGCATTTGGTATATTTGAAAAAAAAAGTGGACCAATTGGTAGGTTTACTTTTCTGTATAGTTAAGAACCTTGTATCGTGAATTATGTAATATTCAATTGATTTCTTTTTTTAATTGCTTAGTATTTACTATTGCTAACGGATTTAGTAGGTATAAGCCTGGTTACGGTGAAAATGTTTCAAATTTACAGTAGTTCTTATTACTGCTTAAAGCGTACCGCATATGGTATATTTGAAAAAAGTAAACTAATTGCTAGGTTTACTTTTTTGTATACTTCAGAATCTTGAACGTGAATTATGTGATATTTAATTGATTTCATTTTTTCATTGGGTAGTTTTTCACTCTCGCTAACAGATTTTGTGGGTATAAGCTCGGTCACCTGTGAAAGTGTTTTGAATTTAAACTAGATCTTAGTAAAACTAAGAAAAGTACTGCATTTGGTATATTTGAAAAATAAAAAAGACTAATTGGTAGGTTTAATTTTTTTGGGGAGTGGTATCATGTACAAGTAATTAAACTAAATTAAATGAATGTTATCCATTGGAGGAAATTAAGTATTAATCCAATTTATTTATTTATTTATTTCCGTTGGACAGTCGGACAGTATGCATGAGAACCTCGTTTTTTGAATTATGTATTGAGCAATTGATTGCTTTTTAAATAGTCTTTTTAATGACTCTCTTAGTGACCAAGTTATGAGTTCAGTTAAGGAGAAAGTATTTTAAATTTACAGCAGTACTCATTACTTATAAATAATGCATTTGGTAAGTTTGATAAAAGGTGGAGTGAATGGAAGATTTACTTTTTTTGGAGGCGAAATGTTAAAGGTGGTTAAATAAATGTTTTTCAATAGAGGAAATTAAGTTTTTATCTAAACTAGACAGACTGTTTAAGGCTACTGTATGAAGTGTATGACAGTTGTACAAACTTTTTAAGGCTTAAATCTTATGAAAATTGATTGCATAAGTAAAAAGCTTTAATTTACACTAATACTACTTATAACAACTGTATTTGGTCAATTTGAAAAGGTGGATTAATTGGAAAGTTTTCTTTTTTTGGAATGATATGCTTATTGGAGGCTATGTTAATGTTAAAAGTAGTTAAATCAATGTTTTCTGATATAGGGATTTTTTAAAAATTCAAAATAGACAAATTGTTTACTACGACAGTCGGAGAAACTGTTCAAGGCTAGGTCTATGACACTTGTTGCGTAAGCGAAAAAGTCTATTTTTTATTCAAAGCATTAAAAGTATGAACAATATCTGAACCCCTTCAATTAAAGTAGAGAGAGCAAATCTTGTAAAATTAGTAACAAGTTTAGTTTGTTTAGAAAGCGAAAATTATGTTCTATTACAAAATAGACAGATGCTATAGTCCCATAGAATGGGGTTATTGTCGGCATAGCAGTAAAAGCGTAGTTGGCAATGATTTTTTGTTTCTGGACTTGGTAACTGAGATTTAATTTGTGCATACTTTTCCAAATAGTTCATAAAAAAGCAAAAACCAAACTGCCCTTTCTACAAACAGGCACCGCTGTCCACGTTAAATATGATAATAGATATAAAAAAACGGGGTTGTGCTTATTTGGTTCAACCAAATAAGAGTATTTACTAGTTAGGCTGAACTTTTAACCCGGGAAAGACTTCACTTCTGAAAATTTTCGGGATAACCATACTAACTTAAAGAAAGAGGTAGCTTAATCTTCTTCGCTGATTCTCTCTCTCTTGTGACTTGATTAGGAGTTTGCGGAGGTACGGCTTCTGGTAAGACAACGGTATGCGATATGATCATTCAACAACTCCATGACCATCGCGTCGTGCTAATATGCCAGGTACCAGCTTATACTTATTATTTGCATCTATTTTTTATAGTTATATTTATAACACATCTTGAGGAATACACCTTGAATTTGCTTCACTGGAACTAGGCTAGGTTGTTATAATTTCACTTGTTTTGGCTATATCTGAACTAGTGCTGCATTATGAATGTTTGATTGATGGCTTCCATAAACTTACTTACCAAATTAGATCTTGATTATATTAGCTGGTGTTACAGCGGGTTTGTGCATGGAGTTGAGTTGCTTAAGTCATAATTAATTTGGGTTGGGTATGGGTTTGGTTTCCACTTATCCTTATTGGAAAATAGAAGCATATTGATTATTTTTTGTTGAAAGCAAAAACAAGATTATCTTATGCTTCATCTGGAGCTATACGATTAATTCTACCAATTCAATTATAATTCAGAAGGTACAAAGAAGTGGACGATCCTTTAGATTTTCAAATACTTAAAATAGTACTTATTGTTTACATGCAAAACGAGCATCGGAGGGGGTATCTGTCTGGTCTTATTTTTCTTGCTTAGGTTTAAGATTTGTCAAATTCCGTTTGGGGATTGATCCTTAAAATCTTTGTATATGTTTCAGCGAATATTTGGAAGAATAAAAATGGACTAAAGGGTTGAAACCTCTGACCTTATGGCTATCAACAATATGGGCTGACTATGTAGAGCTTTATTCAGTTTTAAAATAAAAGACATTTTTGTGTGTGTGTTTTAGAAGTGGCTTGGGGTTTCCCCCAGCGAAACCGTTAAGGGTGGTTGGCCAAGTGCTACGGCTTGTTGACTGTATCCCTAGACCAAAAATTATGTTTCTCCTTGCTATAAAAAAACCCTGTATAGAACTTAGTATTTATGGTAATTTAAAGGATAAAAACTAAATTTACTGTCCTCTTTATGTGTCCGGAAGCATTGTTTTTAATACAACGTAGCTCACTCAAGTTTCAGAGGAACACATCTTAAGAAAAAACAAGCTGATATTTCTGGTTTTGTAATTCCTAGGATTCATTTTATCGAGGCTTGACGGATGAAGAATCAGAAAGGGTGCATGAGTATAACTTTGACCATCCTGGTAATAAACTCAAACATTAAGATTTCCGTTCTCCTAATTATGTGTCATTCAACTCAATACATTATTTTTCTTCTTGGCCCGTCTAATGGTTGTACATTTCGGTTGTATTGTGCAGGTCAAGTGGGTTATTATGAAATATAATGTTTTTTTTGCTTTTTTGTAGATGCATTTGATACTGAGCAACTTCTTGAGTGCATTGAGACACTTAAAAGTGGCCTATCTGTCCATGTTCCCATATATGATTTCAAGAACCATCGAAGGTGTTCCGAGAGCTTTCGACAGGTAATATTTATGCACAATATTTTCGAATATATACTTTTTAAGCTGAAATGCTGGAATTCAACCAGCTCACGTATTTTAAACTGTAAAGCAATTGATGAAGTGATTTAAACATATGTAAACTTACAAACTACACATTTTATTGTTAGATTTGCAGTTACATATATTTCTTTTTACTATTTCACGTGTGACATGCTAAATGCTACTTTTAGGTGAATGCATGTGATGTGATTATCTTGGAGGGAATTCTAGTTTTTCATGACCCACGTGTTCGCGACTTGATGAATATGAAAATTTTTGTCGACACAGGTATCAATTACACGTCGTCTCATATTATTTGACTTAACATGCAGCACTGTATCTCACTGATACTGTCACGCCCCAGATTTGGATAAACCCGAGTTGTGAATATAAATTAAATGAGTTTTAAATAAAAATGCAATAAACGAGATTTCAATCAATTAAATTTATAATTACAGAACCAGATAGCTAAACAATGTATGCCGATTATCACATTTGGTTGATCTATTGACTTAAGAGTAGCCAATGATTTCCATATGTGATAATAGAAGAAAAAGAGATCAAACGAAACTATAAAATTCGACATAACCTTTGCGTTTTCGATGTGTTTCCATAAAAATAAACTTGCTCACAAAACCATTCAACTACAAGTGTTGCCAATACGATTTCACGAAATAAACCAACACTAAAAACGTCATTATTACCTAGCTTGCAATCCACCAGATACGAATACAACATAAATGATTGTTTTAAAACGAGACTTGTCTAAAATAAATAATCTAGTGTGCATGCGGTTGAGGGTGTGTACATTTTAAACCAATCTCGCAAGTAGACAACTCTAAGCGTCTTCATGACTGGACCAACGGCTGTACATCGATAAGGAACAAAATGTATAGAAAAAGTAAAGGAGATAAAGAAAACAATCTTCGATTTAAATAAATGGGCACACACACAACCTAGCAGTTACATCTCAACCAATATAATAAACACGCGTTATAACGAAATACAGACAATGTCTTAAGCCGACAAGCAAATAATAAAATCACTTAAATAACCGAATCAGCAGAATAATAAATACAATCATTAATCACATCTCAAAGTCATCACAACTCATTCACAAGACTAACACATAAGATATTTAAAACACAAAACACGCACACTTGGCCAACACGCACTTCGGACCGATCCCCCGCGTCACAAGACCTGTTTGTGCAATTAGACCCTCACCCACTTAGACGGAGCACCGTGCCTAATTGGGGCCGGTTTCAGAGGGAGCTAATCTTAAGGTAACCGATATTGTTTTTGCGCAAGTTACGCTATAGGAACCTCATCAAAACCCGATGTAGGAACCCCATCTACATCTCACCGTAGTAACCTCCTCTACAGTACACACATCTCATCGTAGGAACCTCATCTATGATACACACACATTCTTACTTTATTCAAAAAAAAGTAAATAAATGTAAATAAATTAAGCACAACATAACACTTCCATGTCAACACATCCAAGTTAACACCTTATTTTTCCAATCCAATTCAACAACGAATATAGTTACAGATCAACACGTAACCAACAAAACAAACGGTCACAATCACAATGAGATATATTCGGTACACAAGCACAATAATAATTCACTTTTGAAGATCAAGTCAATTTTATTAAATAACACAATCGCTAAAACAACTTGTCACTTATCAAACATTCGACACATAACATATTAGTATTAGTGGTACTAACCTAGTCGAGCAATTAAAATATTAGAGGAATAATCACACAAGTCAAACAATCAAAACAATTAAGCCACTCAAAGTTTAGATTGGTTTCTTCCCCTTTATCGAAACAAACGAGAGCTCGTTTGTAAAAATATCCCAAACTCGAGCCGAAAACCCACCGATCCATCAGAACCAGATCTGGACAGCCTAATAAGAGTCCATAAACAGCCCCTAAACGTAATTAAAATGAGCTACCGATTAATAAAACTAATATAAATTCGGACTATTATTAAAATCCCAAAACTGGGTTTTTATAAAATTGAAAATTAAAGGAGTAGGCTTACACAGGTAGATAGATCTCGGCGAGTAGGTTAAGAAAATATATTTGATTGCGAAAAACGGACACCCGAAGACCTTGATATCAGCCTCTGAAGCGGTTGTCCGGAAAGCCACCACCTCCGCTACCCATCACCGCCGACCCTCCGGACTGTCGACGGCCTAGTCATCGCCGGTCTGGTTTCTCTCTTTCTCCGTCCTGTCTTCTCTCTCTATCTCTCCGTTCTATATATGTATTCGCTGTATGTATCTATCTGTATATATGTGTGGCTGTGTATGTATATAAGTATATATATATTTAGGTATTAGGTTTTAAGTAAATTACTAGTTTAGTCCACATGGTTGTCATTGGGTACTTAAACACCCAAAATTATTGTACACTTACTATTTAATATTACATATATTTCACATAAAAATAAATACACACACTAAATTAATATCACTATTTAATTAATAAAACCAATAATAAACACTGAAATTCCGAGCCGTTACAGATACTTAGCCTAGTTGTACCAGAATCTTTTACTAGATATATTATTTTTTGTTCCTGATTTTCTTGTGTTGCGATTGACAAATTCTACAATAATAATAGAGGCTGATGTGAGGCTCGCCCGTAGAATAAGGCGTGATACAGTTGAAAGGGGTCGGGATGTAAATTCTGTGCTTGACCAGGTAAGGTCTTTCCTTGATTGATTTTGTTCTTGGTACTACGTCATTTTTGTTTTCGTTTCGGAAGTACTAGTCTCGCATCTCTTTCAAAAGTTATGATTCTCTTTTAAAATTCTGAGAATCTGCTTTCTATATGGAATACATGTATGTATATGTTTGTGTGTGTGTGTGTGTGTTTTGCTCTTTCTGTTATTTGTAATAATGATCAGCTAAACGAGGTTGAGTTTTTTCTTTCCCATACTGTGTTTCTTGGACCATCCATCCTTTTTTTAAATTACTTTTAACAGTATGATTTTGCTTGTGCAGTATGCGAAGTTTGTGAAACCTTCTTTTGATGATTTTGTGCTACCATCAAAGAAGTATGCAGATGTCATCATTCCCAGGGGAGGTGATAATCACGTGGCTATTGATTTAATAGTCCAACATATCCGGACTAAACTTGGTCAACATGACCTGTGCAAAATTTATCCGAATGTCTATGTTATTCAATCAACTTTCCAGGTTTGTCATTTTGTTTGTAAAGAGCTTCTCGTATTCCGTTTGTCGTGGTCGCCTTTGCAGAAAAATGATAAATGCATGATGATAGGCAAACGTAATTACTTTTACATAATTGTTTTGGCAGCTTCTCATTCACCAATTTAAAGACAAACAAGCATTAAAGGGCCTAACAATTAGAAGAAAAAAAATACTAAACTGCCATCCTACCTTTTTATGTATATACTCGAATTTGATATGCCTTGTATCAAAAGAATGATAGTGGTTTTGCATGCCCCTCATTTCTCATGACATAAACACCTGATATTCGTCATTTTATATGGTGGTAGTTTTTTTCCTAGGGTATTGCTGTTTAGAATAGGGATGATCTATTTATAATCGAAATACACGATACGAGGCTGATGTACAAAACAATTTTCGAGTGGTAGAAAATATAATTTACTTTAAATGGAATGTTTCATTAGAGTGCTTCCTCCTCGTGTGGTGAGATAGTAAGTTTGTCAAATGGGTAAGTTGCAAGAGTTATATTTCTTTTTTACTTTTGACACGGTAAATACTGCTTTACAGATAAGAGGCATGCATACTCTGATTCGAGATCGTGAAATATCTAAGCATGACTTTATATTTTACTCTGACCGCCTTATCCGTCTGGTACTTGCTTCAACCATTGAGCCTCTTTTTTTTGTTGATTTAAGCTTAACCGATGAACTAAAAGTTCATTTTTCTGGGTGATAATTTATTTTGAATATCAGGTTGTAGAGCATGGACTTGGTCATTTGCCATTTACCGAGAAACAGATTATGACCCCAACAGGTGTTCTTCTATTATCTTCCTTTCCGAATATTTTGTTCTTGCTATGCAACCAGTTTCACCCATTTTCCCTGTTTGTAATAAAGTTCTGTGATGCTCAATTCATAACTCCCAAAATGTCTCATAGAATCTATTTGGATTAGTAATGCAGGCTCTTTGTATACTGGGGTTGACTTTTGCAAGAAATTATGTGGAGTTTCCATAATTCGAAGGTGAACAATTGATCACTCTTTGCCTTTCATTTCTGTTATTTACCGCTTCAAAACCTTGGCAAAAAGTTTAGTATTAGAAATACGTGTAAATGGTAGTCACAGTTTGCAATTTGGTTATCTTTTGACAGTGGTGAAAGCATGGAGAATGCACTGCGTGCTTGTTGTAAAGGAATTAAAATTGGGAAAATTTTGATCCACCGTCAAGGGGATAATGGGAAGCAGGTGATTTTTGAAATGGTCTTCCTCAGGGCCTCTCGAACTGATTCTTTCATTAGCATTTTGTTGGTTTGTAGATGCAACTAATATTTTTTGGTTTTAATTTGAGCAGCTTATATATGAAAAACTTCCAAACGATATCTCGGAAAGGCACGTCCTGCTCCTGGATCCAGTTCTTGGTACTGGTATGTGCTGGCTACAAGTAGTCCTTGTTTATTTTTTAAACAAGGTTTATTGGTGTTCTTAATGGGTTCTACTTAGAGATTGAAAGTTCACGTATGCTTGTTTTTCTTCTATTATCCCTTGAATGGAAAAACTGACATTGGCTTCTTTGTAGGTAACTCTGCCAATCAAGCAATAGAACTACTTATACAGAAAGGAGTACCCGAATCTCACATAATATTTCTTAATCTAATATCTGTGAGTTATTCCCGATTCATATTCCTATTTACGAGTGTGCGCTGGCAATTGTTACAGTACATGCGATGACTTAATATGATTTATGTTACGTATATAGGCCCCTGAAGGTGTACGCTGTGTCTGCAAACGATTCCCGTCCTTGAAGATCGTTACATCAGAAATAGACGTGGCATTAAATGAGGAATTTCGTGTGGTACCTGGTATGGGTGAGTTTGGTGATCGTTACTTTGGAACTGATGATTGAACATTAGCTGTGGAATTGTAAAGTAGTATTTATTTTTTGGAAATTTCCTTGATTACCATCAAGCATCCCTGTATAGATACAAGAAGTTTATCTAGTTGATGAATTTTATGGATTGTAGCTCTAATGAGTAATTTGGTATTTACTTAATTGTAATGCAAGAGCTCGCACATTTTTTAAGTAGTTTGATTCTTTTCTTAGTTGTTTTGTTAACCCGACAGACTAATGGGTGATAATAGCCATGGCTATCCAATTTGTGATCCGTTCTTCTGAGAAATGTTTCGTGAGTCAATGAGGAATGGTTGAAATTGGAATAACCAGTCATGTAATCTGGCTTTCATTATTCCCTTATCAAATATCGGAATCTAATCTTTGTACGCTATGCTAAAGTAAGAAATACTGATCTTATTGTTTTGCCTGACCTGCCATGGTTGATTATTGTCTGAAGCTTTGCAATCGGGTATTAATCCCTGTTTAAGTTCCTAAACTAACACGAAAGTTCAAGTGCTACCTGGAATGATTGGGGCGTAATGGTAAGTGACTTTTTAAGTCCGGTGTCAATCACAGGGCTCGACACTAGACATGTTACTGTGTCCATCGATGTACTCATTCGGTAATATTTCGGGTTAAACCCGCTCAACCCGAGACAGGCAGTTCAATGACTTGGATCATAAAAGGCACATCAATGTTAACATGGCTTACTCATCGTGTTCAACCATATTTGTAACGGATTCCCCAAACAGAAAAAAGGAATGAAACGGGCAGTAGCTTCATATAAAACATGGATAGAAAGCATTCATAAACACGATTTGACTCGATCTCATTCACTAATCTAATCCAACAAAAAACAACAAAACAAAACTAATAATCAATGGTAGGTATACCACAAACTTTATATACATGCTTAATGTGCATGCTATTGCTTCATGTGATTCATCCTATATTTATTGAGAAATTTATCCCTAATACTCCATACGTCATAAACATGTAGTCCATTTTCATTTTTAGCTTGTCTCATACTGTAGTCCTATTTACATATTTTTTACCCATATTGATGAGCATCCATTAACATCTAATCCATGTATCATTAGAAAAAAAACATATTAGTAAATTTTTAATTATACTATTAAGTATTCTAACTCATAGTTGGCATGATGGGAAACGAAAGCGAGAAATGAAACGAGAAGCGGAAACGTAGAATGAGAACAAAATGGAAAAACTCTAAAAATTTACACGGAAGCGAGAAACCAGAAGCACTAAGCGGGATCGGTATTTTTAAAAGGGACAACGAATTTTCCGATAACTATATTATAAGTTTCTAAATAGTCCTTATTGTTAACTTTGATAAAATGACAAGTATGATAATGTTAGTAATACTATTATCCACTATATACAACTCTCCGTCTCACTTACCGAGTTTCCCTCTCACACTAATACTAGACTAAGATAATGCTCCTCTAACTCTCCATCTATGTTCTTGTCTTTTCTATGGTGCTTCCTCATCTCCTGCCACATCACATCATTTACCGACGTCACCACCATCCATCCTAAACATATAATCCCATTTTATTTTTTAATTGTCTCAAATCGTAATTTTATTTTATTTACGAGATGATATTTATGTTTATATATACGTATGTACTTATCTATATTGAATGAGCATGATAAAGTAGTATATTTTATGTTAATAACCGGATAAAATAGGTTTTGTGTCGGTAATTAATGAAAAGACATTAAGAAATTATTTAAATGTAGTAAGTATTGACTGGAGTATTAAAAAAGGAAAAAAAAAAGGTTTAGTAAAGTATTATCCATAGCTCCCGCCACACCGACTCAGCATCTCTCTCTCTCTCTACACACTAACAATAATATTATGCTTCTCTCTCTATCACTCTGTCTCTTCCCGTCTCGCCCCATCACCACCTGCTACGTCACCTCCTCATCCGCCGTCACCACTTCCGTATCCACCTCTCTGCCGCCTTCGATTCATTTCCCCGCCGTAAACTCGAACGAGACTACACAGTCGTTAAACTGCGCTTTACAGTGCCCCCATTTCCAATCGTAAATACTAAAACCCTAATCATACTCCTTTTTTACCTTAATTAATTCTCAATTAGTTACTTTTATTTGTTTGCGGATAGTATTTGTTGTAGTGTGGGACCTCCTTATATTTCATGTTTGTTTAGGCAATTTATAATCGGTACTAAATGATGTATAGTACTACTTGTAGTACAATTTAAGCTAAAATAGGTGTTCTTATTTATACCAATCATAGTAGTTAGTTACAAATAATACCCCTTTATATTATACTGCAAAACAAACATGGCCATATATATATATATATATATATATATATATATATATATATATATACAATTTCTGTTTAATTGTATTATTATTGTAAGTGTTTCAAGTGCACTCAAGAGTACAAACATAAATTACATACATGTATATATGTATATATAGAGGGAGAGGTTATATGGACATCAACTTAACACTTTTTTTGCAAAAACGCTCCAAATCAAGATTTGATTAATGCAAATCTCCACGGTTTCACGACGGGAACACAAATATTCGTCTTTTTTTTTTCCGAGATGTATAATGACATGTTTTGAAAATTATGGTAAAATTTAAAAATTCAAAATATGTCATTATACATCTCGGAAAAAACAACATAGTGTCATTATACATCTCGGAAAAAAAGAAGTCATTATGCATATTTAAAAAATTCAAAACATGTCATTACATATCAACTAATTGTATATATATTTATACCCTCTATCAAATACCTTCACTGCATTAACTAACTAATTGATTGATTCTCTTTTTTATTATGTAATTTCTGTTTAATTGTGTAGTATTATTAATGTAGGTGTTCCGGGTGCACTCAGGAGTACAGTCTCCACCTTATCAAACATCTCACCCTCAATTAAATTGATTGTTATATATATATATACTAGTACATAAAAGGCGCATGTTGTGTGCCCAGCCCTGGGGTAGTGTTTATTTTTGTGTTTTCAAAAATTAACAAGGTAGTTTCTTAGGGTTGTTTTTTTAGGGTATTTGAATCGTAATTTTGTAATTTCGGAAAAATAGTAAGGGTATATTTGGAAAAAGAGGCGTAAAATTTAGCAGACTCAAAAATAACGGTCAATTCTTGGGTTCCCTTATTATAATAGAATGATATGTATGTGTATGATTTTTGTTTAATTGTGTTTTTTTGTTGTAGGTGTTCGGGGTGCACACAAGAGTACAATCTCCACCGTCCGTTGATCCTCGACGAAGTATCCGATTTCTTCCACAAATACGGTGTTCACGACTTCAAGTTCGATAGCTCCAAACTCGTAACCCCTCTTTCATTGTTTTTTTCTACTTACATTTCTTATTATAAACTAAAAGCAGCTGAACCAAATGTTAAAAAGGGACTATAACATCTATCTTATGCAGAAAATACAAACTCTTTACCATGTACAGTATTATAATGAAAAGTTTGACAAATATAATAACAAATAATGTATACACGTGCAATTCAGCCCCACCCATATCCGAATCATGGTTCCGCCACTGACTAAAAGTAGTAATATTCTATATTGGCTCAAAGGAGTTGCCTACATTTTATGTTTCAGGAGAATAGCGAGGTTTATTTAGGTTTATTAGGCGCTAAGCGGGACCAGGGGCCTAGGCATTAGGCAGACCTAGGCGGGAAAAACCGTACTTTCCCCTCCTCTTCTATTGTATTTTACTTACATTTCTTATTACTATAAATTAAAAGCAGTGGAAGAACTGGTAGTAGTCTAAAAGGGACTGTAACATTTCTCGTATTGATAAAAACCGAACTTTTATTATGTGTTTTAATGAAAAAATGACAATTATAGTGTTTCAACACCCCACATATAATAAAAATAATAATATATACACGTGCAATTCAGCCCTACTCATATACAAATCTTGGTTCCGCCACAGACAAAAATTCGTAATAATCTACATTCTTAGCTACATTTTTTTACTATAAACTAAAAACAGTGTAAGAACTAGCAGCAGTAGGCTAAAAGGGGAGGGAGGGTTAATGTTTAATACATACTCTCGTACTTTATTATCAAAAACCCTAATTTGTGATTCTTGTTTAAGAATTAGTATGTATCAATGTAGCACACGTACCACAGAGCAATAGCATGGAGATATTGTTTAGGGTGTTCTGATTCCTTTTGATTTGTAGTACGGATGGAGGTGCAGGGCGAAACTAGCTGTTCGTGGTTCGTCTACGAATCCTCTGATTGGGCTCTACGAAGAGGGTACCCATAATGTGGTCGATATTCCAGAGTGCAAAGGTATTTTTGTGGTTTTAGTATTTGTTTTTCCGTAAAAGAATAATTTATGCATCTCTGTTTTTTTTGTCACTCATTGTTATCACCTGATAGTTTAGTATGTAGTTAAAGGAAACGATTTCTTCAGAGTAGCGGGTATATTGACAGTGTGATTAAACGTAGTGATACTTGTCACCACCCTTATACAAATAATTTTTGTCTGAGATGAATAATTGCTTTGGTGCAGCTCACCATCCAAACATAAATGCCGCGGTTGAACTCCTAAAGCGAGGTTGGTTATTGTGTAGTCCTTTTTTTCATAAAATTCAAACAAGTGAGTATAGATGTTAAGTATTTCCAATCTTATTTTTATATTTAGGGATGAAAGAGTTGGATATTGAGCCTTATGATGAGGATGAGGGGACAGGTGAATTGCGTTATGTGCAGGTATATGATATCTTAAGATAGTACTATAAATTTTGATTTACTTTGTATAACTTTTTAAGTTTTGTTCTTTTATGTATTTGGCTTATGCAATAAATTAACTTTTCTTTGTAGATGGCTGTAACCACGTACAACTCATCCCTTCCTTCTTCTGAAAGATACAGAAATGGTTATCACCGCTTGTTACTTATTTCAAATTCAATTGCGATGCGACTTTCTTAGTTATTCATTATTATTTTTGATTATTTGTTTGCAGGTGAAGTACAGGTTGCCTTGGTGTGGAACTCTAGAAATGAAACATCCCCTTCTTCAGAGAAGCTGAGTGCATTGGCCAATGTATGTCCGTGATCTCTGTTGACCCCTCTCAGATGCACACACGCACAACAGTATACACATAAACACATACTTGCATGTAATTAGGGATGGAAATTTTACGGGTTTCAACCCGACCCGACCCGCAAGTACAATTCTATTTGGGTCGGGTCGAGTTTAAATGGGTAAAAGGGCAACTTAAAAAGTGCAAGTTAATACCCTCCCCCTTCTATCTCTCTCATATACATTAAACTCCCTCTCTTATAATAATAGAGAACATCCATTTAAATGGGTAAAAGTGCAACTTAAAAAGTGCAGTTCTCTCATGTAAATTAAACTCTCTTTTATAGTTTAAATGGGTAAAAGTGCAATTTAAGACTCTCTCATTTCTCTCTCATGTACATTAAACTCTCTCTCCTATAGTAATACATAACATACATTTCGGTGGGTTTATTAAAAAAAATCTTATATACAATTAATTTATTAATTAATGAAACGATATTTATGGTAAATGTGAATAAAATTTATTCATGTTAATTAATGACTAATATGTTGTCTTCATTTATAGAATGATTTACGAAAAACCAAATCATCATATCAATCATATACATTTATATTACATTTTTACATATATCAATGTTTTAATTGACGAAACTAATGGGCCAAATCTAATTCAATAAACATGGAGATGTTAAAAAGAATATTGTAAAATTTAAATCACTAAATTAATATAAAATGGTATTTAATGCCACATTAGTATTTATATATTATCTTTTTAAATCAAATGATTTTTTACCTTACCATATAAGTTTTTAACAAATTCTCTTCCAAATTTTACCATTTATGAGATTTATTTTTCAAAGGAAAAAAAGTGTTGTAAAAAACGGGTCAAATGGGTCGGGTCGGTCGGGTCAAATGGGTAAAAGTGCAACTTTGTACATGGGTGGTCGGGTCGGGTTTTGAATGACCCGACCCAATTGCCATCCCTACATGTAATGAATATATGTGTTTTTCGATAACTGGTCTTCTAACTCTTCAATCGTATTTTATCAGTTCTTATGGGGTTATGGCGGACCAAACAGGAAGGTTCATCTAATTCATTCGGTTTGGGCAAACTTTCAGACTTCAAGCAACAATGTGGGTATTAAACTCGATTTTTGTTCATAAATGAATTAATGTTTATATAGTACGATTGACCTTTTTTTCTAATGAAATTCAAATAGTTCTCATTCCTCTGTACCTTTATCTCTTCACTATACTTTTATTCGTGTGAAAGATGACGTATATAGGTACTTAGATGACATGGGTCCTATAACACCGGTATATTGCAATTTGATGGTTTGTTTAAAGACTACTCAAAACATTAAGTTAACATCACATATGGAATGGTATACATTATAACACAGTTGTAGTTACTTGACTTCGGAAACATTGTTAACCCTCAATCTTTCTTTTGATTAGATTTTGAATCCTAGAATGTCTTGATTATGATGTTTGACTTGCAAATGATGCATTAGGTATGATAATCAATGATGATTGGAATATTTCCTGTAGAATCCGTTGCTTCTTTCACTTTCTATATGTTGTTGTGCAAATGAAAAATATATCAGCTATTTGTTGCAAGGGCTTCTGATCAATCAAAACATATTGCCAATTCAATTATAAATTATCTAACTGTAAATGCAGTGACTATTCTTCTGTATATGTACCTAGTCCCCTGATCTAACTGAAAACTAGCCTCCTAATTTCGTCAAGCTTCCATGAGTCTCTTTCTTTTGTATTCCGTCAAATCGACATTTTGCTTATGTGATTTACTTGTTTTACTATATACAATGCAGATAATCTTTGGGAATAGGTGGAGGCATCTTTTAGGAGAAAGAGACTTTTGGGAGCATGTTGGAGGAATAGATGTTTCTTTGGCTCCATCCAGCTTTGCTCAAGCGAATACACGGGTATCCAGTCCTTTCAAGCTAATTCTTTTTAAGTTTTTGTGGTAGTTATGTGAATAACTATGAGGATATGAACCATGCGCTCCTAACTTCTGCAAGTCGTATTCGAAAATCTGCGTATTCCTGTTATTTACAAATTTGTACATGTTGTCATGCCCCCCCTTATTCTGAAAAACCCGAGTTGTGAATATAAATATATGAGTTTTAAATAAAAAATGCAATAACAAGGATTTCAATCATTTTAATTTATAAATATAGAGCCACATAGTAAAACAAGTTATGTCGATTATCACATTTGGTAGATCTATTGGCCTAAGGGTAGCCAATGATTTTCATATGTGATAATAGAAGAAAAAGAGTTCAAATGAAAACTATAAAATTCGACATGACCTTTGCGTTTCTATTTGTTTCCATAAAAATAAACCTGCTTATAAAACCGTTCAACTACAAGTGTTGCCAATGTGATTTCACAAAATAAGACAACAATAAAAACATCATTATTACATAGCTTGTAATCCACCAAGATACAAATACAATATAAATGATTGTTTTAAAACGAGACTTGTTCTAAAATAAATAATGTAGTGTACACGCGGTTAAGAGTGTGTACATTTTAAACCAATATCGCAAGCAGACAACTCTAAGCGTTTTCATGACTGGACCAACACCTGTATATCGATGAGGACCAAAATATACAGAAAAAGTAAAGGAGATAAGAAAACAATCTTCGGTTTAAATAAATGGGCACAACCACAACCTAGCAGCTACATCTCAACCAATATGATAAACACATGTATAACCAAATACAGACAATGTCTTAAGCCGACACGTAAACAATAAAATCACTTAAATTACCGAATCGGCACAATAATAAATACAATCATTAACGACATCTCAAATTCATCACCACTCATTCACAATGCTAACACATAAGATATTTAAAACACAAAACACTTTACCAACACACACTTCAGCAACACACTTCATCAACACACACTTCGGACGGAGTGCCTCGTCACAGGACCTCTTTATGCAATGAGACCCTCACCCACTTAGACGGAGCACCGTGCCTAATTGGGACTGGTTTCAGAGGGAGCTAACCTCAAGGTAACCGATATTCCTATTGCGCAAGTTACAGCTATAAGAACCTCATCTATAGCCCGATGTAGGAACCCCATCTACATCTCACCGTATGAACCGCATCTATAATACACACACATCTCATCGTAGGAACCTTATCTACGATACACACATTCTTACTTTATTAAAAAAAAGTAGATAAATGTAAATAAATTAATCACAACATAACACTTCCATGTCAACACATCCAAGTTAACACCTTATTTTTCCAATCCAATTCAACAACGAATATAGTTACAGATCAACACGTAACCAACAAAACAAACGGTCACAATCACAATAAGATACATTCGGTACACAAGCACCATAATAATCCACTTTTGAAGGTCAACTCAATTTTATTAAATAACTCAATCGCTAAAACAACTTGTCACTTATCAAACATTCGACGCATAACATATTAGTGGTAATAACCTAGTCGAGCAATTAAAATATTAGAGGAATAATCACACAAGTCAAACAATCAAAACAATTAAGCCACTTAAAGTTTAGATCGGTTTCTTCCCCCTTACCGAAACAAACGAGAGCTCGTTTGTAAAAATATCCCAAACTCGAGCCGAAAACCCACAGATCCATCAGAACCAGATCTGGACAGCCTAATAACAGTCCTTAAACAGCCCCTAAATGTAATTAAAATGAGGTACCGATTAATAAAAGTAATATAAATTCGGACTATTATTAAAATCCTAAAACTGGGTTTTTATAAAAGTGAAAATCAGTGGAAAAGGCTTACACAGGTAGATAGATCTCGATGAGTAGGTTACGAAAACATATTGGATCATAAGAAATGGACACCCGATGACCACCTAATCGACTCCCGAAGCGGCTGTCGGAACCACGAACACCACCACGACCGCCACCTATCACCGCAGCCTGACCTGGTTGCCGACCTCTCCTCTCGACCTCACTTCCTCACTGGTCTGTCACATCTCTCTTGTCTCTCTCCACATGTATATGTCGTGTATGTATGTATGTTGTATATTATATATGTATATATGCGGCTGTGTATGTAAAGTGAGTATGTATATATATGTACTGTATGTGTATTACCAATTAGGTTTAGTTTTATTAATTCAATTTCCACTCAAGTCCATTTAACTATTATTTATTCAATTAACACCCAAACACAATTACGTTATAATAAATTATTAAGTTATATTACACACATACACAAATGTTTGCACCCAAAATAATCACTACACAACACCCAATATATATTAATACCACTAATAAAATGGTTAATAGACCATAATAAGTACACAAATTTCTAAGTCGTTACATATGTTATCCGAATTTCGACTTTGTAGACCAATTTTATAAAAGTTTCCAATTAGTATTCTAACCTACCATTATCTTTTCTTTCATCTAGATTCTAGACTACATAGAAAAACACCGGAGTTTTGGGACTAAAATCGGGAAAATATGATCGAATAATCTACAGAAGCAGAAAAAAAAGATGAAATGTTAACAGAAGCGAAAAACAAGTGACAGAATAGTATACACGATAATTAGTACCTCAACCTATTTCTATGTGGTATACAGTGTACTATGCCCAGAAATGCTATTTTAGTGTCCCAATTGGTTAATTATATAGATTGGTGTCAGAAACCAAATTCAGGTGATACGTAAGTGTACGAAATTGCAACAACCCGTGTAATCTGTATAGTTTTGTGACTGCTTGCCTCTTTTATAAGGCACATTCTGAGCACACAGGCCTTGTTCCAGAATAAATGACATTAACTATTCATATATCTATTACTTTCAGGCTTTTGATGTCTTGCTTCAAAAATTACAAAAGTATGTACATTTTGGCGAATCGGTTGCCGATCTATATGCAGGAGCTGGTGTCATTGGATTATCATTGGCTGCCACAAAGAAATGCAAGTAAGAACATTGGCGATGTCAACTTTCGATTACATTTCTATGCTTATTTTTCCTTTTTAATTGTCCTTCTTGGGTTTTGATATCTGCAGGTCGGTTAAATGCATTGAGATAAACAAAGAATCAAAACTCTCGTTTGAAAAGACAGTGGAGCGCTTACCAAAGTTCATCGATTGTAATATCAGTTGGCATAATGCTGATGCTTCAATTGTTAGTTTCACTTCTTACTTTTTATTGGTTTAAATTTTTTAATTTAATTCTTTGACTGATTTCAGTGAGGTATAATAAGTTTATAGTCTCATTTTTCTATAAAAGTTCGAAAGTTGAAGTGAATTTCACCGAGTACCTTCTGTTTTTTTCATGTGTTAAGTTTTTGCAAGCTATTCTACTTTGGTATGTCTCATTTTGTTAGGTAATATCTTTAGAATGGTAAACTAGTGTTTTGTTATTTAAATGTCTGTTCTTTATATAAACATTAATTCTAAAAAAAATACACAAAACGGCCAAAAAAATACTATCACAAAAGACAAGTAATGATTCTGCTTCCTTAGAAAGTTCATTTCCCCCATAACACCGTAATGATATGTGATGTATGGAGTTAATGCACAGCGACTTTTACTTGTAAAGAATCATTTTTTAGAATCATATATTACAAAAGCACACACATACATTCTTGCTTCCAGGATGGAAATTGAACAGCTGTATAATTTTTTTTGTAATGGGTTTCTCCCCCCCCCCCCCCCCCCCCCCAGCAAATCTGTTTCCTCTGTAATCTCACCCTCCAAGGTATACAGGAAAAAAATTGATTAATTTTATTACTAAAGGCACATTATTTTTAGCAGGATCCTTTTTCTTGGATGGTGGGATCTGATGTCGTGGTGGTTGACCCGCCTCGGAAAGGGTTGGACCCTTCGCTTCTTAATGCACTGCGAGCTATATCATCAATGGAGAGCAAAAAAAAGCAGCCACAAAGGTAATAATTTCTGTCAATCTTCGCCATTTACTCCAGAAAGAAAAAAACGTGACATGAGTTTAGCACTTTAACTTACACTCAATTTATTCTGTCATTTCAGTCGGTTGGTAAAGTCCAAAGATGAAAAGAGGCCATGGATTTTACGTACCCAAGAAGGTTCAATTCAGATTCCAAGTAAAACTGTTCAGGAGGAAAGTCAATCATTACCTCAAACTATTATATACATAAGCTGTGGATGGGAGAGTTTTAAAGAGGTACTTTTTAGTCCACGTATGCTTGTTTCCGAATTCGTTAATTATAGTTCGCTTTTGATGTGGCAATATTACTTTACAGGACTGTGCTACGTTGCTGTCCAGTAAGGCATGGCGCCTAGAAAAAGCACATGGTTTTAATTTCTTTCCCGGCACTCGGAGGTATTTCCTTTTTTCTGTGATAAATACGGCTTAGTGATGTTTATTATTATTTAACTCTTTTTCCATGTTTACCAGTAGTTATAGATGGGTTTAATTAAAGTTTTCTACTGGCTACCCCTGCTATCACGATCTTCCAAATTTTGTGTGTGAAATAGACTTCGGTTTACTCCCGTTACTTTCCATCAAACTGGACGGCATCTGATATCACACGGATGTTTTTACCTTTAAAAATACTTTCAGTTCTGTACACCCAATTATCAGATTTCCAATTTTGCGCACACAACGTAATGGAAAACGTGACGGGAGTGTACCGAAAAGAGATGGTCATATTTGATGCACTATTAAAAAAAAGTTGTTAGTCGGGTGTGAAAAACAAAAAAAAAAGTGTTAAGTAGGGTGTATGAACTGTAATGAACCCTTATTTTTTCCATATATGCATTGGTTCTAGCATGTTGGTCTTTTGGTGTTCATTGCAGAAACCTCGAGATGTTACCTTCTATCATTTTTTTCCATTAAGTTTATTACGGTTTTTATCAGTATACCTTGCGTTTCAATGAAGTAATTAAAAGATACTTCTAATTAGGGTATTAGTTCATATTGCAGCTGCCATATTTCATGAATTAAACTGCTCTATTGCCTTATGATTGCAGCATTGAGGTATTGGCGGTATTTAAAAGAGGCCCCAGCAAAAAGTCTAAGAAAAGCAAAGTGGGGAATAAGAAGAAGAAGAAATCCTCATGAAAGTGCTTGTATTTATAGATAGAAACAGACGGTTTATTAGTGAAGATAATCTAATTGTAGAGTTAAATACATATTGAAAAGAAGACAATACAAGGGAAAACAGATTTTGTATATACGATTCGGCATTTCTGAACTATAATGCTGGCTCCTCTCTACTTGCATGTCACCTCAGCAGGAGACGAAGACAAATTCATGTCATAGACAGATGTTCCATGACCAAAAACGTAACCAGGGGAAGGATGATTTTTGTACTATTAGTGTATCACAGTTGTTGGATATGACAAATGAATCTGTGCATGAATAGCTGCAAATGTGGTGTGATTAAAGTTTTGATAATTCAAATAGGGATACGAATCACACTTATAAAACGAATCTAAAATGAATTTGATAATTTATGCAAAATATCTGATCTACTCTTGAGAGTTTTAGTTCCCTTTTTCTCTTCCAATGGGATTTGCCAGATGAGGAAACGCACTTAAAATGTTGTGGGCCCTGAGATCTTGCCTGGTCAAAATCCCTACCACTGGAGATGTCTGCAAAATAAGATTTCATCAGGTAATTTTCTTCTTGCAACTATTGTTAGTACATAGTGACCACCACCTTGGTTTAATGTTGGAAACTTTGCCTTTTAAATTTCTTCTATTTCAAATAATGTTTTCTGTTATTTGCACCGACCTATTTACGCCTTTTATTTTGTACACCTACCTACCAATTGATTTAGGACATCAGTTATAGGTTTATTATTTATTTTGTATACTACGTCTAAACAGAAAAAAGGCAACTTTTATAGGTTTTGTAGAAAGGTGATAACAAACATACAGGTGTACACAAGTGATGCCATAGGGGACTATGCATGTTTTGTTAAATTTGACGGAGGTGTAAATAGCGGTAATAAAGCAATAGGTAATTTTAGTAGCTAAAAATATAGTAGGTGGGTGTGCAAAAACGAAAAAGATGGATAGTTTGCTTTATTAAACAGTAAAAGACTCGTTTAGAAATATATTGGAGTATTTATTTTTTATTGCCTCTTAGTTGATGAATATTTAAAGATTACAAATAATAGTAGATATTTCTGTATGTAAAGCATTAGTATGCTGAATACTCACCCCTGGTGCTTGGTATTGAGGTACAACGATCATATGGCGTAATCCCACTTGTCTAAAGAGCACAAGAGCTTTTGCAACTGACATGCTTTCTAAAACTGTATAAGGTGTTCTATTCATAAGAGGATGCAAATCAATATACATTTCCATTTCTTCTTTTGTCACCGCTACCTCCTCGATTTTTCCTCCTCTCTCCGCTAACTCGATCCAGCTAAATTTCTCTCTCACCTCTGATTCCTCTCTCATACTTTTTTCTTTGAGGAACCATTTTTTATTTAGTGCCAAAACTAAGTGAGCTCGTAGAATAATCCCTTGTAGTTTAATTACTCCATCGCCTTCATCTATGACAGGAAACCCATTGTGTACTGTGTTTTTCAAAACTTCGACTACTCGACCTACTTTTTCAATCCCGTTTAGGTGAACCACTGGTGTTTTAGCATCAACTAGTTCACCAGTTGTGATATTTCGCATCCATGGCTCGGGATGTGCCTCTAAGAATGGTAAACCTTTCATTTCCAGAATAATCTCGTAAATACTTGGATTAAAGCAGTCCCCAACGGTTTTTGCAATCAATAATACGAGCATTGTTATCGGTAGTAATAGGAGATTATTTGTCAGTTCGAGGAATATAACACAGAGAGATACGGTCATGCGCATGGATCCCGCCATGAGAGAGGCTGCTCCAAGAACAGCATATAGCCCCTCGTCTATACTCGTATATGATTCCATCGCAATACCGAGAATCCGTCCATAAGCAGATCCCATTAGAATAATGGGGAGAAAAAGACCAGAGGGTACAGCTATTCCAAACGTGACTAATCCCAGAACACAATAAAGTGCGAAAAAGATGAGGAGAGAGAAAACATGGAACTCTCGAGGAGTGTTGGTTGAGAATATATTGCGTACAGCATCATCGTTTGTGGTGAGTAGCAGAGTAGCCAGGTCGTTATAATATCCATTTGGGCAATTAAATTGTTTGAAATTACCTGCTCGCCCGTTGGTTGGGCACTCGGATCCTGTCAAAGAGGGATCGCAAGGTCTACATTTGGCTAGGAAAGGGAGTCCATATAGACAAACTGAAGTAAATAAAGAGACTGCAAGACTCAGGAGGAGCTTGTATATTTTTCCTTTTCTGCAATAAAAGATGAAAAATTAATTGTCAATAATCGAAAAGGTCAGTCGAATAAGATAGGTAGGTAACTTCCTTGGTTGTTTATCATTGTATAGTGAAAATAGAATAGCAAAATCATTGGTAGTAATGATGTTGGGTTTTTACATTTGTGGCATAGCAAGTAACTAATGTTTTCTCAAGTTGTTTTAATTTCGCGCCAAAATATCAGTTTATAAGGCATAATAGGATGTACTTATTAATACGACAGATCAAGCTTAAAGCTGGGGCCTAGAAAGAGTTTGTACAAGTATATTCCCCTTTTAAGTTAAAATATATAAGAAAAATCACCTTCAAAAAGTTTGTTCTACTGCTTGGGTTTTTCATAATTGTGTTTGAGAATTGATCTGGGTTAGTTTCATAGACTAGGAAAGAGATGGCAAAAGAGTTTACTTACTCATTTATGAGATTGTAGAGCCTTAGAACTTTATGAAGAAGGTAATTATACAAGCTTCCCAAAACTCCACCTATAACTCCAATAACCACCACCGGAAGAAGATCTATTGCATGGTACCTCACAGAAACATCACTCACATCAAACATGACGAGACCACCTTGCCCAAATAATCCACAATTTCCAGATTTACAAAACTCCATAAATGCCCTCAGCACCACCACCACAACCGCGGTACTAAAAAACGTTCTCCACAAAAGGGCGCTTCTCCACCACGTCGCCACCTCCTCGAAAGAAAAAAGAACACCACCAACAGGCGACCGGAAAGCCGCACATACTCCTGAAGATGCCCCACAAGTGATAAGGTCTCTACGGTCACGATCGTTGTTGAAATAACGAAGCCATTTCCATTTTATTCGATAATTATCGGTTCCCCCTTGACCTAGTAACGAAGCGAGACAAGCGCCTATGTGGACTAATGGACCTTCTTTTCCTAAATCTAAGCCTGCAGAAACGGCTCCTATGCTTCCAACTATCTGGGTAAAAAAATAATTGTGAGATTTTAACAAGAGGGGTGATGTAGGTATCTTCATCATAGCCAAGTTTGTGGTGTATCTGGTGTTGAAGTATTATAGGGGCTTCTTATGATTTTGGAAAATGTTGTTTGCGATTAGGATGATTTGATTGTAGTCGTTCTTTTGGCTACTCTTGGCTATCTATATGAAGTGGCTTAGCTTAATCAATAAGAATTATTGCTTTTTTTTACTAAATTCAGGCCTGCAGAGACAGCACCTATGCTTCCAATAATCTGCAGAATCGTGATTTTTAAGAATTATTACATGAAGGAAGGTAAAACCTATGTTTCTTTGTCACATTCATGTTCTATATCTAACATATTTTTGCAAAAATTCTTACCATTCTGCTTCTTAATTACAGCTACTCTATCTAGATTTCATTTTTTTATAAAAAACCAATTACTCACCTTAACAAACAGTGTTGTAGCACCAAACATGTCTGGAGTGTCTACGCCATTAAGATAAGCCTTTATCTCTGGAATTCCAGGCCCTGCTGCTGTGGGTGCAAAGCATACACAGAGAACAGCAGCGACCATTGTGAGAATAAAATTTACTCCAGTCATATAAAATAATCCTGTAAAATATCTGCATCCACGAGGAAAAAAGGTAAAGTCTATACATTTTTTTTATTTCTGAACTATGGCAAGCCTGGTTAGCTAAATTTTCAATGCCTGAACTATGAAATTTGTCCCAGTTTTGTCCCTACACTTTTAGTCCTTGTATTTTATGACTATTGCATCTTTTGTCCATAGAATTAAAGCTGTCACTTTTCCATTTTAAGTGTATGAGTATTGTATCCTTGTAAAGTATTTGTCTTTCTGTAAGGGACAATATGATGACCAAAACGGCATATATGACATCATGGGGACAAAAGTATGACATCATGGGGACAAAAGTAAGACATAGCATAGTTTAGGGACTAAACTTGGTAACCCTTAACACAAAGTGCTTGATAGAACATAAAAATTAGACCCGAATATTCTATTCGGGTAATAATCAACCCACACTTCATAGATGGGTATCCAACGCTTAAATGGGTCATCACATGCCTTTCATAGAGAATAAAAGTGGATACTACTAAAAGCCCAAGCCCACTTAACTAGGGACCCATATCTGAAAAACCCCCTAAGATGGAGACATTTGTCAACATCCTAAAAGGCATAGTTGCCTATAAATAGCCAACTACCCCTCCTACAAACGGACCAGAAAAATCTATCCAAAAAATATAGAGAGAAGTAGAGAAAAGAGAGAAACTAATCCAAGCTTAGCATATCAAGAAACAAACCGAGCAGTGAAAGAGCCGAGTACCGAAGAAAAAGGAGAAAGACCAAGATAAGAGATTAAATAGTTAAATCGAGCACAATTGTAATAAGGAAATTATAATCCGAGCAAGTGTAATTATCGAGCAATAATAAAGACCAAGAAGTGTTCATTATTTACAGTCAATTTACTATTATATTATTGTTGAAAAGCCTAACGTAACCGATCAAAGTTATGGCTTTGTCAAATGGCGCCGTCTCCGGGAATCATCTAGTTCCCAACTAGTTTCGAAATCGAATACCAATACTCTATCAGACGAGCAACAATGGTGACCAATATAGAAGAAACCCATCCCGAGATAGTAGAAACCAATAACCAAAACGTGCAAATTAGCCAACAAGACCTCGACGATCTACTCGCCATCCGCGACAGATATGACGCTATCCAGTCCGGAAACCAACCAACAACCTCCAATGTCCACCAAGAACAACAGACCGAACCACCCCAACAGCTTGAAGGGATCGTTGACGAACACCCTACGTCCTCGGACGACGAACGAGCCTTGCCCGTACTAAGGCGCGCAAGAAGACGTTTACCCGGATCCCAGGCAGGACCGAGCTCAAGGGTCCCTCTGCCAACAGCCTCGGTCAACTCCAGTGCTCGTATACAAACGAACGAAGCTCACCGGTTCGGCATGCCCGAGGATCATGTACTCGAACAATTGTCCCGACTACCGACTCTCCCACCGAGGATAATTACACCACCCACGGTGGAAGTACAACACATCGTTCCATTAGCCGCTGAAAGAAACAACGCCCAGCTGCAAGTTCAGCTGGCAGCATGTATGACGACCATGGCAGCAGCCGGCATCATGTTGCCGATTACCCAACTTGCCAACACAGACAGAGACCCACGCCGTGACGTGGAAGATTCCGCCTATAGGGCCGCCCTGGAAGCGGCAGGCCGGCGAACAGATACAAGAGTGCCCCACCAAGGGGGCAATGTCCCAGTAACGATCCCTCCAACGTTCGTCCACCCTGTTGAACCATGGGGTTCAATAATTGATTTTGATTATAACTTTGATTATGTTTTTAATGATTTTACGATTTCTCTATTTCGATGATATAATGCTTGTTTCTTCCAAAAAGAGAATTTGTAAATTGCAGAATGCCAGAAAGATAGAGCTTGGAAAAACGAAGCCACATGTTCAAGCAGAACCAGAATCGGAGCTAAAACGAAGGAGTTATGGGCTTTCGAAGAAGACCGAAAAACTGCCAGAAGAACAGACGACCGATCGACTGGACAAAAACGACCGATCGTTTTTGGTCCAAATTCTTCCAGTGAGCATGTCGAAAAAACGACCGATCGTTTATCAGAAACGACCGATCGTTTTCTGAAAAACGATCGATCGACTGTAGAGAACGACCGATTGTTTTCTACAGATTTCGAAAACAGCTTTTCAGCTTTTTCTGGAAAATAGCTTAAAACCTCTGAAAAATAGCCTCAACCACTTCTAACGGCCAGAACCTAGAAAAACAGACCTTTGGTCTATATATACAAGCTCAATCTCTCTTCCAAACCACCAATCAATACACCAATCCATTATCCTTCAACCTCTAAATAAAAACCCTAAAATCACCATTTTGGTGAATATATTCAAGAAAGAGGGAAATCAAGAAGAATACGATTCAAGCTTAATCATCATCAAAAACTCACCAATTAGCTTATTTAGAAGCAATTAAAATAGTGAGTGTAGTTACATTGATTGTAACGATTTTGTAAAGAGTAAAATATAAACTCATTTGTGAGCGAGTGATCGGGTAGAGGCTTTGTAAGCAATTGAAGCTTAAAAGCTCTAGGTCTTTTCATTTCGGGATACTCATAAAGTGAGGGGGAGCTCAATCGGTTGATTAGCTCGATAGGATTTGTAATAATCCGCAAGGAGATTTTTAGTGAAATACTCGGTAGTACCGAGGAGAGGACGTAGGCCGTTTGCCGAACCTCTATAAAATCACGGTGTCATTTTCTTTCCTTGCTTTTACTTTCCGCAAATATATTATTGCTTAGTTTATTGCTTGCGTTTAGTAATTCTAGCAATTCTTTATCTTTTGTTAAACGCAATAAGCTTAAATTTGCATAAGTTGGGTTGGTAGTTGCGCTTAGATTTTAATTAGGCGAAAAGCGCCAAAAACCTTATTCACCCCCCTCTAAGGTTTAGCCACACGGGCCAACAATTGGTATCAGAGCCGAGACTCTTGCATATAGGAATCTAACGATTCTAGAGTTAAGATCCCGATGGCTAACATACTAAATTTCGCATCCGGCATGGCTTCATCACCCAATACACCTCCATATTTTGATGGAATAAATTTTTCATATTGGAAGGATAGGATGAGCATGTTTTTACAAAGTTATAATGTTAAACTTTGGATGACCATTAAACTAGGATATTCCGCACCTACATCCGAAAATAGCGAGAACCAAATCCCCGTAGAGGACCTAGATAATGCTCAACTAGAAGCCTACTCTACCAACGCCAAAGCGATGTACGCTATTGTTTGTGCCGTTTCTCCTAACGAGTACAACAAAATTTCCGTTTGTAAAACCGCTAAGGGTATGTGGGATAAGTTAGTAGTTATGCATGAAGGGACTAACCAAGTTAAGGATTGCAAACTCCAACTATTAGTTCATGACTACGAGCTTTTTAAAATGAGCGAGGGTGAAACTATTTCCGATATGCTTGCTAGATTTACTACTATCACTAACGGATTAACATCTCTTGGTAAGCATTTATCTTGTAAGGAAATGGTCTCAAAGGTGATTCGGAGCTTACCGAAAGAATGGGAACCAAAGGTCACCGCAATTCAAGAGGCACACGACATGAACACATACTGTCACGCCCCAAAATCCGTAAACACGAACATCGATACTGCGCTAATGCTCTTATCCGAACGTCTCAATCTATAATGTACCTGAAAGACAAAATCGTAACGGTGAGTCCCACGCACCTAACTAGACGGGACGGCACCACAAATACCGTCACTCCATCCCATAAATGCAAGAGCTCACAAATTCTACAACTACGATAATCGATGTATAAAAAGAAATATGATAACATTTTACAACGGGATAAATTAAATAAATTAAATACAAATCAACAGCATACATGGACCATTGCAACAGAAAAGTAGATTTATAGTGCGCACTTGGACCTCTCACGCCACTCGCCCCAGTCCGTAAGACGAGTCATTCCCTATCCCTTCGGCCGTCATATGTCCCCGGAATTAGGGAGAGACATAGACCATTGCTAACATAAAAGTAAATAGTGCACACTGGGACCTCTCACGCCACCTACCCCGGTCCGTAAGGTAGGTCATTCCCTATTCCCTCGTCCGTCTTCTGTCCCCGGAATTAGGGAGAGACAGAGACCATTGCCACTACAGCTAAATCACAAGGCCTCGGCCAATAATATAAATCCATGCAAATAACACATTCTCATACGGCCTCGGCCAATAATATAAATCCACGCAAATAACACATTCTCATACGGCCTCGGCCAATAATATAAATCTACGCAAATAACACATTCTCATACGGCCTCGGCCAATAATATAAATCTACGCAAATAACACATTCTCATACGGCCTCGGCCAATAATATAAATCTACGCAAATAACACATTCTCATACGACCTCGGCCAATAATATAAATCCACGCAAATAACACATTCTCATAATACCAACATTCTCAAACGTCACTATAACGTCAATCAACATACACATAACCATATGTACTAAATTCGCAACTAGCCAAACAACTCCAATAACGTAAAATCCCATTCGGGCATTTTACCAAACACCTTGTATGCATAAACTACAATTAACCATTATTCACCATAAATTCATCCAATACCATCAACAACTATATAATCCCATAAACAACTAATAAATCATGCAAACCCATCCATAATCTCATCAATCCAAAATTTATATATCTAAGGTCTCAACCTCTACCATTCAAATAAATGGAATTAAAAGTGTAGCAACTAACCCCAATTAACAATATAAGAACATAATTAATATAAAAGGCAAAAACCCCCAATTTATAATAAACGTAAAACCTAATCCTAACATACACCCTCGTCTAGTCGCTATGGATAACCCCCGTTACCTTAGAGCGTAGAGGAGATGCTTCCGGTATGAAACCGCTAATGGTGGTTTCCTTTTCCTCTTCTTCTTCTTCTTTTTCTCTCTTTCTCTCTCTTCTTCTCTCTTCTGTATTATGCTGGTTTATGATATGAAAGAGGCTGAAAAATATGTTTAGAAAAGCTTCTTTTTGATAGTTTGTGGTAACGAACTATTTGGTCCCCAAAGTTCTAATAGTTAACTCCTAATCCAAAAATATAGTTTTACTACTCAAAAATAACAAATCTTTAGAAACAAAACTATTGGGTCCTTTTTATAAGTAAAATTAGTAACAGGTTTTAAAAATAAAGCTTTTCGGAAGAGTTTCGGTTTTTGGCTAAAAATTAGTCGAGTGACCGGTTTTTGGTAAAATTTTGAATAAAACGCTTTTGGATAAATTAAATCATAAATAAAACCATTTTAAAAAAAAACGGGATGTTACAACTAACCCTCCTTAAAAGAATTTCGTCCCGAAATTTTCTATCTAAACAACTATACCCAGAAATCATAAAATTACAATAAGACCATAAGAATTTAAACGCTCAATTCGTGTGATAATTCAAAAATAAAATACGCAGGGTTCACAACCCGTAACAACTCCATAATTCAATACATGAACATGTAAGAATCTCAAATAAGGTAAATATGCAATATCAAACATAAGGTTTCACAACCCGTAACAACTCCATAATTCAATACATGAACAACATGTAAGAATCTCAAATAAGGTAAACACCTATATGTAATATCAAACATAATAAAAGACAACTCAACAACTTCTTAAAAATGAGATGTCTAGACTTGCTAAAACTCTTTCAAAACCATCTTCTTTAGATTGCGATTTATTAGAAAATTTTGAAGAGTTAAAGGATGCTTTCGATAAAGTTAAAAGCAAAAACAAGGTTTTAAGTTCTCATGCTTTTAACTTAAATGACAAGGTCAAGCTTTTAGAAACCGAGAATGAAACGTTGAAAACTAAAAACAACGAGCTTGTCATTTCCATTGAAAAACTCGATTTAACAATTTCAAAGTTTTCTAAAGGTAAAACCATTTTAGATAACATTTTGAGTTGTCAAAAAGATGTCAAGGATAAGAGTGGTTTAGGTTTTGATTGCATTAATTCCACTTCAAACAAAACCCGCTTCGTAAAAGCCTCTAATATTTCCAAAACTCCTACTCCGCGTAAACAAGAGGGTGTTTTTACAAAAGGGAGCACTTCCAAGATTTTTAAAAAATCTTTTAATGATAGGAAAGGTGTAGTTTTTAAACCAAATCGGATGCTCCGAAAAACCTTTCCAAAACTACGTATAACTCTCGTTATGCGAAAAAATCTGAACATTGTGTGCATTGTAGTAGAAATGAGCATATTTCTTCTAGATGCCCTTATCGCTTTCATGTTAGTAGAAGCGATTTGAAATGGGTAGTAAAGATCCGAGCCACTAACAATGTCGGACCCAAAAGAAATTGGGGACCAAAGGACAAAACTTGTGTTGTAGGTATCTCCGTTCAAAAGGAGAAAATCAACAAGTGGTTGGCAAAACCGGCAAAAGTCGTGAAAGTCAAGAAGATCGACTCCACCATCAAGGATGAAGTGCCGTTGATCGACAAAGGTGGAAGGCATACCAACAAGTGGTACCACCTATTTGGAATCGGCAACGCTCAATGGAAATGCCATTAGCGAGCGGACTCGACATCACATATTCGGTATACTCTAATATATTATTTACATATATGTGATTAGTTGGGTAATATGCATCATACAATCATTTTTCATGTTTTGGTTTTTCTTTAAAAACCCTTCACATAACCCCATATTTTTTATTATTGATTGCATTTTGATAATGCCAAAGGGGGAGAAAAATGAGATTTAGAGAAATGCGTTTTCTTAAAATGGAGGAGATATAGTTATACTTGTAAAATCATCATTATTTTGTCATAATCAAAATGGGGGAGATTGTTGAACCATGGGGTTCAATAATTGATTTTGATTATAACTTCGATTATGTTTTTAATGATTTTACGATTTCTCTATTTCGATGATATAATGCTTGTTTCTTCCAAAAAGAGAATTTGTAAATTGCAGAATGCCAGAAAGATAGAGCTCGGAAAAACGAAGCCACAGGTTCAAGCGGAACCAGAATCGGAGCTAAAACGAAGGAGTTATGGGCTTTCGAAGAAGACCGAAAAACTGTCAGAAGAACAGACGACCGATCGACTGGACAAAAACGACCGATCGTTTTTGGTCCAAATTCTTCCAGTGAGCATGTCGAAAAAACGACCGATCGTTTATCAGAAACGACCGATCGTTTTCTGAAAAACGATCGATCGACTGTAGAGAACGACCGATCGTTTTCTACAGATTTCGAAAACAGCTTTTCAGCTTTTTCTGGAAAATAGCTTAAAACCTCTGAAAAATAGCCTCAACCACTTCTAACGGCCAGAACCTAGAAAAACAGACCTTTGGTCTATATATACAAGCTCAATCTCTCTTCCAAACCACCAATCAATACACCAATCCATTATCCTTCAACCTCTAAATAAAAACCCTAAAATCACCATTTTGGTGAATATATTCAAGAAAGAGGGAAATCAAGAAGAATACGATTCAAGCTTAATCATCATCAAAAACTCACCAATTAGCTTATTTAGAAGCAATTAAAATAGTGAGTGTAGTTACATTGATTGTAACGATTTTGTAAAGAGTAAAATATAAACTCATTTGTGAGCGAGTGATCGGGTAGAGGCTTTGTAAGCAATTGAAGCTTAAAAGCTCTAGGTCTTTTCATTTCGGGATACTCATAAAGTGAGGGGGAGCTCAATCGGTTGATTAGCTCGATAGGATTTGTAATAATCCGCAAGGAGATTTTTAGTGAAATACTCGGTAGTACCGAGGAGAGGACGTAGGCCGTTTGCCGAACCTCTATAAAATCACGGTGTCATTTTCTTTCCTTGCTTTTACTTTCCGCAAATATATTATTGCTTAGTTTATTGCTTGCGTTTAGTAATTCTAGCAATTCTTTATCTTTTGTTAAACGCAATAAGCTTAAATTTGCATAAGTTGGGTTGGTAGTTGCGCTTAGATTTTAATTAGGCGAAAAGCGCCAAAAACCTTATTCACCCCCCTCTAAGGTTTAGCCACACGGGCCAACAATTGGTATCAGAGCCGAGGCTCTTGCATATAGGAATCTAACGATTCTAGAGTTAAGATCCCGATGGCTAACATACTAAATTTCGCATCCGGCATGGCTTCATCACCCAATACACCTCCATATTTTGATGGAATAAATTTTTCATATTGGAAGGATAGGATGAGCATGTTTTTACAAAGTTATAATGTTAAACTTTGGATGACCATTAAACTAGGATATTCCGCACCTACATCCGAAAATAGCGAGAACCAAATCCCCGTAGTTGCGCTTAGATTTTAATTAGGCGAAAAGCGCCAAAAACCTTATTCACCCCCCCTCTAAGGTTTAGCCACACGGGCCAACACACCCAAACGCACATACAGAACATGTCCTCGGCACGACCCCGAAGGACGGTAGATCTCCCGAAGACAGGATCGGGGGAGGATACTTCCCACCACCACATCAGGGGGGATACGCCCCACCCTACCAAGTCACGGATGAAGCGTTCCAACAGGCTTGGAACGTATGCCAAGAAACCCCATGTACCGAACAGATCACGCGGTACCGCAATCCCGTGGGGTTAGTCATCCCCGAGTTCAGGCTCTATGATGGAAAGAGTTGTCCTATCGACCATCTGAGACACTACAAGACGAAGATGAAGCTGTGGATTGACGACTATGCACTGATGTGCAAATTTTTCAAAAATAGCTTGGGCCAAGAGGCTTCGTCGTGGTATCACAACTTACCACGGGGGTCCATAAGAAACTGGGCAGAGCTGCTATGCACGTACTCCACCCGATACGCTGCTCATCGGAAGAAGAATGTTAGCATCGAAACCCTTCTGAAAATGGCGATGCTGCCAAATGAAAGGCTCAACGACTACTGCATACGTTTTATTGACGTAGCTAACCAGATTCCGCAATACGCCAATAATATAGCCATCCAAAACTTTATCAACTCCATCCCTAATGGCTATTGGGCGAGAAGGAAATTCATAGGCAAAAGCTTCCCGACCACTGACTCCCTGCTGGCCTATTGTACCCACCTCACCGATAAAAGTGACGAACTGCGTTTCCTCAACCGAACTCTACCAAGAAGAGAATCGTCCGAGAAGCACAGGTGGGTCGAAAAAGAGCCAGGAATAACTGGGGAGAAGCATTCACACCGACCAGAATGGACAAAGGTCCCGAGGTCCATAGCAGGGTAGAGCGACAATGAGAACCCGAGCCCAAACTGCTCCAGATCGCATACCCAACACCGATCAACGAACATAAACCACTCCAGCTCACCTACCCTATGCCAACCAAGCAGCCACAACAAGGCCGATTCCAGGGAAGGGAAAAGCAAAAGAGCTTCGAACCGGTCGAATTAAGATACTCTTTCAACCTGTCTGCCGAAGATATCCTAAAGAATATCCGCAGAGAGAGCTGGTATTCACGACCAGAGCCGCTTGCTACCCCCCCTGAGCATAGAGACCCCAAGCTTTTCTGCGCCTACCACGAGGACTACGGGCATCTCACCGAGCACTGCCGTAACCTGCGGTGGAAAATGAACCTGTGGGGCGATGCGGGATACCTAACCAAATTCATCAAAGGCGCTGGGAACAAAGGCAAACAGCTAGCCATCGAGGGAGCCGACAACCGGCAAGGTAAAACAATCAACGTCGTTCACATGTCACGACCCAAGGGCACAGGTGGGGAACGACAACGGCAACTGGCGCACATTGGCCAGGTAGCCAAGGCGTCACAGGCATCGACCTCTAAACGGCAATGCACACCACGACGACATCCGCCCATTTCCTTCTCAGGTCTTGACGAAGAAGGGGTGATTTACCCCCACGAGGACGCCATTAACCTCCGTGTTCAAATTGGCCTTGACACGGTCAGCAGGGTGCTTGTCGACCAAGGAGCCTCTTATGATATCATGTACAGAGAGCTTTTCGACAAGATGGAACTCAAGCTGCAAGATCTACAGCCTACCGATGTCACACTGATCGGGTTCATCTCCGAAACGACTAAACCGTTGGGTAAGATCGTCCTCAGTGTTACAACTGGATCCGTGTCAGTTCCCGTGGAGTTCTTAGTGGTCAACGACAACTCCGGCCACAACGCGATCTTGGGCCGACCTTGGCTGCATGCCATGAGGGCCATACCCTCGACCTACCACCAAAAAGTGAAATACCCAAATGATAGGGGAAAGATCGAGACAACAAGAGGATGTCAAGAGGATTCAAGACGCTGTGAGGACATTACCGCGACTCTTCAAAAACATATGAGCGTTGTCGAACAACCCACCAGCACAAAAAAGCTGATCAACCAAATAGCCAAATCCGAGAGGGTCGTTGGAGAACAAGTAGGAGAAACGCTTAGGAAGGTGTATATCTCGGGCATGGACGAGGAGCACTACTTCCTCATCGGCGATAGCCTTCCTAAAGAGGAATCCGAGGAGTTAGAAGCGTTCCTCTTCAACAACATTGATAAATTCGCCAGGAGTCCCAAAGACATGCCAGGCCTAGACCCTAAAACGGCGTGCCACCACCTAAGTGTAAACGCTGAGTACAAGCCGATAGCTCAGAGGAGCAGAAAAGTGTCTGTCCAGCACAGAGCAGCAATTATTGTTGAAGTCCAAAAGCTATTGGAGGCTGGAGCCATAAGGGAGGTCTTCTATCCAAAATGGTTATCCAATCCGGTCGTCGTCCCTAAGAAGAACGGAAAGGAGAGAGTCTGTATAGACTTCACCAATCTCAACAAAGCCTGCCCGAGGGACCACTTTCCCCTTCCAAGAATTGATCAACTGGTGGACGTAACTGCGGGAGCAGAACGGATGACCTTCCTTGACGCATACTCAGGGTACCACCAAATTCCCCTCGCCCACGAAGATCAAGAAAAAACGTCGTTTATATCGCCTTTGGGAAACTATTGCTATACGGTAATGTCGTTCGGCCTACGCAACGTGGGAGCAACATACCAAAGGATGATAACAAGGGTGTGTCGAGATCATATAGGGAAGACAATGGAGGTATACATAGACGACATGGTCGTCAAAAGCGAAAGGGCCACATCTCACCTCCAAGATATCAGAGACGTCTTCCGAACATTGGGCGAGCACAAACTGAAACTCAACGCAAGCAAGTGTGCCTTTGGCATCAGCAAGGGGAAATTTTTGGGGCATATGGTCAGCCGACGAGGAATAGAGGCTAATCCCGATCAGATCACAGCTCTACGGAACCTAGCAGCGCCCAAGAATAAGAAGCAGGTACAAGAGCTCACGGGAATGATGGCCGCATTGAGCAGGTTCATCAGCCGATCCGCAGACAAGGGACGGCCATTTTTTGAATCACTCAAGAAGGATAGAAAATTCGTGTGGGACCCGGAATGTGAAGCTTCATTCAACAATCTCAAAGAGTACTTGAGGACGCTGCCACTGCTAGTAAGGCCGAACAAAAGAGATATTCTGGCCTGCTACCTAGCAGTTTCCACAACAGCTGTGAGCGCAGTTATCCTAAGAGAAGAAGGTCGCGAACAATTTCCGATCTACTTCGTCAGCAAAACTCTGGTCGAAGCCGAAACACGTTACCTACCCTTGGAAAAGCTGTGTTTGGCATTGGTCGTCGCAACCAGAAAGTTGCCACACTATTTCATAGCTCATCAGGTCCAAGTATACACGAAATTCCATATCAAAGAATCGCTCTGACGGACGGACATTAGTGGCAGAGTGGCCGCATGGGGGGTCGAATTATCCCAATTTCATATTGAGTTCGCACCCCGACATGCCATAAAGGGACAAGTTTTGGCCGATTTCGTCGCGGAGTTCACCGAAGGGTATGACGAGCCTTTGGCTCTCTCCCCACAATCACACTAGCAGATACATGTCGATGGATCAGCCACCAAGGACGGATCAGGAGCAGGGATCGTACTCAAGTCTAGAGAGGGAGCGATCATAGAGAAAAGCATTAAACTGGGCTTCCGAGCTACCAACAATGAGGCAGAATACGAAGCCATGATAAACGGCATGCTCATTGCCCGGTCCCTCGGATGCTCCCACTTAATTGCAAGTTCAGACTCCATGCTGATCGTCAATCAAGCCATCGGCGAGTACCAAGCCAAAGATGACAGAATGATCCTCTAGCAAGAGAAAGTCCAAAGCTTGATGGCCACTTTCGAACAGTGCGAGTTAATAAGAATCAATCGCACCGAAAACGCACATGCCGATGCCTTGGCCACCCTAGCCTCGACATTAACATTGACCGACACTCGGTCGATCACAGTGGAACTACTGCCGACCCCGAGCATAACCAAAAGAATAGACCGAGTAACGTCAGTACAGTACGAGCTAGGTTGGATGGACGACATGATTCATTATCTGCGAAACGGAACGCTTCCGGCACATAAGATAAAAGCGTTGAAAATTACGAGAAAGGCCCCTCGTTTCTGGCTTTCCGATGACGACAAACTATACAAATCCAGTTACCGAGGACCCCACCTTCTGTGCGTCCGACCCGAACTGCAACAGCCAGTCTTGGAAGAGATCCATGAAGGATCCTGTGGAGCACACATCAAGGGGCGGTCCCTCGCTAACAAGATAATCACTCAGGGATATTGGTGGCCCTACATCAAACGAGATGCAGACGCTTATGTCCAAAAGTGCGACAAGTGCCAACGATTCGCCAAAATACCCCGGCTCCCATCATCCATGATGACCCCGGTATTGGCACCATGGCCATTCGCACAATGGGCAATCGATATAGTCGGGAAGCTACCCAAGGCACCCGGCAGCGTTGAGTATTTGATTGTAGCAACGGACTACTTCACTAAATGGGTCGAGGCTAAACCTCTCCGAGCAATTAAAGCCAGCAATGTCAAACAATTCATCTGGGAGCATATCGTCACTAGGTTCGGCATACCATACGCCATTGTCGCAGACAACGACACCCAGTTCAAGGAAGCCAAGCTGCAGCTTTGGTACGAAGAACTCGGTATCCGTAAGTTCTATTTGACTCCAATCTACCCACAAGGTAACGACCAAGCAGAGGTATCAAACCGAACCGTACTAGATGGCATAAAGACGACCTTGGAACAAGCAAAGGGGAGATGGCCTGAACGACTGCTCAACGTCTTGTGGTCATGCCGAACTACGCCGAAGACGGGCACCAAGGAAACCCCGTTTAGCTTAGCGTACGGCGTCGAGGCCGTCATACCGACGGAAATCGGGCTACCCACACTACGAACAACTTTAGTCGAGCAAGGAAACAATGAACAAAGAATGAGAGAGGAACTCGACATGCTAGACGAGAAACGAGAGATAGCAGCCCTTACCCTAGCAAAGTACCAACAAAGCATCAAGCAAACCTATGACAAGAGGGTAAAAGGGACCAAGGAGTTCATGGTCGGAGAACTGGTGCTACGGCAAGTAACGGTCTATACCCGAAACGAGATGCATGGCAAACTGAGCCCCACCTGGGAAGGCCCATATGAGATCGTCAAAAGAACAAGCCCAGTCTCCTACAAGATCAAAAGCGTTCTGTTCGACAATAGCCGAGAGGAAAAGAATTCTTGGAACGTAGCTAATCTTAAGAAGTACTACGTATAAGCTACCTTACCATTCCAGGTACTACTTCACCTCCGCTGTGTCATGACATTACCTTTTGAATGATGAAATATCTTGTCATTTCTGTCTAATAAGTCCTTCAAGGAGGCACGTGAAATTTCCAAACGGCCAAAGTGTCTAGGAATACTATGAAATTCCCAAACGGCCAAAGTGCCTAGGAATACTGTGAAATTCCCAAACGGCCAAAGTGCCTAGGAATACTGTGAAATTCCCAAACAGCAGACGTGCCTAGGAATACTGTGAAATTCCCAAACGGCTATGTGCCTAGGAATACTGTGAAATTTCCAACATGGCATGTCTAAAAGAGTGCCTCGGAATACTCAAGACCTCCAACAAATCGGAGGCAACAGGGTTTAAGTCCCTAAAAAGTCCTCCAACGTACCGGAGGCACATATGCAGGTACAAAATTGAAGAAAAATCCTACAAAGAAAAGCCAAGCAAAGAGGCAAATATGCATCAAACAAGATTGAAGAATAGTTCCAGCCCGCATTACGGAGGCGATAGATTACAAAATGGCGAAAACAATAAAGGAAAATCAATCTAAACAATGAAATATCAGCAACAAGCATGTCCAATACACGAATAACGAAATGAAGCAGATGATAATAGCCCACATTATGGAGGCGACAAAATATCGAATGAAGAAATCAGCAAGGAAAAATCAATCCAATCAATAAAATAGCAATACGACAATGGCAAGGTCCAATACAGGAATAAAGAAATAAAACGAATAGTCCTCGCCCACATTACGGAGGCAGCAAGGTACAACAAACAATAAAGAAATTGATTTAAGAAGAGCTACTACACGACGGTAATTGACCGAGCACGACCTCTTCGTCATCCGTCGCCGTATCCCCATTGGTCTCCTTGCCATCAAAACGCTCCTCAGAAATGAGGGCATCAAAGTTGGTTGTATGAGCACCAACGCATGTCATCGTCTTAAGCCGCGCGGAGAAATCGGCTCCTTTAGCGATCTCGTGAGCATCCGAGGCCGCTTTACGGCGAGCATCGTCGAAGGGAAGATTACGAGCTTCGATCATAGCCGCAGAAGCATCATATTGGCTTGGGTTACCAATGATTTTAGTTTACCGAGGTATTTTTCCTTTACACGCCAATATCAATCTAAATGACGCTCCTGAACCTCAACAACATGCTCGGCACGACGAACATATTCCCGGAAAGAGGACGCATGGGTTTTCAACTTGGCCCTAAGTCGGGCACACTGATCGACCAACTTGACGTTTTTGCCCATCAAAACGATGTAAGGCCAGTTGGCATGCACTTCACTAGCCGCACCAGATGAGACCTCGTCCCGGGCAGCACCAGTAGGTCCTAGCCCCGGACTAACTAGGCATGGAGAACCATCCTGGTGCGACGTAGTAGCATGTGCCTATAAAAAAAATGGGGAAGAAAGGGAAGAGATGAATATTCATCCGCAAGTAAAGAAAAGACGGAAGTAGAAAAACGAATATTTTTATACAAGCTACAAGTAAAACGACAAAACAAGCTACTCAGTCATTAATCCGATAACCCATCAACAGACGCTGAGGTCTCTACAGCATCAGGGAAATGAATATCTAGCAGCGATACAATTTGCATCCCCAAACGTTCCTGCACGACCACATCAACTCGGTTCAAGGCAGCCGTGGTCTCAGTTGCCCCGGCCATAGCATCAACCATGCGTTCTGCCAGGGCAACACCACGCATCCCTTTTACATGCTCGAGCACCTCTAAAGCGCGAACTCGGGCCCAATACGCTTTGGCGAAGGATAGCAGCAGGTCCGCGTCTTCGAAAACGGCCCATAGAACCAAGTTCAAGCTCGTCACACGTCCTCGGGCTTCATCACGAGAACGCCGAAGTGCACCAAGAAGCTCTTTGGCCTTCTCCTTGTTTGTCGTATAGTAGGCGGTCTTCTTGCTGAAATTCTCTCCCAAGTCACGTAATTGAATCGACAAGTTTGAAATTTGAACATTCAGACCCTCGATTTCATGACGAGCAGAATTCAATTCAGCAGTTAGGGACGCCTTAGATCTTTCAAGACCATCTATAACGTCACCTACACTACGACTAGGCGAGGTCCAGACCACCATGGCAAGGGGGTTAGTAGGTACCTGACAATATTTTGTTTTTACATCCTTCCAAAGATGACAACCCTCAAACAGGGAAATTAACTAGGGAAAGCCAAACAGAAAGAAAACGCAGCACCTATATTATCACTTCCCAAAAGAATATCTTTCTAGATACAAAAGAGACCCACAATTCGGGTACCAAAAGACTTTACACTAAGCTACATAGAAAATACTGCAAGTAAAATGGTCAAGGCTCCACATGAGGGGATACGGGTAGGGGAGTAGCAGTAGCAACAGACCGAGGGGTGGACGGGGCCGACGCAGAATGGGGACGGAGCGCTGTCGAAGTCGTATGCCCTGGCAATCGGGGAAGCTCCTCATCCTGAAGATTCGCCCAGTCTAGGGGTTTCGGCGGTGCACCATGGGGACAGGGATACACCAATTCCGACCACGCCCGATCCGACAAAGGAACCTTTGCGAAATTGAGAGCACGAACATGAGCGCAAAAGACAGAAAAGTTAGCCATCATTGCGAACTTTGTCCGCTCCTCCGCATGCGCCGCTTTCAGAGAAGCAACCTCCGATTTTTCGGCCTCCACGTCCTCCGCCATGAACAAGTTATCCGCCTCTAGTAGGTCGTACTTCTCGACCATATTCTCTTTTTCAGCCTCCAACCTATCAACCTCCTCGGTCATGTGCAGGATGTCCTCCGCCAGCTTGTCATAATTATCGCCCAAGATTTTATTTTCGGCGCTTAGTTTCTCTTTCTCAGCCTCGAACGCCGCTAGCTGATCCCTTATCCTCCGAGCGTTATCCTCGACCATGGCCTTATTTTCGGCAATCAGCTTCTCTTTCTCCGCCTTGAGCGCTGTCAGCTGATCCCTTAACACCACGGTACCCACGAAAACCTGTAATCAGAAACATCAAACATCAGCCCAAATAAGGGCATAATGAACTGTATAACAAAAGAAGGGCGAAACATACCCGAAGCGCATCATTGTTGGCATGCTCAATGACCGACACTACCGGCCGAGCAGTCAACTCCTCTGCGTCCTTGTAAAGAAGGGGCTCAAGAGCAGTGTACCCCATCCTTAAAGCTCGGGGTTGCTCCAGCAATTTCCCCTTGCACCGATCAATGTAACGGGTCATCGCGACCCCGTCCACCAACACCTTTTCAGGTCCCTCGGGAACCTCCTCTTCACCACCCATCACAACCCCCACGACAGTCTCTTTGCCGGCTTCCGCCTCTACTTCCTCCCTCACCTCCTTATCCGAAGGACCAGTCTCAGGGGCCCTGTGCTCGCTTACATCCTCAGTACGGATGGGCGAGGTAACAGGCAGGTCCATCGTGTCCTCAGTACGGACAGGCGAGATGACAGGCAGGGTCATCATATCCTCGCCCATATTCACCAGGAGGTTGATATGTTCGAATATGTTATCGATCGACCCCTGAAACACAATAATACCCATCGACCGGGCAAGAGCGAGGGTAACCAATGAAGAAGTCAGTAGCTGAAACAAGATAACAAATAAAGCGAAGAACCAGAGAACAAAAAGACAACAATCAAAAGACAAGAGAATCAATATACATATACACGTACATCGACATGCGTAGAAGCATCCTCGGTGGCATCACCTTGGGAAGCAGCAACCAACCCCACACCCGTGCCAATATTAACAACCTCCTCGGTGACCGATGTCTCTGTCCCCCTAGCCCTCTTCGTTGTTCTGGTAACGGGGTCAGATGCTCGGTGCTTCGAACGAACGGGCTTTTTCCTTCCCCGAGAAGCGCTTCGAGCCCTGACAACTTTTATGAATTCCTCCTCGGGCTCTTTGGGGATCTCGGGCGCAGGATTCCCCTTGGTCACTGGCCCCGTAGGGTAACCTAACAGCATGGGAGCAGTACGGCTCGCCGGATTCTTCGTCGGTCCAGGCCCCCACCATTTCCAAAGGGCTAAGAGAGCCTCAACATTGGGAGCACCGAGGTCTGGAATAGCGGGAGCCGTGGTAGCAGGTCCAGGAATCTGGTGTCCCGCACAACCCCATTCACCGGAAGCAATCACGATACCAAGGTTGTGCTCCTTGTTGGTATCCGGCAAACCAGTGACAAGCCGAGAGAAGGAGCGCAAGGTCTTCAAATACGAGCTACGGCGCTCGAAACTCAAACTGTAGACCCCGAATACATCTTTCAGTTCGATAGGTACCCCGGATAACTCCGACAACCTTTGAATACCGTTCAGGGTACGGTAACCATTCAGGGCCAGTTGGGCCGGAGCAATCTGGACGGCCTCAAAGAACGAAGCCACACAATCATTAAAAGGAAGTCGAAGACCCCCAGTAAAAAATGCCGAAGAACGAACAGCTACCTCGCCGGCAGGAACAAATCCCATGACCTCCTCATCAGAGACAGGCAGCCGAATGTGTATGTTGGCAGGTATCCCGGCGAGCTTCTTAAAGTCCTCTTCAACAAATGGGCCAACTTGGGCCAGGCATTGGGTCAGAATTTCCTATCCAAACATCATTAAAACGCCATCAATATACTAACCAAAAACACATTGACACAACGAGAGCCCCCCCCCCCCCCAAATTAACCGAAACCCTAAGTTTTACCACCAACCTAATAAACGGAGATCTTATACGTAAAGAAAAACCACCAACCACCAACCTAGATAAACATATACAGGCAAACAAGACCCTATATATCACCACCACATATATGACCACAACCACAAATCAAATACATATCCTAAGCACAGAGGTATACAGACAGAAAACCCACAAAATACGAAAATACTTACAGTTATATTTAAAGAGCAAGCAAGCGAGAACAGCAGCAAATCTATCAATAATCAAACGAAACCCTAGATAGAGAGGCAGAAAAAATTTTGGCGGGAAAAACAAACTCTAGAGAGAGAAAATAAGAGATATTTTTTCAGCAAATTATGAGATAACAACAAAAGGGATTACTCAGCACAGTTAAAAGGAGTGGAACCACAGAAAGAATAAAATAATAACCGTCCTTTCGTGTGACAGAGGTTTGCCTTTTTTCCAATCATAGAAAAGTCCACACCCGCTGCTATTTTGAACAAATCAACGCTCCAGATCTTGCCACGTCAGATAGTATATCCCACTAACCAAGGCAGTTCACATCATTACACCTATATAAACGGCCAGTAGACCCTACCATGAAAAGCTTCCAGCATACGCTACCAACATTACCACACCGAGGATGTCCTCCGATTAAGTTCCTCGACGCCAAACCGTTTCTTACCCAAATGGCACACCGAACAAGGTGGACGGAGAGCGTTCCTAGCTTGATGGCATTTAAGCATCAAGTCTAACAACGCTCTCCGGGGGGATAACCGTGCAATACTGAGAGACATCGAATGATATCCGTGCACTTTGCTCGTTGTCCCAATACTGAGAGACATCGAATGATATCAACATGAAGGCAAAGCAAATAACACAGCAATAACAAAAATATTAGACAGGATCACGTTGCAAAGCAGAAGTTTTATTCGTCCACAAAGGGGGATACAAACAAACAATACAACAGGAAAAGAAAAGTTTACAAGAAAAAACACCCGTCCTACTTCTTCGAACTACCCCCCATATCGGCATCCCTCTTGGCCAAGAGCTCCTTGAGATGATCCTTCTCCTTAATCAAACGAGAAATCGCCATCTCGGCCTGTTGCAAAGCATAGGACTGAGATTTGCATTTTTTCTCGGCCTCAAAACGAGCAGTACCCTCCTCATCCCAGTACTGTTTGAACCGCCTCATTTCGGTCTGAGCACACTTAAGATCGTGTTTCAGCCATGACATCTCGATTTCTTTCAACTGAAGAGGAGTCAATTCCTCTTCTCCAAAACCAGGAGGTCGGGGCAACATAAAAGTAGGCTCATCTTCTAGAAGGGCCTTCTTTTTGGCAGCGGACCTAGTGATGGGAGCCATCTCAGATAAAAGTAAGAAGAAATAAAAATTACAAAACTTAGAGAGAGAAGAAAAATTGGTAATGAAGAACAAGCAGTAGGGAGCATTTATAAGGAATCAAAGGGCACAAAATACGAAAAGATACAAATTACGAGGCGTGGCAACGGTTCACAAGACAAAAGGCACGAGATACGAAAAAGTACAACTGTTCAAATACAAAAAAAATAAAAAATAATACAAGTTACAAAACAGGAAATACATCAGAAAACCAGCTCAATCTAACTAAGGATCAATGGGTGGAAAAACCGAACTGCCAGACCAAGAGAAGGCAAAACGAGCAGAGCAATTCAACCGAGCTTGGTAGGAATCATTCATGGCAACCAAATTTTCATTCTCCATGGAGAGATCGGAGTTCTCCCTAGTAAGAACCATGATGCGTTCCTCGAGCCGAGCATTCCTAACCATCATGCTAGCTAGGCCTTGAGGGGAGTTATCGAACTCATCTTGAGCATGGTCCCAAATCTCCTCGGCATCATACCAGGAGTTGGCCAAATGATTTCTCTGTAACAACAAATGATCGAGCTGACGACTCAAGGCCGAAATTTCGGTCCACTTCAGTGTCTCCTCGGGGTGCGAGTTGAACAAACTCAAGGCCAGGACACCATACTCCTTCTCAAGTCTAGCCATTCTATGACGGACCCGAGATACCTCAGCATCCAAGCCCTTCATCTGAGCATGATATCTCACCACAGGTTCAGACATTTTGGGGAAATTGTTATAGTACAGGAGAAAATAGGGGATGAGGGAAAAGCAAACAATAAGAGTTGATGAAAGATAATAACTACTAAAGAAAAGAAGAGGAGTACTTATAGAGCAAAGATAGTATGATATTTTCTGACATACCTGGAAACATGCATATTATCTGACAAGTGCTTGGAAACATGCATATTATCTGACAAGTGCTTGGGAGCAGGCACCTATGTTCGACAGTGTTGGGGACATGTGTACAGTCATCTGATATTACAATACGGCAAGAAATAAAGACGATATTTAAAGATCCAGATTCCAGAAAAAAACGGCAAACCACAAGTACAACATAAAAAGAAGTGCAATATAAAGGGGCAAATATACTTCTCATTAATAAAGGTGGGATACATCACTGATTCATTACATCCGAGGATAACATCAAAAGAAAATCTAATACATTGAGGTCTATTACATCTGAGGATAACATCAAAAGAAAATCTGTTACATTGAGGTCTATTATATTAGGAGACAACGTAGCCAAAGAAGATCAACTATATTAGCAAATCAGGCGAAAAGAAGGAGCGAAGAGGAGGAACATAAAGAAGAAGAGAAAAAATAAAAAGAAAGAGAAAAAGGAAAAAAGTAGAGAGAACAAAATATAAAGAAAAAGAAAAGATAGTGAAAAGAAAATGGAGGAAAAGAAAGAAGAAGACTGCAAGAAAACGAAGAAGAAAAGGTTGTGAGACCGAGGATGAAGAAAGTAAAAGGAACAAAATATAAAAAAAAAAAATGACAAAAACCCTAGAAGTAACAAAAAAACCCTAAGGATCACAGGGTTGATTGTTACATCGTAGTGGTGAGAAAAGAAGATGAAGAAAAAGAAAGGGGAAGCGCAGAAGAAAAAGAAAAAGAGATGAGAAAAGATGAAGAAATGAAGAAAATTGAAAAAAAATAAAAAGAAAGAAAAAAGGGCGACGCTAGGGGGAGGTCGATCGGTATCGATGAGAGGGCCCGGCAGAGACATTCCTATCTCGAAGTGTCGGGTTCCCCCTCAACACCTCATTCTCTTCGACTAGAGCCTGACGAGCACGTCGGCAGTAATCCAGCTCGGACCTTAGCCAAGTTAATTCCCGAACCATCTCGGTATGGTGATAACGCATCACCTTTAACTCCTCCTCAGCATCCTTCAACAGCTTTAGTGCATGGCCATATGAGGCTTCAAAAGCTTCCACTTGCAAGACCAATGCAGATTTGGTGGAAGAACTAGCCATTTTAAGAGGATTATGGGATAAAATTCTATATATGGTAAGGAGAGATAAAGAAGAGATTATGAATAAATCCATATCTTGAGAGGGTATTTATAGAAAGATTAAGGATGGTTTAGTGTGGGGAAGTGCAACCGTTCGTCAAAAGACTCTGGAAAACATGGGTAATTAAAAAGATGCGCCTGTTGAGGAGAAATTGAAAATAGGGAGTTGCAACCATGCGTTATTAAAAGATGCGTCTATTAATAAGAAACGCTTGGATTCATGCCCGTATTTAAAGAGGGTAAATTCCAAAAAGCTCTTACACGTGTCTTCTGGGAAAGTTCAACAGTGTTAAGAGATAAAGGATAAGATTTGTGCACAGGGCTCAAGAAATCCCATTAGTTCCTAGATACAAAGATTCAGTGGATAAGGTCAAGCACAAGGCCCAAGAAAAATCATTAATGAAGCCACAAGCATGCGCAGTCAAAATTAATTGCATTGGGAGAATAATTCAGATAAAAACAAGAAAAAGAAGTCTTTATTGATTTATTGAAACTTCATTACAGAAGAGGCAGTCAACATAAAGGAAATACAATAAAAAGAAAAAGAAATCATTTCGTAGAAGGGCCTGCTTCATCATTCGGCTTCCTCTTCGACCGAGCATACACTTCCTTAAGGGCCAGTTTGTAATCCCTCTTGGAAGCAATATGCCTATCTCTAGAGGCCTCAAGCTCTTTGATCCGAGCACGAGCCCAAATATTGTCGATCAGAGACCTCTGATATTCACTCTCCATGGCCTCCAAGCGCTCGTCCATCTCAGCAGCTCGTCGAGCCTCCGTGGTTAAAGAGGCAACCCTCCTTTCGAGGATACGAGCCTTCCTAACCTCCTCCTCTAGATGGGCAACATATTCAGAAAGATTGTCACCACTATTTTCACGAGGAGAAGCCATTTGATTCGTTGGGAGAGTTATACAAAAAGACAAGTACAGTCCCCTTTTATAGGAAGAAATAATGGGGAAGATCAAAGGACATCTCGAAGGAAGAACAACCCTCTTGAACTTCCCTAGGATATTTATGGCTAACTAACAACAGTTCAAGTCCAATTAAAGTCACCCAATGAGATATCAAGAAGATAAACAGACAAGAACGAGAATAATGAAATATTTTATTAATATTTTCAATAATTCAGTTACAACTTGGTGATAATATCCAATACAAAAGAAATCACAAAAGATAATTATCCCGAGGAAGAGCTTGCTTCAACGTCATCCGACCCCGGCTTGGACCGATCATGCAGCTCCTTAAAAGCAAGCTTATAGGCCCTTTTTGCTGCCTTTTGCTTAGCCAGAGAGGCCTCGAGCCTCTTTATACGCTCAAAGGCCCAATCCAGGTCAGCCATCGTCAAGTGATGAGCCGCGTCCATATCAGATAACTTTTTTGTCACGTCCGCCAGCTTCTTTTTCATGACGCGAGCCTTCCTGACCTCATTCTCCAAGTAAGCGACGTAATTTGAAGAGTTGTCTCCAGTAGATCCATTGGGAGAAGCCATTGTGTCACAGTCGAAGTAATAGTATATGGGATAATGGGGGATGGGGCGCTTCCTTTTATAGTAGATAAATATTGGAAAGGTCGAGGGTTTTCCTCGAAAAAAGATACCAAGATAGGACTCCTTAATGACCTCAAATGGGCCCCAGGGAACAGTCATAAATCTATCGCGTTTCTCGAGGTAACTTTGGGAACAACAAGACCGAAGCAATATCCTCGACAGACCGAGCATGACTCCCTCGACATGGAAACCACACCGAGGAAGTCAGGGAGCACTTGATAGAACATAAAAATTAGACCCGAATATTCTATTCGGGTAATAATCAACCCACACTTCATAGATGCGTATCCAACGCTTAAATGGGTCATCACATGCCTTTCATAGAGAATAAAGGTGGATACTACTAAAAGCCCAAGCCCACTTAACTAGGGACCCATATCTGAAAACCCCCCTGAGATGGAGACATTTGTCAACATCCTAAAAGGCATAGTTGCCTATAAATAGCCAACTACCCCTCCTAGAAACGGACCAGAAAAATCTATCCAAAAAATATAGAGAGAAGTAGAGAAAAGAGAGAAACTAATCCAAGCTTAGCATATCAAGAAACAAACCGAGCAGTGAAAGAGCCGAGTACCGAAGAAAAAGGAGAAAGACCAAGATAAGAGATTAAATAGTTAAATCGAGCACAATTGTAATAAGGAAATTATAATCCGAGCAAGTGTAATTATCGAGCAATAATAAAGACCAAGAAGTGTTCATTATTTACAGTCAATGTACTATTATATTATTGTTGAAAAGTCTAACGTAACCGATGAAAGTTATGGCTTTGTCAGTGCTAGAAAGCAATTTTTTGTTGTTGCTATTGTTATCTGTAGAGATTTGTGATTGTACCTCTTCTCCTCTATATAGCCGACCACAGCTAGAAGTTTGTACCCTGTAATATTTTCTATTGCAAGATTTATTAGCGTGGCAATTAAACCAGTTAAAAGTCCCACAAGGAATGCCAGTGCCCATTTTAAGAATATGTATTGTAATACTTGAGTTTTCGATCTGCTTCGCCAGTCGTGTTTAAAGAGTTCGTTCTCATTAATCCTGCAAAAATACAAAAAAGGATTTATTCTGGTTAGATCTTCGGTTAGTTGAACACTTGAACTTTTAGAAAAGAACTCAAGTGTTAATTTGGTTTTGATTCCGATTACTGTTCCATGTTTTGAAACTCTACAAAACTAAATATGAAATTTAAGCGTCTTAAGATATACTAGAGTGTTTTCCTTGAAATTCGAGAAATTATTTTGGATCTGAAGTTGATCTTAAAGATTCTAGAATGTAGAGTGGTTTCCTTGGAATACAGGGAAGTTAATGATTTTGATGAATCTTGACAACTTCATAAACACAAGTCAGCAAAACAGTAGAAATACAGAAATATAATACTGTGTATTTACTCGTAATCAAGGCTCTCAATATGTGAAACCTTGGCCCCAACCATGGCCAGGGGAATAGAAGAAAGTGTTCGATTTTTCTTTAATAATGGCTGGTGGATAGAATTGCTTTCTAGGTCTTTTTCCTCTTCGTTTTCCTGTGTTTGTATGTCTTGGGTGCCAATCACTTTTCGTAATCGACTCAAATCTTCATCCATTTTAGAGGTGAGTTAGCTCTCTGTTTATTCCTCTGTTTGCTCTGGTCAAAGCCAGATACGGAGCTCACTGTTCAGTTTACTAGACTAATAGATATGTGAGTTCTTGTCTTCTTTTTCTTATGCCTATATTTTGCCTTGTGGTTTAGTTTATACTTATATAGTTTTATATATGTGAGGATCTTACAGTTGTTTTTCTGGACAATGACCTGGATCATTTTTGTGAAAAACAAATATTTATGTCCCAATAGTGTGGTCCAGTAGTTGGGAGTATCATATTGCTTTTTGGACTTATGCCAATTATTTTGCTATTGTTCAATCTTTAAAGGATTAGGTTCTCCAATAATGAAAATGAAAACCTCTGATTTATGGACAAGTGCCTCCTCGGTAACCCTTTTAAAAAGTGATATTTAGTAAAAAAAAATTCCAGAGATTTGATTAGGACTTTCTCTTTCATTGTTATTTCAGCCCAGATTTTGCGTTAGTAGAAAGATCTATATTTTCAATTTTTTATAGCTACTCAAGCAAGTAGGTAGTATGTAAAATAACTACCTTTGGTAAACATAGATAATCAAATTTTCTTACATATGTAGTAGTCACTAGTATGGGAGAGCATTTCTGGATCACAGGTTTGTTTAGTTAATGAAAGGTGCAAGTATTCTTTCTATTTACTTTAACAATGTGTCATGGTTCTCTTTCGATTTTTGGAATTTCCATTCTTTCGACAAAAACTGCATTTTTAATTGCATGAATTTTGTAACCTTTATGGTTTTAGAGAGCAACTAGTATATTCTCAAACAAGCTGAATATTTGTTGGATCAGTATTGACAGATAAGCTCATATCCACTTGTCCATATATCTTTTGCCTTATTAGTTCTGATCGATTACCCAGATTAGTGGTTGCAATCAATGGACTTTTCATGCATTTAAAAAGCCAATTCATCTACATCACTTATATATGGAGAAAAACCGGTGATCTACTTAATAATTCACCAATCAAGCATATGGCTTGATTGTAATTTCTAGATCTTGTTCTCTGTATATTGGACACCTTATTCATGTGCATGTTCAATAGATAATTAATACTCTACACAAGGTTCATTTTCTTGCATGTGATTGTGCCATGTTGCCACAAGTAAGCTGATCCATTTGCCATTGTTTTGTCTATTTTTCGTGCTCGCCATACTATTTGTCTCTATCTTAATTTTTAATATTCTATGTTTTCATATTTTAATTATTGAAAAGGATTACAAGATAGTATCGGAGTTCCGCTTTGGGGGACGATATCCTTTTTTCTTTACATTTGACTGATTTGTTGCTACTGCCCCATGATTATCTGCATATAAAAAATTCAGATTTCGTGTTCTGTTGGTTCTACTTCATATCTGAATCAAGGAAAATCCAGTATTGGAAAGTCAACATGATGGTGAAGAAGATTATTGAAGAAGACAGAGAGGTGGATTGTCAATTGTGCATCCAATGGCCAAGTGGGCATCATTTTAGTGCTTATCTCTAAATATAAGATAGTATTGGAGATAATTATTATAATTATTGTAAAGTTGAATTGTTAGTTGACCTCATATTAACACCCAGCGAACGACTCAGTTTTTTTTTGGATGAATATAAAACTGAATTGTATTGAACATGCTAGAAAAAGCCAGCTGTTTTGAATGTAGTGTAATGCAAAGAAATTAAGCTAGCTTCTTTAATTAAGCTGAGTTTTTTGTAAACCTCATTTTAGTGCTTATCTATAAATACCTCGTGTTAGTGCCTAGCGGATTTTCTAAAAGCATCATCTTTCATTAGTAAGTGATAATTATTCCATTATATTCTGACTTTTGTATACGTAAGTGAAAAATGAGAACATGACAAGGTGGATGAATAGTATGATATCATTTATATTAACTTACATAAACCTCTAATGCCTCTCTCTCTCTGTCAAAAGCAAAACAGGTCGGTTGAAACAAGAGAACGGGAGAGAACAAAACTTGAATAAATTTGAACACAATCACTCATGACTATAATTATGATAATTAGCATTAACTGGGAAGGCTTTGCCCAGCTGGAAGTTCCCAATTGTCTTCTTCATCTTCTTCCTTCTTGCTCTTTGTGCCTCCTTCCGCCTTATCTGGTAGTGGCTTAAACGGGCCTCGTCTGCAAAACACAAAATAGTACACAATCATTTAAGAAACATAGTCGATGATCCTACATTTAGGTTGAAAATAGAGTGCAGCTATTCAGCTCAACTTTTTTTGCTAAGAAACTGGACTTCGTTTGGTCGATCAGGTTAAAAGTTGGTCTTTCTGGAATTTTTGAGACTTTAAGATAGATGAACCTACTTTTTCTTGAAACTCTGCTATATCCAACTTATGTTCCATGTAATTGCACCAAACATCTTAAGACGGAAAATACATAACTCTAGACAATCGTCGCCACAGTTGTCCGAGAAAGTTGTTATTCACAATACTACATAATCATTTACACACTCGTGTACAGTTTTATTATATGAAGCTTGTAATGGGTAATTTTGACAACTCTGGACTATTGCCTTGTTCGGTTGAAGATTTCAAGCTCACCCTTTAAGCTTAAAAGCTGGACGTCATTTGGCTGATCAGGTTAAAAGCTGAGGGTTGCTGGATTTTTTCTAGAAAGTACTTCAACTGTAAGAAACTAGCTATTTCTGATACTAAAAAGAATCAGCTTTAAATCTTAAAAGTTGCAATCAAACAAAGCTCTATGTCATAAGAAGAACTGAAGAAGATTCATAATTCCACACAATCTTAGCCACATTGATCCAACTTGTAACTTTTTAAATAGTTAACAATCATTAACACAGATTTATCCAACTCGTGCGTTATTATTCACGCATCTGGCTATGTGATAAGTAATAATTCCAGAAAATGACATTGTTAGGTTGCAGCTTTTAAGCTCACATTTTTTGCCTTTCCTGCTCAAAAGCGGCGTCATTTTGTCTGTCACGTTAAATACTGAGTTTTCTAGATTTATTTCCCGAAAGAGCTACAAACAGTAAGTTTTATGAAGTTTGAAATGGCATCTCTATGAACTCCAAATGATACTAATGTCCTACTGTAAAGAACATGTAAGAGTACACTGTCGAAGTACAGTTATCAAAGTTGCAAGTGTTTTTTCTGGAAGTTTGCTAGTGGATAACAATAAGTCTAACAATTCTAAATTAAGGTAATTAGAAGGAAGATTCTCTTAGGCATACTCACTTAAAATTGTACCATAAAAGTCATATTTCTGAACGACTAGTTGTGTAAGAGGCAACTTTCTAATCTGAAGCTTTCTTAACAATATTTCTAGATACACTCTACCGGAAGTAGTGCAAGACAATGAGTAACCAGATGTCTAATTTTGACCTGTTACTGATATGACTAATTTCACTCTTTTAAATTTATGGATTTGTTATAGCTCAAAGCCTCAAATTCAAAAACTAGATACTTCAAAATTGTACGGCGACATAGAATTCGGATGACTTACTTAAGAAGCCAGACTGTGGAACTATATTCCTTTTGAAATTAAAAAAACAGCTAGATTTATGGCTTTTCACTATTCAAATATGCTGATTCTAGCCAAACATTTTCAATTCCATTCAATCCAATTCAACCCAATGATCACAGTCTAGCACCTAAGTGACACATGATTGTTACAGTCCATGTCATATCATCCTTTAACTTGCAACTTCTAGGGTACAGGGTCAAAAACGCTAAGAGATGCTCACCTCACCCAAATGCATTTCAATTTTTATGCAAGAACACTCGGATCAAACAATCAAAACAGATGTCTTCTCTAGTCCATCTAAATCATTGATGAAAGTCTAATTCACAGAATTTTCATAAAACATGTCTTATCAATTATGTATATGTCGTGTATACTCCTGAATCCCTAAAAATGCATCGGAACATTTATCATCTTTTAAGCATAAAATTCTGAGTTTCAAAGCCGCAATCAAACAATTTGAGCAAACTGAGAAGGTCTTCTCAAGTCCATTCAAAATCCAATAACGACAGTTATGCAATTTTACAGCATTTTCTAATAAAAAGGCAACGTTTTAAAAGCTATAGCGTATTACATTGAGCTCTGTATCGGGATTAATCGAGGGCTTTTTCGGTTCAAAATAAACTTTAAAAAACAGTGATAAAAAGACTATAATAATCGTGTATAATACCAAATACTTAACAATTGACCCAAATTTCTGTCTTAATTGTTCGAGTCTATGGTAAAATATTAGCCGAGACAGACATACCTGCGACGGTTTCGCTTAGCAGCCTCACGGGTCTTGCGCTTGTCCTCGTCCTGCTTATTCTCGTGATACCTATTACATAAATAATATAAGAAAACTGATGAGCATATTTGGTGCACAGGATAGCAATTAATCACCCCACAATCTCCTCACAATCACGGTAGTAAATAAATCTGTAAACAGCTATGATTCAGAGAATAGAATAAGAATGAATTGGTTTTATTATTTCTGAATAAACTTCACATACAGCAAATACATCTCCTTTTATAGTAAAAGGAATAAGTAAATAAGGAAAATAATATCTACATAAATAATTACAATGATCCCATAAAATCAGTGTTGTTATCAACCATAAAGCAGCCTGCAAATCTGCCTAAAATATGTGACAATATCATTCTGATATTGCAGTAATAACTTTAGGATATTTCCACACTCCCCCTCAAGTTGGATCGTAAATGTTAATGAGATCCAACTTGCAGATGAAATCATTGAAGTTTTGTCTTGGTAGTGCTTTAGTGAAGCCGTCCGCTGTTTGTTCTTTTGTAGGAACGTAAATTATACAAAGTGTTCCTTCTTCGACCTTCTCCTTTATCGAATTCATATCCACTTCTATGTGCTTTGTACGATCATGAAAAACAGGGTTAAGTGAAATACTGATTGCCGCTTTATTGTCACAGTACAAATTTATAGGAAACTTCACCTGATTTGTAACTCTTTTAAGAGTTTTTTTTATCCATAAACCTTCGCACATTCCTTTTCCAGCGGCTCTGAATTCTGCTTCTGCACTACTTCTGCTCTGAATTCCCAATCGGAATCTGTAAAAATTTCTATTTTTCTGCTTTCGTCTTTCTTGAAAAATAAGCCTCTTCCCGGAGATCCTTTGAGGTGCCTAAGTATCTTGTAAACAGCTTCTAGGTGAGCTTCTCTTGGCGAGTGCATGTATTGGCTTACCACACTTACTGCAAACGCAATATCAGGTCGTGTGTGTGAAAGGTATATGAGTTTACCAACTAATTTTTGATATCTATCTCGTTCTACTTCCTTTCCAACAAGGCCAGTCCGTTTTCCCGCTTCCATCGGTGTGTCACTTGGTTTACATCCAAGCATACCAGTCTCAGTTAAAAGATCCAAAATACATTTCCGTTGAGAGACATTCATTCCTCTCTTCGATCTCGCAATTTCCATTCCTAAGAAATATCGTAGTTGTCCTCAATCACATAAACGATTAAAATAACCTGCTTACCATCTGCATTTTTCTTGAAGAACATAAGGTGATCCGCTCGACTTTGGTTGTATCCTTGTCCTTTGATCACTTTCGTAAATCTGCCAAACCATGCCCGCGGTGATTGTTTGAGTCCGTAAAGTGCCTTGTTTAACTTACATACTCGACCATCACCATATTTGCCAAATTCAGGCGGTATTGCCATGAATACTTCTTCTTCCAAGTCTCCATTCAAAAATGCATTCTTTATGTCGAGTTGTTGAAGAGGCCAGTCCAAATTAGCTATAAGGATAAGAGGACCCGTACAGTATTCAACTTTGCTACAAGTGCGAATGTTTCTGTATAGTCGATTCCGTAGGTTTGAGGGCACCCTTTGGCAAAGAGGCGAGCTTTATAATGGTCAAGTGTTCCATCAGCTTTGCACTTCACTGTGAATAAGCATTTGCAACCGACTGGTTTCTTGCCTCTAGGTAACTCTATCACTTTCCAGGTTCCATTTCTTTTCAAAGCGTTCATCTCTTCCATAACAGCTTCTCTCCATTTGAGTATTGTTACTGCTTCATCGATGTTCTTTGGTATATATATATACTGTCAAGATCAGTGGTAAAAACACGAAATCTATCTGACAGATGACTATAAGATACAAACTTTGCAATTGGATGAAGAGTACAAGATCGGGGTTGTTTTCTAAGAGCAATAGGTAAATCAAGAGATTCGGTATTACCATTACCGGGGACAGGTTCTGGAACATTAAGATCCACCATTGGTTCCGACTCTCTTCTTGTTTCATTTGTGATGTTTTCTATGTCCTTTGATTTCGACCTCTTTGAGTAAACAATACCAGTTTTCTTATTTTGGTTTTGTTCACCTCACTGTGAGTTAAGAATTTCCTCCCTATGGCATATTAGAACGAAATGGTGTCACCGGTATAGTATCTGAGGATTTGAGTGCTCGGCGTTTAGAAGAGAAGATGCTGGAATCTCGATACTTGCTCGAACTTCGATACTTACTAGAAAATATGCTGGAATCTCGATACTTACTGGAGTAGGATCAATGTTAAAGAATCGAGTAGGAAAGGGATCTTCACTTAAATTCTCCCCCTGAAGTGAGCTCTTCTTATAGAACGGAGTATTTTACAAAAAAGTGACATCAAGGCTAACAAAGACCATTTTCCTAGAAGGATCATAACATTTGTAACCTTTTTGAGTCGGAGAATATCCAATAAAAACAGTTTTAATGGCTCTTGGGTCTAACTTAGTTTGGTTGTGAGAGTGAACATGGATAAATGCGGTACAACCGAATACTTTAAGAACTAAGTTAGAAGCAGTACGACTGTTTGGAAATAATTTTTGAAAATTTTGAACTTCGAAATTTAAAACACGACTCGGCATTCTATTGATGAGATAAGCGGCTGTGAGGATGGCATATGGCCAGAAAGATTTTGGCATGTTGGTAGTAAAAAGTAGGGCTCGAACGACTTCAAGAAGGTGTTTATTTTTCGCTCGGCAACCCCATTTTGTTGTGGTGTATCAGCACAAGAACTTTAATGAATAATTCCATGTTTTTGAATAAAATCTCCAAGGATATCATTAAAGTACTCTTTTCCATTATCAATTCGAAGAATTTGGATGTGTGTTTGGAATTGTGTTAATCATAGAGTGAAAATTGATAAACACATTTCGAACTTCAGATTTTTCTTTTAACAAATAGACCCAACTGAGGCAAGTATGGTCGTCAATGAATGTGACAAATTATTTGGTTGAGTTCGATTAGAGATACGTGATGGACCCCATATATCACTATGTATCATAACAAATGGTTTGGATGGTTTGTAACAAGATTTAGGAAAATAGGTCCGTTGGTGTTTTGCGAGTTCACATATTTCACACCGGAAATTATGAGAATCTTTATCGGAGAAAATTGATGGGAATAAGCGTTTTAAATACTGAAAACTTGGATGACCCATTCTAAAATGCAATAACAGTCTCATTATTTGGGGGTATAGATGTAGCATTATTATTTTGAAAATAACGCTGTTTACCTATTGGTATCCTCAAAGTAATAGAGTCTCCCACATTCCTTAGCACTTCTGATCATTTTCCCCGACGACAAATCTTGAAAAACACACTGGAATGGAAGGAATTTGGCACAACAATTGGAGTCTTGTGTTAATTTGCTAATAGACAATAAATTGCATGACAAATTCAGAACATGCAGTACCGACTCAAGAGTAATAGTCAGAAAGTCTTATAGTTCCTTTCTCTGCAATTGGTGAAAAAGAACCATCCGTAATTTTAACTTTAAGATTGCCGGCACAAGGCGAATAAGAAGAGAACAAATGATAATCATCAGTCATGTGATCTGAAGCTCTGGAATCAATAATCCAAGACTCCTTTTTCTTAAAAGTGGCAATTAAGGCATTTAACGGATTATTATTATAAGCTAACCACGTAGATATAGGCATGGTTTGGTATACGGCTAAGGTTTAAAACCTTGCTCTGATACTATGTAAACAACCATGATTCAGAGAATAGAATAAGAATGAATTGGTTTTATTATTTCTGAATAAACTTCACATACAACAAATACATCTCCTTCTATAGTACAAGGAATAAGTAAATAAGAAAAATAATATCTACATAAATAATTACAATGATCCCATAAAATCAGTGTTGTTATCAACCATAAAGCAGCTTGGAAATCTGCCTAAAATGTGACAATATCATTCTAATATTGCAGTAATAACTTTAGGATATTTCCACAAAATCAATTTCTATGTATTATGGAATTCAAGTTTCTACGCACTATAGGCCCTGTTTGATTGCAGCTTTTAACCTCAGCTATTTTCTGAAAGCTAGACTGTATTTGGTTGCGCAGCTAAAAACCTCAGTTTCTATTCCCATGTTTTTTTAAGTTTCCCGAGGAAGCCAACTTTTCTCGCAATCTAAAACCAGCCCATTTGCGTAAAAGCTGCAACTAAACAGTCCTACCACCTGATGTAAAAAGGTTATAAATAAGCAAATAACAAAATCATTCCATTTACTAGTTTTTTAGCAACTAAAACCAGCTTATTAACCTAAAAGATGTAACCAGCTTATCTTAAATATCAGTGAATGTAAAGGGTTACGAACTAGCAAGAACTTAAATCATCCCACTTAAAAATTCTCATTTTACTAAAGAAAAAATCTGCAACTAAAGAAGCCTATATACCAGTGCATGTAAAGGCATATAAATTGTCAAGAAATAGAATTGTTTATGTTTACTACTTTTCATTTTCTAAAACCAAGTTTATTTGCTTAAAAGCTGCAACAACCAAACAAGCCTAAATATGGTGAATGGGGTAACAAATAACTTAGAAAATAAAATCATCCCACTTACTAAATTTTATTTTCTAACACCAGTTTACTTGCCTAAAAAGCTGCAAACAAACAATCCTACAAACCAATGAATGTAAAGGGTGACAAATGAAGAAGAAATCAAATTAACTCATTTACAAAATTTTAATTTATGAAAATTCCAGCTCATTTTCCCTGAAGCTGCAACCAAACAAGCCAATATACCAATGAATGTAAAGGTTACAAAATTAGCATGAAATACAATCATCCCCATTTACTATGTTTCAATTCACTACTATTTGTAGCTTTTTTATTTTGTTTGCCTGAAAAAGCTACAATCTTTATGGCGGATGAACCCAACTATTTCAGAACTCACAAAGTTTCAGCTTATTTGCCAAAAGCTGCAGCCAAACAAACCAATATACCAGCAAATCAAAAGTTAACAAATTAGCAAGATATGAAATCAACCCCATCTACTAATTTTCAAATCTCTACTATTTGTAGCTTATTTTTTTGTTTTCCAGGAAAAGCTACAACGTTTAAGCTGGATGAACCTAACTATTTTCACAACTAACAAAATCCAGCTTATTTGCCTAAAAGTTGCAACCAAACAAGTCTATATACCAGGAAATGTAAAGGGTCACATGAACAAGAAATAATATCATCTAATCTACAAGATGTCTTTTTTGAAAGCTGCAACCAAAGAAGCCAATCCACTGGTAAATGTAAAGGACAAGGAATGTTCAATAAACAAAATCATCCAATTTAAGGTTCATTTGGTATCAGATTTTTTGACAAAAAATCTGATTTTTAAAATCAAAAAATCCAGCAAAAAGATGGATTTTGGATTTTTTTGACTAAAAATCTGGATTTTCAAAATCCAAAAATCTGATACCAAACACACCCTAAGTTTCAATTCCTTGAAAATCCAGCATATCAGCTTAAAACTGCAACCAAACTATCCTATATACCAGTGAGGCAATGAACATCAAGGAAACAAAAGTAGCAGGAAATAAAATCATCCCATTTACTAATATTCAATTCTCCGATATCAGTAGCTTTTTCTTTAGTTTGCCTGAAAAGTTATAATCTTTAAGCCGGATGAACCCAACTATTTTTACACCTCACAAAATCCACCTTGATTAGCCTAAAATCTACAAGAAAACAAGCCAGCATACTAATGCACATAAAACAAACTAGCAACAAACAAAATCAACTCAATTTTCAATTTCCCAATATGCACACCTTCTCCACTTACACTCTTAAATAAAAATCATCCCATTTACTAAATCCACCTTGATTAGCCTAAAATCTATAACCCAACAAGCCAACATACCAATGAGCATAAAAGCTTACAAACTAGCAACAAACAAAATCAACCCAATCTTCAATTTCCTAATATGCAAACCTTCTCCTCTTACAATCCTAAATTAAAATCATCCCATTTACTAAATCCAGCTTGATTAGCCTAAAATCTACAACCAAAAAAGCCAATATGCCAGCAAATGAAAAGGGTTACAAAATAAACAAGAAATAAAACCATGTATTAATATATAAATATAAAGAAAAAGTTTTTTTTAAGTCCTAAATTTCACTTCCTTAAACCCAGATTATTTGCTTAAAAGCTGGAACCAAACAAGCCAATATACCAGCAAAAGAAAAGGGTAACAATTGAACAAGAAATAAAACCAACCCATTTACTCTACTAAATTTACAATGTCTGATAGTATATAAACATGTATATATATGAAGAAAAAGGTAAATTTTATTTCCTAAATTTTAACTCCTTAAATCCAGCTTATTTGCTTAAAAGATGGAACTAAACATGCCAATATTGCTGAAAAGGGTATCAAATAAACAAGAATTAAACCCAACCCATTTACTAAATTAACAATTTCTAACATATAAACATGTATATATATATATATAAATATATAAATAAAGAAAAAGGTAATTTTTTTTACTGAATGTTAGTATTTTCTAAATGTTACAGTACTTCAAAATCCAGCTTATTAGCCTAAAATCTACAATCAAACATGCCAATATACCAGCAATAGAAAAGGGTAACAAGAAAGAAAACCAACCCATTTACTAAATTTACATTTACTGATAACACACGTGTGTATATATATATAAAGGTAATAAGTGTTAAGAGTATATTATCCCACGTCGACTCGATAATGATCGAGCGAGCATGTGGTTTATAAATAGTTACCCATCCTTACCATTACGATCACAAGGCCCTTTAATGGTAAGGTATATGGGCCTTAACATGGTATCAAAGCGGGCTAGCGATGTTGGGCTCACCTCCACCCATTTAATATGTCCGCTTGTACTCCACCCATTTAATATGTCCGCTTGTAGGAACCTTGAAATGCCGGGTCACGAGCAAGGGGGAGTGTTAGAGTATATTATCTCACATCGACTAGATAATGATCGAACCTGTGGTTTATAAAGAGTTACCCATTATTACCGGCAAATGAAAAAGGATATCAAATAAACAAGAAATAAAACCAACTCATTTACTAAATCCACATTTCTCAACATATAAACATACAAATATTAAAAAAAAGTATAGTAATAATAAATCAGACCTTCTTCTTTTGCACTCTTGGATAATTCCAGCCCTCATAACCTCTCTCCTAAACCTACCAATAAGCTTCTCTTCATGCTCATTCTCATCCACTATCACTTGCACATTATACCCAGACCTAAAATACAAAGTGTTCGTATACGCGAGCGATGGGCACACAACTGAGCTCATTATTTCATCATTATCATCATTTTTTTTTGTTGTTATTGTTGTTTTGAGAGAGTTGTTTTGTTTAGTTTTTGAGGTGGAGAGAGATAGGGTAGAGAGAGAAGTGGGTGTAGGAGGAGGTTTGGATTGTGTGAAGAAAATTAAGAAGTTTGAGAGTGGTGAAGATGCAGCAGCCATGCAGAGAGATTTGTTGGAAAAATTAGTAATTTTGCTGAAGTGAATGCTTTTAATTTTAATTAGTGGTTACTAATAAGCGTTATTTCCCCCTGACCAGTGTAGTTATTTGTAAAAGGAGTTACAAAATTTGCATGCTTAAAAACTATGGTCTTTGTCTATTTTGTTTTTAAGGACTTTTTCATGAAAAACATAACATACATGACATATACATTCACACACATACACATACATACATATAGAGAGTACCGCACCACCAACGGCCCGACCGTGGCTCGGTGCCGTTTCCGCCGAGTCACATGTGATAGACGTTGTACCTTGGGAACGAAGTGCCCCATGTAGCCAGAAGCAGAGGTGGCGGGGCAAATATCGTTTAAGGGAAACTGCTTGCAGTTAGCTCGTCTCGGACTTTAGTCCATTTCGGTATCATTTACATTATTTTACGTTAATTCTTGTAATTGATATTTATATATTTGAGGAAACCATTTTCTGTTTATTTGTCCATTTCTTTTCCGTAGAAATTATTGTATTTATTTACAACGTACCCAACAATCTTAAACGATATTCTTTTTTATGTTTCGTACGTTAATACAATAATTTTGGTGTTTGGATAAATAGAAAATTATTTCCGTTTCGAAAACGGTTCTTTGGAAAATCATTTTCTAACAAACATTGGTTTTAAGAAATTGATTTTTCCATTTGAATTGTTAAACGCGTTTTTCCTTTGGTTTACCTTATTTGGGATTTTTATGAAAATCCCTTCTTTAGGTTGAAACCGTCTCCATGAATTTTGAGTAATACGTGCATTGTTTTCATAAGATATATGCATGTGAGTTGATTCTATGTGTAGAATTAAATTTGTACCATTTGTTATGGTTGGTGTTGTTGTATATATTTGCATTAAATAAAATACATGTAAAATTGGGCCATGGCTTGAATTCCAATTTAAATGAGTTATATGAGTGTAATTGGACGTTATAAGCCTGTGCTATACTATTTGGTTGTGTTTTTAGAATATTTTATCATCATTTAGATTTTGAGAAAATCTATAGTTTTTATTTTGGTGAGTAATGGCTGCATGTTTACTTTGTATACTTGCATGATTCGCATTAGACCAGATTGGTGCTAATGTTAATTCTTGTTTGCTGGTTCTGTTGTACTAAATTACTAATGGACTACAAGAATTTTTCACTTTCTGTAATTTCCTCGTGTGTATGTATGGAAGCATATTAAGTTATGTTCATGTTCTTGTTTTCCTATGAGATACATTTCTAATGGTGTGAGGTCCACACATGGTTAGAAATATTGCAGCAGATTATATATTACACTGTAGTAATATTATGTGTGAGGCCCATTAATGAGTACAATAATGACCATGTATTGGTTCTGCTTTAATTGTTTTGACGTTTTTGGCGAAAACTTCAATAGTTTGTTACTATTTATTTAGTAAGCAATGAGCCTTATAGTAACCTTGCCGTTTTATGTGGAATATCAACTGGCATTATAAATAATTTGAAACTTGTGTTACGTTTTATTCCGGTAATTTGAGTCTGGTTTATGTAACAAGTATAGTTAGTAGTTACTGAGTATATTAATTTGGTTTGTGAAACCGTGTCATCCGATTGAGCCGCATGTATAAGTGGGACTTGATATAATCATACTGTCTTGTTAATGAAATTGTTATAACCATATTATATTGTTACCCGGTTTATATATGTTTATTATTTTCATGTTAATAAAGAACTAACAATTTCCAATGAGTATTTGTGTAGATATGGATCTCTAACATGTAATTGGAGGATTGGTGATTATTCAAAACAGTTCTAGTAAAAGCCATTAAATTGACGATTACGACAGAACTAGTTTCGAAATAGTTCTTGTAAAACCATTTTCTGATTTTCAGAATTTGGGGCTTACGACAGAACTGGTTGAATTCTGAGATTGTTTTGTGTAAAATCAGATTTATCTGGTGTTTACGGCTGAATAAATCTTTCAGAATTCGATAATCTTTTTCGGGAATGAACTAGAATACTCTTGCAAAATCAGTTTCTTGAAACCATGCGTGGTTATAGAAATTTGGTGTTTGCGAAGGAGGAGTTTTAGTTTCATTTTTCGAAATTAGATTGTGCGTGTTTGTTATTTGAGATAACAAACAGTTTCCTGCGGGAAATGTTCGGAACACAGTGGGTGCTGGAACTGACCAGAACATTGTGGGTGCCAGTGTAACTCCTATTAATTTTGCATGAGTGCATATTAGTGACGGGGGTTACAAATTCGAAATCACCATTATTAAAGACACTAATGTGCTGATATAATGGGTGGTATCCTTATTAATTGTGATGTACTGCAATTTAATTTGGAGGGTTACAAAATTTATAACGGTAATCATTAATGAGATTAATGATGAGTATTTATAACTTCTTATTAATTGTGATTAATCGCAATTTAATTTGGAGAGTTATAAATTATTGTAACGACAGTTATTGTTGACAATTATGGAGAGCTTTATTAGCTAACTACGAATTGCAATGACGAGTCGGTTACTTATTTGGATGAAAGGTTATTTAATAACCAACTTTGTTCATCCAAGAGCAAATAATTTGATGATTAAACAAATTATAAATGGCCGTTGAGTTTTATTTTAATAATAAACAAATATCGGCTAATTTATTATTTGTTAAAATATTATCTTATTAATTTGCTGAAAGAACATTTAATATTTTGTTGAAATTAACATCTTATTTATTTGTTGGAAAAACATTTAATAATTTGTTGAAATAACATATTATTAATTTGTTAGTAAAACATATTGTGAATATGTTGAGCTTGCTATTATTGAGAATAATAATTTAGTAATATTATATTACTATTATTGGGGGAGAACCCCGAGGGTCCCACAAATGTGGGGGTAACCCGTCGATCATGTAGATCGAGAATCTAAACGTACCCAAAAGCGCCTACGGGCGAGTGGGAGAAAACCTAACGGTTCAGTGGTATGGACTTAAAACGTCTGAAATAAATGATATCGTTTCATTTACCACATTGAAATCGATTAAGTTTCTCTATAACAGTGTGCATGTTCTGAGTGAGGATAAAAGGGAATGCACGAACTGTGGCGGCGTTAATGTGTGGAAACGTTTTAAACGTTTGGAAATCCACTAACAAGTGCAAGCATACAAATCTGAATCATGACTAGTGGTTTTGAAACCTAAAGAGCAGTAGCCTTTCGGTAGCCAAAACACTAGGATCAAATTGTGATAAACTTGCTTGTTTGTGGCAATACATGAGTGACTATTTGTTCAAAATGAGCATTTTAGTCGATACTCTTGTGGTCAATAATGACATGTTGAATTATTCAACCAAATCACTGATTTGACATGATATAGTAGGTAATGAAAATATAAAAACTTAAATGTTTTATTTTTCTAAATCTATTATTTAAATTGAAACACAAATATAAGTTTGTGTTTGAAGCAATGTATTGCTAAGTCTTCAGTTCGAAGTTTTCGAACGGAGTACATAACCAAATGGTTCGATGCATTTGAGATGAGTGCAAAACCAAGAAAGGTTTAAAAGATATATCCTCAATTTATTGATGGATGTATTAAACACTGATATGTCTACTTGATGAGAAGTAAAGATAAATCAGTCGAGATATTCATTTAAGTAAGAATGAATGCGAGAATTCTATTGTTGAGGATTAAGGCTTGTCAGAAAACATGTTTAATCATGGGCGTTCTGTTGTGTTAATCTACCAACTTTAATCCAATGATTACGTGTTAATCATTAAATGATAGACTATTTTTGGAAGTGTTAGATATTGTCTAACTAGTTCCGAAATGGTATATTCACATGGATATGAATACATGATCAGTGTGATTGAAACGGTGAATATGAGACACCATTCACATAATTGTGTTGATGGAATGACACCAATCGTTAAAGAACGACTTATTATGCTCTCGAGCAAAATGTAGTTCTTAAACGATGATTATCATGTTGATAAGTTCAGGATTAAACTCTGAATTTGTACGGGAAGTGAGCTTTCCGCAAGCTATGTGTTGAACAAACTATCGCTTAGGAAGTTGGACCAAACAGTCAGAATTATAGAAGGCATGGTGCCTGACTATAAGTTCGTGAAAGTTTGGTGCTACCTAAGAAAGGTCTCAATCTTGTTCCTTGAAGGATTTGGATAAGATCGAAAACGGTAGATTGTGTGTTCATCGGATAAGCACAAAATATAGTGCTGATCGGTTTCTAGTGCATAAGTCAGATGACTTAGGTGCATATAGAGTTCTATGTCCGAGAAGAATATTTTCTAAAAGAGAAGCTTTCCCGTAAAAACTCTAACGCCTGGCGAGTGTGATCAATACGTTGAGGGTTCAAAGCATTACGCTACCCAAGACAAGTGAACACTCAAACGGTGCTGGAAAAATGGGGAAAATGAATCTTTTAAGTAAGATGAAGTTCATCGGCATGGTAAAAGGGTAAGTAATGAAACTTCCTTTGTCCCTTGACCTTCATGAGTGAAGGTGAATCGACGATATTGAAATAATCAATGTTATCCATATAATGTGTATATGGAAAGATCCCATCAACAATGAGGTTGATAGGCAGGTGAGAAATAAAGTCAATTACTTTAAGTAAAACTGACAGTTTTGATAATTTTAATGTCTATACTCTAATCTCTATAAAAAAGGACGCATCATTAATTAATGAGAACATGTGTTTTATAAATGGAGATCTAGAGAATTAGGAACAACCCATTGGGTCGTGGTTCCGTGTAAAGTAAGCCAAGGTGCGAAAACTTGTTAAGTCGTTATATGGACTAAAACAAACACCTAACTTATCATAGGTAGTCTCTTGTGCGTCAAGAACTGCACTAGACCAGTTATAGCCAACTCAGTGAGCAGACTCAGTAGGTTTGCCAATGAGGCTTCTCAGATACATGAGGTATACTGCCAATCATGAACTGCGTTATACGAGATGTCCAAAATGTTTGGAGGGTATTTAGATACCAAGTGTATCTCGAACTTTAACAGTACAAGGTCCATTAGTGGATATGTTTGTACTTAAAGAGGTTGCAGTCTTATGGAAGTCTGTAAAATAGACCTGCATAGTTGGAGAAACTGTAGAGTTAGAATTCATAACGTTGAATTAAGCTACAGAAGAGGCAGATTCGCTGAGAAGTCTTGGGAGGTATTCCAAGTGGCCAAAATCTGTTCCCGTAATAAACGTGTACTGCTGCAGTCAGTCAGTTATTAAACGGGATCAGAATAATTTGTATAATGGAAAGTCCCGACAAAGTCATGACATATTCGTCGGAGACACAAATCCGTAAGAGGAATTGCTAGCAAAAATTGTGGTATCCCTAGACTTTGCAAGGTCTAAGGATAATAATGCGGATCCATATACAAAATGCTTGACTCGTGGAGGAGTTGGAGCATCATCGAGGGAAATGGGGTTTGAAGCCCAATAAATTGGAAACCTTCGCATAGGTAACCCAACCTGAACTGGAAACTTCAGTCTCGGGTTCAATGGGAAACTGAATTGTGCGGGTAACCGAACAAAGCACTCGAGAACATAAGTTCTCAGCCCATTTCTATGATGAAAGAGTGATAGACCTGTACCATTTTAAGGGTGAGCATGAGGCTCTTAATGAATCAAGTATCTCGAAGGTCGAGTGGGGTGAGTCAGGACACCCTTGACTTGAAAATCACCTATAACGAGTGTGTATGGCCGATACTATGTGATGATCTAGGGCTAAATCACTAGAGCACTCGGTTGAATTTGCCAAGGCAGTCCAGGGCCAAATATGGACAACAACCAAAGGGTTTAGTAAGTGATGTAGAGAGGACATTGTGTGAGTATTACCCTGGTATGCACAAACGCTAAAAGGTTCAAGGTTTTAAGGCTACCCAATAGTAGCATATCAGATTTTACATAACTATGGCAGGTTCAAGGCGCGCGCTACCTGTCCTTATGCAGTGAATTCTCGTGGTTCTCTCGATTGCATTTAGTTGCACGTTGCATGTTTTAATCGCATTCATGTGGGGGATTGTTGGAAAAATTAGTAATTTTCATGAAGTGAATGCTTTTAATTAGTGGTTACTAATAAGCTTTATTTCCCCTTTTAATGAGTGTAGTTATTTGTAAAAGGAGTTACAAAATTTGCATGCTTAAAAACTATGGTCTTTGTCCATTTTGTTTTAAGGACTTTTCCATGAAAAACATAACATACATGACATATACATTCACACACATACACATACATACATATAGAGAGAGTACCGCACCACCAACGGCCCGACCGTGGCTCGGTGCCGTTTCCGCGGAGTCACATGTGATAGACGTTGTACCTTGGGAACGAAGTGCCCCATGTAGCCAGAAGCAGAGGTGGCGGGGCAAATATCGTTTAAGGAAAACTGCTTGCAGTTAGCTCGTCTCGGACTTTAGTCCATTTCGGTATCATTTACATTATTTTACGTTAATTCTTGTAATTGATATTTATATATTTGAGGAAACCATTTTCTGTTTATTTGTCCATTTCTTTTCCGTAGAAATTATTGTATTTATTTACAACGTACCCAACAAGATTTTGAGAGAGATTTAAGAGAGAGATGGTGTTTTGAGGTCTGTTTTTTTTTTGTTTATAGGATGTGTTTTTTGGAGTGGATAAAGTAGCTATTATCCCATGTAGTAGGGAAGGCAGAAATTCGGTTTCTAACCCGGACCCTAGCCCAATCCAATCCAGGTCGAATAAAAGTGAAAGCTTACATTTATTTGGGTCCGGTTGAATTTAACTTAAGTTAACATATACATTATCTTACTATTTATACGAGGGAACTTAAAGAAATCTTGAACCTGCCCAATTTTAACCATTTTTTTCAAAAATCAACTTATTCTAATTTATTAATTACTAAAATAACTTAATGCAATTTAAATAAATAAATAAATATTATTTTTTTCCACCCATATCAAAACATCTCCCAAACAAATCATGTATTTTTATATTACTATAACAATAAAACATTATATTTTTACGATATACATCTAATTAATTTTGTAAACTTTTTCAAAATGTTAAATTTATTTGTGCCGGATCATATTTATGCAACTACGTGTCACACACGCAACGCGTGAACTATGATTACTAGTATACACATATACATACACTAGCAAAATCCATACACGTGATGTGTGTGTGATCTAGTATACATACGTGTGCGTAAAACCTTACAAACTAAATAAATTATTATAAAATAAAAAAAATATTTAAGAAAATCTCACCACGGCAAAAAAATAAAAAATAGGCAGGATAATGAAGTGATTTGGATTTATTTAGGTAAGTTTTGCTATTAAATTAACAAAATAACTAGGAGATAGAATAAAAAAAGAGATAATTCCCCGTTAGTCACACTTTTGATATTTTATCCCCAAAAGGTCACATATCAATGTTTCCATTCCCAATAAGTCACACTTTTTTTAAAAATCAACCAAATTACAAAATTGCTATTATTCTAACCTAGAAATTATAATTTCTCTCTCTAAAAATAAAAAATAAAACATATGAAAAAATTAACAATATATTCAAAATAACAAAAATGAGGAAAAATGCATAAAAATAAAAACAAACTTACTTTTTTCATAAAAAATAGCTTATTTAAAAAAAATAGCAAGTTTGTAACTATGTATAGAGAGACATCTATGTTAATCGGAAGATGAATGTTTGTAACTATTTATGTAGCGCTGCTAATAGAGATAGCGGAGAAACTAAGCTAACTTATAAATTCCGGCTCAAGTAAAATCCAGCTGTCACGCTCTCTAAAATTAGGACGAATTTACAATAAAAAAATATCGTTTTTTGATAAATTTTTCCCCATACCACGTTTTTTGTTTGGTAACTTGTGTGTTTTTCCAAAGCCAATGGTACCAAAAATTAAAAAGGAGTAGTGGGAATTATTGTGGGTCGGGTCACTATTTTTATGCGATTTTCTAAAAATATATATTTTTAAACATTGTTTTTTTTACGGGGCAGGTAAGCGTAACTTTGCTTCTTGATTTTAGTACTTTTTATATCTTGGTTTCTTGTTTTTTTCTACCTAAGTGTAATTTTTTTTTCTTTCTGTTCAAATGCTGAAACTTGGACGCGCATTTTTCATTGCTGCAAGTTTTTTTTAAATGTTTGAAAAAAAGTCGAAATTGACCAAAAAGGGTAAAAAGGTAGAAAACAAGCTAAAAAACGAAAAATATTGAGAAACCGATGTAAAATAAAAATAAAAATACGAAGGTACAAAAAAGTTAACAAATTAATAACATCGGCTGTCAAAGCAACAATTACAAAAGCAGGCATGTAAATATTATTACAAGTACACATTGTTTAACAATGCTTGTATATACTTTTTTTGACTTGTAAAAAAAATCTTGTTGAAGGAGCAACTTAGAAAACTTACATCTATAGAATAGCCATGTACTTTCTTTTTCTTCATATTATACAACTCATTAAAGTTGCGTACTTAAAGATAGCTCACTGACTTTCAAATTGGAATCCATAAATCTACATACAACAATTCGTACCAAAACACAAACTATATAAAACAAGCACATACAAGATATATAATTTTGTACAATCTTGCAAAAAATGACCCAACGTTTAAACACGGAATAAAGTAAAAAGAATATACAACAAGAGGCGACTCCACTAGTATTTGTGAAAGAATTAAATGTGTAGGTATAGTTATTGAGACTAGTTACACATATATTATATGTTTGCCATACTAATCTATCTTTTAGTTATTAGGTACTATCTTTTTTCTCTTTTTATTATCCTAATTAATTAGCACCGATCCTTCAAATTGAATGGAAATATGTGAAGTCAATGTGAAATTATATACTCATGAATAAATAGTCATTTTTATTTAAGGAATTAAAGGAATAAACAGTCATTTATGACCATTAACAGTAATACCTTATACTCCCACATGTGACCGACTGACTAGCATGACACCACAGTGATCAACCAAACACATCAACAGGACGAACAAACACGCCATCACGACCAATTCAAATCTTCAAGTCTGTCGGATAGCCAGATTAAACCAACAACCATATGAATAGAACAAAACAACACTTGACCAGATAACAAGAAAGGTGTTTTTTGCGGTCTATTCAATTAAAAAAAAAATGAAGAAAGCAAGAATAACCTGCCTACTTCAGCCTAAAAATAATACTTACTTAAATCTTTCAAAACGTAAGTTGAATATTTCATGCGGTAAGCATTTATGAACCAAACAGGAGAGAAAAGGAATTGAAATACAACAAAATTGATTAGAATGTGAATAGAGCTCCATAAAATACGAAAAGGCAGAAATACTAGATAGAAAGAATTTAAACGAAAAGGCAGTCCCGAATTCAAAAGGATTTTACACATTGATTAGAGCTCTATAATGAAGCATCCCCCGACTATTTCTGAACTATAGTAGATGGATTTATAATCTCACCGGTTATCTCCTTTATTTATTTATATTCAAGAATTTAATTATATGCTCCTCTCTACATTTCGCTGAAGGTAAATGTGTCATATCCATAAACATTCAGCCAGTACGTGTTTCGCCATAGGATAAAGAGCCAAATAAAGAAACCCGACCTTCGTGGGATGAAAATATGACTTGCTGAGGCTAAAAGGTAGAATAACATAGTAAAAAAAAGTACAAGAATATAAAAACTACTACCCGATTTTTCTACCCTTCTGAGCTAGGACCGAATCCTGCTATTCAAATAACAAAGTCAGAACAATTTTAAAAGACAGTTGACTCACAAAATAGAAGAACATAGCGGGGTTCTTCCCACAGGTAATCTATGTTGGTTTGGCGAACCTCATTGGCGATATCAGTTTCTTCCAAAATAGCATATATACTTCAAAAATCAACATCCTGCAGTACACTGGTTTTGTACTTGATTCAATTAGATTAATTCTACATTTTTAATGACAATAATGCTCAAAAGGAAAATGCATTCACATATTGTCGCTGTCACATATTGTCAAATTCTAACCTTTTATAAACAACAGTACTCAAAAGGAAAATGTATTCACATATTGTCTGTCATGTGTACTTTATCGAACTAACATCTTTGTCCCAGCGAGACAAAGGAGGATATTTATACCACTCAAATGGGTAAACTAAGGAGTAAATGACATTTAAACTCAAAAGTGTTAGATCACTGGTATTCCAGTAAAAGATCCTGTCCCGCGGATACCAAATGTTTTATGTAAAATTAACTAAGCCACTCATACCTTTTAGTAATATAACTTTGATAGCTAGTGTCGTGAATAAGAAAATGTATTTTTTGGAACAAGAAAATAAAAGAAATGCAGATTAATCATGTTGGAAACTTTTTGATCCATATAAAACAAAGACTGTAATTTATCTGGTGTGGGGGAAAAAGAGGGCAACTACAACATTATAACAAAAGATACTTCCTCTGTTCCACTCTACAAATGCTATGCAAAACCACGTGCAACTTTAACCGTGTTTAAACATGTAACTAAATTGCCGAAATAAAATTTTAAATTTTTTTTATATAGTTTAAATGTTAAACTATATGATAGAATTTTTTTAAAAATTATTTTGGCGATTTAGTTAAATGTCAAACCCGGTCAAAGTTGCGCATGTTTTCGCATAAAACTTATAAAGTGAGACGGAGGGAGTAGAAGATAAAAAAATTGTAAAATATATGGAAGTGGGGTGGGTACCTAACTCAGAGTCAGCATAACTCGAATTATTTATATACATTATATGAAGTCAAAATAATCCAATCATTTATTTAAAACTCAACTAATAAAAAATAAACATATAAAACTTTCAAAATAAATAAATAAACAAAACGGTAGACGAAGGATATTGATTTATATAGAGATTTTTTTTAAAATTATAAATATAAAGATGTATATATATATATATAATGACCATAGATAGTTTTTTCCTACTTTATGTTTTTATTTAGTTGAGTTTTAAATGAACGATTGGATTATTTTGACTTAATATAATGTATATAAAGAGTTCGAGTCATGTTAACTCTGAGTTAGATATCCCACTTCCAAAATATACATGTTGGTCTAAAAAATATGGTACTCCATTTTATTATTGAAGCATAAAGCTAGACCTTACCAAACGAAAGACAGTAATCAACAATTCATCCTTCATTTACTGAAAGAAATTTTTGGTATCCAACCATCTAGACAGAGAATCTGATAGTTTTCAAGCAACTTCTTGTCCGAAAACTAAAATCTCAATTCCATTAAATAACGGTTAGTAACATATATAAGTTGAACTGCCAAAATATATACCGGAGCTTTAACGTTTTTGAACCTTGCAGACCTTACCAAAAGGGGGACATGGCGAGGGAATGTCAACATCCCCTTGTCCGGGCCCATACCATCCTCAAAACAGTTTATCCGAGCATCTGCCAATCATAATTGATACACCACCCCGGACCTTAAGAGGCCGAGCTGTGTCTATGCCGGCCCAGAGAAGCGTATCAAGTACGCTTCTCCAATTAATGTTGCTGCTCCCTTGGGGGACCCCTCAGCGTTTCATCGACGTGGCCCAATCACAGGCCATCAATTGTGGGTTCTGGATAAGAACTGCACCCTTGTCAGAGTCATAAATGTCCTAACGCCGTCGGATTAGTATTTGACAGTACAGTGATCCAAGGGCTAATATGCTTTGGATAATACTATAAATACCCCCACTAATACTACTTAGAGGAGGACAGAAAAACAGAAAGAGGAAAGATAAAACCGAAACAACCCGGCCTGCTCCATCATACCTTGTTGTACCTGATACCACGCCAAGTAACCGGACTGCCCCCACTCCTTCTTTATCTAAACTATAACCTTTAAATACCTACGTTCCTTTCCACCGTACTGACTTGACCGTCGGAGAGGGAAAGCCTGGAATCAACCCGGGCCCCCTGTTCGTTGCTTGTGCAGGTACGAGAAGAACCCCGTCACCGAAGCTGACTGCATCTATACCGGACCTCTTACTTCCACGGAGCTGACGTGTGCTGTTGAAATAAACCGAGCCTAGGAAGAAAATTAGGCTCGCCAATTGGCGCCGTCTGTGGAAAACGTGTAAAGAACGCGTTAGCTCTAACAACCCGTTTCAGAGAAATAATGTCCGATAATAACCAATACGGTGAATATGGCTCAGTTTCACCTAAAGGGTGAAGCACGGAAGTGGTGGTTGGGGATCGTTGATATTTACGACTTAACCAACATCGACTGGAACGAATTCATCGAATTGTTTAATCGACAGTTTCTTCCCGATTCTTATAAGGATGAAATGAGGAGGCGGTTCGATGAATTATATCAAGGGGGTATGACTGTTCAAGAATACCAGCTAAAGTTTACCTCACTCTCGAGGTATGACCCAGACTCGGCTCTAGGGGGAGCAGAAAAATGCAGGAGATTCATGAAGGGGCTGAACCCGACCATCTCATTGCAATTGGTATCGGCCCGTCATGTCAACTATAATGAGTTGGTAAAATTGGCTCAAGCTGTGGAAGGAGCTCTACTCCATAACAAGAGAATCTTGGAAAAGTCGAAAACCAGAAATGCGCTGAGGGAAGAGAAGAAGCAGACTTGGGATATGGTGAATAACTCGCGTTTTCCACAACAGGGCAGCTGAGAGAGGGGTTTTAATCCACTACCGACAAACATCATGATGAGGGGAGCGTGTTTCCACTGTGGATATGTGAATCATCGACAGCTCGAATGCCCTAGAGTCCAATGTAGGACATGCAACCGAATGGGACATACATCAAGGGTTTGTCCTGGGGGACAAGGAAGAATCGACACCAACCGTCCCTTTAACCAACCTAGGTTGCCACCACCACCACCAAGAAGACCAGAATTTGTGCCACAACACCAATTACCCGGGAACCAAGGGGGAGGGTTTCGAGGTAACCACCAAGGAGGGGGAAACCGTGGGAACTACCGAGGAGGCAATCAAGGCCTGGGAAACCGAGGAAATTATGGGGGAAATCGAAGACCGCAAGGAAACCCACCAATTCAAGCTTGTCTATTTGCCTTGCCACAGTTGCCAAATCAAGGAGATCCGGCAAATGTACAAGGTATGGTTCTTGTGTGCTCATCTTGGGCACATATTCTTTTTGATATGGGAGCTTCGCGTTCTTTTATATCTAGAAGTCTAGTTGAGTCTTTATCGTTAGAAATTGGGGTTCTAGAGAACATGATCGTTGTAGAGACTCCTGTGTGGGGGTCAAGTTGTGTTGGACCGAGTGTGTCAGTCTTGTGAGATGGTGGTCGCGGACCATGTGTTTGTATTTGATTTAGTTGTCATAGAGATGTCAGGATTCGACGTGATACTTGGAATGGACTGGTTGGTTCATTTCAACTCTTTCATCGATTGTGTTCGACGAAAAGTTTTCCTTACAACTTCATCCGGAGATGAGGTGTTCTTTCGTGGAGAAAGGGACGCTACCCTTTCTTCTATTCCTTATTATTCCAAGCGGGTTGTGGGCAACCTGTCTTGTCTTTTGGCTAGTCTCTCGATAGTGGACAATCGGAGCGGACTATTCAAGTGCTAGAGGATATGTTGCGCGCATGTGTGAATGACTTCAAGGGAGGCTGGGAGAGCCATCTACCCTTAGTAGAGTTTGCATATAATAATAGCTTTCAAGCTAGTATTGGTATGGCACCTTTCGAGGCTTTATACGGGCGGCCGTGTAGGTCTCCGGTGTGTTGGACAGAGGTGGGAGAAGCGGAAATGTTAGGACCGTAATTGGTTCAAGAAACGACGGAAAAGATTAAGTTAATTCGACAAAGACTTGAGACGGCCTGAAGTAGGCAAAAGAGTTATACGGATAAGAGGAGGAGACCTTTGGAGTTCGAAAAGGGGGATCAAGTATTTTTGTGAGTTTCGCCAAGGAAGGGGATTATGAGGTTTGGATCTAAAGGGAAGTTGAGCCCGAGATTTATCGGACCATTTGAGATCATGGACCGAGTTGGAGAAGTTGCATATCAGTTGGACTTGCCACCAAAGTTGGCGGGGGTTCACCCGGTGTTCCATGTGTCAATGTTGAAAAAGTATCATCACGACCCTTCACACGTAGTGGACTTTGAGGACATTGAGGTTAGTACGGATGTGACCTACGAAGTGGGACCTATGAGGATTATCGATGTGCAAGAGAAGAAACTTTGAGGAAAAACAATTAGACTGGTAAAGGTGGTTTGGAAACACCATGGGGTCGAGGAGGCAACTTGGGAACGTGAGGATGAGATGAAGAGGAAGTATCCTGACCTCGTGCTTTCTTTAGGTACTTTTGTTTAGATGTTTTCTAATTTCGGGACGAAATTTCTTTATCGGGGAAGGGTTATAACGCCCAGAGTTTGGAGTTTATTTTTGGTTGTAACTGTAACAAACTGATTTTATATATATTTATATACTTATTAAAAGTATATGTATGTAAATATATCAAAGTAAATGTTGCCTAGTAAAACAAAAATAAACAAAAATGGGGTCCATCTTATTTTGTCTCACCGTCTCATCTCCTTATAAACTTGGATATTAGATATATATTGATTGAGATATATACATTTGATACATATACTCACTGGAGAATAAACAGAGAGAGAAATATAAAGCCACCATCTATGTTCTTGCTTTTCTCTCAACTCAATGATCCGTTTTTCAAACCGTTTCTACCGCGGAGTAGCTATCGAAGAGGAGATCGTTCTAAGTTTGATCGCAAGCAGGGTTTAAGTTGAATTCTGAGGCTAAGCATGAGTAGTCCCATCCGTCTGTTTACATGCCCGTTGCAGCCCAAGTATGCAGCTTTTGTGAGCTTCATTCAGGTACCGTTTTGGTACCGAAAGGGGAGTCTTCCTTGTTGTTTTATGTGGGAATTGCTTTCCTGCTTGTGTTTTTCTTCTAATTCTAATTGTTTATAGTAGCTATATATCTCTTGTGGTAGTGGTGCATACTGTTGGTTTGCAGACTTTTAGAGATACTAATTCGGTACTTAAAAAGGGGAGTTAACTATGTATTATTAGACATAAATCGTTATCCTGCTTCTTATGTTGTTTGGTTATTTATAATGTAAATTTAGTCGTTGTTATTATCATATAGTGAACCTGATTGTTTATCGGCCTTCCCAAGTAACTGTCTCGGTATTAGAAGTACCTATAGTAGTAGTAGCTTTATAGCCGAATTCATTGATTAGCTTTGATAAGGTACTGTTTTGGTACATAGAGGGGAGCCCTTTTATGTTGAGTTATTACAGGATTTGGGTTCCTGTTTTTGTTCTATATTTGTTATTTATCACAGTAATATTACTTGTGTATTTAGATGCACAATTGAACCTGACTGGTTAGTAACTTTTTCGAGGTACTGTTTCGGTACGGAAAGGTTGAGTTTTACTCGTTATGATGGCAAGAATATATATGTTTCTTGGTTTGTTTTGCTATTCATTCAAATGTTGAGTATATTTAGTTAGCTATGTGTAGTATTGTACTTGTAGAGTTGTGGTAGTTATTACATAGCTGAAACCGGTTGGCTACGGGCTTTATTAAGGTACTATTACGGTACTCAAAAGGCTTGCGGGTTTTACTCCTGATGGAGGACATGAATTAGTTCATGCATTTTTTCTTTTTCCTTGCGAGCGTGTTCTGATGTAGTTTATAATAATGGAATTATTTGTAGTAATCTTTATAAACTTGAATCACTATAGGGAACTTGTTGAGCTTTTCGACCAAAGCTCGGGTCGGTTCTGAAGCAATATTTGCTTATCATTACATAGTATATTTTCAGAATATTTGATGGTTAATGTGATTGCTAAATATTTCATATCTTGATGTAGTTACAGTAGCTTTTCATTGAGTTTTATACATGTTTTATCATATAACCCATGAACAAAGTGGAATAAGGGGACCGGGTTAATTGAGGTGCGGTGTTGTGCTGTTGTTAGTGTAGTAGAGGAGAGATATAACAAGATGAAAAAATAAGAGATCAAAATACATAAACTTTGCATTACTATTTTCAGTTTGTAGCCACGTTTGTATTGAATTTAGTTGACTCACCATTTGCTTTGTTGTTCCTCTCTTTTTTATTTTATTGTCTTTTATAGCTGGGGTTCCAGATTGGGAGGCCAGTATGTGCTTTCGAGCGGGACTCGAGGTGGAACGGTTTGGCGTGTACGAGGTAGTACAATACTTGAGACCGAGTTGGTGTCGTTTTGTGTATATATATATATATATATATATATATATATATTGTGTAGATGTTCTGAGCTGTTTTCGTGTAATATGTGTTAAATATTGGGTGATCAGAAGTCTTGTTTTTCATTTTTTTTTTCATTAATTTCTTTTAAAACCGCGTCCCGGGTTTTCTGTAAAAATCGGGGCATGACAGTAACGCCTAGAGTTTACGGAGTTGTTGAATTGCCTTTTATTATGTTTGACATTGCATATAGGTGTTTACCTTATTTGAGATTCTTACGTGTTGTTCATGTATTTGAGTTATGGAGTTGTTACGGGTTGTGAACCCTGCGAATTTTATTTCTTGAATTATGTCACGAATTGTACGTTTAAAATTTTTATGGCCTTGTTTATATAAGTTTATCATTTCTGGGTATAGTTGTTTAGAGAGGAAATTTCGGGACGAAATTCTTTTAAGAAGGGTTAGTTGTAACATCCCGTATTTTTATAAGTGATTTTAATTAGGAATTAATTTATCCAAAAACGTTTTATGCAAATTTTACCAAAAACCGGTCACTCGACTAATTTTTAACCAAAAACCGAAACTCTTCCGAAAAACTTTATTTTAAAAACCTGTTACTAATTTTATAAACAAAAAGGACCCAATAGATTTGTTTCTAAAGATTTGTTATTTTTGAGTAGTAAAACAATATTTTTGGATTAAGAGTTAACTTTTAAAACTTTTGGGGACCAAATAGTTCGCTTCCACAAACTTTCTCAAAACTGTTTTTACATCTTCAAATCAGCCCACTTCTTTTAAAACAGTTACCTAAAACAAGAGAGAACAAGAGAGAAAAAGAGAAAAAAGAGAGAAAAGAGAGAAAAAGAAAAGAAGAAGAAGAAGAAGAAGAAGAAGAAGAAGAAGAAGAGGAAACAACCATTAGCGGGTTCTTACCGGAAGCATCTCCTCTACGCTCTAAGATAACGGGGGTTATCCATTGCGACTAGACGAGGGTGTATGTTAGGATTTGGTTTTGCGTTTATTATAAATTGGGGGTTTTTGCCTTTTATATTAATTATGTTCTTAGATTGTTAATTGGGGTTTATTTGTTGTATTTTTAATTCCATTATTTGAATTGTAGAAGTTGAGACTTAAGACATATTAATTTCGAATTAATGAGATTATGGATGAGTTTGCATGATTTATGAGTTGATTATGTGATTATATAGTTGTTGATGAAATTGGGTAAATTTATGTTAAATAAAGATGAATTGTGGTTTATGCATACAAGGTGTTTGTTAAAATGTCTGAATGAGATTTTATGTTGTTGGAGTGTTTGTCTAGTTGTGAATCTATCACCTATGATTATGGGTTATGTTGATTACGTTAGAGTGACGTATGAGAATGTGATAATTGAATGGTTTTATATTATTAGCCGAGGCTTTGTGATTTAGATTAGTGGCAATGGTCTATGTCTCTCCCTAATTCCGGGGAGATAAGACGGCCGAGGGGATAGGCAATGACTCGTCTTACGGACTGGGGCGAGTGGCGTGAGAGGTCCCAGTGTGCACTATATTTATTTTATTATTAGCAATGGTCTATGTCTCTCCCAAATTCCGGGGACATAAGGCCGAATGGATAGGGAATGACTCGTCTTACGGACTGGGACGAGTGGCGTGAGAGGTCCAAGTGCTCACTATAAATCTATTTTTATGTTAGCAATGGTCTATGTCTCTCCCAAATTCCGGGGACATAAGACGGCCGAAGGGATAGGGAATGACCTACCTTACAGACTGGGGTAGGTGGCGTGAGAGGTCCATGTATGCTATTGATGTGTGTTGAAGTTATTTAATTTATCTCGTTGTAGGATGTTATTATATTTCTGTTTATATGTTGATTATCGTAGTTGTTGTTTGTGAGTTCTTGCATTTATGGGATGGAGTGACGGTATTTTGTGGTGCCGTCCCGTCTATATATGTGCGTGAGACTCACCGTTACAGTTTTGTCTTTCACGTACAACTTAGGTTGATGCGTTGGATAGGAGCATTAGCGAGGTAGCGCATGGGTTTGGGCTTCTTTAATCGTTTTATTTTTTTAGACTATTTTTCGAGATTTTAGCCTACGGGCAAGTTACATTTGTTTATTTCTTTTTAAAACCATTTTGTCTTGTAGCCGCGTTTGGCAAACACTTTTATTTTTTGATTAATTGTTCCTATAACTCTCAAGTGTTTTCTTTTAAAATTTTAATTTTGTACCAACAGAGTTCATTATCCTTTTATTTAAAAAGGTCATGCCTTGATATCCGTGTCTTACGGATTTTGGGGCGTGACACTAAACCCTAAAACCAAAACCCTAAACCCTAAACCCTAAACCATACAAATATAAATAAAATGTCGAAAAACAAAAAAGTCGGTAAAACCCGTGTACTAGTAGCCATAAATCCAAGAAAAAAATGAGTAATATTCCCTACATATGAAAGAACATTACCTAAACCCTAAAACTGAAACCCTAAACCCTAAAACCTAAACCATACAAATATAAATAAAATGTCAAAAAACAAAAAAGTCGGTAAAACCCGTGTATTATTAGCCATAAATCCAAGAAAAAAAAATGAGGAATATTCCCTACATATGCAAGAACATTACCTAAACCCTAAACTAGAAACCCTAAACCCTATAAATATAAATAAAATGTCGTAAAACAAAAAAAGTCGGTTAAAACCGTTTACTATAGGCCATAAATCCAAGAAAAAAAATGAGGAATATTCTCTACATATGCAAGAACATTACCTAAACCCTAAACCGTAAAACCAAAACCCTAAACCCTAAACCATACAAATATAAATAAAATGTCGAAAAACAAAAAAGTCGGTAAAACCCGTGTACTAGTAGCCATAAATCCAAGAAAAAAATGAAGAATATTCCCTACATATGCAAGAACATTACCTAAACCCTCAACCTAAAACCCTAAACCCTAAAACAAAAACCCTATACCCTAAACCATACAAATATAAATAAAATGTCGAAAAACAAAAAAGTCAGTAAAACCCGTGTAGTAGTGGCCATAAATCTTAGAAAAAAAATGAGGAATATTCCCTAGATATGCAAGAACATTGGCTAAACCCAAAGCCTGAAACCCTAAACCCTAATCCCTAAACCATACAAATATAAATAAAATGTCGAAAAACAAAAAAGTCGGTAAAACTCGTGTATTATTGGCCATAAATCCAAGAAAAAAATAAGGAATATTCTCTACATATGCAAGAACATTACCAAAACGCTAAACCTAAAACCCTAAACCCTAAATCCTAAAACCTAAACCATAAACCCTAAACCATAGAAATATAAATAAAATGTCAAAAAACAAAAAAGTCGGTAAAAACAGTGTACTATAGGCAATAAATCCAAGAAAAAAAAATGAGGAATATTCCCTATATATGCAAGAACATTACCTAAACCCTAAACCTAAAACCCTAAACCCTAAAACCAAAACCCTATACCCTAAACCATACTCATATACATAAAATGTCGAAAAACAAAAAAGTCGGTAAAACCCGTGTACTATTGGCCATAAATCCGAGAAAAAAAATGAGGAATATTCCCTACATATGCAAGAACATTACCTAAACCCTAAACCTGAAACCCTAAACCCTAAAACCTAAACCCTAAACCGAAAACCATACAAATATAAATAAAATGTCAAAAAACAAAAAAAGTCGGTAAAAACCGTGTACTGGCCATAAATCCAAGAAAAAAAATAAGGAATATTCCCTACATATGCAAGAACATTACCTAAACCCTAAACCTAAAACCCTAAACCCTAAAACCAAAACCCTAAACCCTATAAATATAAATAAAATGTCGAAAAACAAAAAAGTCGGTAAATCCCGTGTACAAGTAGATATAAATCCAAGACAAAAATGAGTAATATACCCTTACATATGCAAGAACATTAACTAAACCCTAAAACCTAAACCATACAAATATAAATAAAATGTCGAAAAACAAAAAAGTCGGTAATACCCGTGTATTATTAGCCATAAATCCAAGAAAAAAAATGAGGAATATTCCCTACATATGCAAGAACATTACCTAAACCCTAAACCTGAAACCCTAAACCCTAAACCCTAAAACCTAAACCCTAAACCCTAAAACCTAAAACCTATAAATATAAATAAAATGTCGAAAAATAAAAAAAGTAGGTAAAAACCGTGTACTATAGGCCATAAATCCAAGAAAAAAAATGAGGAATATTCCCTACATATGCAAGAACATTACCTAAAACCTAAACCTATAACCCTAAACCCTAAACCCTAAAACCCCAAATCCTAAACCCTAAACCATACAAATATAAATAAAATGTCGAAAATTAAAAAAGTCGGTAAAACCCGTGTACTAGTGGTCATAAATCCAAGAAAAAAAAAAGAGTAATATTCCCTACATATGCAAGAACATTACCTAAACCCTAAACCTGAAACTCTAAAACCTAATCCACACAAATATAAATAAAATGTCGAAAAGCAAAAAAGTCGGTAATACCCGTGTATTATTAGCCATAAATACAAGAAAAAAAATGAGGAATATTCCCTACATATGCAAGAACATTACCTAAACCAGAAACCCTAAAACCTATAAATATAAATAAAATGTCAAAAATAAAAAAAGTCGGTAAAAACCGTGTACTATAGGCCATTGTTGAACTTAGAGTTCAATAATTAATTTTGATTATAACTTTAATTATGTTTTTAATGATTTTACGGTTTTACGATTTCGATGATATAATGCTTGTCTTTTACAAAAGAAGAAAATGTAAATTTCAGAATGCCAGAAAGATAGAGCACAGAAAAACGAAGCCACAGGATCAAGCGGAACCAGAATCGAAGCTAAAACGAAGGAGTTATGGGCATTCGAAGAATAGCGAGAAAACCGAGAACTGCCAGAAGAACACGACCGATCGACTGGACAAAAACGACCGATCGTTTTTGGTCCAAATTCTTCCAGTGAGCAGGTCGAAAAAACGACCGATCGTTTCTCAGAAATGACCGATCGTTTTCTGAAAACGACCGATCGACTGTAGAAAACGACCGATCGTTTTCTACAGATTTCGAAAACAGCTTTTCAGCTTTTTCTGGAAAACAGCTTAAAACCTCTGAAAAATAGCCTCAACCACTTACAACGGTCGTAACACAGAAAAACAGACTTTGTGACCATATATACCTCAAAAATCTTTCTTCAAAAATAACAATCCATTATCCTAAAACCTCTCTTAATCAAAACCCAAATTATCACCATTTTGGTGAAAATATTCGAAAAAGAGGAAATTAAGAAGAAAGCGATTCAAGCTCGAACAACAACAAAGACTCACCAATTAGCTTATTTAGAAGCAAATAGAATAGTGAGTGTAGTTACATTTTTGTAACAAAATTGTAACGAGTATTTTATAAACTCATTTTTGTGAGCGAGTGATCGGGTAGAGGCTTTGTAAGCAAGTGAAGCTTAAAAGCTCTAGGTCTTTCATTTCGGGACACTCATAAAGTGAGGGGGAGCTTAATCGGTCGATTAGCTCATTAGGATTGTAATATCCGGGAAAAGAATTTTTAGTGAAATACTCGGTAGTACCGAGGAGAGGACGTAGGCGTGTTTTGTCGAACCTCTATAAATCACGGTGTCATCTTCTTCCCTTAAACTTTTATTTTCCGCAAATATTTATTCTTGCTTGCTTGCGTTTGAATTTATTAACGATTATTAACGTTTAAGCTTAGAATTGCGTAAGTTGGGGTGTTAGTTGCACTTAAGTTTTAATTAGGCGAAAATCGCCATAAACCTTATTCACCCCCCCCCCCTCTAAGTTTTAGCCGCATCCGGGCCAACAATTGGTATCAGAGCTGAGGCTCTTGTATATAGGAATCTAATGATTTAGAGTTAAGATCCCGATGGCTAATATACTAAATTTCGCATCCGGCATAGCCTCATCACCCAATACTCCACCATATTTTGATGGTATAAATTTTTCTTATTGGAATGATAGGATGAGCATGTTTTTACAAAGTTATAATGTTAAACTTTGGATGACCATTAAAGTAGGATATTCCGCACCTATATCCGAAATTAGCGAGAACCCAATCCCCGTAGAGAACCTAGATAACGCTCAACTAGAAGCCTACTCTACGAACGCCAAAGCGATGTATGCTATTGTTTGTGCCGTTTCTCCTAACGAGTATAACAAAATTTACGCTTGTAAAACCGCTAAGGGTATGTGGGATAAGCTAGTAGTAATGCATGAAGGGACTAACCAAGTTAAGGATTGCAAACTCCAACTATTAGTTCATGACTACGAGCTTTTTAAAATGAGCGAGGGTGAAACTATTTCCGATATGCTTGCTAGATTTACTACTATTACTAACGGATTAACATCTCTTGGTAAGCATTTATCTTGTAAGGAAATGGTCTCAAAGGTGATTCGTAGCTTACCAAAATAATGGGAACCAAAGGTCACCGCAATTCAAGAGGCGCACGACATGAATACATACTCTCTCGATGCATTGACGGGTTCACTCATTACTCACGAGATCACCCTCAATAGTCACAAGCCAATCTCAAAAAGGAAGGAGATAGCTTTCAAAGGAACAACTTGTGACGAAAGCAATGAGCTATCCAATGACGACAAAGATTCAATGCAAATCATTCGAATCGTCAAAGAAATACTCAAGCTAAAAGACCACCGCAAACATAAAGGTAAATCGTCAAATAATTCAATTTATTCTAACGATTTTGTTTGCTATACTTGTGGTAAGGAAGGACATATGGCAAGAGATTGCCTTAAGAATCGCAAGAGCAAAGGAAAGAAGAAGATATCCGCTTCAAGCTCTAGCGATAGCTCCGACCAAGATGAAGTCGCTCATCTTGGCTGCTATATGGCCATGGAAGACAACAATGAGCCTAACCAATCGTCTTCAAGCAAAAGTGACAACTCAAGCGAAAGTGAAGCCGATGAGGTAAATGATCTATCTTATGATGAATTACTTCATATGTGCGATATTTATTCTAAAAAGCTTCCTAAACTTTCGGAAAAGCTTGACTCTCTTAAAAGGATAAATTCTTCTCTCAATGAAGAAATAAGATCCTTGAAAAGAGATAAAATTGAAAATGAGTCTATTCCGACATCGTCACTCTCTTTACATGATATAGATGACGAAAAGGAAGACTTAAAAGATAAAAACAAGTTTTTAAAAACCGAAAATGACTCTTTGAAAAATAAAAGCGATGAGCTTGTCATTGCGGTAAAGAAACTCGAGTTAACAATCTCAAAGTTTTCCAAAGGGAAAACCGTGTTGGACGAAATTTTGAGTTGTCAAAAAGATGTCAATGATAAAAGCGGTTTGGGTTTCGATTCCAACTCTATTGGCTCAAGCACAACCCGCCTTGTCAAATCTTCTAGCTTGTCTACAACTCCTATTCCGCCTATACAAAAGGTTGTTTTTACACTAGGAAACACTTCAAGAGTTTTGCCAAACTCTTGCAATGATAGAGGTTTTCAAACCAAAACCGCTCATCAAACTTCTAAAACTTCCTACAAAAAATTGCATAGTTCTCGTTATGCGAAAAAGTTTATTCATTGCATACATTGTAGTAGAAGTGAACATAATTCTTCTAAATGCCCAAATCGCTTTCATGTTAGGAGAAGCGATTTGAAATGGGTAGTAAAGACCCGAGCCACTAACAATGTCGGACCCAAAAGAAATTGGGGACCAAAGGACAAAACTTGTGTTGTAGGTATCTCCATCCAAAAGGAGAAAATAAACAAATGGTTGGCAACACCGGCAAAAGTCGTGGAAGTCAAGAAGATCGACTCCACCATCAAGAATGAAGTGCCGTTGATCGACAAAGGTGGAAGGCATACCAACAAATGGTACCACCTATTTGGAATCGGCAACGCTCAATGCAAATACCATTAGCAAGCGGACTCAACATCACATATTCGGTATACTCTAATCTATAATATCTACATATATGTGATTAGTTGGGTAATATGCATAATAATAACATTTTTCACGTCTTGGTTTTTCGTTGAAAACCCTCCAAATATGGGGTTCCACATTAACCCCATATTTTTTATTGCATTTTGATAATGCCAAAGGGGGAGAAAAATGATATTTGTGGTAAATGTGTTTTAGTTAAAATGGAGGAGATATTATTTTTCTTGTAAAATCATCATTAGTTTTTCATAATCAAAATGGGGGAGATTGTTGAACTTAGAGTTCAATAATTAATTTTGATTATAACTTTAATTATGTTTTTAATGATTTTACGGTTTTACGATTTCGATGATATAATGCTTGTCTTTTCCAAAAGAAGAAAATGTAAATTTCAGAATGCCAGAGAGATAGAGCGTAGAAAAACGAAGCCATAGGTTCAAGCGGAACCAGAATCGGAGCTAAAACGAAGGAGTTATGGGCATTCGAAGAATAGCGAGAAAATCGAGAACTGCCAGAAGAACAGGACCGATCGACTGGACAAAAACGACCGATCGTTTTTTGTCCAAATTCTTCCAGTGAGCAGGTCGAAAAAACGACCGATCGTTTCTCAGAAACGACCGATCGTTTTCTGAAAACGACCGATCGTTTTCTACAGATTTCGAAAACAGCTTTTCATCTTTTTCTGGAAAACAGCTTAAAACCTCTGAAAAATAGCCTCAACCACTTCCAACGGTCATAACACAGAAAAACAGACTTTGTGACCATATATACCTCAAAAATCTTTCTTCAAAAATAACAATCCATTATCCTAAAACCTCTCTTAATCAAAACCCAAATTATCACCATTTTGGTGAAAATATTCGAAAAAGAGGAAATTAAGAAGAAAGCGATTCAAGCTCGAACAACAACAAAGACTCACCAATTAGCTTATTTATAAGCAAATAGAATAGTGAGTGTAGTTACATTTTTGTAACAAAATTGTAACGAGTATTTATTAAACTCATTTTTGTGAGCGAGTGATCGGGTAGAGGCTTTGTAAGCAAGTGAAGCTTAAAAGCTCTAGGTCTTTCATTTCGGGACACTCATAAAGTGAGGGGGAGCTTAATCGGTCGATTAGCTTATTAGGATTGTAATATCCGGGAAAAGAATTTTTAGTGAAATACTCGGTAGTACCGATGAGAGGACGTAGGCGCGTTTTGCCGAACCTCTATAAATGACGGTGTCATCTTCTTCCCTTAAACTTTTATTTTCCGCAAATATTTATTCTTGCTTGCTTGCGTTTGAATTTATTAAAGATTATTAACGCTTAAGCTTAGAATTGCGTAAGTTGGGGTGTTAGTTGCACTTAAGTTTTAATTAGGCGAAAATCGCCATAAAAATTTGAAAGCAAAAAATTAGTTGGGGTGTTGGAAGCAAAAAAATTTGAAAGTCAAAAATTCATCAAAATTTCATGAAATTTTCAGTTTCTCAGAAACTCTTCAAAATCAACAAAAGTGTGTTATTGGCCATAAAAACCACTTAGAAGCAAAAAAATTTGACAAATTTGAAAGTTGCTAAAATCATCAAAATTTCGTAGAATTTTCATGTTCTCAGAAACTCTTCAAAATCAACAAAAGTGTGTTATAGGCCATAAAAACCACTTGGAAGCAAAAAAATTTGAAAGTAAAAAATTCATCAAAATTTCATGAAATTTTAAGTTTCTCATAAACTTTTCAAAATCAACAAAAGTGTGTTTTAGGCCATAAAAACCAATTGGAAGCAAAAAAATTTGAAAGTCAAAAATTCATCAAAATTTCATGAAATTTTAACTTTCTCAGAAACTATTCAAAATCAACCAAAGTGTGTTTTAGGCCATAAAAACCACTTGGAAGCAAAAAAATTTGAAAGTCAAAAATTCATGAAATTTTCAGTTTCTCAGAAACTCTTCAAAATCAACAAAAATGTGTTATAGGCCATAAAACCACTTGGAAGCAAAAAAATTTGAGAAATTTGGAAGTTGCTAAAATCATCAAAATTTCGTAGATTTTTCATGTTCTCAGAAACTCTTCAAAATCAACAAAAGTGTGTTATAGGCCATAAAAACCACTTGGAAGCAAAAAAATTTGAAAGTCAAAAATTCATCAAAATTTCATGAAATTTTCAGTTTCTCAGAAACTCTTCAAAATCAACAAAAGTGTGTTTTAGGCCATAAAAACCACTTGGAAGCAAAAAAAATTGAAAGTCAAAAATTCATCAAAATTTCATGAAATTTTAAGTTTCTCAGAAACAATTCAAAATCAACAAAAATGTGTTTTAGACCATAAAAACCACTTGGAAGCAAAAAAATTTGAAAGTAAAAAATTCATCCAAATTTCATGAAATTTTAAGTTTCTCAGAAACTCTTCAAAATCAACAATAGTGTGTTTTAGGCCATAAAAAACACTTGGAAGCAAAAAAAAATTTGAAAGTCAAAAATTCATCAAAAATTCATGAAATTTTCAGTTTCTCAGAAACTCTTCAAAATCAACAAAAGTGTGTTATAGGCCATAAAAACCACTTGGAAGCAAAAAAATTTGAAAGTAAAAAATTCATCAAAATTTCATGAAATTTTAAGTTTCTCAGAAACTATTCAAAATCAACAAAAGTGTGTTTTAGGCCATAAAAACCACTTGGAAGCAAAAAAATTTGAAAGTCAAAAATTCATCAAAATTTCATGAAATTTTCAGTTTCTCAGAAACTCTTCAAAATCAACAAAAGTGTGTTATAGGCCATAAAAACCACTTGGAAGCAAAAAAATTTGAGAAATTTGAAAGTTGCTAAAATCATCAAAATTTCGTAGAATTTTCATGTTCTCAGAAACTCTTCAAAATCAACAAAAGTGTGTTATAGGCCATAAAAACCACTTGGAAGCAAAAAAATTTGAGAAATTTAAAAGTTGTTAAAATCATCAAAATTTCGTAGAATTTTCATGTTCTCAGAAACTCTTCAAAATCAACAAAAGTGTGTTATAGGCCATAAAAACCACTTGGAAGCAAAAGAATTTGAGAAATTTGAAAGTTGCTAAAATCATCAAAATTTCGTAGAATTTTCATGTTCTCAGAAACTCTTCAAAATCAACAAAAGTGTGTTATAGGCCATAAAAACCACTTGGAAGCAAAAAAATTTGAAAGTCAAAAATTCATCAAAATTTCATGAAATTTTAAGTTTATCAGAAACTCTTCAAAATCAACAAAAGTGTGTTTTAGGCCATAAAAACCACTTGGAAGCAAAAAAATTTGAAAGTCAAAAATTCATCAAAATTTCATGAAATTTTCAGTTTCTCAGAAACTCTTCAAAATCAACAAAAGTGTGTTTTAGGCCATAAAAACCACTTGGAAGCAAAAAAATTTGAGAAATTTGAAAGTTACTAAAATCATCAAAATTTCGTAGAATTTTCATGTTCTCAGAAACTCTTCAAAATCAACAATAGTGTGTTTTAGGCCATAAAAACCACTTGGAAGCAAAAAAATTTGAAAGTAAAAAATTCATCAAAATTACATGAAATTTTAAGTTTCTCAGAAACTCTTCAAAATCAACAAAAGTGTGTTTTAGGCCATAAAAACCACTTGGACGCAAAAAAATTTGAAAGTCAAAAATTCATCAAAATTTCATGAAATTTTTAGTTTCTCAGAAACTCTTCAAAATCAACAAAAGTGTGTTTTAGGCCATAAAACCACTTGGAAGCAAAAAAATTTGAAAGTCAAAAATTCATCAAAATTTCATGAAATTTTCAGTTTCTCAGAAACTATTCAAAATCAATAAAAGTGTGTTTTAGGCCATAAAAACCAAATGGACGCAAAAAAATTTGAAAGTAAAAAATTCATCAAAATTACATGAAATTTTAAGTTTCTCAGAAACTCTTCAAAATCAACAATAGTGTGTTTTAGGCCATAAAAACCACTTGGACGCAAAAAAATTTGAAAGTAAAAAATTCATCAAAATTTCATGAAATTTTCAGTTTCTCAGAAACTCTTCAAAATCAACAAAAGTGTGTTTTAGGCCATAAAAACCACTTGGACGCAAAAAAATTTGAAAGTCAAAAATTCATCAAAATTTCATGAAATTTTCAGTTTCTCAGAAACTCTTCAAAATCAACAAAAGTGTGTTATAGGCCATAAAAACAACTTGGAAGCAAAAAAATTTGAGAAATTTGAAAGTTGCTAAAATCATCAAAATTTCGTAGAATTTTCATGTTCTCAGAAACTCTTCAAAATCAACAAAAGTGTGTTATAGGCCATAAAATCACTTGGAAGCAAAAAAATTTGAAAGTCAAAAATTCATCAAAATTTCATGAAATTTTAAGTTTCTCAGAAACTCTTCAAAATCAACAAAAGTGTGTTTTAGGCCATAAAAACCACTTGGAAGCAAAAAAATTTGAAAGTCAAAAATTCATCAAAATTTCATGAAATTTTCAGTTTCTCAGAAACTATTCAAAATCAACAAAAGTGTGTTTTAGGCCATAAAACCACTTGGAAGCAAAAAAATTTGAAAGTCAAAAATTCATCAAAATTTCATGAAATTTTAAGTTTCTCAGAAACTCTTCAAAATCAACAATAGTGTGTTTTAGGCCATAAAAACCACTTGGACGCAAAAAAATTTGAAAGTAAAAAATTCATCAAAATTACATGAAATTTTAAGTTTCTCAGAAACTCTTCAAAATCAACAAAAGTGCGTTTTAGGCCATAAAAACCACTTGGAAGCAAAAAAATTTGAAAGTCAAAAATTCATCAAAATTTCATGAAATTTTAAGTTTCTCAGAAACTCTTCAAAATCAACAAAAGTGCGTTTTAGGCCATAAAAACCACTTGGAAGCAAAAAAATTTGAGAAATTTGAAAGTTGCTAAAATCATCAAAATTTCGTAGAATTTTCATGTTCTCAGAAACTCTTCAAAATCAACAAAAGTGTGTTATAGGCCATAAAAACCACTTGGAAGCAAAAAAATTTGAGAAATTTGAAAGTTGCTAAAATCATCAAAATTTCGTAGAATTTTCATGTTATCAGAAACTCTTCGAAATCAACAAAAGTGTGTTGCCATAAAAACCACTTGGAAGCAAAAAAATTTGAAATCAAAAATTCATCAAAATTTCATGAAATTTTAAGTTTCTCAGAAACTCTTCAAAATCAACAAAAGTGTGTTTTAGGCCATAAAAACCACTTGGAAGCAAAAAAATTTGAAAGTAAAAAATTCATCAAAATTACATGAAATTTTAAGTTTCTCAGAAACTATTCAAAATCAACAAAAGTGTGTTTTAGGCCATAAAAACCACTTGGACGCAAAAAAATTTGAAAGTAAAAAATTCATCAAAATTACATGAAATTTTAAGTTTCTCAGAAACTCTTCAAAATCAACAATAGTGTGTTTTAGGCCATAAAAACTACTTGGAAGCAAAAAAATTTGAAAGTCAAAATTTCATCAAAATTTCATGAAATTTCCAGTTTCTCAGAAACTATTCAAAATCAACAAAAGTGTGTTTTAGGCCATAAGAACCACTTGGAAGCAAAAAAATTTGAGAGTAAAAAATTCATCAAAAATTCATGAAATTTTCAGTTTCTCAGAAACTCTTCAAAATCAACAAAAGTGTGTTTTAGGCCATAAAAACCACTTGTAAGCAAAAAAATTTGAAAGTCAAAAATTCATCAAAATTTCATGAAATTTTCAGTTTCTCAGAAACTCTTCAAAATCAACAAAAGTGTGTTTTAGGCCATAAAAACCACTTGGAAGCAAAAAAATTTGAAAGTAAAAAATTCATCAAAAATTCATTAAATTTTCAGTTTCTCAGAAACTCTTCAAAATCAACAAAAGTGTGTTTTAGGCCATAAAAACCACTTGTAAGCAAAAAAATTTGAAAGTCAAAAATTCATCAAAATTTCATGAAATTTTAAGTTTCTCAGAAACTCTTCAAAATCAACAAAAGTGTGTTTTAGGCCATAAAAACCACTTGGAAGCAAAAAAATTTGAAAGTAAAAAATTCATCAAAAATTCATTAAATTTTCAGTTTCTCAGAAACTCTTCAAAATCAACAAAAGTGTGTTATAGGCCATAAAAACCACTTGGAAGCAAAAAAATTTGAAAGTAAAAAATTCATTAAAATTTCATAAAATTTTCAGTTTCTCAGAAACTCTTCAAAATCAACAAAAGTGTGTTTTAGGCCATAAAAACCACTTGTAAGCAAAAAAATTTGAAAGTCAAAAATTCATCAAAATTTCATGAAATTTTCAGTTTCTCAGAAACTCTTCAAAATCAACAAAAGTGTGTTTTAGGCCATAAAAACCACTTGGAAGCAAAAAAATTTGAGAGTAAAAAATTCATCAAAAATTCATGAAATTTTCAGTTTCTCAGAAACTCTTCAAAATCAACAAAAGTGTGTTATAGGCCATAAAAACCACTTGGAAGCAAAAAAATTTGAAAGTCAAAAATTCATTAAAATTTCATGAAATTTTAAGTTTCTCAGAAACTCTTCAAAATCAACAAAAGTGTGTTTTAGGCCATAAAAACCACTTGGAAGCAAAAAAATTTGAAAGTCAAAAATTCATCAAAATTTCATGAAATTTTCAGTTTCTCAGAAACTCTTCAAAATCAACAAAAGTGTGTTTTAGGCCATAAAAACCACTTGGAAGCAAAAAAATTTGAAAGTAAAAAATTCATCAAAAATTCATGAAATTTTCAGTTTCTCAGAAACTCTTCAAAATCAACAAAAGTGTGTTATAGGCCATAAAAACCACTTGGAAGCAAAAAAATTTGAAAGTAAAAAATTCATCAAAATTTCATGAAATTTTCCGTTTCTCAGAAACTATTCAAAATCAACAAAAGTGTGTTTTAGGCCATAAAAACCACTTGGAAGCAAAAAAATTTGAAAGTCAAAAATTCATCAAAATTTCATGAAATTTTAAGTTTCTCAGAAACTCTTCAAAATCAACAAAAGTGTGTTTTAAGCCATAAAAACCACTTGGACGCAAAAAAATTTGAAAGTAAAAAAATTCATCAAAATTTCATGAAATTTTAAGTTTCTCAGAAACTCTTCAAAATCAACAATAGTGTGTTTTAGGCCATAAAAACCACTTGGAAGCAAAAAAATTTGAAAGTAAAAAATTCATCAAAAATTCATGAAATTTTCAGTTTCTCAGAAACTCTTCAAAATCAACAAAAGTGTGTTATAGGCCATAAAAACCACTTGGAAGCAAAAAAATTTGAGAGTAAAAAATTCATTAAAATTCATGAAATTTTCAGTTTCTCAGAAACTCTTCAAAATCAACAAAAGTGTGTTTTAGGCCATAAAAACCACTTGGAAGCAAAAAAATTTGAAAGTCAAAAATTCATCAAAATTTCATGAAATTTTAAGTTTCTCAGAAACTCTTCAAAATCAACAAAAGTGTGTTTTAGGCCATAAAAACCACTTGGAAACAAAAAAATTTGAAAGTCAAAAATTCATCAAAATTTCATGAAATTTTAAGTTTCTCAGAAACTATTCAAAATCAACAAAAGTGTGTTTTAGGCCATAAAAACCACTTGGACGCAAAAAAATTTGAAAGTCAAAAATTCATCAAAATTTCATGAAATTTTAAGTTTCTCAGAAACTCTTCAAAATCAACAAAAGTGTGTTTTAAGCCATAAAAACCACTTGGACGCAAAAAAATTTGAAAGTAAAAAATTCATCAAAATTTCATGAAATTTTCAGTTTCTCAGAAACTCTTCAAAATCAACAATAGTGTGTTTTAGGCCATAAAAACCACTTGGAAGCAAAAAAAAATTTGAAAGTCAAAAATTCATCAAAATTTCATGAAATTTTCAGTTTCTCAGAAACTCTTCAAAATCAACAAAAGTGTGTTTTAGGCCATAAAAACCACTTGTAAGCAAAAAAATTTGAAAGTCAAAAATTCATCAAAATTTCATGAAATTTTAAGTTTCTCAGAAACTCTTCAAAATCAACAAAAGTGTGTTTTAAGCCATAAAAACCACTTGGACGCAAAAAAATTTGAAAGTCAAAAATTCATCAAAATTTCATGAAATTTTCAGTTTCTCAGAAACTCTTCAAAATCAACAATAGTGTGTTTTAGGCCATAAAAACCACTTGGAAGCAAAAAAAAATTTGAAAGTCAAAAATTCATCAAAATTTCATGAAATTTTCAGTTTCTCAGAAACTCTTCAAAATCAACAAAAGTGTGTTTTAGGCCATAAAAACCACTTATAAGCAAAAAAATTTGAAAGTCAAAAATTCATCAAAATTTCATGAAATTTTAAGTTTCTCAGAAACTCTTCAAAATCAACAAAAGTGTGTTTTAGGCCATAAAAACCACTTGGAAGCAAAAAAATTTGAAAGTCAAAAATTCATCAAAATTTCATGAAATTTTCAGTTTCTCAGAAACTCTTCAAAATCAACAAAAGTGTGTTTTAGGCCATAAAAACCACTTGGAAGGAAAAAAATTTGAAAGTAAAAAATTCATCAAAATTTCATGAAATTTTAAGTTTCTCAGAAACTCTTCAAAATCAACAAAAGTGTGTTTTAGGCCATAAAAACCACTTGGAAGGAAAAAAATTTGAAAGTAAAAAATTCATCAAAAATTCATTAAATTTTCAGTTTCTCAGAAACTCTTCAAAATCAACAAAAGTGTGTTTTAGGCCATAAAAACCACTTGTAAGCAAAAAAATTTGAAAGTCAAAAATTCATCAAAATTTCATGAAATTTTCAGTTTCTCAGAAACTCTTCAAAATCAACAAAAGTGTGTTTTAGGCCATAAAAACCACTTGGAAGCAAAAAAATTTGAGAGTAAAAAATTCATCAAAAATTCATGAAATTTTCAGTTTCTCAGAAACTCTTCAAAATCAACAAAAGTGTGTTTTAGGCCATAAAAACCACTTGTAAGCAAAAAAATTTGAAAGTCAAAAATTCATCAAAATTTCATGAAATTTTAAGTTTCTCAGAAACTCTTCAAAATCAACAAAAGTGTGTTTTAGGCCATAAAAACCACTTGGAAGCAAAAAAATTTGAAAGTAAAAAATTCATCAAAAATTCATTAAATTTTCAGTTTCTCAGAAACTCTTCAAAATCAACAAAAGTGTGTTATAGGCCATAAAAACCACTTGGAAGCAAAAAAATTTGAAAGTAAAAAATTCATTAAAATTTCATAAAATTTTCAGTTTCTCAGAAACTCTTCAAAATCAACAAAAGTGTGTTTTAGGCCATAAAAACCACTTGTAAGCAAAAAAATTTGAAAGTCAAAAATTCATCAAAATTTCATGAAATTTTCAGTTTCTCAGAAACTCTTCAAAATCAACAAAAGTGTGTTTTAGGCCATAAAAACCACTTGGAAGCAAAAAAATTTGAGAGTAAAAAATTCATCAAAAATTCATGAAATTTTCAGTTTCTCAGAAACTCTTCAAAATCAACAAAAGTGTGTTATAGGCCATAAAAACCACTTTGAAGCAAAAAAATTTGAAAGTAAAAAATTCATCAAAATTTCATGAAATTTTCAGTTTCTCAGAAACTCTTCAAAATCAACAATAGTGTGTTATAGGCCATAAAAACCACTTGGACGCAAAAAAATTTGAAAGTCAAAAATTCATCAAAATTTCATGAAATTTTAAGTTTCTCAGAAACTCTTCAAAATCAACAAAAGTGTGTTTTAGGCCATAAAAACCACTTATAAGCAAAAAAATTTGAAAGTAAAAAATTCATCAAAAATTCATGAAATTTTCAGTTTCTCAGAAACTCTTCAAAATCAACAAAAGTGTGTTTTAGGCCATAAAAACCACTTGGAAGCAAAAAAATTTGAAAGTCAAAAATTCATCAAAATTTCATGAAATTTTCAGTTTCTCAGAAACTCTTCAAAATCAACAAAAGTGTGTTTTAGGCCATAAAAACCACTTGGACGCAAAAAAATTTGAAAGTCAAAAATTCATCAAAATTTCATGAAATTTTCAGTTTCTCAGAAACTATTCAAAATCAATAAAAGTGTGTTTTAGGCCATAAAAACCACTTGGACGCCAAAAAATTTGAAAGTCAAAAATTCATCAAAATTTCATGAAATTTTCAGTTTCTCAGAAACTCTTCAAAATCAACAAAAGTGTGTTTTAGGTCATAAAAACCACTTGGAAGCAAAAAAATTTGAAAGTCAAAAATTCATCAAAATTTCATGAAATTTTAAGTTTCTCAGAAACTCTTCAAAATCAACAATAGTGTGTTTTAGGCCATAAAAACCACTTGGAAGCAAAAAATTTGAGAAATTTGAAAGTTGCTAAAATCATCAAAATTTCGTAGAATTTTCATGTTCTCAGAAACTCTTCAAAATCAACAAAAGTGTGTTGCCATAAAAACCACTTGGAAGCAAAAAAATTTGAAATCAAAAATTCATCAAAATTTCAGGAAATTTTAAGTTTCTCAGAAACTCTTCAAAATCAACAATAGTGTGTTTTAGGCCATAAAAACCACTTGGAAGCAAAAAAAATTGAAAGTAAAAAATTCATCAAAATTTCATGAAATTTTAAGTTTCTCAGAAACTCTTCAAAATCAACAAAAGTGTGTTTTAGGCCATAAAAACCACTTGGAAGCAAAAAAAATTGAAAGTAAAAAATTCATCAAAATTTCATGAAATTTTAAGTTTCTCAGAAACTCTTCAAAATCAACAAAAGTGTGTTTTAGGCCATAAAAACCACTTGGAAGCAAAAAAATTTGAAAGTCAAAAATTCATCAAAATTTCATGAAATTTTCAGTTTCTCAGAAACTCTTCAAAATCAACAAAAGTGTGTTTTAGGCCATAAAAACCACTTGGACGCAAAAAAATTTGAAAGTCAAAAATTCATCAAAATTTCATGAAATTTTCAGTTTCTCAGAAACTATTCAAAATCAATAAAAGTGTGTTTTAGGCCATAAAAACCACTTGGAAGCAAAAAAATTTGAAAGTCAAAAATTCATCAAAATTTCATGAAATTTTAAGTTTCTCAGAAACTCTTCAAAATCAACAATAGTGTGTTTTAGGCCATAAAAACCACTTGGAAGCAAAAAATTTGAGAAATTTGAAAGTTGCTAAAATCATCAAAATTTCGTAGAATTTTCATGTTCTCAGAAACTCTTCAAAATCAACAAAAGTGTGTTGCCATAAAAACCACTTGGAAGCAAAAAAATTTGAAATCAAAAATTCATCAAAATTTCAGGAAATTTTAAGTTTCTCAGAAACTCTTCAAAATCAACAATAGTGTGTTTTAGGCCATAAAAACCACTTGGAAGCAAAAAAAATTGAAAGTAAAAAATTCATCAAAATTTCATGAAATTTTAAGTTTCTCAGAAACTCTTCAAAATCAACAAAAGTGTGTTTTAGGCCATAAAAACCACTTGGAAGCAAAAAAAATTGAAAGTAAAAAATTCATCAAAATTTCATGAAATTTTAAGTTTCTCAGAAACTCTTCAAAATCAACAAAAGTGTGTTTTAGGCCATAAAAACCACTTGGAAGCAAAAAAATTTGAAAGTCAAAAATTCATCAAAATTTCATGAAATTTTCAGTTTCTCAGAAACTCTTCAAAATCAACAAAAGTGTGTTTTAGGCCATAAAAACCACTTGGACGCAAAAAAATTTGAAAGTCAAAAATTCATCAAAATTTCATGAAATTTTCAGTTTCTCAGAAACTCTTCAAAATCAACAAAAGTGTGTTTTAGGCCATAAAAACCACTTGGACGCAAAAAAATTTGAAAGTCAAAAATTCATCAAAATTTCATGAAATTTTCAGTTTCTCAGAAACTCTTCAAAATCAACAAAAGTGTGTTTTAGGCCATAAAAACCACTTGGAAGCAAAAAAATTTGAAAGTAAAAAATTCATCAAAATTACATGAAATTTTAAGTTTCTCAGAAACTCTTCAAAATCAACAAAAGTGTGTTTTAGGCCATAAAAACCACTTGGACGCAAAAAAATTTGAAAGTAAAAAATTCATCAAAATTACATGAAATTTTAAGTTTCTCAGAAACTCTTCAAAATCAACAATAGTGTGTTTTAGGCCATAAAAACTACTTGGAAGCAAAAAAATTTGAAAGTCAAAATTTCATCAAAATTTCATGAAATTTCCAGTTTCTCAGAAACTATTCAAAATCAACAAAAGTGTGTTTTAGGCCATAAGAACCACTTGGAAGCAAAAAAATTTGAGAGTAAAAAATTCATCAAAAATTCATGAAATTTTCAGTTTCTCAGAAACTCTTCAAAATCAACAAAAGTGTGTTTTAGGCCATAAAAACCACTTGTAAGCAAAAAAATTTGAAAGTCAAAAATTCATCAAAATTTCATGAAATTTTCAGTTTCTCAGAAACTCTTCAAAATCAACAAAAGTGTGTTTTAGGCCATAAAAACCACTTGGAAGCAAAAAAATTTGAAAGTAAAAAATTCATCAAAAATTCATTAAATTTTCAGTTTCTCAGAAACTCTTCAAAATCAACAAAAGTGTGTTTTAGGCCATAAAAACCACTTGTAAGCAAAAAAATTTGAAAGTCAAAAATTCATCAAAATTTCATGAAATTTTAAGTTTCTCAGAAACTCTTCAAAATCAACAAAAGTGTGTTTTAGGCCATAAAAACCACTTGGAAGCAAAAAAATTTGAAAGTAAAAAATTCATCAAAAATTCATTAAATTTTCAGTTTCTCAGAAACTCTTCAAAATCAACAAAAGTGTGTTATAGGCCATAAAAACCACTTGGAAGCAAAAAAATTTGAAAGTAAAAAATTCATTAAAATTTCATAAAATTTTCAGTTTCTCAGAAACTCTTCAAAATCAACAAAAGTGTGTTTTAGGCCATAAAAACCACTTGTAAGCAAAAAAATTTGAAAGTCAAAAATTCATCAAAATTTCATGAAATTTTCAGTTTCTCAGAAACTCTTCAAAATCAACAAAAGTGTGTTTTAGGCCATAAAAACCACTTGGAAGCAAAAAAATTTGAGAGTAAAAAATTCATCAAAAATTCATGAAATTTTCAGTTTCTCAGAAACTCTTCAAAATCAACAAAAGTGTGTTATAGGCCATAAAAACCACTTGGAAGCAAAAAAATTTGAAAGTCAAAAATTCATTAAAATTTCATGAAATTTTAAGTTTCTCAGAAACTCTTCAAAATCAACAAAAGTGTGTTTTAGGCCATAAAAACCACTTGGAAGCAAAAAAATTTGAAAGTCAAAAATTCATCAAAATTTCATGAAATTTTCAGTTTCTCAGAAACTCTTCAAAATCAACAAAAGTGTGTTTTAGGCCATAAAAACCACTTGGAAGCAAAAAAATTTGAAAGTAAAAAATTCATCAAAAATTCATGAAATTTTCAGTTTCTCAGAAACTCTTCAAAATCAACAAAAGTGTGTTATAGGCCATAAAAACCACTTGGAAGCAAAAAAATTTGAAAGTAAAAAATTCATCAAAATTTCATGAAATTTTCCGTTTCTCAGAAACTATTCAAAATCAACAAAAGTGTGTTTTAGGCCATAAAAACCACTTGGAAGCAAAAAAATTTGAAAGTCAAAAATTCATCAAAATTTCATGAAATTTTAAGTTTCTCAGAAACTCTTCAAAATCAACAAAAGTGTGTTTTAAGCCATAAAAACCACTTGGACGCAAAAAAATTTGAAAGTAAAAAAATTCATCAAAATTTCATGAAATTTTAAGTTTCTCAGAAACTCTTCAAAATCAACAATAGTGTGTTTTAGGCCATAAAAACCACTTGGAAGCAAAAAAATTTGAAAGTAAAAAATTCATCAAAAATTCATGAAATTTTCAGTTTCTCAGAAACTCTTCAAAATCAACAAAAGTGTGTTATAGGCCATAAAAACCACTTGGAAGCAAAAAAATTTGAGAGTAAAAAATTCATTAAAATTCATGAAATTTTCAGTTTCTCAGAAACTCTTCAAAATCAACAAAAGTGTGTTTTAGGCCATAAAAACCACTTGGAAGAAAAAAAATTTGAAAGTCAAAAATTCATCAAAATTTCATGAAATTTTAAGTTTCTCAGAAACTCTTCAAAATCAACAAAAGTGTGTTTTAGGCCATAAAAACCACTTGGAAACAAAAAAATTTGAAAGTCAAAAATTCATCAAAATTTCATGAAATTTTAAGTTTCTCAGAAACTATTCAAAATCAACAAAAGTGTGTTTTAGGCCATAAAAACCACTTGGACGCAAAAAAATTTGAAAGTCAAAAATTCATCAAAATTTCATGAAATTTTAAGTTTCTCAGAAACTCTTCAAAATCAACAAAAGTGTGTTTTAAGCCATAAAAACCACTTGGACGCAAAAAAATTTGAAAGTAAAAAATTCATCAAAATTTCATGAAATTTTCAGTTTCTCAGAAACTCTTCAAAATCAACAATAGTGTGTTTTAGGCCATAAAAACCACTTGGAAGCAAAAAAAAATTTGAAAGTCAAAAATTCATCAAAATTTCATGAAATTTTCAGTTTCTCAGAAACTCTTCAAAATCAACAAAAGTGTGTTTTAGGCCATAAAAACCACTTATAAGCAAAAAAATTTGAAAGTCAAAAATTCATCAAAATTTCATGAAATTTTAAGTTTCTCAGAAACTCTTCAAAATCAACAAAAGTGTGTTTTAGGCCATAAAAACCACTTGGAAGCAAAAAAATTTGAAAGTCAAAAATTCATCAAAATTTCATGAAATTTTCAGTTTCTCAGAAACTCTTCAAAATCAACAAAAGTGTGTTTTAGGCCATAAAAACCACTTGGAAGGAAAAAAATTTGAAAGTAAAAAATTCATCAAAATTTCATGAAATTTTAAGTTTCTCAGAAACTCTTCAAAATCAACAAAAGTGTGTTTTAGGCCATAAAAACCACTTGGAAGGAAAAAAATTTGAAAGTAAAAAATTCATCAAAAATTCATTAAATTTTCAGTTTCTCAGAAACTCTTCAAAATCAACAAAAGTGTGTTTTAGGCCATAAAAACCACTTGTAAGCAAAAAAATTTGAAAGTCAAAAATTCATCAAAATTTCATGAAATTTTCAGTTTCTCAGAAACTCTTCAAAATCAACAAAAGTGTGTTTTAGGCCATAAAAACCACTTGGAAGCAAAAAAATTTGAGAGTAAAAAATTCATCAAAAATTCATGAAATTTTAAGTTTCTCAGAAACTCTTCAAAATCAACAAAAGTGTGTTTTAGGCCATAAAAACCACTTGGAAGCAAAAAAATTTGAAAGTAAAAAATTCATCAAAAATTCATTAAATTTTCAGTTTCTCAGAAACTCTTCAAAATCAACAAAAGTGTGTTATAGGCCATAAAAACCACTTGGAAGCAAAAAAATTTGAAAGTAAAAAATTCATTAAAATTTCATAAAATTTTCAGTTTCTCAGAAACTCTTCAAAATCAACAAAAGTGTGTTTTAGGCCATAAAAACCACTTGTAAGCAAAAAAATTTGAAAGTCAAAAATTCATCAAAATTTCATGAAATTTTCAGTTTCTCAGAAACTCTTCAAAATCAACAAAAGTGTGTTTTAGGCCATAAAAACCACTTGGAAGCAAAAAAATTTGAGAGTAAAAAATTCATCAAAAATTCATGAAATTTTCAGTTTCTCAGAAACTCTTCAAAATCAACAAAAGTGTGTTATAGGCCATAAAAACCACTTGGAAGCAAAAAAATTTGAAAGTCAAAAATTCATTAAAATTTCATGAAATTTTAAGTTTCTCAGAAACTCTTCAAAATCAACAAAAGTGTGTTTTAGGCCATAAAAACCACTTGGAAGCAAAAAAATTTGAAAGTCAAAAATTCATCAAAATTTCATGAAATTTTCAGTTTCTCAGAAACTCTTCAAAATCAACAAAAGTGTGTTTTAGGCCATAAAAACCACTTGGAAGCAAAAAAATTTGAAAGTAAAAAATTCATCAAAAATTCATGAAATTTTCAGTTTCTCAGAAACTCTTCAAAATCAACAAAAGTGTGTTATAGGCCATAAAAACCACTTGGAAGCAAAAAAATTTGAAAGTAAAAAATTCATCAAAATTTCATGAAATTTTCCGTTTCTCAGAAACTATTCAAAATCAACAAAAGTGTGTTTTAGGCCATAAAAACCACTTGGAAGCAAAAAAATTTGAAAGTCAAAAATTCATCAAAATTTCATGAAATTTTAAGTTTCTCAGAAACTCTTCAAAATCAACAAAAGTGTGTTTTAAGCCATAAAAACCACTTGGACGCAAAAAAATTTGAAAGTAAAAAAATTCATCAAAATTTCATGAAATTTTAATTTTCTCAGAAACTCTTCAAAATCAACAATAGTGTGTTATAGGCCATAAAAACCACTTGGAAGCAAAAAAATTTAAAAGTCAAAAATTCATCAAAATTTCATGAAATTTTAAGTTTCTCAGAAACTCTTCAAAATCAACAAAAGTGTGTTTTAAGCCATAAAAACCACTTGGACGCAAAAAAATTTGAAAGTAAAAAATTCATCAAAATTTCATGAAATTTTAAGTTTCTCAGAAACTCTTCAAAATCAACAATAGTGTGTTTTAGGCCATAAAAACCACTTGGAAGCAAAAAAAAATTTGAAAGTCAAAAATTCATCAAAATTTCATGAAATTTTCAGTTTCTCAGAAACTCTTCAAAATCAACAATAGTGTGTTATAGGCCATAAAAACCACTTGGAAGCAAAAAAATTTGAAAGTAAAAAATTCATCAAAATTTCATGAAATTTTCCGTTTCTCAGAAACTATTCAAAATCAACAAAAGTGTGTTTTAGGCCATAAAAACCACTTGGAAGCAAAAAAATTTGAAAGTCAAAAATTCATCAAAATTTCATGAAATTTTAAGTTTCTTAGAAACTCTTCAAAATCAACAAAAGTGTGTTTTAAGCCATAAAACCACTTGGACGCAAAAAAATTTGAAAGTAAAAAATTCATCAAAATTTCATGAAATTTTAAGTTTCTCAGAAACTCTTCAAAATCAACAATAGTGTGTTTTAGGCCATAAAAACCACTTGGAAGCAAAAAAAAATTTGAAAGTCAAAAATTCATCAAAATTTCATGAAATTTTCAGTTTCTCAGAAACTCTTCAAAATCAACAATAGTGTGTTATAGGCCATAAAAACCACTTTGAAGCAAAAAAATTTGAAAGTAAAAAATTCATCAAAATTTCATGAAATTTTCAGTTTCTCAGAAACTCTTCAAAATCAACAATAGTGTGTTATAGGCCATAAAAACCACTTGGACGCAAAAAAATTTGAAAGTCAAAAATTCATCAAAATTTCATGAAATTTTAAGTTTCTCAGAAACTCTTCAAAATCAACAAAAGTGTGTTTTAGGCCATAAAAACCACTTGGAAGCAAAAAAATTTGAGAGTAAAAAATTCATCAAAAATTCATGAAATTTTCAGTTTCTCAGAAACTCTTCAAAATCAACAAAAGTGTGTTATAGGCCATAAAAACCACTTGGAAGCAAAAAAATTTGAAAGTCAAAAATTCATTAAAATTTCATGAAATTTTAAGTTTCTCAGAAACTCTTCAAAATCAACAAAAGTGTGTTTTAGGCCATAAAAACCACTTGGAAGCAAAAAAATTTGAAAGTCAAAAATTCATCAAAATTTCATGAAATTTTCAGTTTCTCAGAAACTCTTCAAAATCAACAAAAGTGTGTTTTAGGCCATAAAAACCACTTGGAAGCAAAAAAATTTGAAAGTAAAAAATTCATCAAAAATTCATGAAATTTTCAGTTTCTCAGAAACTCTTCAAAATCAACAAAAGTGTGTTATAGGCCATAAAAACCACTTGGAAGCAAAAAAATTTGAAAGTAAAAAATTCATCAAAATTTCATGAAATTTTCCGTTTCTCAGAAACTATTCAAAATCAACAAAAGTGTGTTTTAGGCCATAAAAACCACTTGGAAGCAAAAAAATTTGAAAGTCAAAAATTCATCAAAATTTCATGAAATTTTAAGTTTCTCAGAAACTCTTCAAAATCAACAAAAGTGTGTTTTAAGCCATAAAAACCACTTGGACGCAAAAAAATTTGAAAGTAAAAAAATTCATCAAAATTTCATGAAATTTTAAGTTTCTCAGAAACTCTTCAAAATCAACAATAGTGTGTTATAGGCCATAAAAACCACTTGGAAGCAAAAAAATTTAAAAGTCAAAAATTCATCAAAATTTCATGAAATTTTAAGTTTCTCAGAAACTCTTCAAAATCAACAAAAGTGTGTTTTAAGCCATAAAAACCACTTGGACGCAAAAAAATTTGAAAGTAAAAAATTCATCAAAATTTCATGAAATTTTAAGTTTCTCAGAAACTCTTCAAAATCAACAATAGTGTGTTTTAGGCCATAAAAACCACTTGGAAGCAAAAAAAAATTTGAAAGTCAAAAATTCATCAAAATTTCATGAAATTTTCAGTTTCTCAGAAACTCTTCAAAATCAACAATAGTGTGTTATAGGCCATAAAAACCACTTGGAAGCAAAAAAATTTGAAAGTAAAAAATTCATCAAAATTTCATGAAATTTTCCGTTTCTCAGAAACTATTCAAAATCAACAAAAGTGTGTTTTAGGCCATAAAAACCACTTGGAAGCAAAAAAATTTGAAAGTCAAAAATTCATCAAAATTTCATGAAATTTTAAGTTTCTTAGAAACTCTTCAAAATCAACAAAAGTGTGTTTTAAGCCATAAAACCACTTGGACGCAAAAAAATTTGAAAGTAAAAAATTCATCAAAATTTCATGAAATTTTAAGTTTCTCAGAAACTCTTCAAAATCAACAATAGTGTGTTTTAGGCCATAAAAACCACTTGGAAGCAAAAAAAAATTTGAAAGTCAAAAATTCATCAAAATTTCATGAAATTTTCAGTTTCTCAGAAACTCTTCAAAATCAACAATAGTGTGTTATAGGCCATAAAAACCACTTTGAAGCAAAAAAATTTGAAAGTAAAAAATTCATCAAAATTTCATGAAATTTTCAGTTTCTCAGAAACTCTTCAAAATCAACAATAGTGTGTTATAGGCCATAAAAACCACTTGGACGCAAAAAAATTTGAAAGTCAAAAATTCATCAAAATTTCATGAAATTTTAAGTTTCTCAGAAACTCTTCAAAATCAACAAAAGTGTGTTTTAGGCCATAAAAACCACTTATAAGCAAAAAAATTTGAAAGTAAAAAATTCATCAAAAATTCATGAAATTTTCAGTTTCTCAGAAACTCTTCAAAATCAACAAAAGTGTGTTTTAGGCCATAAAAACCACTTGGAAGCAAAAAAATTTGAAAGTCAAAAATTCATCAAAATTTCATGAAATTTTCAGTTTCTCAGAAACTCTTCAAAATCAACAAAAGTGTGTTTTAGGCCATAAAAACCACTTGGACGCAAAAAAATTTGAAAGTCAAAAATTCATCAAAATTTCATGAAATTTTCAGTTTCTCAGAAACTATTCAAAATCAATAAAAGTGTGTTTTAGGCCATAAAAACCACTTGGACGCCAAAAAATTTGAAAGTCAAAAATTCATCAAAATTTCATGAAATTTTCAGTTTCTCAGAAACTCTTCAAAATCAACAAAAGTGTGTTTTAGGTCATAAAAACCACTTGGAAGCAAAAAAATTTGAAAGTCAAAAATTCATCAAAATTTCATGAAATTTTAAGTTTCTCAGAAACTCTTCAAAATCAACAATAGTGTGTTTTAGGCCATAAAAACCACTTGGAAGCAAAAAATTTGAGAAATTTGAAAGTTGCTAAAATCATCAAAATTTCGTAGAATTTTCATGTTCTCAGAAACTCTTCAAAATCAACAAAAGTGTGTTGCCATAAAAACCACTTGGAAGCAAAAAAATTTGAAATCAAAAATTCATCAAAATTTCAGGAAATTTTAAGTTTCTCAGAAACTCTTCAAAATCAACAATAGTGTGTTTTAGGCCATAAAAACCACTTGGAAGCAAAAAAAATTGAAAGTAAAAAATTCATCAAAATTTCATGAAATTTTAAGTTTCTCAGAAACTCTTCAAAATCAACAAAAGTGTGTTTTAGGCCATAAAAACCACTTGGAAGCAAAAAAAATTGAAAGTAAAAAATTCATCAAAATTTCATGAAATTTTAAGTTTCTCAGAAACTCTTCAAAATCAACAAAAGTGTGTTTTAGGCCATAAAAACCACTTGGAAGCAAAAAAATTTGAAAGTCAAAAATTCATCAAAATTTCATGAAATTTTCAGTTTCTCAGAAACTCTTCAAAATCAACAAAAGTGTGTTTTAGGCCATAAAAACCACTTGGACGCAAAAAAATTTGAAAGTCAAAAATTCATCAAAATTTCATGAAATTTTCAGTTTCTCAGAAACTATTCAAAATCAATAAAAGTGTGTTTTAGGCCATAAAAACCACTTGGACGCCAAAAAATTTGAAAGTCAAAAATTCATCAAAATTTCATGAAATTTTCAGTTTCTCAGAAACTCTTCAAAATCAACAATAGTGTGTTATAGGCCATAAAAACCACTTGGAAGCAAAAAAATTTGAAAGTAAAAAATTCATCAAAATTTCATGAAATTTTCCGTTTCTCAGAAACTATTCAAAATCAACAAAAGTGTGTTTTAGGCCATAAAAACCACTTGGAAGCAAAAAAATTTGAAAGTCAAAAATTCATCAAAATTTCATGAAATTTTAAGTTTCTTAGAAACTCTTCAAAATCAACAAAAGTGTGTTTTAAGCCATAAAACCACTTGGACGCAAAAAAATTTGAAAGTAAAAAATTCATCAAAATTTCATGAAATTTTAAGTTTCTCAGAAACTCTTCAAAATCAACAATAGTGTGTTTTAGGCCATAAAAACCACTTGGAAGCAAAAAAAAATTTGAAAGTCAAAAATTCATCAAAATTTCATGAAATTTTCAGTTTCTCAGAAACTCTTCAAAATCAACAATAGTGTGTTATAGGCCATAAAAACCACTTTGAAGCAAAAAAATTTGAAAGTAAAAAATTCATCAAAATTTCATGAAATTTTCAGTTTCTCAGAAACTCTTCAAAATCAGCAATAGTGTGTTATAGGCCATAAAAACCACTTGGACGCAAAAAAATTTGAAAGTCAAAAATTCATCAAAATTTCATGAAATTTTAAGTTTCTCAGAAACTCTTCAAAATCAACAAAAGTGTGTTTTAGGCCATAAAAACCACTTATAAGCAAAAAAATTTGAAAGTAAAAAATTCATCAAAAATTCATGAAATTTTCAGTTTCTCAGAAACTCTTCAAAATCAACAAAAGTGTGTTTTAGGCCATAAAAACCACTTGGAAGCAAAAAAAAATGAAAGTCAAAAATTCATCAAAATTTCATGAAATTTTCAGTTTCTCAGAAACTCTTCAAAATCAACAAAAGTGTGTTTTAGGCCATAAAAACCACTTGGACGCAAAAAAATTTGAAAGTCAAAAATTCATCAAAATTTCATGAAATTTTCAGTTTCTCAGAAACTATTCAAAATCAATAAAAGTGTGTTTTAGGCCATAAAAACCACTTGGACGCCAAAAAATTTGAAAGTCAAAAATTCATCAAAATTTCATGAAATTTTCAGTTTCTCAGAAACTCTTCAAAATCAACAAAAGTGTGTTTTAGGTCATAAAAACCACTTGGAAGCAAAAAAATTTGAAAGTCAAAAATTCATCAAAATTTCATGAAATTTTAAGTTTCTCAGAAACTCTTCAAAATCAACAATAGTGTGTTTTAGGCCATAAAAACCACTTGGAAGCAAAAAATTTGAGAAATTTGAAAGTTGCTAAAATCATCAAAATTTCGTAGAATTTTCATGTTCTCAGAAACTCTTCAAAATCAACAAAAGTGTGTTGCCATAAAAACCACTTGGAAGCAAAAAAATTTGAAATCAAAAATTCATCAAAATTTCAGGAAATTTTCAGTTTCTCAGAAACTCTTCAAAATCAACAATAGTGTGTTTTAGGCCATAAAAACCACTTGGAAGCAAAAAAATTTGAAAGTAAAAAATTCATCAAAATTTCATGAAATTTTAAGTTTCTCAGAAACTCTTCAAAATCAACAATAGTGTGTTTGAGGCCATAAAAACCACTTGGAAGCAAAAAAAAATTTGAAAGTCAAAAATTCATCAAAATTTCATGAAATTTTAAGCTTCTCAGAAACTATTCAAAATCAACAAAAGTGTGTTTTAGGCCATAAAAACCACTTGGAAGCAAAACAATTTGAAAGTAAAAAATTCATCAAAATTTCATGAAATTTTCAGTTTCTCAGAAAATCTTCAAAATCAACAAAAGTGTGTTATAGGCCATAAAAACCACTTGGAAGTAAAAAATTTGAAAGTCAAAAATTCATCAAAATTTCATGAAATTTTCAGTTTCTCAGAAAATCTTCAAAATCAACAAAAGTGTGTTTTAGGCCATAAAAACCACTTGGAAGCAAAAAAAATTGAAAGTCAAAAATTCATCAAAAATTCATCAAAAATTCATGAAATTTTCAGTTTCTCAGAAACTCTTCAAAATCAACAAAAGTGTGTTTTAGGCCATAAAAACCACTTGGACGCAAAAAAATTTGAAAGTAAAAAATTCATCAAAATTTCATGAAATTTTAAGTTTCTCAGAAACTCTTCAAAATCAACAATAGTGTGTTTTAGGCCATAAAAACCACTTGGAAGCAAAAAAAATTTGAAAGTCAAAAATTCATCAAAATTTCATAAAATTTTCAGTTTCTCAGAAAATCTTCAAAATCAACAAAAGTGTGTTATAGGCCATAAAAACCACTTGGAAGTAAAAAATTTGAAAGTCAAAAATTCATCAAAATTTCATGAAATTTTCAGTTTCTCAGAAAATCTTCAAAATCAACAAAAGTGTGTTTTAGGCCATAAAAACCACTTGGAAGCAAAAAAAATTGAAAGTCAAAAATTCATCAAAAATTCATCAAAAATTCATGAAATTTTCAGTTTCTCAGAAACTCTTCAAAATCAACAAAAGTGTGTTTTAGGCCATAAAAACCACTTGGACGCAAAAAAATTTGAAAGTAAAAAATTCATCAAAATTTCATGAAATTTTAAGTTTCTCAGAAACTCTTCAAAATCAACAATAGTGTGTTTTATGCCATAAAAACCACTTGGAAGCAAAAATCTGAAAGTCAAAAATTCATCAAAATTTCATGAAATTTTAAGTTTCTCAGAAACTCTTCAAAATCAACCAAAGTGTGTTTTAGGCCCTAAAAACCACTTGGAAGCAAAAAAATTCATCAAAATTTCATGAAATTTTAAGTTTCTCAGAAACTCTTCAAAATCAACAAAAGTGTGTTTTAGGCCATAAAAACCACTTGGAAGCAAAAAAATTTGAAAGTAAAAAATTCATCAAAATTTCATGAAATTTTAAGTTTCTCAGAAACTCTTCAAAATCAACAAAAGTGTGTTTTAGGCCATAAAAACCACTTGTAAGCAAAAAAATTTGAAAGTTGAAAATTCATCAAAATTTCATGAAATTTTCAGTTTCTCAGAAACTATTCAAAATCAAGAAAACTGTGTTATAGGCCATAAAAACACTTGGAAGCAAAAAATTTGAGAAATTTGAAAGTTGCTAAAATCATCAAAATTTCGTAGAATTTTCATGTTCTCAGAAACTCTTCAAAATCTACAAAAGTGTGTTATAGGCCATAAAAACCACTTGGAAGCAAAAAAATTTGAAAGTAAAAAATTCATCAAAATTTCATGAAATTTTCAGTTTCTCAGAAACTCTTCAAAATCAACAAAAGTGTGTTTTAGGCCATAAAAACCACTTGGAAGCAAAAAAATTTGAAAGTCAAAAATTCATCAAAATTTCATGAAATTTTAAGTTTCTCAGAAACTCTTCAAAATCAACAATAGTGTGTTTTAGGCCATAAAAACCACTTGGAAGCAAAAAAAAATTTGAAAGTCAAAAATTCATCAAAATTTCATGAAATTTTCAGTTTCTCAGAAACTATTCAAAATCAACAAAACTGTGTTATAGGCCATAAAAACCACTTGGAAGCAAAAAAATTTGAGAAATTTGAAAGTTGCTAAAATCATCAAAATTTCGTAGAATTTTAGAAACTCTTCAAAATCAACAAAAGTGTGTTATAGGCCATAAAAACCACTTGGAAGCAAAAAAATTTGAAAGTAAAAAATTCATCAAAATTTCATGAAATTTTCAGTTTCTCAGAAACTCTTCAAAATCAACAAAAGTGTGTTTTAGGCCATAAAAACCACTTGGAAGCAAAAAAAATTGAAAGTAAAAAATTCATCAAAATTTCATGAAATTTTAAGTTTCTCAGAAACTCTTCAAAATCAACAATAGTGTGTTTTAGGCCATAAAAACCACTTGGAAGCAAAAAAAAATTTGAAAGTCAAAAATTCATCATAATTTCATGAAATTTTCAGTTTCTCAGAAACTATTCAAAATCAACAAAAGTGTGTTATAGGCCATAAAAACCACTTGGAAGCAAAAAAATTTGAGAAATTTGAAAGTTGCTAAAATCATCAAAATTTCGTAGAATTTTCATGTTCTCAGAAACTCTTCAAAATCAACAAAAGTGTGTTATAGGCCATAAAAACCACTTGGAAGCAAAAAAATTTGAGAAATTTGAAAGTTGCTAAAATCATCAAAATTTCGTAGAATTTTCATGTTCTCAGAAACTCTTCAAAATCAACAAAAGTGTGTTGCCATAAAAACCACTTGGAAGCAAAAAAATTTGAAATCAAAAATTCATCAAAATTTCATGAAATTTTAAGTTTCTCAGAAACTCTTCAAAATCAACAAAAGTGTGTTTTAGGCCATAAAAACCACTTGGAAGCAAAAAAATTTGAAAGTAAAAAATTCATCAAAATTTCATGAAATTTTAAGTTTCTCAGAAACTCTTCAAAATCAACAAAAGTGTGTTTTAGGCCATAAAAACCACTTGTAAGCAAAAAAATTTGAAAGTCAAAAATTCATCAAAATTTCATGAAATTTTCAGTTTCTCAGAAACTATTCAAAATCAACAAAACTGTGTTATAGGCCATAAAAACCACTTGGAAGCAAAAAAATTTGAGAAATTTGAAAGTTGCTAAAATCATCAAAATTTCGTAGAATTTTCATGTTCTCAGAAACTCTTCAAAATCAACAAAAGTGTGTTATAGGCCATAAAAACCACTTGGAAGCAAAAAAATTTGAAAGTAAAAAATTCATCAAAATTTCATGAAATTTTCAGTTTCTCAGAAACTCTTCAAAATCAACAAAAGTGTGTTTTAGGCCATAAAAACCACTTGGAAGCAAAAAAATTTGAAAGTAAAAAATTCATCAAAATTTCATGAAATTTTCCGTTTCTCAGAAACTATTCAAAATCAACAAAAGTGTGTTTTAGGCCATAAAAACCACTTGGAAACAAAAAAATTTGAAAGTCAAAAATTCATCAAAATTTCATGAAATTTTAAGTTTCTCAGAAACTCTTCAAAATCAACAAAAGTGTGTTTTAAGCCATAAAAACCACTTGGACGCAAAAAAATTTGAAAGTAAAAAATTCATCAAAATTTCATGAAATTTTAAGTTTCTCAGAAACTCTTCAAAATCAACAATAGTGTGTTTTAGGCCATAAAAACCACTTGGAAGCAAAAAAAAATTTGAAAGTCAAAAATTCATCAAAATTTCATGAAATTTTCAGTTTCTCAGAAACTCTTCAAAATCAACAATAGTGTGTTATAGGCCATAAAAACCACTTGGACGCAAAAAAATTTGAAAGTCAAAAATTCATCAAAATTTCATGAAATTTTCAGTTTCTCAGAAACTCTTCAAAATCAACAAAAGTGTGTTTTAGGCCATAAAAACCACTTATAAGCAAAAAAATTTGAAAGTAAAAAATTCATCAAAATTTCATGAAATTTTAAGTTTCTCAGAAACTCTTCAAAATCAACAAAAGTGTGTTTTAGGCCATAAAAACCACTTGGAAGCAAAAAAATTTGAAAGTCAAAAATTCATCAAAATTTCATGAAATTTTCAGTTTCTCAGAAACTCTTCAAAATCAACAAAAGTGTGTTTTAGGCCATAAAAACCACTTGGAAGCAAAAAAATTTGAAAGTAAAAAATTCATCAAAATTTCATGAAATTTTAAGTTTCTCAGAAACTCTTCAAAATCAACAAAAGTGTGTTTTAGGCCATAAAAACCACTTGGAAGCAAAAAAATTTGAAAGTAAAAAATTCATCAAAAATTCATGAAATTTTCAGTTTCTCAGAAACTCTTCAAAATCAACAAAAGTGTGTTTTAGGCCATAAAAACCACTTGGAAGCAAAAAAATTTGAAAGTCAAAAATTCATCAAAATTTCATGAAATTTTAAGTTTCTTAGAAACTCTTCAAAATCAACAAAAGTGTGTTTTAAGCCATAAAAACCACTTGGACGCAAAAAAATTTGAAAGTAAAAAATTCATCAAAATTTCATGAAATTTTAAGTTTCTCAGAAACTCTTCAAAATCAACAATAGTGTGTTTTAGGCCATAAAAACCACTTGGAAGCAAAAAAAAATTTGAAAGTCAAAAATTCATCAAAATTTCATGAAATTTTCAGTTTCTCAGAAACTCTTCAAAATCAACAATAGTGTGTTATAGGCCATAAAAACCACTTGGAAGCAAAAAAATTTGAAAGTAAAAAATTCATCAAAATTTCATGAAATTTTCCGTTTCTCAGAAACTATTCAAAATCAACAAAAGTGTGTTTTAGGCCATAAAAACCACTTGGAAGCAAAAAAATTTGAAAGTCAAAAATTCATCAAAATTTCATGAAATTTTAAGTTTCTTAGAAACTCTTCAAAATCAACAAAAGTGTGTTTTAAGCCATAAAAACCACTTGGACGCAAAAAAATTTGAAAGTAAAAAATTCATCAAAATTTCATGAAATTTTAAGTTTCTCAGAAACTCTTCAAAATCAACAATAGTGTGTTTTAGGCCATAAAAACCACTTGGAAGCAAAAAAAAATTTGAAAGTCAAAAATTCATCAAAATTTCATGAAATTTTCAGTTTCTCAGAAACTCTTCAAAATCAACAATAGTGTGTTATAGGCCATAAAAACCACTTTGAAGCAAAAAAATTTGAAAGTAAAAAATTCATCAAAATTTCATGAAATTTTCAGTTTCTCAGAAACTCTTCAAAATCAACAATAGTGTGTTATAGGCCATAAAAACCACTTGGACGCAAAAAAATTTGAAAGTCAAAAATTCATCAAAATTTCATGAAATTTTAAGTTTCTCAGAAACTCTTCAAAATCAACAAAAGTGTGTTTTAGGCCATAAAAACCACTTATAAGCAAAAAAATTTGAAAGTAAAAAATTCATCAAAAATTCATGAAATTTTCAGTTTCTCAGAAACTCTTCAAAATCAACAAAAGTGTGTTTTAGGCCATAAAAACCACTTGGAAGCAAAAAAATTTGAAAGTCAAAAATTCATCAAAATTTCATGAAATTTTCAGTTTCTCAGAAACTCTTCAAAATCAACAAAAGTGTGTTTTAGGCCATAAAAACCACTTGACGCAAAAAAATTGAAAGCTCAAAAATTCATCAAAATTTCATGAAATTTTCAGTTTCTCAGAAAACTATTCAAAATCAATAAAAGTGTGTTTTAGGCCATAAAAACCACTTGGACGCCAAAAAATTTGAAAGTCAAAAAATTCATCAAAATTTCATGAAATTTTAAGTTCTCAGAAACTATTCAAAATCAATAAAAGTGTGTTTTAGGCCATAAAAACCACTTGGACGCCAAAAAATTTGAAAGTCAAAAATTCATCAAAATTTCATGAAATTTTCAGTTTCTCAGAAACTCTTCAAAATCAACAAAAGTGTGTTTTAGGCCATAAAAACCACTTGGACGCAAAAAAATTTGAAAGTCAAAAATTCATCAAAATTTCATGAAATTTTCAGTTTCTCAGAAACTATTCAAAATCAATAAAAGTGTGTTTTAGGCCATAAAAACCACTTGGACGCAAAAAATTTGAAAGTCAAAAATTCATCAAAATTTCATGAAATTTTCAGTTCTCAGAAACTCTTCAAAATCAACAAAAGTGTGTTTTAGGCCATAAAAACCACTTGTAAGCAAAAAAATTTGAAAGTCAAAAATTCATCAAAATTTCATGAAATTTTCAGTTTTCTCAGAAACTCTTCAAAATCAACAAAAGTGTGTTTTAGGCCATAAAAACCACTTGGAAGCAAAAAAATTGGAAAGACAAAAATTCATCAAAAATTTCATGAAATTTTAAGTTTCTCAGAAACTCTTCAAAATCAACAATAGTGTGTTTTAGGCCATAAAAACCACTTGGACGCAAAAAAATTTGAAAGTGAAAAATTCATCAAAATTTCATGAAATTTTAAGTTTCTCAGAAACTCTTCAAAATCAACAAAAGTGTATTTTAGGCCATAAAAACCACTTGGAAGCAAAAAAATTTGAAAGTCAAAAATTCATCAAAATTTCATGAAATTTTAAGTTTCTCAGAAACTCTTCAAAATCAACAAAAGTGTGTTTTAGGCCATAAAAACCACTTGGAAGCAAAAAATTTGAAAGTAAAAAATTCATCAAAATTTCATGAAATTTTAAGTTTCTCAGAAACTCTTGAAAATCAACAATAGTGTGTTTGAGGCCATAAAAACGACTTGGAAGCAAAAAAAAAATTTGAAAGTCAAAAATTCATCAAAATTTCATGAAATTTTAAGCTTCTCAGAAACTATTCAAAATCAACAAAAGTGTGTTTTAGGCCATAAAAACCACTTGGAAGCAAAACAATTTGAAAGTAAAAAATTCATCAAAATTTCATGAAATTTTAAGTTTCTCAGAAACTCTTCAAAATCAACAATAGTGTGGTTTTAGGCCATAAAAACCACTTGGAAGCAAAAAAAAATTTGAAAGTCAAAAATTCATCAAAATTTCATGAAATTTTAAGTTTCTCAGAAACTATTCAAAATCAACAAAAGTGTGTTTTAGGCATAAAAACCACTTGGAAGCAAAACAATTTGAAAGTAAAAAATTCATCAAATTTCATGAAATTTTAAGTTTCTCAGAAACTATTCAAAATCAACAAAAGTGTGTTTTAGGCCATAAAAACCACTTGGAAGCAAAACAATTTGAAAGTAAAAAATTCATCAAAATTTCATAAAATTTTCAGTTTCTCAGAAAATCTTCAAAATCAACAAAAGTGTGTTATAGGCCATAAAAACCACTTGGAAGTAAAAAATTTGAAAGTCAAAAATTCATCAAAATTTCATGAAATTTTCAGTTTCTCAGAAAATCTTCAAAATCAACAAAAGTGTGTTTTAGGCCATAAAAACCACTTGGAAGCAAAAAAAATTGAAAGTCAAAAATTCATCAAAAATTCATCAAAAATTCATGAAATTTTCAGTTTCTCAGAAACTCTTCAAAATCAACAAAAGTGTGTTTTAGGCCATAAAAACCACTTGGACGCAAAAAAATTTGAAAGTAAAAAATTCATCAAAATTTCATGAAATTTTAAGTTTCTCAGAAACTCTTCAAAATCAACAATAGTGTGTTTTATGCCATAAAAACCACTTGGAAGCAAAAATCTGAAAGTCAAAAATTCATCAAAATTTCATGAAATTTTAAGTTTCTCAGAAACTCTTCAAAATCAACCAAAGTGTGTTTTAGGCCCTAAAAACCACTTGGAAGCAAAAAAATTTGAAAGTCAAAAATTCATCAAAATTTCATGAAATTTTAAGTTTCTCAGAAACTCTTCAAAATCAACAAAAGTGTGTTTTAGGCCATAAAAACCACTTGGAAGCAAAAAAATTTGAAAGTAAAAAATTCATCAAAATTTCATGAAATTTTAAGTTTCTCAGAAACTCTTCAAAATCAACAAAAGTGTGTTTTAGGCCATAAAAACCACTTGTAAGCAAAAAAATTTGAAAGTTGAAAATTCATCAAAATTTCATGAAATTTTCAGTTTCTCAGAAACTATTCAAAATCAAGAAAACTGTGTTATAGGCCATAAAAACACTTGGAAGCAAAAAAATTTGAGAAATTTGAAAGTTGCTAAAATCATCAAAATTTCGTAGAATTTTCATGTTCTCAGAAACTCTTCAAAATCTACAAAAGTGTGTTATAGGCCATAAAAACCACTTGGAAGCAAAAAAATTTGAAAGTAAAAAATTCATCAAAATTTCATGAAATTTTCAGTTTCTCAGAAACTCTTCAAAATCAACAAAAGTGTGTTTTAGGCCATAAAAACCACTTGGAAGCAAAAAAATTTGAAAGTCAAAAATTCATCAAAATTTCATGAAATTTTAAGTTTCTCAGAAACTCTTCAAAATCAACAATAGTGTGTTTTAGGCCATAAAAACCACTTGGAAGCAAAAAAAAATTTGAAAGTCAAAAATTCATCAAAATTTCATGAAATTTTCAGTTTCTCAGAAACTATTCAAAATCAACAAAACTGTGTTATAGGCCATAAAAACCACTTGGAAGCAAAAAAATTTGAGAAATTTGAAAGTTGCTAAAATCATCAAAATTTCGTAGAATTTTCATGTTCTCAGAAACTCTTCAAAATCAACAAAAGTGTGTTATAGGCCATAAAAACCACTTGGAAGCAAAAAAATTTGAAAGTAAAAAATTCATCAAAATTTCATGAAATTTTCAGTTTCTCAGAAACTCTTCAAAATCAACAAAAGTGTGTTTTAGGCCATAAAAACCACTTGGAAGCAAAAAAAATTGAAAGTAAAAAATTCATCAAAATTTCATGAAATTTTAAGTTTCTCAGAAACTCTTCAAAATCAACAATAGTGTGTTTTAGGCCATAAAAACCACTTGGAAGCAAAAAAAAATTTGAAAGTCAAAAATTCATCATAATTTCATGAAATTTTCAGTTTCTCAGAAACTATTCAAAATCAACAAAAGTGTGTTATAGGCCATAAAAACCACTTGGAAGCAAAAAAATTTGAGAAATTTGAAAGTTGCTAAAATCATCAAAATTTCGTAGAATTTTCATGTTCTCAGAAACTCTTCAAAATCAACAAAAGTGTGTTATAGGCCATAAAAACCACTTGGAAGCAAAAAAATTTGAGAAATTTGAAAGTTGCTAAAATCATCAAAATTTCGTAGAATTTTCATGTTCTCAGAAACTCTTCAAAATCAACAAAAGTGTGTTGCCATAAAAACCACTTGGAAGCAAAAAAATTTGAAATCAAAAATTCATCAAAATTTCATGAAATTTTAAGTTTCTCAGAAACTCTTCAAAATCAACAAAAGTGTGTTTTAGGCCATAAAAACCACTTGGAAGCAAAAAAATTTGAAAGTAAAAAATTCATCAAAATTTCATGAAATTTTAAGTTTCTCAGAAACTCTTCAAAATCAACAAAAGTGTGTTTTAGGCCATAAAAACCACTTGTAAGCAAAAAAATTTGAAAGTCAAAAATTCATCAAAATTTCATGAAATTTTCAGTTTCTCAGAAACTATTCAAAATCAACAAAACTGTGTTATAGGCCATAAAAACCACTTGGAAGCAAAAAAATTTGAGAAATTTGAAAGTTGCTAAAATCATCAAAATTTCGTAGAATTTTCATATCCTCAGAAACTCTTCAAAATCAACAAAAGTGTGTTATAGGCCATAAAAACCACTTGGAAGCAAAAAAATTTGAAAGTAAAAAATTCATCAAAATTTCATGAAATTTTCAGTTTCTCAGAAACTCTTCAAAATCAACAAAAGTGTGTTTTAGGCCATAAAAACCACTTGGAAGCAAAAAAATTTGAAAGTAAAAAATTCATCAAAATTTCATGAAATTTTCCGTTTCTCAGAAACTATTCAAAATCAACAAAAGTGTGTTTTAGGCCATAAAAACCACTTGGAAACAAAAAAATTTGAAAGTCAAAAATTCATCAAAATTTCATGAAATTTTAAGTTTCTCAGAAACTCTTCAAAATCAACAAAAGTGTGTTTTAAGCCATAAAAACCACTTGGACGCAAAAAAATTTGAAAGTAAAAAATTCATCAAAATTTCATGAAATTTTAAGTTTCTCAGAAACTCTTCAAAATCAACAATAGTGTGTTTTAGGCCATAAAAACCACTTGGAAGCAAAAAAAAATTTGAAAGTCAAAAATTCATCAAAATTTCATGAAATTTTCAGTTTCTCAGAAACTCTTCAAAATCAACAATAGTGTGTTATAGGCCATAAAAACCACTTGGACGCAAAAAAATTTGAAAGTCAAAAATTCATCAAAATTTCATGAAATTTTCAGTTTCTCAGAAACTCTTCAAAATCAACAAAAGTGTGTTTTAGGCCATAAAAACCACTTATAAGCAAAAAAATTTGAAAGTAAAAAATTCATCAAAATTTCATGAAATTTTAAGTTTCTCAGAAACTCTTCAAAATCAACAAAAGTGTGTTTTAGGCCATAAAAACCACTTGGAAGCAAAAAAATTTGAAAGTCAAAAATTCATCAAAATTTCATGAAATTTTCAGTTTCTCAGAAACTCTTCAAAATCAACAAAAGTGTGTTATAGGCCATAAAAACCACTTGGAAGCAAAAAAATTTAAAAGTCAAAAATTCATCAAAATTTCATGAAATTTTAAGTTTCTCAGAAACTCTTCAAAATCAACAAAAGTGTGTTTTAAGCCATAAAAACCACTTGGACGCAAAAAAATTTGAAAGTAAAAAATTCATCAAAATTTCATGAAATTTTAAGTTTCTCAGAAACTCTTCAAAATCAACAATAGTGTGTTTTAGGCCATAAAAACCACTTGGAAGCAAAAAAAAATTTGAAAGTCAAAAATTCATCAAAATTTCATGAAATTTTCAGTTTCTCAGAAACTATTCAAAATCAACAAAAGTGTGTTTTAGGCCATAAAAACCACTTGGAAGCAAAAAAATTTGAAAGTCAAAAATTCATCAAAATTTCATGAAATTTTAAGTTTCTTAGAAACTCTTCAAAATCAACAAAAGTGTGTTTTAAGCCATAAAAACCACTTGGACGCAAAAAAATTTGAAAGTAAAAAATTCATCAAAATTTCATGAAATTTTAAGTTTCTCAGAAACTCTTCAAAATCAACAATAGTGTGTTTTAGGCCATAAAAACCACTTGGAAGCAAAAAAAAATTTGAAAGTCAAAAATTCATCAAAATTTCATGAAATTTTCAGTTTCTCAGAAACTATTCAAAATCAACAAAAGTGTGTTTTAGGCCATAAAAACCACTTGGAAGCAAAAAAATTTGAAAGTCAAAAATTCATCAAAATTTCATGAAATTTTCAGTTTCTCAGAAACTCTTCAAAATCAACAATAGTGTGTTATAGGCCATAAAAACCACTTTGAAGCAAAAAAATTTGAAAGTAAAAAATTCATCAAAATTTCATGAAATTTTCAGTTTCTCAGAAACTCTTCAAAATCAACAATAGTGTGTTATAGGCCATAAAAACCACTTGGACGCAAAAAAATTTGAAAGTCAAAAATTCATCAAAATTTCATGAAATTTTAAGTTTCTCAGAAACTCTTCAAAATCAACAAAAGTGTGTTTTAGGCCATAAAAACCACTTATAAGCAAAAAAATTTGAAAGTAAAAAATTCAAAAATTCATGAAATTTTCAGTTTCTCAGAAACTCTTCAAAATCAACAAAAGTGTGTTTTAGGCCATAAAAACCACTTGGAAGCAAAAAAATTTGAAAGTCAAAAATTCATCAAAATTTCATGAAATTTTCAGTTTCTCAGAAACTCTTCAAAATCAACAAAAGTGTGTTATAGGCCATAAAAACCACTTGGAAGCAAAAAAATTTAAAAGTCAAAAATTCATCAAAATTTCATGAAATTTTAAGTTTCTCAGAAACTCTTCAAAATCAACAAAAGTGTGTTTTAAGCCATAAAAACCACTTGGACGCAAAAAAATTTGAAAGTAAAAAATTCATCAAAATTTCATGAAATTTTAAGTTTCTCAGAAACTCTTCAAAATCAACAATAGTGTGTTTTAGGCCATAAAAACCACTTGGAAGCAAAAAAAAATTTGAAAGTCAAAAATTCATCAAAATTTCATGAAATTTTCAGTTTCTCAGAAACTATTCAAAATCAACAAAAGTGTGTTTTAGGCCATAAAAACCACTTGGAAGCAAAAAAATTTGAAAGTCAAAAATTCATCAAAATTTCATGAAATTTTAAGTTTCTTAGAAACTCTTCAAAATCAACAAAAGTGTGTTTTAAGCCATAAAAACCACTTGGACGCAAAAAAATTTGAAAGTAAAAAATTCATCAAAATTTCATGAAATTTTAAGTTTCTCAGAAACTCTTCAAAATCAACAATAGTGTGTTTTAGGCCATAAAAACCACTTGGAAGCAAAAAAAAATTTGAAAGTCAAAAATTCATCAAAATTTCATGAAATTTTCAGTTTCTCAGAAACTCTTCAAAATCAACAATAGTGTGTTATAGGCCATAAAAACCACTTTGAAGCAAAAAAATTTGAAAGTAAAAAATTCATCAAAATTTCATGAAATTTTCAGTTTCTCAGAAACTCTTCAAAATCAACAATAGTGTGTTATAGGCCATAAAAACCACTTGGACGCAAAAAAATTTGAAAGTCAAAAATTCATCAAAATTTCATGAAATTTTAAGTTTCTCAGAAACTCTTCAAAATCAACAAAAGTGTGTTTTAGGCCATAAAAACCACTTATAAGCAAAAAAATTTGAAAGTAAAAAATTCAAAAATTCATGAAATTTTCAGTTTCTCAGAAACTCTTCAAAATCAACAAAAGTGTGTTTTAGGCCATAAAAACCACTTGGAAGCAAAAAAATTTGAAAGTCAAAAATTCATCAAAATTTCATGAAATTTTCAGTTTCTCAGAAACTCTTCAAAATCAACAAAAGTGTGTTTTAGGCCATAAAAACCACTTGGACGCAAAAAAATTTGAAAGTCAAAAATTCATCAAAATTTCATGAAATTTTCAGTTTCTCAGAAACTATTCAAAATCAATAAAAGTGTGTTTTAGGCCATAAAAACCACTTGGACGCCAAAAAATTTGAAAGTCAAAAATTCATCAAAATTTCATGAAATTTTCAGTTTCTCAGAAACTCTTCAAAATCAACAAAAGTGTGTTTTAGGCCATAAAAACCACTTGGAAGCAAAAAAATTTGAAAGTCAAAAATTCATCAAAATTTCATGAAATTTTAAGTTTCTCAGAAACTCTTCAAAATCAACAATAGTGTGTTTTAGGCCATAAAAACCACTTGGACGCAAAAAAATTTGAAAGTAAAAAATTCATCAAAATTTCATGAAATTTTAAGTTTCTCAGAAACTCTTCAAAATCAACAATAGTGTGTTTTAGGCCATAAAAACCACTTGGAAGCAAAAAATTTGAGAAATTTGAAAGTTGCTAAAATCATCAAAATTTCGTAGAATTTTCATGTTCTCAGAAACTCTTCAAAATCAACAAAAGTGTGTTGCCATAAAAACCACTTGGAAGCAAAAAAATTTGAAATCAAAAATTCATCAAAATTTCAGGAAATTTTAAGTTTCTCAGAAACTCTTCAAAATCAACAATAGTGTGTTTTAGGCCATAAAAACCACTTGGAAGCAAAAAAAATTGAAAGTAAAAAATTCATCAAAATTTCATGAAATTTTAAGTTTCTCAGAAACTCTTCAAAATCAACAAAAGTGTGTTTTAGGCCATAAAAACCACTTGGAAGCAAAAAAAATTGAAAGTAAAAAATTCATCAAAATTTCATGAAATTTTAAGTTTCTCAGAAACTCTTCAAAATCAACAAAAGTGTGTTTTAGGCCATAAAAACCACTTGGAAGCAAAAAAATTTGAAAGTCAAAAATTCATCAAAATTTCATGAAATTTTCAGTTTCTCAGAAACTCTTCAAAATCAACAAAAGTGTGTTTTAGGCCATAAAAACCACTTGGACGCAAAAAAATTTGAAAGTCAAAAATTCATCAAAATTTCATGAAATTTTCAGTTTCTCAGAAACTATTCAAAATCAATAAAAGTGTGTTTTAGGCCATAAAAACCACTTGGACGCCAAAAAATTTGAAAGTCAAAAATTCATCAAAATTTCATGAAATTTTCAGTTTCTCAGAAACTCTTCAAAATCAACAAAAGTGTGTTTTAGGCCATAAAAACCACTTGTAAGCAAAAAAATTTGAAAGTCAAAAATTCATCAAAATTTCATGAAATTTTCAGTTTCTCAGAAACTCTTCAAAATCAACAAAAGTGTGTTTTAGGCCATAAAAACCACTTGGAAGCAAAAAAATTTGAAAGACAAAAATTCATCAAAATTTCATGAAATTTTAAGTTTCTCAGAAACTCTTCAAAATCAACAATAGTGTGTTTTAGGCCATAAAAACCACTTGGACGCAAAAAAATTTGAAAGTGAAAAATTCATCAAAATTTCATGAAATTTTAAGTTTCTCAGAAACTCTTCAAAATCAACAAAAGTGTATTTTAGGCCATAAAAACCACTTGGAAGCAAAAAAATTTGAAAGTCAAAAATTCATCAAAATTTCATGAAATTTTAAGTTTCTCAGAAACTCTTCAAAATCAACAAAAGTGTGTTTTAGGCCATAAAAACCACTTGGAAGCAAAAAAATTTGAAAGTAAAAAATTCATCAAAATTTCATGAAATTTTAAGTTTCTCAGAAACTCTTCAAAATCAACAATAGTGTGTTTGAGGCCATAAAAACCACTTGGAAGCAAAAAAAAATTTGAAAGTCAAAAATTCATCAAAATTTCATGAAATTTTCAGTTTCTCAGAAACTCTTCAAAATCAACAATAGTGTGTTATAGGCCATAAAAACCACTTTGAAGCAAAAAAATTTGAAAGTAAAAAATTCATCAAAATTTCATGAAATTTTCAGTTTCTCAGAAACTCTTCAAAATCAACAATAGTGTGTTATAGGCCATAAAAACCACTTGGAAGCAAAACAATTTGAAAGTAAAAAATTCATCAAAATTTCATGAAATTTTAAGTTTCTCAGAAACTCTTCAAAATCAACAATAGTGTGTTTTAGGCCATAAAAACCACTTGGAAGCAAAAAAAAATTTGAAAGTCAAAAATTCATCAAAATTTCATGAAATTTTAAGTTTCTCAGAAACTATTCAAAATCAACAAAAGTGTGTTTTAGGCCATAAAAACCACTTGGAAGCAAAACAATTTGAAAGTAAAAAATTCATCAAAATTTTATGAAATTTTAAGTTTCTCAGAAACTATTCAAAATCAACAAAAGTGTGTTTTAGGCCATAAAAACCACTTGGAAGCAAAACAATTTGAAAGTAAAAAATTCATCAAAATTTCATAAAATTTTCAGTTTCTCAGAAAATCTTCAAAATCAACAAAAGTGTGTTATAGGCCATAAAAACCACTTGGAAGTAAAAAATTTGAAAGTCAAAAATTCATCAAAATTTCATGAAATTTTCAGTTTCTCAGAAAATCTTCAAAATCAACAAAAGTGTGTTTTAGGCCATAAAAACCACTTGGAAGCAAAAAAAATTGAAAGTCAAAAATTCATCAAAAATTCATCAAAAATTCATGAAATTTTCAGTTTCTCAGAAACTCTTCAAAATCAACAAAAGTGTGTTTTAGGCCATAAAAACCACTTGGACGCAAAAAAATTTGAAAGTAAAAAATTCATCAAAATTTCATGAAATTTTAAGTTTCTCAGAAACTCTTCAAAATCAACAATAGTGTGTTTTAGGCCATAAAAACCACTTGGAAGCAAAAAAAATTTGAAAGTCAAAAATTCATCAAAATTTCATAAAATTTTCAGTTTCTCAGAAAATCTTCAAAATCAACAAAAGTGTGTTATAGGCCATAAAAACCACTTGGAAGTAAAAAATTTGAAAGTCAAAAATTCATCAAAATTTCATGAAATTTTCAGTTTCTCAGAAAATCTTCAAAATCAACAAAAGTGTGTTTTAGGCCATAAAAACCACTTGGAAGCAAAAAAAATTGAAAGTCAAAAATTCATCAAAAATTCATCAAAAATTCATGAAATTTTCAGTTTCTCAGAAACTCTTCAAAATCAACAAAAGTGTGTTTTAGGCCATAAAAACCACTTGGACGCAAAAAAATTTGAAAGTAAAAAATTCATCAAAATTTCATGAAATTTTAAGTTTCTCAGAAACTCTTCAAAATCAACAATAGTGTGTTTTATGCCATAAAAACCACTTGGAAGCAAAAATCTGAAAGTCAAAAATTCATCAAAATTTCATGAAATTTTAAGTTTCTCAGAAACTCTTCAAAATCAACCAAAGTGTGTTATAGGCCATAAAAACCACTTGGAAGCAAAAAAATTTGAAAGTCAAAAATTCATCAAAATTTCATGAAATTTTAAGTTTCTCAGAAACTCTTCAAAATCAACAAAAGTGTGTTTTAGGCCATAAAAACCACTTGTAAGCAAAAAAATTTGAAAGTTGAAAATTCATCAAAATTTCATGAAATTTTCAGTTTCTCAGAAACTATTCAAAATCAAGAAAACTGTGTTATAGGCCATAAAAACACTTGGAAGCAAAAAAATTTGAGAAATTTGAAAGTTGCTAAAATCATCAAAATTTCGTAGAATTTTCATGTTCTCAGAAACTCTTCAAAATCTACAAAAGTGTGTTATAGGCCATAAAAACCACTTGGAAGCAAAAAAATTTGAAAGTCAAAAATTCATCAAAATTTCATGAAATTTTCAGTTTCTCAGAAACTCTTCAAAATCAACAATAGTGTGTTTTAGGCCATAAAAACCACTTGGAAGCAAAAAAAAATTTGAAAGTCAAAAATTCATCAAAATTTCATGAAATTTTCAGTTTCTCAGAAACTATTCAAAATCAACAAAACTGTGTTATAGGCCATAAAAACCACTTGGAAGCAAAAAAATTTGAGAAATTTGAAAGTTGCTAAAATCATCAAAATTTCGTAGAATTTTCATGTTCTCAGAAACTCTTCAAAATCAACAAAAGTGTGTTATAGGCCATAAAAACCACTTGGAAGCAAAAAAATTTGAAAGTAAAAAATTCATCAAAATTTCATGAAATTTTCAGTTTCTCAGAAACTCTTCAAAATCAACAAAAGTGTGTTTAGGCCATAAAAACCACTTGGAAGCAAAAAAATTTGAAAGTCAAAAATTCATCAAAATTTCATGAAATTTTAAGTTTCTCAGAAACTCTTCAAAATCAACAATAGTGTGTTTTAGGCCATAAAAACCACTTGGAAGCAAAAAAAAATTTGAAAGTCAAAAATTCATCATAATTTCATGAAATTTTCAGTTTCTCAGAAACTATTCAAAATCAACAAAAGTGTGTTATAGGCCATAAAAACCACTTGGAAGCAAAAAAATTTGAGAAATTTGAAAGTTGCTAAAATCATCAAAATTTCGTAGAATTTTCATGTTCTCAGAAACTCTTCAAAATCAACAAAAGTGTGTTATAGGCCATAAAAACCACTTGGAAGCAAAAAAATTTGTGAAATTTGAAAGTTGCTAAAATCATCAAAATTTCGTAGAATTTTCATGTTCTCAGAAACTCTTCAAAATCAACAAAAGTGTGTTGCCATAAAAACCACTTGGAAGCAAAAAAATTTGAAATCAAAAATTCATCAAAATTTCATGAAATTTTAAGTTTCTCAGAAACTCTTCAAAATCAACAAAAGTGTGTTTTAGGCCATAAAAACCACTTGGAAGCAAAAAAATTTGAAAGTAAAAAATTCATCAAAATTTCATGAAATTTTAAGTTTCTCAGAAACTCTTCAAAATCAACAAAAGTGTGTTTTAGGCCATAAAAACCACTTGTAAGCAAAAAAATTTGAAAGTCAAAAATTCATCAAAATTTCATGAAATTTTCAGTTTCTCAGAAACTATTCAAAATCAACAAAACTGTGTTATAGGCCATAAAAACCACTTGGAAGCAAAAAAATTTGAGAAATTTGAAAGTTGCTAAAATCATCAAAATTTCGTAGAATTTTCATGTTCTCAGAAACTCTTCAAAATCAACAAAAGTGTGTTATAGGCCATAAAAACCACTTGGAAGCAAAAAAATTTGAAAGTAAAAAATTCATCAAAATTTCATGAAATTTTCAGTTTCTCAGAAACTCTTCAAAATCAACAAAAGTGTGTTTTAGGCCATAAAAACCACTTGGAAGCAAAAAAATTTGAAAGTAAAAAATTCATCAAAATTTCATGAAATTTTCAGTTTCTCAGAAACTCTTCAAAATCAACAAAAGTGTGTTTTAGGCCATAAAAACCACTTGGAAGCAAAAAAATTTGAAAGTCAAAAATTCATCAAAATTTCATGAAATTTTAAGTTTCTCAGAAACTCTTCAAAATCAACAATAGTGTGTTTTAGGCCATAAAAACCACTTGGAAGCAAAAAAAAATTTGAAAGTCAAAAATTCATCATAATTTCATGAAATTTTCAGTTTCTCAGAAACTATTCAAAATCAACAAAAGTGTGTTATAGGCCATAAAAACCACTTGGAAGCAAAAAAATTTGAGAAATTTGAAAGTTGCTAAAATCATCAAAATTTCGTAGAATTTTCATGTTCTCAGAAACTCTTCAAAATCAACAAAAGTGTGTTATAGGCCATAAAAACCACTTGGAAGCAAAAAAATTTGAGAAATTTGAAAGTTGCTAAAATCATCAAAATTTCGTAGAATTTTCATGTTCTCAGAAACTCTTCAAAATCAACAAAAGTGTGTTTTAGGCCATAAAAACCACTTGTAAGCAAAAAATTTTGAAAGTCAAAAATTCATCAAAATTTCATGAAATTTTAAGTTTCTCAGAAACTCTTCAAAATCAACAAAAGTGTGTTTTAGGCCATAAAAACCACTTGTAAGCAAAAAAATTTGAAAGTCAAAAATTCATCAAAATTTCATGAAATTTTCAGTTTCTCAGAAACTATTCAAAAATCAACAAAACTGTGTTATAGGCCATAAAAACCACTTGGAAGCAAAAAAATTTGAGAAATTTGAAAGTTGCTAAAATCATCAAAATTTCGTAGAATTTTCATGTTCTCAGAAACTCTTCAAAATCAACAAAAGTGTGTTATAGGCCATAAAAACCACTTGGAAGCAAAAAAATTTGAAAGTAAAAAATTCATCAAAATTTCATGAAATTTTCAGTTTCTCAGAAACTCTTCAAAATCAACAAAAGTGTGTTTTAGGCCATAAAAACCACTTGGACGCAAAAAAATTGAAAGTAAAAAATTCATCAAAATTTCATGAAATTTTCAGTTTCTCACAAACTCTTCAAAATCAACAATAGTGTGTTTTAGGCCATAAAAACCACTGGGAAGCAAAAAAAAATTTGAAAGTCAAAAATTCATCATAATTTCATGAAATTTTCAGTTTCTCAGAAATATTCAAAATCAACAAAAGTGTGTTATAGGCCATAAAAACCACTTGGAAGCAAAAAAATTTGAGAAATTTGAAAGTTGCTAAAATCATCAAAATTTCGTAGAATTTTCATGTTCTCAGAAACTCTTCAAATCAACAAAAGTGTGTTGCCATAAAAACCACTTGGAAGCAAAAAAATTTGAAAGTCAAAAATTCATCAAAATTTCATGAAATTTTAAGTTTCTCAGAACTCTTCAAAATCAACAAAGTGTGTTTTAGGCCATAAAAACCACTTGTAGGCAAAAAAATTTGAAAGTCAAAAATTCATCAAAATTTCATGAAATTTTAAGTTTCTCAGAAACTCTTCAAAATCAACAAAAGTGTGTTTTAGGCCATAAAAACCACTTGTAGGCAAAAAAATTTGAAAGTCAAAAATTCATCAAAATTTCATGAAATTTTCAGTTTCTCAGAAACTATTCAAATCAACAAAACTGTGTTATAGGCCATAAAAACCACTTGGAAGCAAAAAATTTGAGAAATTTGAAAGTTGCTAAAATCATCAAAATTTCGTAGAAAGTTAGGATTTTCATGTTCTCAGAAACTCTTCAAAATCAACAAAAGTGTGTTATAGGCCATAAAAACCACTTGGAAGCAAAAAAATTTGAAAGTAAAAAATTCATCAAAATTTCATGAAATTTTCAGTTTCTCAGAAACTCTTCAAAATCAACAAAAGTGTGTTTTAGGCCATAAAAACCACTTGGACGCAAAAAAAATTGAAAGTCAAAAATTCATCAAAATTTCATGAAATTTTAAGTTTCTCACAAACTCTTCAAAATCAACAATAGTGTGTTTTAGGCCATAAAAACCACTTGGAAGCAAAAAAAAATTTGAAAGTCAAAAATTCATCATAATTTCATGAAATTTTCAGTTTCTCAGAAATATTCAAAATCAACAAAAGTGTGTTATAGGCCATAAAAACCACTTGGAAGCAAAAAAATTTGAGAAATTTGAAAGTTGCTAAAATCATCAAAATTTCGTAGAATTTTCATGTTCTCAGAAACTCTTCAAAATCAACAAAAGTGTGTTGCCATAAAAACCACTTGGAAGCAAAAAAATTTGAAAGTCAAAAATTCATCAAAATTTCATGAAATTTTAAGTTTCTCAGAACTCTTCAAAATCAACAAAAGTGTGTTTTAGGCCATAAAAACCACTTGTAGGCAAAAAAATTTGAAAGTCAAAAATTCATCAAAATTTCATGAAATTTTAAGTTTCTCAGAAACTCTTCAAAATCAACAAAAGTGTGTTTTAGGCCATAAAAACCACTTGTAGGCAAAAAAATTTGAAAGTCAAAAATTCTTCAAAATTTCATGAAATTTTAAGTTTCTCAGAAACTCTTCAAATCAACAAAAGTGTGTTTTAGGCCATAAAAACCATTTGGAAGCAAAAAAATTTGAAAGTAAAAAATTCATCAAAATTTCATGAAATTTTAAGTTTCTCAGAAACTCTTCAAAATCAACAATAGTGTGTTTGAGGCCATAAAAACCACTTGGAAGCAAAAAAAAATTTGAAAGTCAAAAATTCATCAAAATTTCATGAAATTTTAAGTTTCTCAGAAACTATTCAAAATCAACAAAAGTGTGTTTTAGGCCATAAAAACCACTTGGAAGCAAAACAATTTGAAAGTAAAAAATTCATCAAAATTTCATGAAATTTTAAGTTTCTCAGAAACTCTTCAAAATCAACAATAGTGTGTTTTAGGCCATAAAAACCACTTGGAAGCAAAAAAAAATTTGAAACTCAAAAATTCATCAAATTTCATGAAATTTTTCAGTTTCTCCGAAACTATTCAAAATCAACAAAAGTGTGTTATAGGCCATAAAAACCACTTGGAAGCAAAAAAAATTTGAAATTCAAAAATTCATCAAAATTTCATGAAATTTTCAGTTTCTCAGAAAATCTTCAAAATCAACAATAGTGTGTTATAGGCCATAAAAACCACTTGGAAGCAAAAAAATTTGAAAGTCAAAAATTCATCAAAATTTCTTGAAATTTTCAGTTTCTCCGAAACTATTGAAAATCAACAAAAGTGTGTTATAGGCCATAAAAACCACTTGGAAGCAAAAAAAATTGAAAGTCAAAAATTCATCAAAAATTCATGAAATTTTCAGTTTCTCAGAAAATCTTCAAAATCAACAAAAGTGTGTTATAGGCCATAAAAACCACTTGGAAGTAAAAAAATTTGAAAGTCAAAAATTCATCAAAATTTCATGAAATTTTAAGTTTCTCAGAAACTATTCAAAATCAACAAAAGTGTGTTTTAGGCCATAAAAACCACTTGGAAGTAAAAAATTTGAAAGTCAAAAATTCATCAAAATTTCATGAAATTTTCAGTTTCTCAGAAAATCTTCAAAATCAACAAAAGTGTGTTTTAGGCCATAAAAACCACTTGGAAGTAAAAAATTTGAAAGTCAAAAATTCATCAAAATTTCATGAAATTTTAAGTTTCTCAGAAACTCTTCAAAATCAACAATAGTGTGTTTGAGGCCATAAAAACCACTTGGAAGCAAAAAAAAATTTGAAAGTCAAAAATTCATCAAAATTTCATGAAATTTTAAGTTTCTCAGAAACTATTCAAAATCAACAAAAGTGTGTTTTAGGCCATAAAAACCACTTGGAAGCAAAACAATTTGAAAGTAAAAAATTCATCAAAATTTCATGAAATTTTAAGTTTCTCAGAAACTCTTCAAAATCAACAATAGTGTGTTTTAGGCCATAAAAACCACTTGGAAGCAAAAAAAAATTTGAAACTCAAAAATTCATCAAAATTTCATGAAATTTTTCAGTTTCTCCGAAACTATTCAAAATCAACAAAAGTGTGTTATAGGCCATAAAAACCACTTGGAAGCAAAAAAAATTTGAAAGTCAAAAATTCATCAAAATTTCATGAAATTTTCAGTTTCTCAGAAAATCTTCAAAATCAACAAAAGTGTGTTATAGGCCATAAAAACCACTTGGAAGTAAAAAATTTGAAAGTCAAAAATTCATCAAAATTTCATGAAATTTTCAGTTTCTCAGAAAATCTTCAAAATCAACAAAAGTGTGTTTTAGGCCATAAAAACCACTTGGAAGCAAAAAAAATTGAAAGTCAAAAATTCATCAAAAATTCATCAAAAATTCATGAAATTTTCAGTTTCTCAGAAACTCTTCAAAATCAACAAAAGTGTGTTTTAGGCCATAAAAACCACTTGGACGCAAAAAAATTTGAAAGTAAAAAATTCATCAAAATTTCATGAAATTTTAAGTTTCTCAGAAACTCTTCAAAATCAACAATAGTGTGTTTTAGGCCATAAAAACCACTTGGAAGCAAAAATCTGAAAGTCAAAAATTCATCAAAATTTCATGAAATTTTAAGTTTCTCAGAAACTCTTCAAAATCAACCAAAGTGTGTTTTAGGCCATAAAAACCACTTGGAAGCAAAAAAATTTGAAAGTCAAAAATTCATCAAAATTTCATGAAATTTTAAGTTTCTCAGAAACTCTTCAAAATCAACAAAAGTGTGTTATAGGCCATAAAAACCACTTGGAAGCAAAAAAATTTGAGAAATTTGAAAGTTGCTAAAATCATCAAAATTTCGTAGAATTTTCATGTTCTCAGAAACTCTTCAAAATCAACAAAAGTGTGTTATAGGCCATAAAAACCACTTGGAAGCAAAAAAATTTGAGAAATTTGAAAGTTGCTAAAATCATCAAAATTTCGTAGAATTTTCATGTTCTCAGAAACTCTTCAAAATCAACAAAAGTGTGTTGCCATAAAAACCACTTGGAAGCAAAAAAATTTGAAATCAAAAATTCATCAAAATTTCATGAAATTTTAAGTTTCTCAGAAACTCTTCAAAATCAACAAAAGTGTGTTTTAGGCCATAAAAGCCACTTGTAAGCAAAAAAATTTGAAAGTCAAAAATTCATCAAAATTTCTTGAAATTTTCAGTTTCTCAGAAACTATTCAAAATCAACAAAACTGTGTTATAGGCCATAAAAACCACTTGGAAGCAAAAAAATTTGAGAAATTTGAAAGTTGCTAAAATCATCAAAATTTCGTAGAATTTTCATGTTCTCAGAAACTCTTCAAAATCAACAAAAGTGTGTTATAGGCCATAAAAACCACTTGGAAGCAAAAAAATTTGAAAGTCAAAAATTCATCAAAATTTCATGAAATTTTCAGTTTCTCAGAAACTCTTCAAAATCAACAATAGTGTGTTTGAGGCCATAAAAACCACTTGTAGGCAAAAAAATTTGAAAGTCAAAAATTCATCAAAATTTCATGAAATTTTAAGTTTCTCAGAAACTCATCAAAATCAACAAAAGTGTGTTTTAGGCCATAAAAACCACTTGTAGGCAAAAAAATTTGAAAGTCAAAAATTCATCAAAATTTCATGAAATTTTAAGTTTCTCAGAAACTCTTCAAAATCAACAAAAGTGTGTTTTAGGCCATAAAAACCACTTGGAAGCAAAAAAATTTGAAAGTAAAAAATTCATCAAAATTTCATGAAATTTTAAGTTTCTCAGAAACTCTTCAAAATCAACAATAGTGTGTTTGAGGCCATAAAAACAATTGGAAGCAAAAAAAAATTTGAAAGTCAAAAATTCATCAAAATTTCATGAAATTTTAAGTTTCTCAGAAACTATTCAAAATCAACAAAAGTGTGTTTTAGGCCATAAAAACCACTTGGAAGCAAAACAATTTGAAAGTAAAAAATTCATCAAAATTTCATGAAATTTTAAGTTTCTCAGAAACTCTTCAAAATCAACAAAAGTGTGTTTTAGACCATAAAAACCACTTGGAAGCAAAAAAATTTGAAAGTCAAAAATTCATCAAAATTTCATGAAATTTTAAGTTTCTCAGAAACTCTTCAAAATCAACAAAAATGTGTTTTAGCCCATAAAAACCACTTGGAAGCAAAAAAATTTGAAAGTCAAAAATTCATCAAAATTTCATGAAATTTGAAGTTTCTCAGAAACTCTTCAAAATCAACAAAAGTGTGTTTTAGGCCATAAAAACCACTTGGAAGCAAAAAAAATTGAAAGTCAAAAATTCATCAAAAATTCATGAAATTTTCAGTTTCTCAGAAACTCTTCAAAATCAACAAAAGTGTGTTTTAGGCCATAAAAACCACTTGGACGCAAAAAAATTTGAAAGTAAAAAATTCATCAAAATTTCATGAAATTTTAAGTTTCTCAGAAACTCTTCAAAATCAACAATAGTGTGTTTTAGGCCATAAAAACCACTTGGAAGCAAAAAAATCTGAAAGTCAAAAATTCATCAAAATTTCATGAAATTTTAAGTTTCTCAGAAACTCTTCAAAATCAACAAAAGTGTGTTTTAGGCCATAAAAACCACTTGGAAGCAAAAAAATTTGAAAGTCAAAAATTCATCAAAATTTCATGAAATTTTAAGTTTCTCAGAAACTCTTCAAAATCAACAAAAGTGTGTTATAAGCCATAAAAACCACTTGGAAGCAAAAAAATTTGAGAAATTTGAAAGTTGCTAAAATCATCAAAATTTCGTAGAATTTTCATGTTCTCAGAAACTCTTCAAAATCAACAAAAGTGTGTTGCCATAAAAACCACTTGGAAGCAAAAAAATTTGAAAGTCAAAAATTCATCAAAATTTCATGAAATTTTAAGTTTCTCAGAAACTCTTCAAAATCAACAAAAGTGTGTTTTAGGCCATAAAAACCACTTGTAGACAAAAAAATTTGAAAGTCAAAAATTCATCAAAATTTCATGAAATTTTAAGTTTCTCAGAAACTCTTCAAAATCAACAAAAGTGTGTTTTAGGCCATAAAAACCACTTGTAAGCAAAAAAATTTGAAAGTCAAAAATTCATCAAAATTTCATGAAATTTTAAGTTTCTCAGAAACTCTTCAAAATCAACAAAAGTGTGTTTTAGGCCATAAAAACCACTTGTAAGCAAAAAAATTTCAAAGTCAAAAATTCATAAAAATTTCATGAAATTTTCAGTTTCTCAGAAACTCTTGAAAATCAACAAAAGTGTGTTATAGGCCATAAAAACCACTTGGAAGCAAAAAAATTTGGAAGTCAAAAATTCATCAAAATTTCATGAAATTTTAAGTTTCTCAGAAACTCTTGAAAATCAAAAAAAGTGTGTTTTAGGCCATAAAAACCACTTGGAAGCAAAAAAATTTGAAAGTCAAAAATTTATCAAAATTTCATGTAATTTTAAGTTTCTCAGAAACTCTTCAAAATCAACAAAAGTGTGTTTTAGGCCATAAAAACCACTTGTAAGCAAAAAAATTTGAAAGTCAAAAATTCATCAAAATTTCATGAAATTTTCAGTTTCTCAGAAACTCTTCAAAATCAACAAAAGTGTGTTTTAGGCCATAAAAACCACTTGGAAGCAAAAAAATTTGAGAAATTTGAAAGTTGCTAAAATCATCAAAATTTCGTAGAATTTTCATGTTTTCAGAAACTCTTCAAAATCAACAAAAGTGTGTTATAGGCCATAAAAACCACTTGGAAGCAAAAAAATTTGAAAGTCAAAAATTCTTCAAAATTTCATGAAATTTTCAGTTTCTCAGAAACTCTTCAAAATCAACAAAAGTGTGTTTTAGGCCATAAAAACCACTTGGAAGCAAAAAAATTTGAAAGTAAAAATTCATCAAAATTTCTTGAAATTTTAAGTTTCTCAGAAACTCTTGAAAATCAACAATAGTGTGTTTGAGGCCATAAAAACCACTTGGAAGCAAAAAAAAATTTGAAAGTCAAAAATTCATCAAAATTTCATGAAATTTTATGTTTCTCAGAAACTATTCAAAATCAACAAAAGTGTGTTTTAGGCCATAAAAACCACTTGGAAGCAAAAAAATTTGAAAGTAAAAAATTCATCAAAATTTCATGAAATTTTAAGTTTCTCAGAAACTCTTCAAAATCAACAATAGTGTGTTTTAGGCCATAAAAACCACTTGGAAGCAAAAAAAAATTTGAAAGTCAAAAATTCATCAAAATTTCATGAAATTTTATGTTTCTCAGAAACTCTTCAAAATCAACAAAAGTGTGTTTTAGGCCATAAAAACCACTTGGAAGCAAAAAAATTTGAAAGTAAAAAATTCATCAAAATTTCATGAAATTTTAAGTTTCTCAGAAACTCTTCAAAATCAACAATAGTGTGTTTTAGGCCATAAAAACCACTTGGAAGCAAAAAAAAATTTGAAAGTCAAAAATTCATCAAAATTTCATGAAATTTTCAGTTTCTCAGAAACTCTTTAAAATCAACAATAGTGTGTTTTAGGCCATAAAAACCACTTGGAAGCAAAAAAAAATTTGAAAGTCAAAAAGTCATCAAAATTTCATGAAATTTTCAGTTTCTCAGAAACTATTCAAAATCAACAAAAGTGTGTTCTATGCCATAAAAACCACTTGGAAGCAAAAAAAAATTTGAAAGTCAAAAATTCATCAAAATTTCATGAAATTTTCAGTTTCTCAGAAACTCTTCAAAATCAACAAAAGTGTGTTATAGGCCATAAAAACCACTTGGAAGCAAAAAAATTTGAGAAATTTCAAAGTTGCTAAAATCATCAAAATTTCGTAGAATTTTCATGTTATCAGAAACTCTTCAAAATCAACAAAAGTGTGTTATAGGCCATAAAAACCATTTGGAAGCAAAAAAATTTGAAAGTAAAAAATTCATCAAAATTTCATGAAATTTTAAGTTTATCAGAAACTCTTCAAAATCAACAATAGTGTGTTTTAGGCCCTAAAAACCACTTGGAAGCAAAAAAATTTGAAAGTCAAAAATTCATCAAAATTTCATGAAATTTTCAGTTTCTCAGAAACTCTTCAAAATCAACAATAGTGTGTTTTAGGCCATAAAACCACTTGGAAGCAAAAAAATCTGAAAGTCAAAAATTCATCAAAATTTCATGAAATTTTAAGTTTCTCAGAAACTCTTCAAAATCAACAAAAGTGTGTTTTAGGCCATAAAAACCACTTGAAAGCAAAAAAATTTGAAAGTCAAAAATTCATCAAAATTTCATGAAATTTTAAGTTTCTCAGAAACTCTTCAAAATCAACAAAAGTGTGTTATAGGCCATAAAAACCACTTGGAAGCAAAAAAATTTGAAAGTCAAAAATTCTTCAAAATTTCATGAAATTTTCAGTTTCTCAGAAACTCTTCAAAATCAACAAAAGTGTGTTTTAGGCCATCAAAACCACTTGGAAGCAAAAAAATTTGAAAGTAAAAAATTCATCAAAATTTCTTGAAATTTTAAGTTTCTCAGAAACTCTTGAAAATCAACAATAGTGTGTTTGAGGCCATAAAAACCACTTGGAAGCAAAAAAAAATTTGAAAGTCAAAAATTCATCAAAATTTCATGAAATTTTATGTTTCTCAGAAACTATTCAAAATCAACAAAAGTGTGTTTTAGGCCATAAAAACCACTTGGAAGCAAAAAAATTTGAAAGTAAAAAATTCATCAAAATTTCATGAAATTTTAAGTTTCTCAGAAACTCTTCAAAATCAACAATAGTGTGTTTTAGGCCATAAAAACCACTTGGAAGCAAAAAAAAATTTGAAAGTCAAAAATTCATCAAAATTTCATGAAATTTTATGTTTCTCAGAAACTCTTCAAAATCAACAAAAGTGTGTTTTAGGCCATAAAAACCACTTGGAAGCAAAAAAATTTGAAAGTAAAAAATTCATCAAAATTTCATGAAATTTTAAGTTTCTCAGAAACTCTTCAAAATCAACAATAGTGTGTTTTAGGCCATAAAAACCAGTTGGAAGCAAAAAAAAATTTGAAAGTCAAAAATTCATCAAAATTTCATGAAATTTTCAGTTTCTCAGAAACTCTTCAAAATCAACAATAGTGTGTTTTAGGCCATAAAACCACTTGGAAGCAAAAAAAAATTTGAAAGTCAAAAAGTCATCAAAATTTCATGAAATTTTCAGTTTATCAGAAACTATTCAAAATCAACAAAAGTGTGTTCTATGCCATAAAAACCACTTGGAAGCAAAAAAAAATTTGAAAGTCAAAAATTCATCAAAATTTCATGAAATTTTCAGTTTCTCAGAAACTCTTCAAAATCAACAAAAGTGTGTTATAGGCCATAAAAACCACTTGGAAGCAAAAAAATTTGAGAAATTTGAAAGTTGCTAAAATCATCAAAATTTCGTAGAATTTTCATGTTATCAGAAACTCTTCAAAATCAACAAAAGTGTGTTATAGGCCATAAAAACCATTTGGAAGCAAAAAAATTTGAAAGTAAAAAATTCATCAAAATTTCATGAAATTTTAAGTTTATCAGAAACTCTTCAAAATCAACAATAGTGTGTTTTAGGCCCTAAAAACCACTTGGAAGCAAAAGAATTTGAGAAATTTGAAAGTTGCTAAAATCATCAAAATTTCGTAGAATTTTCATGTTCTCAGAAACTCTTCAAAATCAACAAAAGTGTGTTATAGGCCATAAAAACCACTTGGAAGCAAAAAAATTTGAAAGTCAAAAATTCATCAAAATTTCATGAAATTTTAAGTTTCTCAGAAACTCTTCAAAATCAACAAAAGTGTGTTTTAGGCCATAAAAACCACTTGGAAGCAAAAAAATTTGAGAAATTTGAAAGTTGCTAAAATCATCAAAATTTCGTAGAATTTTCATGTTCTCAGAAACTCTTCAAAAGCAACAAAAGTGTGTTATAGGCCATAAAAACCACTTGGAAGCAAAAAAATTTGAAAGTCAAAAATTCTTCAAAATTTCATGAAATTTTCAGTTTCTCAGAAACTCTTCAAAATCAACAAAAGTGTGTTTTAGGCCATAAAAACCACTTGGAAGCAAAAAAATTTGAAAGTAAAAAATTCATCAAAATTTCTTGAAATTTTAAGTTTCTCAGAAACTCTTGAAAATCAACAATAGTGTGTTGGAGGCCATAAAAACCACTTGGAAGCAAAAAAAAATTTGAAAGTCAAAAATTCATCAAAATTTCATGAAATTTTATGTTTCTCAGAAACTATTCAAAATCAACAAAAGTGTGTTTTAGGCCATAAAAACCACTTGGAAGCAAAAAAATTTGAAAGTAAAAAATTCATCAAAATTTCATGAAATTTTAAGTTTCTCAGAAACTCTTCAAAATCAACAATAGTGTGTTTTAGGCCATAAAAACCACTTGGAAGCAAAAAAAAATTTGAAAGTCAAAAATTCATCAAAATTTCATGAAATTTTATGTTTCTCAGAAACTCTTCAAAATCAACAAAAGTGTGTTTTAGGCCATAAAAACCACTTGGAAGCAAAAAAATTTGAAAGTAAAAAATTCATCAAAATTTCATGAAATTTTAAGTTTCTCAGAAACTCTTCAAAATTAACAATAGTGTGTTTTAGGCCATAAAAACCAGTTGGAAGCAAAAAAAAATTTGAAAGTCAAAAATTCATCAAAATTTCATGAAATTTTCAGTTTCTCAGAAACTCTTCAAAATCAACAATAGTGTGTTTTAGGCCATAAAACCACTTGGAAGCAAAAAAAAATTTGAAAGTCAAAAAGTCATCAAAATTTCATGAAATTTTCAGTTTATCAGAAACTATTCAAAATCAACAAAAGTGTGTTCTATGCCATAAAAACCACTTGGAAGCAAAAAAAAATTTGAAAGTCAAAAATTCATCAAAATTTCATGAAATTTTCAGTTTCTCAGAAACTCTTCAAAATCAACAAAAGTGTGTTATAGGCCATAAAAACCACTTGGAAGCAAAAAAATTTGAGAAATTTGAAAGTTGCTAAAATCATCAAAATTTCGTAGAATTTTCATGTTATCAGAAACTCTTCAAAATCAACAAAAGTGTGTTATAGGCCATAAAAACCATTTGGAAGCAAAAAAATTTGAAAGTAAAAAATTCATCAAAATTTCATGAAATTTTAAGTTTATCAGAAACTCTTCAAAATCAACAATAGTGTGTTTTAGGCCCTAAAAACCACTTGGAAGCAAAAGAATTTGAGAAATTTGAAAGTTGCTAAAATCATCAAAATTTCGTAGAATTTTCATGTTCTCAGAAACTCTTCAAAATCAACAAAAGTGTGTTATAGGCCATAAAAACCACTTGGAAGCAAAAAAATTTGAAAGTCAAAAATTCATCAAAATTTCATGAAATTTTAAGTTTCTCAGAAACTCTTCAAAATCAACAAAAGTGTGTTTTAGGCCATAAAAACCACTTGGAAGCAAAAAAATTTGAGAAATTTGAAAGTTGCTAAAATCATCAAAATTTCGTAGAATTTTCATGTTATCAGAAACTCTTCAAAATCAACAAAAGTGTGTTATAGGCCATAAAAACCATTTGGAAGCAAAAAAATTTGAAAGTAAAAAATTCATCAAAATTTCATGAAATTTTAAGTTTATCAGAAACTCTTCAAAATCAACAATAGTGTGTTTTAGGCCCTAAAAACCACTTGGAAGCAAAAAAATTTGAAAGTCAAAAATTCATCAAAATTTCATGAAATTTTCAGTTTCTCAGAAACTCTTCAAAATCAACAAAAGTGTGTTTTAGGCCATAAAAACCACTTGGAAGCAAAAAAATTTGAGAAATTTGAAAGTTGCTAAAATCATCAAAATTTCGTAGACTTTTCATGTTATCAGAAACTCTTCAAAATCAACAAAAGTGTGTTATAGGCCATAAAAACCACTTGGAAGCAAAAAAATTTGAAAGTAAAAAATTCATCAAAATTTCATGAAATTTTCAGTTTCTCAGAAACTCTTCAAAATCAACAATAATGTGTTTTAGGCCATAAAAACCACTTGGAAGCAAAAAAAAATTTGAAAGTCAAAAATTCATCAAAATTTCATGAAATTTTCAGTTTCTCAGAAACTCTTCAAAATCAACAAAAGTGTGTTCTATGCCATAAAAACCACTTGGAAGCAAAAAAAAAATTGAAAGTAAAAAATTCATCAAAATTTCATGAAATTTTCAGTTTCTCAGAAACTCTTCAAAATCAACAAAAGTGTGTTATAGGCCATAAAAACCACTTGGAAGCAAAAAAATTTGAAAGTCAAAAATTCATCAAAATTTCATGAAATTTTCAGTTTCTCAGAAACTATTCAAAATCAATAAAAATGTGTTTTAGGCCATAAAAACCACTTGGACGCAAAAAAATTTGAAAGTAAAAAATTCATCAAAATTTCATGAAATTTTAAGTTTATCAGAAACTCTTCAAAATCAACAATAGTGTGTTTTAGGCCCTAAAAACCACTTGGAAGCAAAAAAATTTGAAAGTCAAAAATTCATCAAAATTTCATGAAATTTTCAGTTTCTCAGAAACTCTTCAAAATCAACAAAAGTGTGTTTTAGGCCATAAAAACCACTTGGAAGCAAAAAAATTTGAGAAATTTGAAAGTTGCTAAAATCATCAAAATTTCGTAGAATTTTCATGTTATCAGAAACTCTTCAAAATCAACAAAAGTGTGTTATAGGCCATAAAAACCACTTGGAAGCAAAAAAATTTGAAAGTCAAAAATTCATCAAAATTTCATGAAATTTTAAGTTTCTCAGAAACTCTTCAAAATCAATAAAAGTGTGTTATAGGCCATAAAAACCACTTGGAAGCAAAAAAAAATTTGAAACTCAAAAATTCATCAAAATTTCATGAAATTTTCAGTTTCTCCGAAACTATTCAAAATGTACAATAGTGTGTTATAGGCCATAAAAACCACTTGGAAGCAAAAAAATTTGAAAGTCAAAAATTCATCAAAATTTCATGAAATTTTAAGTTTCTCAGAAACTCTTCAAAATCAACAAAAGTGTGTTATAGGCCATAAAAACCACTTGGAAGCAAAAAAATTTGAAAGTCAAAAATTCATCAAAATTTCATGAAATTTTAAGTTTATCAGAAACTCTTCAAAATCAACAATAGTGTGTTTTAGGCCATAAAAACCACTTGGAAGCAAAAAAAAATTTGAAAGTAAAAAATTCATCAAAATTTCATGAAAATTTCGGTTTCTCAGAAACTATTCAAAATCAACAAAAGTGTGTTATAGGCCATAAAACCACTTGGAAGCAAAAAAATTTGAAAGTCAAAAATTCATCAAAATTTCATGAAATTTTCAGTTTCTCAGAAACTCTTCAAAATCAACAATAGTGTGTTTTAGGCCATAAAAACCATTTGGAAGCAAAAAAAAATTTGAAAGTCAAAAATTCATCAAAATTTCATGAAATTTTCAGTTTATCAGAAACTATTCAAAATCAACAAAAGTGTGTTCTATGCCATAAAAACCACTTGGAAGCAAAAAAAAATTTGAAAGTCAAAAATTCATCAAAATTTCATGAAATTTTCAGTTTCTCAGAAACTCTTCAAAATCAACAAAAGTGTGTTACAGGCCATAAAAACCACTTGGAAGCAAAAAAATTTGAGAAATTTGAAAGTTGCTAAAATCATCAAAATTTCGTAGAATTTTCATGTTATCAGAAACTCTTCAAAATCAACAAAAGTGTGTTATAGGCCATAAAAACCATTTGGAAGCAAAAAAATTTGAAAGTAAAAAATTCATCAAAATTTCATGAAATTTTAAGTTTATCAGAAACTCTTCAAAATCAACAATAGTGTGTTTTAGGCCCTAAAAACCACTTGGAAGCAAAAAAATTTGAAAGTCAAAAATTCATCAAAATTTCATGAAATTTTCAGTTTCTCAGAAACTCTTCAAAATCAACAAAAGTGTGTTTTAGGCCATAAAAACCACTTGGAAGCAAAAAAATTTGAGAAATTTGAAAGTTGCTAAAATCATCAAAATTTCGTAGACTTTTCATGTTATCAGAAACTCTTCAAAATCAACAAAAGTGTGTTATAGGCCATAAAAACCACTTGGAAGCAAAAAAATTTGAAAGTAAAAAATTCATCAAAATTTCATGAAATTTTCAGTTTCTCAGAAACTCTTCAAAATCAACAATAATGTGTTTTAGGCCATAAAAACCACTTGGAAGCAAAAAAAAATTTGAAAGTCTAAAATTCATCAAAATTTCATGAAATTTTCAGTTTCTCAGAAACTATTCAAAATCAACAAAAGTGTGTTCTATGCCATAAAAACCACTTGGAAGCAAAAAAAAATTTGAAAGTAAAAAATTCATCAAAATTTCATGAAATTTTCAGTTTCTCAGAAACTCTTCAAAATCAACAAAAGTGTGTTATAGGCCATAAAAACCACTTGGAAGCAAAAAAATTTGAAAGTCAAAAATTCATCAAAATTTCATGAAATTTTCAGTTTCTCAGAAACTATTCAAAATCAATAAAAATGTGTTTTAGGCCATAAAAACCACTTGGACGCAAAAAAATTTGAAAGTAAAAAATTCATCAAAATTTCATGAAATTTTAAGTTTATCAGAAACTCTTCAAAATCAACAATAGTGTGTTTTAGGCCCTAAAAACCACTTGGAAGCAAAAAAATTTGAAAGTCAAAAATTGATCAAAATTTCATGAAATTTTCAGTTTCTCAGAAACTCTTCAAAATCAACAAAAGTGTGTTTTAGGCCATAAAAACCACTTGGAAGCAAAAAAATTTGAGAAATTTGAAAGTTGCTAAAATCATCAAAATTTCGTAGAATTTTCATGTTATCAGAAACTCTTCAAAATCAACAAAAGTGTGTTATAGGACATAAAAACCACTTGGAAGCAAAAAAATTTGAAAGTCAAAAATTCATCAAAATTTCATGAAATTTTAAGTTTCTCAGAAACTCTTCAAAATCAATAAAAGTGTGTTATAGGCCATAAAAACCACTTGGAAGCAAAAAAAAATTTGAAACTCAAAAATTCATCAAAATTTCATGAAATTTTCAGTTTCTCCGAAACTATTCAAAATGTACAATAGTGTGTTATAGGCCATAAAAACCACTTGGAAGCAAAAAAATTTGAAAGTCAAAAATTCATCAAAATTTCATGAAATTTTAAGTTTCTCAGAAACTCTTCAAAATCAACAAAAGTGTGTTATAGGCCATAAAACCACTTGGAAGCAAAAAAATTTGAAAGTCAAAAATTCATCAAAATTTCATGAAATTTTAAGTTTATCAGAAACTCTTCAAAATCAACAATAGTGTGTTTTAGGCCATAAAAACCACTTGGAAGCAAAAAAAAATTTGAAAGTAAAAAATTCATCAAAATTTCATGAAAATTTCGGTTTCTCAGAAACTATTCAAAATCAACAAAAGTGTGTTATAGGCCATAAAAACCACTTGGAAGCAAAAAAATTTGAAAGTCAAAAATTCATCAAAATTTCATGAAATTTTAAGTTTCTCAGAAACTCTTCAAAATCAACAATAGTGTGTTTTAGGCCATAAAAACCACTTGGAAGCAAAAAAAAATTTGAAAGTCAAAAATTCATCAAAATTTCATGAAATTTTCAGTTTCTCAGAAACTATTCAAAATCAACAAAACTGTGTTATAGGCCATAAAAACCACTTGGAAGCAAAAAAATTTGAGAAATTTGAAAGTTGCTAAAATCATCAAAATTTCGTAGAATTTTCATGTTATCAGAAACTCTTCAAAATCAACAAAAGTGTGTTATAGGCCATAAAAACCACTTGGAAGCAAAAAAATTTGAAAGTCAAAAATTCATCAAAATTTCATGAAATTTTCAGTTTCTCAGAAACTCTTCAAAATCAACAAAAGTGTGTTATAGGGCATAAAAACCACTTGGAAGCAAAAAAATTTGAGAAACAAAAATTCATCAAAATTTCATGAAATTTTCAGTTTCTCAGAAACTCTTCAAAATCAACAAAAGTGTGTTTTAGGCCATAAAACCACTTGGAAGCAAAAAAATTTGAAAGTCAAAAATTCATCAAAATTTCATGAAATTTTCAGTTTCTCAGAAACTCTTCAAAATCAACAAAAGTGTGTTATAAGCCATAAAAACCACTTGGAAGCAAAAAAAATTTGAAAGCCAAAAATTCGTCAAAATTTCATGAAATTTTCAGTTTCTCAGTAACTCTTCAAAATCAATAAAAGTGTGTTATAGGCCATAAAAACCACTTGGAAGCAAAAAAAATTTGAAAGTCAAAATTTCATCAAAATTTCATGAAATTTTCAGTTTCTCAGAAACTCTTCAAAATCAACAAAAGTGTGTTATAGGCCATAAAAACCACTTGGAAGCAAAAAAAATTTGAAAGTCAAAATTTCATCAAAATTTCATGAAATTTTCAGTTTCTCAGAAACTCTTCAAAATCAACAAAAGTGTGTTTTAGGCCATAAAAAGCACTTGGAAGCAAAAAAATTTGACAGTCAAAAATTCATCAAAATTTCATGAAATTTTCAGTTTCTCAGAAACTCTTCAAAATCAACAAAAGTGTGTTTTAGGCCATAAAAACCACTCGGAAGCAAAAAAATTTGAAAGTCAAAAATTCATCAAAAGTGTGTTTTAGGCCATAAAAACCACTTGGAAGCAAAAAAATTTGAAAGTAAAAAATTCATCAAAATTTCATGAAATTTTCAGTTTCTCAGTAACTCTTCAAAATCAACAAAAGTGTGTTATAGGCCATAAAAACCACTTGGAAGCAAAAAAAATTTGAAAGTCAAAAATTCATCAAAATTTCATGAAATTTTCAGTTTCTCAGAAACTCTTCAAAATCAACAAAAGTGTGTTTTAGGCCATAAAAACCACTTGGAAGCAAAAAAATTTGACAGTCAAAAATTCATCAAAATTTCATGAAATTTTAAGTTTCTCAGAAACTCTTCAAAATCAACAAAAGTGTGTTATAGGCCATAAAAACCACTCGGAAGCAAAAAAAATTTGAAAGTCAAAAATTCATCAAAAGTGTGTTTTAGGCCATAAAAACCACTTGGAAGCAAAAAAATTTGAAAGTCAAAAATACATCAAAATTTCATGAAATTTTAAGTTTCTCAGAAACTGTTCAAAATCAACAAAAGTGTGTTATAGGCCATAAAAACCACTTGGAAGCAAAAAAATTTGAGAAATTTGAAAGTTGCTAAAATCATCAAAATTTCGTAGAATTTTCATGTTCTCAGAAACTCTTCAAAATCAACAAAAGTGTCTTATAGGCCATAAAAACCACTTGGAAGCAAAAAAATTTGAAAGTCAAAAATTCATCAAAATTTCATGAAATTTTCAGTTTCTCAGAAACTCTTCAAAATCAACAAAAGTGTGTTATAGGCCATAAAAACCACTTGGAAGCAAAAAAAATTGAGAAATTTGAAAGTTGCTAAAATCATCAAAATTTCGTAGAATTTTCATGTTCTCAGAAACTCTTCAAAATCAACAAAAGTGTGTTTAGGCCATAAAAACCACTTGGAAGCAAAACAATTTGAAAGTCAAAAATTCATCAAAATTTCATGAAATTTTAAGTTTCTCAGAAACTCTTCAAAATCAATAAAAGTGTGTTTTAGGCCATAAAAACCACTTGGAAGCAAAAAAATTTGAAAGTCAAAAATACATCAAAATTTCATGAAATTTTAAGTTTCTCAGAAACTGTTCAAAATCAACAAAAGTGTGTTATAGGCCATAAAAACCACTTGGAAGCAAAAAAATTTGAGAAATTTGAAAGTTGCTAAAATCATCAAAATTTCGTAGAATTTTCATGTTCTCAGAAACTCTTCAAAATCAACAAAAGTGTGTTATAGGCCATAAAAACCACTTGGAAGCAAAAAAATTTGAAAGTCAAAAATTCATCAAAATTTCATGAAATTTTCAGTTTCTCAGAAACTATTCAAAATCAATAAAAGTGTGTTTTAGGCCATAAAAACCACTTGGACGCAAAAAAATTTGAAAGTAAAAAATTCATCAAAATTACATGAAATTTTAAGTTTCTCAGAAACTCTTCAAAATCAACAATAGTGTGTTTTAGGCCATAAAAACCACTTGAAAGCAAAAAAATTTGACAGTCAAAAATTCATCAAAATTTCATGAAATTTTAAGTTTCTCAGAAACTCTTCAAATTAACAAAAGTGTGTTTTAGGCCATAAAAACCACTTGGAAGCAAAAAAATTTGACAGTCAAAAATTCATCAAAATTTCATGAAATTTTAAGTTTCTCAGAAACTCTTCAAAATCAACAAAAGTGTGTTTTAGGCCATAAAAACCACTCGGAAGCAAAAAAATTTGAAAGTCAAAAATTCATCAAAAGTGTGTTTTAGGCCATAAAAACCACTTGGAAGCAAAAAAATTTGAAAGTAAAAAATTCATCAAAATTTCATGAAATTTTAAGTTTCTCAGAAACTCTTCAAAATCAATAAAAGTGTGTTATAGGCCATAAAAACCACTTGGAAGCAAAAAAAAATTTGAAACTCAAAAATTCATCAAAATTTCATGAAATTTTCAGTTTCTCCGAAACTATTCAAAATGTACAATAGTGTGTTATAGGCCATAAAAACCACTTGGAAGCAAAAAAATTTGAAAGTAAAAAATTCATCAAAATTTCATGAAATTTTAAGTTTCTCAGAAACTCTTCAAAATCAACAAAAGTGTGTTATAGGCCATAAAAACCACTTGGAAGCAAAAAAATTTGAAAGTCAAAAATTCATCAAAATTTCATGAAATTTTAAGTTTATCAGAAACTCTTCAAAATCAACAATAGTGTGTTTTAGGCCATAAAAACCACTTGGAAGCAAAAAAAAATTTGAAAGTAAAAAATTCATCAAAATTTCATGAAAATTTCGGTTTCTCAGAAACTATTCAAAATCAACAAAAGTGTGTTATAGGCCATAAAAACCACTTGGAAGCAAAAAAATTTGAAAGTCAAAAATTCATCAAAATTTCATGAAATTTTAAGTTTCTCAGAAACTCTTCAAAATCAACAATAGAGTGTTTTAGGCCATAAAAACCACTTGGAAGCAAAAAAAAATTTGAAAGTCAAAAATTCATCAAAATTTCATGAAATTTTCAGTTTCTCAGAAACTATTCAAAATCAACAAAACTGTGTTATAGGCCATAAAAACCACTTGGAAGCAAAAAAATTTGAGAAATTTGAAAGTTGCTAAAATCATCAAAATTTCGTAGAATTTTCATGTTATCAGAAACTCTTCAAAATCAACAAAAGTGTGTTATAGGCCATAAAAACCACTTGGAAGCAAAAAAATTTGAAAGTCAAAAATTCATCAAAATTTCATGAAATTTTCAGTTTCTCAGAAACTCTTCAAAATCAACAAAAGTGTGTTATAGGCCATAAAAACCACTTGGAAGCAAAAAAATTTGAGAAACAAAAATTCATCAAAATTTCATGAAATTTTCAGTTTCTCAGAAACTCTTCAAAATCAACAAAAGTGTGTTTTAGGCCATAAAAACCACTTGGAAGCAAAAAAATTTGAAAGTCAAAAATTCATCAAAATTTCATGAAATTTTCAGTTTCTCAGAAACTCTTCAAAATCAACAAAAGTGTGTTATAAGCCATAAAAACCACTTGGAAGCAAAAAAAATTTGAAAGCCAAAAATTCGTCAAAATTTCATGAAATTTTCAGTTTCTCAGTAACTCTTCAAAATCAATAAAAGTGTGTTATAGGCCATAAAAACCACTTGGAAGCAAAAAAAATTTGAAAGTCAAAATTTCATCAAAATTTCATGAAATTTTCAGTTTCTCAGAAACTCTTCAAAATCAACAAAAGTGTGTTATAGGCCATAAAAACCACTTGGAAGCAAAAAAAATTTGAAAGTCAAAATTTCATCAAAATTTCATGAAATTTTCAGTTTCTCAGAAACTCTTCAAAATCAACAAAAGTGTGTTTTTTAGGCCATAAAAAGCACTTGGAAGCAAAAAAATTTGACAGGCAAAAATTCATCAAAATTTCATGAAATTTTCAGTTTCTCAGAAACTCTTCAAAATCAACAAAAGTGTGTTTTAGGCCATAAAAACCACTCGGAAGCAAAAAAATTTGAAAGTCAAAAATTCATCAAAAGTGTGTTTTAGGCCATAAAAACCACTTGGAAGCAAAAAAATTTGAAAGTAAAAAATTCATCAAAATTTCATGAAATTTTCAGTTTCTCAGTAACTCTTCAAAATCAACAAAAGTGTGTTATAGGCCATAAAAACCACTTGGAAGCAAAAAAAATTTGAAAGTCAAAAATTCATCAAAATTTCATGAAATTTTCAGTTTCTCAGAAACTCTTCAAAATCAACAAAAGTGTGTTTTAGGCCATAAAAACCACTTGGAAGCAAAAAAATTTGACAGTCAAAAATTCATCAAAATTTCATGAAATTTTAAGTTTCTCAGAAACTCTTCAAAATCAACAAAATTGTGTTATAGGCCATAAAAACCACTCGGAAGCAAAAAAAATTTTAAAGTCAAAAATTCATCAAAAGTGTGTTTTAGGCCATAAAAACCACTTGGAAGCAAAAAAATTTGAAAGTCAAAAATACATCAAAATTTCATGAAATTTTAAGTTTCTCAGAAACTGTTCAAAATCAACAAAAGTGTGTTATAGGCCATAAAAACCACTTGGAAGCAAAAAAATTTGAGAAATTTGAAAGTTGCTAAAATCATCAAAATTTCGTAGAATTTTCATGTTCTCAGAAACTCTTCAAAATCAACAAAAGTGTCTTATAGGCCATAAAAACCACTTGGAAGCAAAAAAATTTGAAAGTCAAAAATTCATCAAAATTTCATGAAATTTTCAGTTTCTCAGAAACTCTTCAAAATCAACAAAAGTGTGTTATAGGCCATAAAAACCACTTGGAAGCAAAAAAATTTGAGAAATTTGAAAGTTGCTAAAATCATCAAAATTTCGTAGAATTTTCATGTTCTCAGAAACTCTTCAAAATCAACAAAAGTGTGTTATAGGCCATAAAAACCACTTGGAAGCAAAACAATTTGAAAGTCAAAAATTCATCAAAATTTCATGAAATTTTAAGTTTCTCAGAAACTCTTCAAAATCAATAAAAGTGTGTTTTAGGCCATAAAAACCACTTGGAAGCAAAAAAATTTGAAAGTCAAAAATACATCAAAATTTCATGAAATTTTAAGTTTCTCAGAAACTGTTCAAAATCAACAAAAGTGTGTTATAGGCCATAAAAACCACTTGGAAGCAAAAAAATTTGAGAAATTTGAAAGTTGCTAAAATCATCAAAATTTCGTAGAATTTTCATGTTCTCAGAAACTCTTCAAAATCAACAAAAGTGTGTTATAGGCCATAAAAACCACTTGGAAGCAAAAAAATTTGAAAGTCAAAAATTCATCAAAATTTCATGAAATTTTCAGTTTCTCAGAAACTATTCAAAATCAATAAAAGTGTGTTTTAGGCCATAAAAACCACTTGGACGCAAAAAAATTTGAAAGTAAAAAATTCATCAAAATTACATGAAATTTTAAGTTTCTCAGAAACTCTTCAAAATCAACAATAGTGTGTTTTAGGCCATAAAAACCACTTGGAAGCAAAAAAATTTGACAGTCAAAAATTCATCAAAATTTCATGAAATTTTAAGTTTCTCAGAAACTCTTCAAAATCAACAAAAGTGTGTTTTAGGCCATAAAAACCACTCGGAAGCAAAAAAATTTGAAAGTCAAAAATTCATCAAAAGTGTGTTTTAGGCCATAAAAACCACTTGGAAGCAAAAAAATTTGAAAGTAAAAAATTCATCAAAATTTCATGAAATTTTAAGTTTCTCAGAAACTATTCAAAATCAACAAAAGTGTGTTTTAGGCCATAAAAACCACTTGGAAGCAAAAAAATTTGAAAGTCAAAAATTCATCAAAATTTCATGAAATTTTCAGTTTCTCAGTAACTCTTCAAAATCAACAAAAGTGTGTTATAGGCCATAAAGACCACTCGGAAGCAAAAAAATTTGAAAGTCAAAAATTCATCAAAAGTGTGTTTTAGGCCATAAAAACCACTTGGAAGCAAAAAAATTTGAAAGTAAAAAATTCATCAAAATTTCATGAAATTTTAAGTTTCTCAGAAACTCTTCAAAATCAACAAAAGTGTGTTATAGGCCATAAAAACCACTTGGAAGCAAAAAAATTTGAAAGTCAAAAATTCATCAAAATTTCATGAAATTTTCAGTTTCTCAGAAACTCTTCAAAATCAACAAAAGTGTGTTATAGGCCATAAAAACCACTTGGAAGCAAAAAAATTTGAGAAACAAAAATTCATCAAAATTTCATGAAATTTTCAGTTTCTCAGAAACTCTTCAAAATCAACAAAAGTGTGTTTTAGGCCATAAAAACCACTTGGAAGCAAAAAAATTTGAAAGTCAAAAATTCATCAAAATTTCATGAAATTTTAAGTTTCTCAGAAACTCTTCAAAATCAACAAAAGTGTGTTATAGGCCATAAAAACCACTTGGAAGCAAAAAAATTTGAAAGTCAAAAATTCATCAAAATTTCATGAAATTTTCAGTTTCTCAGAAACTCTTCAAAATCAACAAAAGTGTGTTATAGGCCATAAAAACCACTTGGAAGCAAAAAAATTTGAGAAACAAAAATTCATCAAAATTTCATGAAATTTTCAGTTTCTCAGAAACTCTTCAAAATCAACAAAAGTGTGTTTTAGGCCATAAAAACCACTTGGAAGCAAAAAAATTTGAAAGTCAAAAATTCATCAAAATTTCATGAAATTTTCAGTTTCTCAGAAACTCTTCAAAATCAACAAAAGTGTGTTATAAGCCATAAAAACCACTTGGAAGCAAAAAAAATTTGAAAGCCAAAAATTCGTCAAAATTTCATGAAATTTTCAGTTTCTCAGTAACTCTTCAAAATCAATAAAAGTGTGTTATAGGCCATAAAAACCACTTGGAAGCAAAAAAATTTGAGAAACAAAAATTCATCAAAATTTCATGAAATTTTCAGTTTCTCAGAAACTCTTCAAAATCAACAAAAGTGTGTTTTAGGCCATAAAAACCACTTGGAAGCAAAAAAATTTGAAAGTCAAAAATTCATCAAAATTTCATGAAATTTTCAGTTTCTCAGAAACTCTTCAAAATCAACAAAAGTGTGTTATAAGCCATAAAAACCACTTGGAAGCAAAAAAAATTTGAAAGCCAAAAATTCGTCAAAATTTCATGAAATTTTCAGTTTCTCAGTAACTCTTCAAAATCAATAAAAGTGTGTTATAGGCCATAAAAACCACTTGGAAGCAAAAAAAATTTGAAAGTCAAAATTTCATCAAAATTTCATGAAATTTTCAGTTTCTCAGAAACTCTTCAAAATCAACAAAAGTGTGTTATAGGCCATAAAAACCACTTGAAAGCAAAAAAAATTTGAAAGTCAAAATTTCATCAAAATTTCATGAAATTTTCAGTTTCTCAGAAACTCTTCAAAATCAACAAAAGTGTGTTTTAGGCCATAAAAAGCACTTGGAAGCAAAAAAATTTGACAGTCAAAAATTCATCAAAATTTCATGAAATTTTCAGTTTCTCAGAAACTCTTCAAAATCAACAAAAGTGTGTTTTAGGCCATAAAAACCACTCGGAAGCAAAAAAATTTGAAAGTCAAAAATTCATCAAAAGTGTGTTATAGGCCATAAAAACCACTTGAAAGCAAAAAAAATTTGAAAGTCAAAATTTCATCAAAATTTCATGAAATTTTCAGTTTCTCAGAAACTCTTCAAAATCAACAAAAGTGTGTTTTAGGCCATAAAAAGCACTTGGAAGCAAAAAAATTTGACAGTCAAAAATTCATCAAAATTTCATGAAATTTTCAGTTTCTCAGAAACTCTTCAAAATCAACAAAAGTGTGTTTTAGGCCATAAAAACCACTCGGAAGCAAAAAAATTTGAAAGTCAAAAATTCATCAAAAGTGTGTTTTAGGCCATAAAAACCACTCGGAAGCAAAAAAATTTGAAAGTCGAAAATTCATCAAAATTTCATGAAATTTTCAGTTTCTCAGTAACTCTTCAAAATCAACAAAAGTGTGTTATAGGCCATAAAAACCACTTGGAAGCAAAAAAAATTTGAAAGTCAAAAATTCATCAAAATTTCATGAAATTTTCAGTTTCTCAGAAACTCTTCAAAATTAACAAAAGTGTGTTTTAGGCCATAAAAACCACTTGGAAGCAAAAAAATTTGACAGTCAAAAATTCATCAAAATTTCATGAAATTTTAAGTTTCTCAGAAACTCTTCAAAATCAACAAAAGTGTGTTATAGGCCATAAAAACCACTCGGAAGCAAAAAAATTTGAGAAATTTGAAAGTTGCTAAAATCATCAAAATTTCGTAGAATTTTCATGTTATCAGAAACTCTTCAAAATCAACAAAAGTGTGTTATAGGCCATAAAAACCACTTGGAAGCAAAAAAATTTGAAAGTCAAAAATTCATCAAAATTTCATGAAATTTTAAGTTTCTCAGAAACTCTTCAAAATCAATAAAAGTGTGTTATAGGCCATAAAAACCACTTGGAAGCAAAAAAAAATTTGAAACTCAAAAATTCATCTAAATTTCATGAAATTTTCAGTTTCTCCGAAACTATTCAAAATGTACAATAGTGTGTTATAGGCCATAAAAACCACTTGGAAGCAAAAAAATTTGAAAGTCAAAAATTCATCAAAATTTCATGAAATTTTAAGTTTCTCAGAAACTCTTCAAAATCAACAAAAGTGTGTTATAGGCCATAAAAACCACTTGGAAGCAAAAAAATTTGAAAGTCAAAAATTCATCAAAATTTCATGAAATTTTAAGTTTATCAGAAACTCTTCAAAATCAACAATAGTGTGTTTTAGGCCATAAAAACCACTTGGAAGCAAAAAAAAATTTGAAAGTAAAAAATTCATCAAAATTTCATGAAAATTTCGGTTTCTCAGAAACTATTCAAAATCAACAAAAGTGTGTTATAGGGCATAAAAACCACTTGGAAGCAAAAAAATTTGAAAGTCAAAAATTCATCAAAATTTCATGAAATTTTAAGTTTCTCAGAAACTCTTCAAAATCAACAATAGTGTGTTTTAGGCCATAAAAACCACTTGGAAGCAAAAAAAAATTTGAAAGTCAAAAATTCATCAAAATTTCATGAAATTTTCAGTTTCTCAGAAACTATTCAAAATCAACAAAACTGTGTTATAGGCCATAAAAACCACTTGGAAGCAAAAAAATTTGAGAAATTTGAAAGTTGCTAAAATCATCAAAATTTCGTAGAATTTTCATGTTATCAGAAACTCTTCAAAATCAACAAAAGTGTGTTATAGGCCATAAAAACCACTTGGAAGCAAAAAAATTTGAAAGTCAAAAATTCATCAAAATTTCATGAAATTTTCAGTTTCTCAGAAACTCTTCAAAATCAACAAAAGTGTGTTATAGGCCATAAAAACCACTTGGAAGCAAAAAAATTTGAGAAACAAAAATTCATCAAAATTTCATGAAATTTTCAGTTTCTCAGAAACTCTTCAAAATCAACAAAAGTGTGTTTTAGGCCATAAAAACCACTTGGAAGCAAAAAAATTTGAAAGTCAAAAATTCATCAAAATTTCATGAAATTTTCAGTTTCTCAGAAACTCTTCAAAATCAACAAAAGTGTGTTATAAGCCATAAAAACCACTTGGAAGCAAAAAAAATTTGAAAGCCAAAAATTCGTCAAAATTTCATGAAATTTTCAGTTTCTCAGTAACTCTTCAAAATCAATAAAAGTGTGTTATAGGCCATAAAAACCACTTGGAAGCAAAAAAAATTTGAAAGTCAAAAATTCATCAAAATTTCATGAAATTTTCAGTTTCTCAGAAACTCTTCAAAATCAACAAAAGTGTGTTTTAGGCCATAAAAACCACTTGGAAGCAAAAAAATTTGACAGTCAAAAATTCATCAAAATTTCATGAAATTTTAAGTTTCTCAGAAACTCTTCAAAATCAACAAAAGTGTGTTATAGGCCATAAAAACCACTCGGAAGCAAAAAAAATTTGAAAGTCAAAAATTCATCAAAAGTGTGTTTTAGGCCATAAAAACCACTTGGAAGCAAAAAAATTTGAAAGTCAAAAATACATCAAAATTTCATGAAATTTTAAGTTTCTCAGAAACTGTTCAAAATCAACAAAAGTGTGTTATAGGCCATAAAAACCACTTGGAAGCAAAAAAATTTGACAAATTTGAAAGTTGCTAAAATCATCAAAATTTCGTAGAATTTTCATGTTCTCAGAAACTCTTCAAAATCAACAAAAGTGTGTTATAGGCCATAAAAACCACTTGGAAGCAAAACAATTTGAAAGTCAAAAATTCATCAAAATTTCATGAAATTTTAAGTTTCTCAGAAACTCTTCAAAATCAATAAAAGTGTGTTTTAGGCCATAAAAACCACTTGGAAGCAAAAAAATTTGAAAGTCAAAAATACATCAAAATTTCATGAAATTTTAAGTTTCTCAGAAACTGTTCAAAATCAACAAAAGTGTGTTATAGGCCATAAAAACCACTTGGAAGCAAAAAAATTTGAGAAATTTGAAAGTTGCTAAAATCATCAAAATTTCGTAGAATTTTCATGTTCTCAGAAACTCTTCAAAATCAACAAAAGTGTGTTATAGGCCATAAAAACCACTTGGAAGCAAAAAAATTTGAAAGTCAAAAATTCATCAAAATTTCATGAAATTTTCAGTTTCTCAGAAACTATTCAAAATCAATAAAAGTGTGTTTTAGGCCATAAAAACCACTTGGACGCAAAAAAATTTGAAAGTAAAAAATTCATCAAAATTTCATGAAATTTTAAGTTTCTCAGAAACTATTCAAAATCAACAAAAGTGTGTTATAGGCCATAAAAACCACTTGGAAGCAAAAAAATTTGAAAGTCAAAAATTCATCAAAATTTCATGAAATTTTAAGTTTCTCAGAAACTCTTCAAAATCAACAAAAGTGTGTTATAGGCCATAAAAACCACTTGGAAGCAAAAAAATTTGAAAGTCAAAAATTCATCAAAATTTCATGAAATTTTCAGTTTCTCAGAAACTCTTCAAAATCAACAAAAGTGTGTTATAGGCCATAAAAACCACTTGGAAGCAAAAAAATTTGAGAAACAAAAATTCATCAAAATTTCATGAAATTTTCAGTTTCTCAGAAACTCTTCAAAATCAACAAAAGTGTGTTTTAGGCCATAAAAACCACTTGGAAGCAAAAAAATTTGAAAGTCAAAAATTCATCAAAATTTCATGAAATTTTCAGTTTCTCAGAAACTCTTCAAAATCAACAAAAGTGTGTTATAAGCCATAAAAACCACTTGGAAGCAAAAAAAATTTGAAAGCCAAAAATTCGTCAAAATTTCATGAAATTTTCAGTTTCTCAGTAACTCTTCAAAATCAATAAAAGTGTGTTATAGGCCATAAAAACCACTTGGAAGCAAAAAAAATTTGAAAGTCAAAATTTCATCAAAATTTCATGAAATTTTCAGTTTCTCAGAAACTCTTCAAAATCAACAAAAGTGTGTTATAGGCCATAAAAACCACTTGAAAGCAAAAAAAAATTTGAAAGTCAAAATTTCATCAAAATTTCATGAAATTTTCAGTTTCTCAGAAACTCTTCAAAATCAACAAAAGTGTGTTTTAGGCCATAAAAACCACTCGGAAGCAAAAAAATTTGAAAGTCAAAAATTCATCAAAAGTGTGTTTTAGGCCATAAAAACCACTTGGAAGCAAAAAAATTTGAAAGTCAAAATTTCATCAAAATTTCATGAAATTTTCAGTTTCTCAGAAACTCTTCAAAATCAACAAAAGTGTGTTATAGGCCATAAAAACCACTTGGAAGCAAAAAAAATTTGAAAGTCAAAAATTCATCAAAATTTCATGAAATTTTCAGTTTCTCAGAAACTCTTCAAAATTAACAAAAGTGTGTTTTAGGCCATAAAAACCACTTGGAAGCAAAAAAATTTGACAGTCAAAAATTCATCAAAATTTCATGAAATTTTAAGTTTCTCAGAAACTCTTCAAAATCAACAAAAGTGTGTTATAGGCCATAAAAACCACTCGGAAGCAAAAAAAATTTGAAAGTCCAAAATTCATCAAAAGTGTGTTTTAGGCCATAAAAACCACTTGGAAGCAAAAAAATTTGAAAGTCAAAAATACATCAAAATTTCATGAAATTTTAAGTTTCTCAGAAACTGTTCAAAATCAACAAAAGTGTGTTATAGGCCATAAAAACCACTTGGAAGCAAAAAAATTTGAGAAATTTGAAAGTTGCTAAAATCATCAAAATTTCGTAGAATTTTCATGTTCTCAGAAACTCTTCAAAATCAACAAAAGTGTCTTATAGGCCATAAAAACCACTTGGAAGCAAAAAAATTTGAAAGTCAAAAATTCATCAAAATTTCATGAAATTTTCAGTTTCTCAGAAACTCTTCAAAATCAACAAAAGTGTGTTATAGGCCATAAAAACCACTTGGAAGCAAAAAAATTTGAGAAATTTGAAAGTTGCTAAAATCATCAAAATTTCGTAGAATTTTCATGTTCTCAGAAACTCTTCAAAATCAACAAAAGTGTGTTATAGGCCATAAAAACCACTTGGAAGCAAAACAATTTGAAAGTCAAAAATTCATCAAAATTTCATGAAATTTTAAGTTTCTCAGAAACTCTTCAAAATCAATAAAAGTGTGTTTTAGGCCATAAAAACCACTTGGAAGCAAAAAAATTTAAAAGTCAAAAATACATCAAAATTTCATGAAATTTTAAGTTTCTCAGAAACTGTTCAAAATCAACAAAAGTGTGTTATAGGCCATAAAAACCACTTGGAAGCAAAAAAATTTGAGAAATTTGAAAGTTGCTAAAATCATCAAAATTTCGTAGAATTTTCATGTTCTCAGAAACTCTTCAAAATCAACAAAAGTGTGTTATAGGCCATAAAAACCACTTGGAAGCAAAAAAATTTGAAAGTCAAAAATTCATCAAAATTTCATGAAATTTTTCAGTTTCTCAGAAAATATTCAAAATCAAAAAAAGTGTGTTTTAGGCCATAAAAACCACTTGGACGCAAAAAAATTTGAAAGTAAAAAATTCATCAAAATTACATGAAATTTTAAGTTTCTCAGAAACTCTTCAAAATCAACAATAGTGTGTTTTAGGCCATAAAAACCACTTGGAAGCAAAAAAATTTGACAGTCAAAAATTCATCAAAATTTCATGAAATTTTAAGTTTCTCAGAAACTCTTCAAAATCAACAAAAGTGTGTTATAGGCCATAAAAACCACTTGGAAGCAAAAAAATTTGAAAGTCAAAAATTCATCAAAATTTCATGAAATTTTCAGTTTCTCAGAAACTCTTCAAAATCAACAAAAGTGTGTTATAGGCCATAAAAACCACTTGGAAGCAAAAAAATTTGAGAAACAAAAATTCATCAAAATTTCACGAAATTTTCAGTTTCTCAGAAACTCTTCAAAATCAACAAAAGTGTGTTTTAGGCCATAAAAACCACTTGGAAGCAAAAAAATTTGAAAGTCAAAAATTCATCAAAATTTCATGAAATTTTCAGTTTCTCAGAAACTCTTCAAAATCAACAAAAGTGTGTTATAAGCCATAAAAACCACTTGGAAGCAAAAAAAATTTGAAAGTCAAAAATTCGTCAAAATTTCATGAAATTTTCAGTTTCTCAGTAACTCTTCAAAATCAACAAAAGTGTGTTATAGGCCATAAAAACCACTTGGAAGCAAAAAAAATTTCAAAGTCAAAATTTCATCAAAATTTCATGAAATTTTCAGTTTCTCAGAAACTCTTCAAAATCAACAAAAGTGTGTTTTAGGCCATAAAAAGCACTTGGAAGCAAAAAAATTTGACAGTCAAAAATTCATCAAAATTTCATGAAATTTTCAGTTTCTCAGAAACTCTTCAAAATCAACAAAAGTGTGTTTTAGGCCATAAAAACCACTCGGAAGCAAAAAAATTTGAAAGTAAAAAATTCATCAAAAGTGTGTTTTAGGCCATAAAAACCACTTGGAAGCAAAAAAATTTGAGAAACAAAAATTCATCAAAATTTCATGAAATTTTCAGTTTCTCAGAAACTCATCAAAATCAACAAAAGTGTGTTTTAGGCCATAAAAACCACTTGGAAGCAAAAAAATTTGAAAGTCAAAAATTCATCAAAAATTCATGAAATTTTCAGTTTCTCAGAACTCTTCAAAATCAACAAAAGTGTGTTTTAGGCCATAAAAACCACTCGGAAGCAAAAAAATTTGAAAGTCAAAAATTCATCAAAAGTGTGTTTTAGGCCCTAAAACCACTTGGAAGCAAAAAAATTTGAAAGTCAAAAATTCATCAAAATTTTATGAAATTTTCAGTTTCTCAGAAACTCTTCAAAATCAACAAAAGTGTGTTTTAGGCCATAAAAACCACTTGGAAGCAAAAAAATCTGAAACTCAAAAATTCATCAAAATTTCATGAAATTTTAAGTTTCTCAGAAACTATTCAAAATCAACAATAGTGTGTTATAGGCCATAAAAACCACTTGGAAGCCAAAAAATTTGAAAGTAAAAAATTCATCAAAATTTCATGAAATTTTCAGTTTCTCAGAAACTCTTCAAAATCAACAAAAGTGTGTTTTAGGCCATAAAAACCACTCGGAAGCAAAAAAATTTGAAAGTCAAAAATTCATCAAAAGTGTGTTTTAGGCCATAAAAACCACTTGGAAGCAAAAAAATCTGAAACTCAAAAATTCATCAAAATTTCATGAAATTTTAAGTTTCTCAGAAACTATTCAAAATCAACAATAGTGTGTTATAGGCCATAAAAACCACTTGGAAGCCAAAAAATTTGAAAGTCAAAAATTCATCAAAATTTCATGAAATTTTCAGTTTCTCAGAAACTCTTCAAAATCAACAAAAGTGTGTTATAGGCCATAAAAACCACTTGGAAGCAAAAAAATTTGAAAGTCAAAAATTCATCAAAATTTTATGAAATTTTCAGTTTCTCAGAAACTCTTCAAAATCAACAAAAGTGTGTTTTAGGCCATAAAAACCACTTGGAAGCAAAAAAATTTGAGAAATTTGAAAGTTGCTAAAATCATCAAAATTTCGTAGAATTTTCATGTTCTCAGAAACTCTTCAAAATCAACAAAAGTGTGTTTTAGGCCATAAAAACCACTTGGAAGCAAAAAAATTTGAAAGTCAAAAATTCATCAAAATTTCATGAAATTTTAAGTTTCTCAGAAACTCTTCAAAATCAACAAAAGTGTGTTATAGGCCATAAAAACCACTTGGAAGCAAAAAAATTTGAAAGTCAAAAATTCATCAAAATTTCATGAAATTTTCAGTTTCTCAGAAACTCTTCAAAATCAACAATAGTGTGTTTGAGGCCATAAAAACCACTTGGAAGCAAAAAAAAATCTGAAAGTCAAAAATTCATCAAAATTTCATGAAATTTTCAGTTTCTCAGAAACTATTCAAAATCAACAAAAGTGTGTTATAGGCCATAAAAACCACTTGGAAGCAAAAAAATTTGAGAAATTTGAAAGTTGCTAAAATCATCAAAATTTCGTAGAATTTTCATGTTCTCAGAAACTCTTCAAAATCAACAAAAGTGTGTTTTAGGCCATAAAAACCACTTGGAAGCAAAAAAATTTGAAAGTCAAAAATTCATCAAAAATTCATGAAATTTTCAGTTTCTCAGAAACTCTTCAAAATCAACAAAAGTGTGTTATAGGCCATAAAAACCACTTGGAAGCAAAAAAATTTGAAAGTCAAAAATTCATCAAAATTTTATGAAATTTTCAGTTTCTCAGAAACTCTTCAAAATCAACAAAAGTGTGTTTTAGGCCATAAAAACCACTTGGAAGCAAAAAAATTTGAGAAATTTGAAAGTTGCTAAAATCATCAAAATTTCGTAGAATTTTCATGTTCTCAGAAACTCTTCAAAATCAACAAAAGTGTGTTTGAGGCCATAAAAACCACTTGGAAGCAAAAAAATTTGAAAGTCAAAAATTCATCAAAATTTCATGAAATTTTCAGTTTCTCAGAAACTCTTCAAAATCAACAAAAGTGTGTTTTAGGCCATAAAAACCACTTGGAAGCAAAAAAATTTGAGAAATTTGAAAGTTGCTAAAATCATCAAAATTTCGTAGAATTTTCATGTTCTCAGAAACTCTTCAAAATCAACAAAAGTGTGTTTTAGGCCATAAAAACCACTTGGAAGCAAAAAAATTTGAAAGTCAAAAATTCATCAAAAATTCATGAAATTTTCAGTTTCTCAGAAACTCTTCAAAATCAACAAAAGTGTATTATAGGCCATAAAAACCACTTGGAAGCAAAAAAATCTGAAAGTCAAAAATTCATCAAAATTTCATGAAATTTTAAGTTTCTCAGAAACTCTTCAAAATCAACAAAAGTGTGTTTTAAGCCATAAAAACCACTTGGACGCAAAAAAATTTGAAAGTCAAAAATTCATCAAAATTTCATGAAATTTTCAGTTTCTCAGAAACTCTTCAAAATCAACAAAAGTGTGTTTTAGGCCATAAAAACCACTTGGAAGCAAAAAAATTTGAAAGTAAAAAATTCATCAAAATTTCATGAAATTTTCCGTTTCTCAGAAACTATTCAAAATCAACAAAAGTGTGTTTTAGGCCATAAAAACCACTTGGAAACAAAAAAATTTGAAAGTCAAAAATTCATCAAAATTTCATGAAATTTTAAGTTTCTCAGAAACTCTTCAAAATCAACAAAAGTGTGTTTTAAGCCATAAAAACCACTTGGACGCAAAAAAATTTGAAAGTAAAAAATTCATCAAAATTTCATGAAATTTTAAGTTTCTCAGAAACTCTTCAAAATCAACAATAGTGTGTTTTAGGCCATAAAAACCACTTGGAAGCAAAAAAAAATTTGAAAGTCAAAAATTCATCAAAATTTCATGAAATTTTCAGTTTCTCAGAAACTCTTCAAAATCAACAATAGTGTGTTATAGGCCATAAAAACCACTTGGACGCAAAAAAATTTGAAAGTCAAAAATTCATCAAAATTTCATGAAATTTTCAGTTTCTCAGAAACTCTTCAAAATCAACAAAAGTGTGTTTTAGGCCATAAAAACCACTTATAAGCAAAAAAATTTGAAAGTAAAAAATTCATCAAAATTTCATGAAATTTTAAGTTTCTCAGAAACTCTTCAAAATCAACAAAAGTGTGTTTGAGGCCATAAAAACCACTTGGAAGCAAAAAAATTTGAAAGTCAAAAATTCATCAAAATTTCATGAAATTTTCAGTTTCTCAGAAACTCTTCAAAATCAACAAAAGTGTGTTTTAGGCCATAAAAACCACTTGGAAGCAAAAAAATTTGAGAAATTTGAAAGTTGCTAAAATCATCAAAATTTCGTAGAATTTTCATGTTCTCAGAAACTCTTCAAAATCAACAAAAGTGTGTTTTAGGCCATAAAAACCACTTGGAAGCAAAAAAATTTGAAAGTCAAAAATTCATCAAAAATTCATGAAATTTTCAGTTTCTCAGAAACTCTTCAAAATCAACAAAAGTGTGTTATAGGCCATAAAAACCACTTGGAAGCAAAAAAATCTGAAAGTCAAAAATTCATCAAAATTTTATGAAATTTTAAGTTTCTCAGAAACTCTTCAAAATCAACAAAAGTGTGTTATAGGCCATAAAAACCACTTGGAAGCAAAAAAATTTGAAAGTCAAAAATTCATCAAAATTTCATGAAATTTTCAGTTTCTCAGAAACTCTTCAAAATCAACAATAGTGTGTTTGAGGCCATAAAAACCACTTGGAAGCAAAAAAAAATTTGAAAGTCAAAAATTCATCAAAATTTCATGAAATTTTCAGTTTCTCAGAAACTATTCAAAATCAACAAAAGTGTGTTATAGGCCATAAAAACCACTTGGAAGCAAAAAAATTTGAGAAATTTGAAAGTTGCTAAAATCATCAAAATTTCGTAGAATTTTCATGTTCTCAGAAACTCTTCAAAATCAACAAAAGTGTGTTTTAGGCCATAAAAACCACTTGGAAGCAAAAAAATTTGAAAGTCAAAAATTCATCAAAAATTCATGAAATTTTCAGTTTCTCAGAAACTCTTCAAAATCAACAAAAGTGTGTTATAGGCCATAAAAACCACTTGGAAGCAAAAAAATTTGAAAGTCAAAAATTCATCAAAATTTTATGAAATTTTCAGTTTCTCAGAAACTCTTCAAAATCAACAAAAGTGTGTTTTAGGCCATAAAAACCACTTGGAAGCAAAAAAATTTGAGAAATTTGAAAGTTGCTAAAATCATCAAAATTTCGTAGAATTTTCATGTTCTCAGAAACTCTTCAAAATCAACAAAAGTGTGTTTGAGGCCATAAAAACCACTTGGAAGCAAAAAAATTTGAAAGTCAAAAATTCATCAAAAATTCATGAAATTTTCAGTTTCTCAGAAACTCTTCAAAATCAACAAAAGTTTGTTATAGGCCATAAAAACCACTTGGAAGCAAAAAAATCTGAAAGTCAAAAATTCATCAAAATTTCATGAAATTTTAAGTTTCTCAGAAACTCTTCAAAATCAACAAAAGTGTGTTATAGGCCATAAAAACCACTTGGAAGCAAAAAAATTTGAAAGTCAAAAATTCATCAAAATTTCATGAAATTTTCAGTTTCTCAGAAACTCTTCAAAATCAACAATAGTGTGTTTGAGGCCATAAAAACCACTTGGAAGCAAAAAAGAATCTGAAAGTCAAAAATTCATCAAAATTTCATGAAATTTTCAGTTTCTCAGAAACTATTCAAAATCAACAAAAGTGTGTTATAGGCCATAAAAACCACTTGGAAGCAAAAAAATTTGAGAAATTTGAAAGTTGCTAAAATCATCAAAATTTCGTAGAATTTTCATGTTCTCAGAAACTCTTCAAAATCAACAAAAGTGTGTTTTAGGCCATAAAAACCACTTGGAAGCAAAAAAATTTGAAAGTCAAAAATTCATCAAAAATTCATGAAATTTTCAGTTTCTCAGAAACTCTTCAAAATCAACAAAAGTGTGTTATAGGCCATAAAAACCACTTGGAAGCAAAAAAATTTGAAAGTCAAAAATTCATCAAAATTTTATGAAATTTTCAGTTTCTCAGAAACTCTTCAAAATCAACAAAAGTGTGTTTTAGGCCATAAAAACCACTTGGAAGCAAAAAAATTTGAGAAATTTGAAAGTTGCTAAAATCATCAAAATTTCGTAGAATTTTCATGTTCTCAGAAACTCTTCAAAATCAACAAAAGTGTGTTTTAGGCCATAAAAACCACTTGGAAGCAAAAAAATTTGAAAGTCAAAATTTCATCAAAATTTCATGAAATTTTAAGTTTCTCAGAAACTCTTCAAAATCAACAAAAGTGTGTTATAGGCCATAAAAACCACTCGGAAGCAAAAAAATTTGAGAAACAAAAATTCATCAAAATTTCATGAAATTTTCAGTTTCTCAGAAACTCTTCAAAATCAACAAAAGTGTGTTATAGGCCATAAAAACCACTTGGAAGCAAAAAAATTTGAGAAACAAAAATTCATCAAAATTTCATGAAATTTTCAGTTTCTCAGAAACTCATCAAAATCAACAAAAGTGTGTTTTAGGCCATAAAAACCACTTGGAAGCAAAAAAATTTGAAAGTCAAAAATTCATCAAAAATTCATGAAATTTTCAGTTTCTCAGAACTCTTCAAAATCAACAAAAGTGTGTTTTAGGCCATAAAAACCACTCGGAAGCAAAAAAATTTGAAAGTCAAAAATTCATCAAAAGTGTGTTTTAGGCCCTAAAACCACTTGGAAGCAAAAAAATTTGAAAGTCAAAAATTCATCAAAATTTTATGAAATTTTCAGTTTCTCAGAAACTCTTCAAAATCAACAAAAGTGTGTTTTAGGCCATAAAAACCACTTGGAAGCAAAAAAATCTGAAACTCAAAAATTCATCAAAATTTCATGAAATTTTCAGTTTCTCAGAAACTATTCAAAATCAACAATAGTGTGTTATAGGCCATAAAAACCACTTGGAAGCCAAAAAATTTGAAAGTAAAAAATTCATCAAAATTTCATGAAATTTTCAGTTTCTCAGAAACTCTTCAAAATCAACAAAAGTGTGTTTTAGGCCATAAAAACCACTCGGAAGCAAAAAAATTTGAAAGTCAAAAATTCATCAAAAGTGTGTTTTAGGCCATAAAAACCACTTGGAAGCAAAAAAATCTGAAACTCAAAAATTCATCAAAATTTCATGAAATTTTAAGTTTCTCAGAAACTATTCAAAATCAACAATAGTGTGTTATAGGCCATAAAAACCACTTGGAAGCCAAAAAATTTGAAAGTCAAAAATTCATCAAAATTTCATGAAATTTTCAGTTTCTCAGAAACTCTTCAAAATCAACAAAAGTGTGTTATAGGCCATAAAAACCACTTGGAAGCAAAAAAATTTGAAAGTCAAAAATTCATCAAAATTTTATGAAATTTTCAGTTTCTCAGAAACTCTTCAAAATCAACAAAAGTGTGTTTTAGGCCATAAAAACCACTTGGAAGCAAAAAAATTTGAGAAATTTGAAAGTTGCTAAAATCATCAAAATTTCGTAGAATTTTCATGTTCTCAGAAACTCTTCAAAATCAACAAAAGTGTGTTTTAGGCCATAAAAACCACTTGGAAGCAAAAAAATTTGAAAGTCAAAAATTCATCAAAATTTCATGAAATTTTAAGTTTCTCAGAAACTCTTCAAAATCAACAAAAGTGTGTTATAGGCCATAAAAACCACTTGGAAGCAAAAAAATTTGAAAGTCAAAAATTCATCAAAATTTCATGAAATTTTCAGTTTCTCAGAAACTCTTCAAAATCAACAATAGTGTGTTTGAGGCCATAAAAACCACTTGGAAGCAAAAAAAAATCTGAAAGTCAAAATTTCATCAAAATTTCATGAAATTTTCAGTTTCTCAGAAACTATTCAAAATCAACAAAAGTGTGTTATAGGCCATAAAAACCACTTGGAAGCAAAAAAATTTGAGAAATTTGAAAGTTGCTAAAATCATCAAAATTTCGTAGAATTTTCATGTTCTCAGAAACTCTTCAAAATCAACAAAAGTGTGTTTTAGGCCATAAAAACCACTTGGAAGCAAAAAAATTTGAAAGTCAAAAATTCATCAAAAATTCATGAAATTTTCAGTTTCTCAGAAACTCTTCAAAATCAACAAAAGTGTGTTATAGGCCATAAAAACCACTTGGAAGCAAAAAAATTTGAAAGTCAAAAATTCATCAAAATTTTATGAAATTTTCAGTTTCTCAGAAACTCTTCAAAATCAACAAAAGTGTGTTTTAGGCCATAAAAACCACTTGGAAGCAAAAAAATTTGAGAAATTTGAAAGTTGCTAAAATCATCAAAATTTCGTAGAATTTTCATGTTCTCAGAAACTCTTCAAAATCAACAAAAGTGTGTTTGAGGCCATAAAAACCACTTGGAAGCAAAAAAATTTGAAAGTCAAAAATTCATCAAAATTTCATGAAATTTTCAGTTTCTCAGAAACTCTTCAAAATCAACAAAAGTGTGTTTTAGGCCATAAAAACCACTTGGAAGCAAAAAAATTTGAGAAATTTGAAAGTTGCTAAAATCATCAAAATTTCGTAGAATTTTCATGTTCTCAGAAACTCTTCAAAATCAACAAAAGTGTGTTTTAGGCCATAAAAACCACTTGGAAGCAAAAAAATTTGAAAGTCAAAAATTCATCAAAAATTCATGAAATTTTCAGTTTCTCAGAAACTCTTCAAAATCAACAAAAGTGTGTTATAGGCCATAAAAACCACTTGGAAGCAAAAAAATCTGAAAGTCAAAAATTCATCAAAATTTCATGAAATTTTAAGTTTCTCAGAAACTCTTCAAAATCAACAAAAGTGTGTTATAGGCCATAAAAACCACTTGGAAGCAAAAAAATTTGAAAGTCAAAAATTCATCAAAATTTCATGAAATTTTCAGTTTCTCAGAAACTCTTCAAAATCAACAATAGTGTGTTTGAGGCCATAAAAACCACTTGGAAGCAAAAAAAAAATCTGAAAGTCAAAAATTCATCAAAATTTCATGAAATTTTCAGTTTCTCAGAAACTATTCAAAATCAACAAAAGTGTGTTATAGGCCATAAAAACCACTTGGAAGCAAAAAAATTTGAGAAATTTGAAAGTTGCTAAAATCATCAAAATTTCGTAGAATTTTCATGTTCTCAGAAACTCTTCAAAATCAACAAAAGTGTGTTTTAGGCCATAAAAACCACTTGGAAGCAAAAAAATTTGAAAGTCAAAAATTCATCAAAAATTCATGAAATTTTCAGTTTCTCAGAAACTCTTCAAAATCAACAAAAGTGTGTTATAGGCCATAAAAACCACTTGGAAGCAAAAAAATTTGAAAGTCAAAAATTCATCAAAATTTTATGAAATTTTCAGTTTCTCAGAAACTCTTCAAAATCAACAAAAGTGTGTTTTAGGCCATAAAAACCACTTGGAAGCAAAAAAATTTGAGAAATTTGAAAGTTGCTAAAATCATCAAAATTTCGTAGAATTTTCATGTTCTCAGAAACTCTTCAAAATCAACAAAAGTGTGTTTGAGGCCATAAAAACCACTTGGAAGCAAAAAAATTTGAAAGTCAAAAATTCATCAAAATTTCATGAAATTTTCAGTTTCTCAGAAACTCTTCAAAATCAACAAAAGTGTGTTTTAGGCCATAAAAACCACTTGGAAGCAAAAAAATTTGAGAAATTTGAAAGTTGCTAAAATCATCAAAATTTCGTAGAATTTTCATGTTCTCAGAAACTCTTCAAAATCAACAAAAGTGTGTTTTAGGCCATAAAAACCACTTGGAAGCAAAAAAATTTGAAAGTCAAAAATTCATCAAAAATTCATGAAATTTTCAGTTTCTCAGAAACTCTTCAAAATCAACAAAAGTGTGTTATAGGCCATAAAAACCACTTGGAAGCAAAAAAATCTGAAAGTCAAAAATTCATCAAAATTTCATGAAATTTTAAGTTTCTCAGAAACTCTTCAAAATCAACAAAAGTGTGTTATAGGCCATAAAAACCACTTGGAAGCAAAAAAATTTGAAAGTCAAAAATTCATCAAAATTTCATGAAATTTTCAGTTTCTCAGAAACTCTTCAAAATCAACAATAGTGTGTTTGAGGCCATAAAAACCACTTGGAAGCAAAAAAAAATTTGAAAGTCAAAAATTCATCAAAATTTCATGAAATTTTCAGTTTCTCAGAAACTATTCAAAATCAACAAAATTGTGTTATAGGCCATAAAAACCACTTGGAAGCAAAAAAATTTGAGAAATTTGAAAGTTGCTAAAATCATCAAAATTTCGTAGAATTTTCATGTTCTCAGAAACTCTTCAAAATCAACAAAAGTGTGTTTTAGGCCATAAAAACCACTTGGAAGCAAAAAAATTTGAAAGTCAAAAATTCATCAAAAATTCATGAAATTTTCAGTTTCTCAGAAACTCTTCAAAATCAACAAAAGTGTGTTATAGGCCATAAAAACCACTTGGAAGCAAAAAAATTTGAAAGTCAAAAATTCATCAAAATTTTATGAAATTTTCAGTTTCTCAGAAACTCTTCAAAATCAACAAAAGTGTGTTTTAGGCCATAAAAACCACTTGGAAGCAAAAAAATTTGAGAAATTTGAAAGTTGCTAAAATCATCAAAATTTCGTAGAATTTTCATGTTCTCAGAAACTCTTCAAAATCAACAAAAGTGTGTTTGAGGCCATAAAAACCACTTGGAAGCAAAAAAATTTGAAAGTCAAAAATTCATCAAAAATTCATGAAATTTTCAGTTTCTCAGAAACTCTTCAAAATCAACAAAAGTTTGTTATAGGCCATAAAAACCACTTGGAAGCAAAAAAATCTGAAAGTCAAAAATTCATCAAAATTTCATGAAATTTTAAGTTTCTCAGAAACTCTTCAAAATCAACAAAAGTGTGTTATAGGCCATAAAAACCACTTGGAAGCAAAAAAATTTGAAAGTCAAAAATTCATCAAAATTTTATGAAATTTTCAGTTTCTCAGAAACTCTTCAAAATCAACAAAAGTGTGTTTTAGGCCATAAAAACCACTTGGAAGCAAAAAAATTTGAGAAATTTGAAAGTTGCTAAAATCATCAAAATTTCGTAGAATTTTCATGTTCTCAGAAACTCTTCAAAATCAACAAAAGTGTGTTTTAGGCCATAAAAACCACTTGGAAGCAAAAAAATTTGAAAGTCAAAAATTCATCAAAATTTCATGAAATTTTAAGTTTCTCAGAAACTCTTCAAAATCAACAAAAGTGTGTTATAGGCCATAAAAACCACTTGGAAGCAAAAAAATTTGAAAGTCAAAAATTCATCAAAATTTCATGAAATTTTCAGTTTCTCAGAAACTCTTCAAAATCAACAATAGTGTGTTTGAGGCCATAAAAACCACTTGGAAGCAAAAAAAAATCTGAAAGTCAAAAATTCATCAAAATTTCATGAAATTTTCAGTTTCTCAGAAACTATTCAAAATCAACAAAAGTGTGTTATAGGCCATAAAAACCACTTGGAAGCAAAAAAATTTGAGAAATTTGAAAGTTGCTAAAATCATCAAAATTTCGTAGAATTTTCATGTTCTCAGAAACTCTTCAAAATCAACAAAAGTGTGTTTTAGGCCATAAAAACCACTTGGAAGCAAAAAAATTTGAAAGTCAAAAATTCATCAAAAATTCATGAAATTTTCAGTTTCTCAGAAACTCTTCAAAATCAACAAAAGTGTGTTATAGGCCATAAAAACCACTTGGAAGCAAAAAAATTTGAAAGTCAAAAATTCATCAAAATTTTATGAAATTTTCAGTTTCTCAGAAACTCTTCAAAATCAACAAAAGTGTGTTTTAGGCCATAAAAACCACTTGGAAGCAAAAAAATTTGAGAAATTTGAAAGTTGCTAAAATCATCAAAATTTCGTAGAATTTTCATGTTCTCAGAAACTCTTCAAAATCAACAAAAGTGTGTTTGAGGCCATAAAAACCACTTGGAAGCAAAAAAATTTGAAAGTCAAAAATTCATCAAAATTTCATGAAATTTTCAGTTTCTCAGAAACTCTTCAAAATCAACAAAAGTGTGTTTTAGGCCATAAAAACCACTTGGAAGCAAAAAAATTTGAGAAATTTGAAAGTTGCTAAAATCATCAAAATTTCGTAGAATTTTCATGTTCTCAGAAACTCTTCAAAATCAACAAAAGTGTGTTTTAGGCCATAAAAACCACTTGGAAGCAAAAAAATTTGAAAGTCAAAAATTCATCAAAAATTCATGAAATTTTCAGTTTCTCAGAAACTCTTCAAAATCAACAAAAGTGTGTTATAGGCCATAAAAACCACTTGGAAGCAAAAAAATCTGAAAGTCAAAAATTCATCAAAATTTCATGAAATTTTAAGTTTCTCAGAAACTCTTCAAAATCAACAAAAGTGTGTTATAGGCCATAAAAACCACTTGGAAGCAAAAAAATTTGAAAGTCAAAAATTCATCAAAATTTCATGAAATTTTCAGTTTCTCAGAAACTCTTCAAAATCAACAATAGTGTGTTTGAGGCCATAAAAACCACTTGGAAGCAAAAAAAAAATCTGAAAGTCAAAAATTCATCAAAATTTCATGAAATTTTCAGTTTCTCAGAAACTATTCAAAATCAACAAAAGTGTGTTATAGGCCATAAAAACCACTTGGAAGCAAAAAAATTTGAGAAATTTGAAAGTTGCTAAAATCATCAAAATTTCGTAGAATTTTCATGTTCTCAGAAACTCTTCAAAATCAACAAAAGTGTGTTTTAGGCCATAAAAACCACTTGGAAGCAAAAAAATTTGAAAGTCAAAAATTCATCAAAAATTCATGAAATTTTCAGTTTCTCAGAAACTCTTCAAAATCAACAAAAGTGTGTTATAGGCCATAAAAACCACTTGGAAGCAAAAAAATTTGAAAGTCAAAAATTCATCAAAATTTTATGAAATTTTCAGTTTCTCAGAAACTCTTCAAAATCAACAAAAGTGTGTTTTAGGCCATAAAAACCACTTGGAAGCAAAAAAATTTGAGAAATTTGAAAGTTGCTAAAATCATCAAAATTTCGTAGAATTTTCATGTTCTCAGAAACTCTTCAAAATCAACAAAAGTGTGTTTGAGGCCATAAAAACCACTTGGAAGCAAAAAAATTTGAAAGTCAAAAATTCATCAAAATTTCATGAAATTTTCAGTTTCTCAGAAACTCTTCAAAATCAACAAAAGTGTGTTTTAGGCCATAAAAACCACTTGGAAGCAAAAAAATTTGAGAAATTTGAAAGTTGCTAAAATCATCAAAATTTCGTAGAATTTTCATGTTCTCAGAAACTCTTCAAAATCAACAAAAGTGTGTTTTAGGCCATAAAAACCACTTGGAAGCAAAAAAATTTGAAAGTCAAAAATTCATCAAAATTTCATGAAATTTTAAGTTTCTCAGAAACTCTTCAAAATCAACAAAAGTGTGTTTTAGGCCATAAAAACCACTTGGAAGCAAAAAAATTTGAGAAATTTGAAAGTTGCTAAAATCATCAAAATTTCGTAGAATTTTCATGTTCTCAGAAACTCTTCAAAATCAACAAAAGTGTGTTTGAGGCCATAAAAACCACTTGGAAGCAAAAAAATTTGAAAGTCAAAAATTCATCAAAATTTCATGAAATTTTCAGTTTCTCAGAAACTCTTCAAAATCAACAAAAGTGTGTTTTAGGCCATAAAAACCACTTGGAAGCAAAAAAATTTGAAAGTCAAAAATTCATCAAAAATTCATGAAATTTTCAGTTTCTCAGAAACTCTTCAAAATCAACAAAAGTGTGTTATAGGCCATAAAAACCACTTGGAAGCAAAAAAATCTGAAAGTCAAAAATTCATCAAAATTTCATGAAATTTTAAGTTTCTCAGAAACTCTTCAAAATCAACAAAAGTGTGTTATAGGCCATAAAAACCACTTGGAAGCAAAAAAATTTGAAAGTCAAAAATTCATCAAAATTTCATGAAATTTTCAGTTTCTCAGAAACTCTTCAAAATCAACAATAGTGTGTTTGAGGCCATAAAAACCACTTGGAAGCAAAAAAAAATTTGAAAGTCAAAAATTCATCAAAATTTCATGAAATTTTCAGTTTCTCAGAAACTATTCAAAATCAACAAAAGTGTGTTATAGGCCATAAAAACCACTTGGAAGCAAAAAAATTTGAGAAATTTGAAAGTTGCTAAAATCATCAAAATTTCGTAGAATTTTCATGTTCTCAGAAACTCTTCAAAATCAACAAAAGTGTGTTTTAGGCCATAAAAACCACTTGGAAGCAAAAAAATTTGAAAGTCAAAAATTCATCAAAAATTCATGAAATTTTCAGTTTCTCAGAAACTCTTCAAAATCAACAAAAGTGTGTTATAGGCCATAAAAACCACTTGGAAGCAAAAAAATTTGAAAGTCAAAAATTCATCAAAATTTTATGAAATTTTCAGTTTCTCAGAAACTCTTCAAAATCAACAAAAGTGTGTTTTAGGCCATAAAAACCACTTGGAAGCAAAAAAATTTGAGAAATTTGAAAGTTGCTAAAATCATCAAAATTTCGTAGAATTTTCATGTTCTCAGAAACTCTTCAAAATCAACAAAAGTGTGTTTGAGGCCATAAAAACCACTTGGAAGCAAAAAAATTTCAAAGTCAAAAATTCATCAAAAATTCATGAAATTTTCAGTTTCTCAGAAACTCTTCAAAATCAACAAAAGTTTGTTATAGGCCATAAAAACCACTTGGAAGCAAAAAAATCTGAAAGTCAAAAATTCATCAAAATTTCATGAAATTTTAAGTTTCTCAGAAACTCTTCAAAATCAACAAAAGTGTGTTTTAGGCCATAAAAACCACTTGGAAGCAAAAAAATTTGAGAAATTTGAAAGTTGCTAAAATCATCAAAATTTCGTAGAATTTTCATGTTCTCAGAAACTCTTCAAAATCAACAAAAGTGTGTTTGAGGCCATAAAAACCACTTGGAAGCAAAAAAATTTGAAAGTCAAAAATTCATCAAAATTTCATGAAATTTTCAGTTTCTCAGAAACTCTTCAAAATCAACAAAAGTGTGTTTTAGGCCATAAAAACCACTTGGAAGCAAAAAAATTTGAAAGTCAAAAATTCATCAAAAATTCATGAAATTTTCAGTTTCTCAGAAACTCTTCAAAATCAACAAAAGTGTGTTATAGGCCATAAAAACCACTTGGAAGCAAAAAAATCTGAAAGTCAAAAATTCATCAAAATTTCATGAAATTTTAAGTTTCTCAGAAACTCTTCAAAATCAACAAAAGTGTGTTATAGGCCATAAAAACCACTTGGAAGCAAAAAAATTTGAAAGTCAAAAATTCATCAAAATTTCATGAAATTTTCAGTTTCTCAGAAACTCTTCAAAATCAACAATAGTGTGTTTGAGGCCATAAAAACCACTTGGAAGCAAAAAAAAATTTGAAAGTCAAAAATTCATCAAAATTTCATGAAATTTTCAGTTTCTCAGAAACTATTCAAAATCAACAAAAGTGTGTTATAGGCCATAAAAACCACTTGGAAGCAAAAAAATTTGAGAAATTTGAAAGTTGCTAAAATCATCAAAATTTCGTAGAATTTTCATGTTCTCAGAAACTCTTCAAAATCAACAAAAGTGTGTTTTAGGCCATAAAAACCACTTGGAAGCAAAAAAATTTGAAAGTCAAAAATTCATCAAAAATTCATGAAATTTTCAGTTTCTCAGAAACTCTTCAAAATCAACAAAAGTGTGTTATAGGCCATAAAAACCACTTGGAAGCAAAAAAATTTGAAAGTCAAAAATTCATCAAAATTTTATGAAATTTTCAGTTTCTCAGAAACTCTTCAAAATCAACAAAAGTGTGTTTTAGGCCATAAAAACCACTTGGAAGCAAAAAAATTTGAGAAATTTGAAAGTTGCTAAAATCATCAAAATTTCGTAGAATTTTCATGTTCTCAGAAACTCTTCAAAATCAACAAAAGTGTGTTTGAGGCCATAAAAACCACTTGGAAGCAAAAAAATTTCAAAGTCAAAAATTCATCAAAAATTCATGAAATTTTCAGTTTCTCAGAAACTCTTCAAAATCAACAAAAGTTTGTTATAGGCCATAAAAACCACTTGGAAGCAAAAAAATCTGAAAGTCAAAAATTCATCAAAATTTCATGAAATTTTAAGTTTCTCAGAAACTCTTCAAAATCAACAAAAGTGTGTTATAGGCCATAAAAACCACTTGGAAGCAAAAAAATTTGAAAGTCAAAAATTCATCAAAATTTCATGAAATTTTCAGTTTCTCAGAAACTCTTCAAAATCAACAATAGTGTGTTTGAGGCCATAAAAACCACTTGGAAGCAAAAAAGAATCTGAAAGTCAAAAATTCATCAAAATTTCATGAAATTTTCAGTTTCTCAGAAACTATTCAAAATCAACAAAAGTGTGTTATAGGCCATAAAAACCACTTGGAAGCAAAAAAATTTGAGAAATTTGAAAGTTGCTAAAATCATCAAAATTTCGTAGAATTTTCATGTTCTCAGAAACTCTTCAAAATCAACAAAAGTGTGTTTTAGGCCATAAAAACCACTTGGAAGCAAAAAAATTTGAAAGTCAAAAATTCATCAAAAATTCATGAAATTTTCAGTTTCTCAGAAACTCTTCAAAATCAACAAAAGTGTGTTATAGGCCATAAAAACCACTTGGAAGCAAAAAAATTTGAAAGTCAAAAATTCATCAAAATTTTATGAAATTTTCAGTTTCTCAGAAACTCTTCAAAATCAACAAAAGTGTGTTTTAGGCCATAAAAACCACTTGGAAGCAAAAAAATTTGAGAAATTTGAAAGTTGCTAAAATCATCAAAATTTCGTAGAATTTTCATGTTCTCAGAAACTCTTCAAAATCAACAAAAGTGTGTTTTAGGCCATAAAAACCACTTGGAAGCAAAAAAATTTGAAAGTCAAAATTTCATCAAAATTTCATGAAATTTTAAGTTTCTCAGAAACTCTTCAAAATCAACAAAAGTGTGTTATAGGCCATAAAAACCACTTGGAAGCAAAAAAATTTGAAAGTCAAAAATTCATCAAAATTTCATGAAATTTTCAGTTTCTCAGAAACTCTTTAAAATCAACAAAAGTGTGTTATAGGCCATAAAAACCACTTGGAAGCAAAAAAATTTGAGAAATTTGAAAGTTGCTAAAATCATCAAAATTTCGTAGAATTTTCATGTTCTCAGAAACTCTTCAAAATCAACAAAAGTGTGTTTTAGGCCATAAAAACCACTTGGAAGCAAAAAAAATTGAAAGTCAAAAATTCATCAAAATTTCATGAAATTTTCAGTTTCTCAGAAACTCTTCAAAATCAACAAAAGTGTGTTATAGGCCATAAAAACCACTTGGAAGCAAAAAAATTTGAGAAATTTGAAAGTTGCTAAAATCATCAAAATTTCGTAGAATTTTCATGTTCTCAGAAACTCTTCAAAATCAACAAAAGTGTGTTTTATGCCATAAAAACCACTTGGAAGCAAAAAAATTTGAGAAATTTGAAAGTTGCTAAAATCATCAAAATTTCGTAGAATTTTCATGTTCTCAGAAACTCTTCAAAATCAACAAAAGTGTGTTAGAGGCCATAAAAACCACTTGGAAGCAAAAAAATTTGAAAGTCAAAAATTCATCAAAAATTCATGAAATTTTCAGTTTCTCAGAAACTCTTCAAAATCAACAAAAGTGTGTTACAGGCCATAAAAACCACTTGGAAGAAAAAAAATTTGAAAGTCAAAAATTCATCAAAATTTCATGAAATTTTCAGTTTCTCAGAAACTCTTCAAAATTAACAAAAGTGTGTTATAGGCCATAAAAACCACTTGGAAGCAAAAAAATTTGAAAGTCAAAAATTCATCAAAATTTCATGAAATTTTCAGTTTCTCAGAAACTCTTCAAAATCAACAAAAGTGTGTTATAGGCCATAAAAACCACTTGGAAGCAAAAAAATTTGAGAAATTTGAAAGTTGCTAAAATCATCAAAATTTCGTAGAATTTTCATGTTCTCAGAAACTCTTCAAAATCAACAAAAGTGTGTTTTAGGCCATAAAAACCACTTGGAAGCAAAAAAATTTGAAAGTCAAAAATTCATCAAAATTTCATGAAATTTTCAGTTTCTCAGAAACTCTTCAAAATCAACAAAAGTGTGTTATAGGCCATAAAAACCACTTGGAAGCAAAAAAATTTGAAAGTCAAAAATTCATCAAAATTTCATGAAATTTTCAGTTTCTCAGAAACTCTTCAAAATCAACAATAGTGTGTTATAGGCCATAAAAACCACTTGGAAGCAAAAAAATTTGAAAGTCAAAAATTCATCAAAATTTCATGAAATTTTCAGTTTCTCCGAAACTATTGAAAATCAACAAAAGTGTGTTATAGGCCATAAAAACCACTTGGAAGCAAAAAAATTTGACAATCAAAAATTCATCAAAATTTCATGAAATTTTAAGTTTCTCAGAAACTCTTCAAAATCAACAAAAGTGTGTTTTAGGCCATAAAAACCACTTGGAAGCAAAAAAGAATCTGAAAGTCAAAAATTCATCAAAATTTCATGAAATTTTCAGTTTCTCAGAAACTATTCAAAATCAACAAAAGTGTGTTATAGGCCATAAAAACCACTTGGAAGCAAAAAAATTTGAGAAATTTGAAAGTTGCTAAAATCATCAAAATTTCGTAGAATTTTCATGTTCTCAGAAACTCTTCAAAATCAACAAAAGTGTGTTTTAGGCCATAAAAACCACTTGGAAGCAAAAAAATTTGAAAGTCAAAAATTCATCAAAAATTCATGAAATTTTCAGTTTCTCAGAAACTCTTCAAAATCAACAAAAGTGTGTTATAGGCCATAAAAACCACTTGGAAGCAAAAAAATTTGAAAGTCAAAAATTCATCAAAATTTTATGAAATTTTCAGTTTCTCAGAAACTCTTCAAAATCAACAATAGTGTGTTTGAGGCCATAAAAACCACTTGGAAGCAAAAAAGAATCTGAAAGTCAAAAATTCATCAAAATTTCATGAAATTTTCAGTTTCTCAGAAACTATTCAAAATCAACAAAAGTGTGTTATAGGCCATAAAAACCACTTGGAAGCAAAAAAATTTGAGAAATTTGAAAGTTGCTAAAATCATCAAAATTTCGTAGAATTTTCATGTTCTCAGAAACTCTTCAAAATCAACAAAAGTGTGTTTTAGGCCATAAAAACCACTTGGAAGCAAAAAAATTTGAAAGTCAAAAATTCATCAAAAATTCATGAAATTTTCAGTTTCTCAGAAACTCTTCAAAATCAACAAAAGTGTGTTATAGGCCATAAAAACCACTTGGAAGCAAAAAAATTTGAAAGTCAAAAATTCATCAAAATTTTATGAAATTTTCAGTTTCTCAGAAACTCTTCAAAATCAACAAAAGTGTGTTTTAGGCCATAAAAACCACTTGGAAGCAAAAAAATTTGAGAAATTTGAAAGTTGCTAAAATCATCAAAATTTCGTAGAATTTTCATGTTCTCAGAAACTCTTCAAAATCAACAAAAGTGTGTTTTAGGCCATAAAAACCACTTGGAAGCAAAAAAATTTGAAAGTCAAAATTTCATCAAAATTTCATGAAATTTTAAGTTTCTCAGAAACTCTTCAAAATCAACAAAAGTGTGTTATAGGCCATAAAAACCACTTGGAAGCAAAAAAATTTGAAAGTCAAAAATTCATCAAAATTTCATGAAATTTTCAGTTTCTCAGAAACTCTTCAAAATCAACAAAAGTGTGTTATAGGCCATAAAAACCACTTGGAAGCAAAAAAATTTGAGAAATTTGAAAGTTGCTAAAATCATCAAAATTTCGTAGAATTTTCATGTTCTCAGAAACTCTTCAAAATCAACAAAAGTGTGTTTTAGGCCATAAAAACCACTTGCAAGCAAAAAAAATTGAAAGTCAAAAATTCATCAAAATTTCATGAAATTTTCAGTTTCTCAGAAACTCTTCAAAATCAACAAAAGTGTGTTATAGGCCATAAAAACCACTTGGAAGCAAAAAAATTTGAGAAATTTGAAAGTTGCTAAAATCATCAAAATTTCGTAGAATTTTCATGTTCTCAGAAACTCTTCAAAATCAACAAAAGTGTGTTTTATGCCATAAAAACCACTTGGAAGCAAAAAAATTTGAGAAATTTGAAAGTTGCTAAAATCATCAAAATTTCGTAGAATTTTCATGTTCTCAGAAACTCTTCAAAATCAACAAAAGTGTGTTAGAGGCCATAAAAACCACTTGGAAGCAAAAAAATTTGAAAGTCAAAAATTCATCAAAAATTCATGAAATTTTCAGTTTCTCAGAAACTCTTCAAAATCAACAAAAGTGTGTTACAGGCCATAAAAACCACTTGGAAGAAAAAAAATTTGAAAGTCAAAAATTCATCAAAATTTCATGAAATTTTCAGTTTCTCAGAAACTCTTCAAAATTAACAAAAGTGTGTTATAGGCCATAAAAACCACTTGGAAGCAAAAAAATTTGAAAGTCAAAAATTCATCAAAATTTCATGAAATTTTCAGTTTCTCAGAAACTCTTCAAAATCAACAAAAGTGTGTTATAGGCCATAAAAACCACTTGGAAGCAAAAAAATTTGAGAAATTTGAAAGTTGCTAAAATCATCAAAATTTCGTAGAATTTTCATGTTCTCAGAAACTCTTCAAAATCAACAAAAGTGTGTTTTAGGCCATAAAAACCACTTGGAAGCAAAAAAATTTGAAAGTCAAAAATTCATCAAAATTTCATGAAATTTTCAGTTTCTCAGAAACTCTTCAAAATCAACAAAAGTGTGTTATAGGCCATAAAAACCACTTGGAAGCAAAAAAATTTGAAAGTCAAAAATTCATCAAAATTTCATGAAATTTTCAGTTTCTCAGAAACTCTTCAAAATCAACAATAGTGTGTTATAGGCCATAAAAACCACTTGGAAGCAAAAAAATTTGAAAGTCAAAAATTCATCAAAATTTCATGAAATTTTCAGTTTCTCCGAAACTATTGAAAATCAACAAAAGTGTGTTATAGGCCATAAAAACCACTTGGAAGCAAAAAAATTTGACAATCAAAAATTCATCAAAATTTCATGAAATTTTAAGTTTCTCAGAAACTCTTCAAAATCAACAAAAGTGTGTTTTAGGCCATAAAAACCACTCGGAAGCAAAAAAATTTGAAAGTCAAAAATTCATCAAAAGTGTGTTTTAGGCCATAAAAACCACTTGGAAGCAAAAAAATTTGAAAGTAAAAAATTCATCAAAATTTCATGAAATTTTAAGTTTCTCAGAAACTATTCAAAATCAACAAAAGTGTGTTTTAGGCCATAAAAACCACTTGGAAGTAAAAAAATTTGAAAGTCAAAAATTCATCAAAAATTCATGAAATTTTCAGTTTCTCAGAAACTCTTCAAAATCAACAAAAGTGTGTTATAGGTCATAAAAACCACTTGGAAGCAAAAAAATCTGAAAGTCAAAAATTCATCAAAATTTCATGAAATTTTCAGTTTCTCAGAAACTCTTCAAAATCAACAAAAGTGTGTTATAGGCCATAAAAACCACTTGGAAGCAAAAAAAATTTGAAAGTCAAAAATTCATCAAAATTTCATGAAATTTTCAGTTTCTCAGAAACTCTTCAAAATCAACAAAAGTGTGTTTTAGGCCATAAAAACCACTTGGAAGCAAAAAAATTTGACAGTCAAAAATTCATCAAAATTTCATGAAATTTTAAGTTTCTCAGAAACTCTTCAAAATCAACAAAAGTGTGTTTTAGGCCATAAAAACCACTCGGAAGCAAAAAAATTTGAAAGTCAAAAATTCATCAAAAGTGTGTTTTAGGCCATAAAAACCACTTGGAAGCAAAAAAATCTGAAAGTCAAAAATTCATCAAAATTTCATGAAATTTTAAGTTTCTCAGAAACTATTCAAAATCAACAATAGTGTGTTATAGGCCATAAAAACCACTTGGAAGCCAAAAAATTTGAAAGTCAAAAATTCATCAAAATTTCATGAAATTTTCAGTTTCTCAGAAACTCTTCAAAATCAACAAAAGTGTGTTTTAGGCCATAAAAACCACTTGGAAGCAAAAAAATTTGAAAGTAAAAAATTCATCAAAATTTTATGAAATTTTCAGTTTCTCAGAAACTCTTCAAAATCAACAAAAGTGTGTTTTAGGCCATAAAAACCACTTGGAAGAAAAAAAATTTGAAAGTCAAAAATTCATCAAAATTTCATGAAATTTTCAGTTTCTCAGAAACTCTTCAAAATCAACAAAAGTGTGTTTTAGGCCATAAAAACCACTTGGAAGCAAAAAAATTTGAAAGTCAAAAATTCATCAAAATTTCATGAAATTTTCAGTTTCTCAGAAACTCTTCAAAATCAACAAAAGTGTGTTATAGGCCATAAAAACCACTTGGAAGCAAAAAAATTTGAAAGTAAAAAATTCATCAAAATTTTATGAAATTTTCAGTTTCTCAGAAACTCTTCAAAATCAACAAAAGTGTGTTTTAGGCCATAAAAACCACTTGGAAGAAAAAAAATTTGAAAGTCAAAAATTCATCAAAATTTCATGAAATTTTCAGTTTCTCAGAAACTCTTCAAAATCAACAAAAGTGTGTTATAGGCCATAAAAACCACTTGGAAGCAAAAAAATTTGAAAGTCAAAAATTCATCAAAATTTCATGAAATTTTCAGTTTCTCAGAAACTCTTCAAAATCAACAAAAGTGTGTTATAGGCCATAAAAACCACTTGGAAGCAAAAAAATTTGAGAAATTTGAAAGTTGCTAAAATCCTCAAAATTTCGTAGAATTTTCATGTTCTCAGAAACTCTTCAAAATCAACAAAAGTGTGTTTTAGGCCATAAAAACCACTTGGAAGAAAAAAAATTTGAAAGTCAAAAATTCATCAAAATTTCATGAAATTTTAAGTTTCTCAGAAACTCTTCAAAATCAACAAAAGTGTGTTTTAGGCCATAAAAACCACTTGGAAGCAAAAAAATTTGAGAAATTTGAGAAATTTGAAAGTTGCTAAAATCATCAAAATTTCGTAGAATTTTCATGTTCTCAGAAACTCTTCAAAATCAACAAAAGTGTGTTATAGGCCATAAAAACCACTTGGAAGCAAAAAAATTTGAAAGTCAAAAATTCATCAAAATTTCATGAAATTTTAAGTTTCTCAGAAACTCTTCAAAATCAACAAAAGTGTGTTTTAGGCCATAAAAACCACTCGGAAGCAAAAAAATTTGAAAGTCAAAAATTCATCAAAAGTGTGTTTTAGGCCATAAAAACCACTTGGAAGCAAAAAAATCTGAAAGTCAAAAATTCATCAAAATTTCATGAAATTTTAAGTTTCACAGAAACTCTTCAAAATCAACAATAGTGTGTTATAGGCCATAAAAACCACTTGGAAGCCAAAAAATTTGAAAGTCAAAAATTCATCAAAATTTCATGAAATTTTCAGTTTCTCAGAAACTCTTCAAAATCAACAAAAGTGTGTTATAGGCCATAAAAACCACTTGGAAGCAAAAAAATTTGAGAAATTTGAGAAATTTGAAAGTTGCTAAAATCATCAAAATTTCGTAGAATTTTCATGTTCTCAGAAACTCTTCAAAATCAACAAAAGTGTGTTATAGGCCATAAAAACCACTTGGAAGCAAAAAAATTTGAAAGTAAAAAATTCATCAAAATTTTATGAAATTTTCAGTTTCTCAGAAACTCTTCAAAATCAACAAAAGTGTGTTTTAGGCCATAAAAACCACTTGGAAGCAAAAAAATTTGAGAAATTTGAAAGTTGCTAAAATCATCAAAATTTCGTAGAATTTTCATGTTCTCAGAAACTCTTCAAAATCAACAAAAGTGTGTTATAGGCCATAAAAACCACTTGGAAGCAAAAAAAGTTGAAAGTCAAAAATTCATCAAAATTTCATGAAATTTTAAGTTTCTCAGAAACTCTTCAAAATCAACAAAAGTGTGTTATAGGCCATAAAAACCACTTGGAAGCAAAAAAATTTGAAAGTCAAAAATTCATCAAATTTTAAGTTTCTCAGAAACTCTTCAAAATCAACAAAAGTGTGTTATAGGCCATAAAAACCACTTGGAAGCAAAAAAATTTGAGAAATTTGAAAGTTGCTAAAATCCTCAAAATTTCGTAGAATTTTCATGTTCTCAGAAACTCTTCAAAATCAACAAAAGTGTGTTTTAGGCCATAAAAACCACTTGGAAGAAAAAAAAATTGAAAGTCAAAAATTCATCAAAATTTCATGAAATTTTAAGTTTCTCAGAAACTCTTCAAAATCAACAAAAGTGTGTTTTAGGCCATAAAAACCACTTGGAAGCAAAAAAATTTGAGAAATTTGAGAAATTTGAAAGTTGCTAAAATCATCAAAATTTCGTAGAATTTTCATGTTCTCAGAAACTCTTCAAAATCAACAAAAGTGTGTTATAGGCCATAAAAACCACTTGGAAGCAAAAAAATTTGAAAGTCAAAAATTCATCAAAATTTCATGAAATTTTCAGTTTCTCAGAAACTCTTCAAAATCAACAAAAGTGTGTTTTAGGCCATAAAAACCACTTGGAAGCAAAAAAATTTGAGAAATTTGAAAGTTACTAAAATCATCAAAATTTCGTAGAATTTTCATGTTCTCAGAAACTCTTCAAAATCAACAAAAGTGTGTTTTAGGCCATAAAAACCACTTGGAAGCAAAAAAATTTGAAAGTCAAAAATTCGTCAAAAATTCATGAAATTTTCAGTTTCTCAGAAACTCTTCAAAATCAACAAAAGTGTGTTATAGGCCATAAAAACCACTTGGAAGCAAAAAAATCTGTAAGTCAAAAATTCATCAAAATTTCATGAAATTTTAAGTTTCTCAGAAACTCTTCAAAATCAACAAAAGTGTGTTATAGGCCATAAAAACCACTTGGAAGCAAAAAAATTTGAAAGTCAAAAATTCATCAAAATTTCATGAAATTTTCAGTTTCTCAGAAACTCTTCAAAATCAACAAAAGTGTGTTATAGGCCATAAAAACCACTTGGAAGCAAAAAAATTTGAGAAATTTGAAAGTTGCTAAAATCCTCAAAATTTCGTAGAATTTTCATGTTCTCAGAAACTCTTCAAAATCAACAAAAGTGTGTTTTAGGCCATAAAACCACTTGGAAGCAAAAAAATTTGACAGTCAAAAATTCATCAAAATTTCATGAAATTTTAAGTTTCTCAGAAACTCTTCAAAATCAACAAAAGTGTGTTTTAGGCCATAAAAACCACTCGGAAGCAAAAAAATTTGAAAGTCAAAAATTCATCAAAAGTGTGTTTTAGGCCATAAAAACCACTTGGAAGCAAAAAAATCTGAAAGTCAAAAATTCATCAAAATTTCATGAAATTTTAAGTTTCTCAGAAACTATTCAAAATCAACAATAGTGTGTTATAGGCCATAAAAACCACTTGGAAGCCAAAAAATTTGAAAGTCAAAAATTCATCAAAATTTCATGAAATTTTCAGTTTCTCAGAAACTCTTCAAAATCAACAAAAGTGTGTTATAGGCCATAAAAACCACTTGGAAGCAAAAAATTTTGAGAAATTTGAGAAATTTGAAAGTTGCTAAAATCATCAAAATTTGGTAGAATTTTCATGTTCTCAGAAACTCTTCAAAATCAACAAAAGTGTGTTATAGGCCATAAAAACCACTTGGAAGCAAAAAAATTTGAGAAATTTGAGAAATTTGAAAGTTGCTAAAATCATCAAAATTTCGTAGAATTTTCATGTTCTCAGAAACTCTTCAAAATCAACAAAAGTGTGTTATAGGCCATAAAAACCACTTGGAAGCAAAAAAATTTGAAAGTAAAAAATTCATCAAAATTTTATGAAATTTTCAGTTTCTCAGAAACTCTTCAAAATCAACAAAAGTGTGTTTTAGGCCATAAAAACCACTTGGAAGCAAAAAAATTTGAGAAATTTGAAAGTTGCTAAAATCATCAAAATTTCGTAGAATTTTCATGTTCTCAGAAACTCTTCAAAATCAACAAAAGTGTGTTATAGGCCATAAAAACCACTTGGAAGCAAAAAAAGTTGAAAGTCAAAAATTCATCAAAATTTCATGAAATTTTAAGTTTCTCAGAAACTCTTCAAAATCAACAAAAGTGTGTTATAGGCCATAAAAACCACTTGGAAGCAAAAAAATTTGAAAGTCAAAAATTCATCAAATTTTAAGTTTCTCAGAAACTCTTCAAAATCAACAAAAGTGTGTTATAGGCCATAAAAACCACTTGGAAGCAAAAAAATTTGAGAAATTTGAAAGTTGCTAAAATCCTCAAAATTTCGTAGAATTTTCATGTTCTCAGAAACTCTTCAAAATCAACAAAAGTGTGTTTTAGGCCATAAAAACCACTTGGAAGAAAAAAAAATTGAAAGTCAAAAATTCATCAAAATTTCATGAAATTTTAAGTTTCTCAGAAACTCTTCAAAATCAACAAAAGTGTGTTTTAGGCCATAAAAACCACTTGGAAGCAAAAAAATTTGAGAAATTTGAGAAATTTGAAAGTTGCTAAAATCCTCAAAATTTCGTAGAATTTTCATGTTCTCAGAAACTCTTCAAAATCAACAAAAGTGTGTTTTAGGCCATAAAAACCACTTGGAAGAAAAAAAAATTGAAAGTCAAAAATTCATCAAAAATTCATGAAATTTTCAGTTTCTCAGAAACTCTTCAAAATCAACAAAAGTGTGTTATAGGGCATAAAAACCACTTGGAAGCAAAAAAATCTGAAAGTCAAAAATTCATCAAAATTTCATGAAATTTTCAGTTTCTCAGAAACTCTTCAAAATCAACAAAAGTGTGTTATAGGCCATAAAAACCACTTGGAAGCAAAAAAAATTTGAAAGTCAAAAATTCATCAAAATTTCATGAAATTTTCAGTTTCTCAGAAACTCTTCAAAATCAACAAAAGTGTGTTTTAGGCCATAAAAACCACTTGGAAGCAAAAAAATTTGACAGTCAAAAATTCATCAAAATTTCATGAAATTTTAAGTTTCTCAGAAACTCTTCAAAATCAACAAAAGTGTGTTTTAGGCCATAAAAACCACTCGGAAGCAAAAAAATTTGAAAGTCAAAAATTCATCAAAAGTGTGTTTTAGGCCATAAAAACCACTTGGAAGCAAAAAAATCTGAAAGTCAAAAATTCATCAAAATTTCATGAAATTTTAAGTTTCTCAGAAACTATTCAAAATCAACAATAGTGTGTTATAGGCCATAAAAACCACTTGGAAGCCAAAAAATTTGAAAGTCAAAAATTCATCAAAATTTCATGAAATTTTCAGTTTCTCAGAAACTCTTCAAAATCAACAAAAGTGTGTTTTAGGCCATAAAAACCACTTGGAAGCAAAAAAATTTGAAAGTAAAAAATTCATCAAAATTTTATGAAATTTTCAGTTTCTCAGAAACTCTACAAAATCAACAAAAGTGTGTTTTAGGCCATAAAAACCACTTGGAAGAAAAAAAATTTGAAAGTCAAAAATTCATCAAAATTTCATGAAATTTTCAGTTTCTCAGAAACTCTTCAAAATCAACAAAAGTGTGTTTTAGGCCATAAAAACCACTTGGAAGCAAAAAAATTTGAAAGTAAAAAATTCATCAAAATTTTATGAAATTTTCAGTTTCTCAGAAACTCTTCAAAATCAACAAAAGTGTGTTTTAGGCCATAAAAACCACTTGGAAGAAAAAAAATTTGAAAGTCAAAAATTCATCAAAATTTCATGAAATTTTCAGTTTCTCAGAAACTCTTCAAAATCAACAAAAGTGTGTTATAGGCCATAAAAACCACTTGGAAGCAAAAAAATTTGAAAGTCAAAAATTCATCAAATTTTAAGTTTCTCAGAAACTCTTCAAAATCAACAAAAGTGTGTTATAGGCCATAAAAACCACTTGGAAGCAAAAAAATTTGAGAAATTTGAAAGTTGCTAAAATCCTCAAAATTTCGTAGAATTTTCATGTTCTCAGAAACTCTTCAAAATCAACAAAAGTGTGTTTTAGGCCATAAAAACCACTTGGAAGAAAAAAAATTTGAAAGTCAAAAATTCATCAAAATTTCATGAAATTTTAAGTTTCTCAGAAACTCTTCAAAATCAACAAAAGTGTGTTTTAGGCCATAAAAACCACTTGGAAGCAAAAAAATTTGAAAGTCAAAAATTCATCAAAATTTCATGAAATTTTAAGTTTCTCAGAAACTCTTCAAAATCAACAAAAGTGTGTTTTAGGCCATAAAAACCACTCGGAAGCAAAAAAATTTGAAAGTCAAAAATTCATCAAAAGTGTGTTTTAGGCCATAAAAACCACTTGGAAGCAAAAAAATCTGAAAGTCAAAAATTCATCAAAATTTCATGAAATTTTAAGTTTCACAGAAACTCTTCAAAATCAACAATAGTGTGTTATAGGCCATAAAAACCACTTGGAAGCCAAAAAATTTGAAAGTCAAAAATTCATCAAAATTTCATGAAATTTTAAGTTTCTCAGAAACTCTTCAAAATCAACAAAAGTGTGTTTTAGGCCATAAAAACCACTCGGAAGCAAAAAAATTTGAAAGTCAAAAATTCATCAAAAGTGTGTTTTAGGCCATAAAAACCACTTGGAAGCAAAAAAATCTGAAAGTCAAAAATTCATCAAAATTTCATGAAATTTTAAGTTTCACAGAAACTCTTCAAAATCAACAATAGTGTGTTATAGGCCATAAAAACCACTTGGAAGCCAAAAAATTTGAAAGTCAAAAATTCATCAAAATTTCATGAAATTTTAAGTTTCTCAGAAACTCTTCAAAATCAACAAAAGTGTGTTTTAGGCCATAAAAACCACTCGGAAGCAAAAAAATCTGAAAGTCAAAAATTCATCAAAATTTCATGAAATTTTAAGTTTCTCAGAAACTCTTCAAAATCAACAAAAGTGTGTTTTAGGCCATAAAAACCACTTGGAAGCAAAAAAATTTGAGAAATTTGAGAAATTTGAAAGTTGCTAAAATCCTCAAAATTTCGTAGAATTTTCATGTTCTCAGAAACTCTTCAAAATCAACAAAAGTGTGTTATAGGCCATAAAAACCACTTGGAAGAAAAAAAATTTGAAAGTAAAAAATTCATCAAAATTTGATGAAATTTTCAGTTTCTCAGAAACTCTTCAAAATCAACAAAAGTGTGTTTTAGGCCATAAAAACCACTTGGAAGCAAAAAAATTTGAGAAATTTGAGAAATTTGAAAGTTGCTAAAATCCTCAAAATTTCGTAGAATTTTCATGTTCTCAGAAACTCTTCAAAATCAACAAAAGTGTGTTATAGGCCATAAAAACCACTTGGAAGCAAAAAAATCTGAAAGTCAAAAATTCATCAAAATTTTATGAAATTTTCAGTTTCTCAGAAACTCTTCAAAATCAACAAAAGTGTGTTTTAGGCCATAAAAACCACTTGGAAGCAAAAAAATTTGAAAGTAAAAAATTCATCAAAATTTATGAAATTTTCAGTTTCTCAGAAACTCTTCAAAATCAACAAAAGTGTGTTTTAGGCCATAAAAACCACTTGGAAGCAAAAAAATTTGAGAAATTTGAGAAATTTGAAAGTTGCTAAAATCCTCAAAATTTCGTAGAATTTTCATGTTCTCAGAAACTCTTCAAAATCAACAAAAGTGTGTTATAGGCCATAAAAACCACTTGGAAGCAAAAAAATCTGAAAGTCAAAAATTCATCAAAATTTCATGAAATTTTAAGTTTCTCAGAAACTCTTCAAAATCAACAAAAGTGTGTTTTAGGCCATAAAAACCACTTGGAAGCAAAAAAATTTGAGAAATTTGAGAAATTTGAAAGTTGCTAAAATCCTCAAAATTTCGTAGAATTTTCATGTTCTCAGAAACTCTTCAAAATCAACAAAAGTGTGTTTTAGGCCATAAAAACCACTTGGAAGAAAAAAAAATTGAAAGTCAAAAATTCATCAAAAATTCATGAAATTTTCAGTTTCTCAGAAACTCTTCAAAATCAACAAAAGTGTGTTATAGGTCATAAAAACCACTTGGAAGCAAAAAAATCTGAAAGTCAAAAATTCATTAAAATTTCATGAAATTTTAAGTTTCTCAGAAACTCTTCAAAATCAACAAAAGTGTGTTTTAGGCCATAAAAACCACTTGGAAGCAAAAAAATTTGACAGTCAAAAATTCATCAAAATTTCATGAAATTTTAAGTTTCTCAGAAACTCTTCAAAATCAACAAAAGTGTGTTTTAGGCCATAAAAACCACTCGGAAGCAAAAAAATTTGAAAGTCAAAAATTCATCAAAAGTGTGTTTTAGGCCATAAAAACCACTTGGAAGCAAAAAAATCTGAAAGTCAAAAATTCATCAAAATTTCATGAAATTTTAAGTTTCTCAGAAACTATTCAAAATCAACAATAGTGTGTTATAGGCCATAAAAACCACTTGGAAGCCAAAAAATTTGAAAGTCAAAAATTCATCAAAATTTCATGAAATTTTCAGTTTCTCAGAAACTCTTCAAAATCAACAAAAGTGTGTTTTAGGCCATAAAAACCACTTGAAAGCAAAAAAATTTGAAAGTAAAAAATTCATCAAAATTTTATGAAATTTTCAGTTTCTCAGAAACTCTTCAAAATCAACAAAAGTGTGTTTTAGGCCATAAAAACCACTTGGAAGAAAAAAAATTTGAAAGTCAAAAATTCATCAAAATTTCATGAAATTTTCAGTTTCTCAGAAACTCTTCAAAATCAACAAAAGTGTGTTTTAGGCCATAAAAACCACTTGGAAGCAAAAAAATTTGAAAGTAAAAAATTCATCAAAATTTTATGAAATTTTCAGTTTCTCAGAAACTCTTCAAAATCAACAAAAGTGTGTTTTAGGCCATAAAAACCACTTGGAAGAAAAAAAATTTGAAAGTCAAAAATTCATCAAAATTTCATGAAATTTTCAGTTTCTCAGAAACTCTTCAAAATCAACAAAAGTGTGTTATAGGCCATAAAAACCACTTGGAAGCAAAAAAATTTGAGAAATTTGAAAGTTGCTAAAATCCTCAAAATTTCGTAGAATTTTCATGTTCTCAGAAACTCTTCAAAATCAACAAAAGTGTGTTTTAGGCCATAAAAACCACTTGGAAGAAAAAAAATTTGAAAGTCAAAAATTCATCAAAATTTCATGAAATTTTAAGTTTCTCAGAAACTCTTCAAAATCAACAAAAGTGTGTTTTAGGCCATAAAAACCACTTGGAAGCAAAAAAATTTGAAAGTCAAAAATTCATCAAAATTTCATGAAATTTTAAGTTTCTCAGAAACTCTTCAAAATCAACAAAAGTGTGTTTTAGGCCATAAAAACCACTCGGAAGCAAAAAAATTTGAAAGTCAAAAATTCATCAAAAGTGTGTTTTAGGCCATAAAAACCACTTGGAAGCAAAAAAATCTGAAAGTCAAAAATTCATCAAAATTTCATGAAATTTTAAGTTTCACAGAAACTCTTCAAAATCAACAATAGTGTGTTATAGGCCATAAAAATCACTTGGAAGCCAAAAAATTTGAAAGTCAAAAATTCATCAAAATTTCATGAAATTTTAAGTTTCTCAGAAACTCTTCAAAATCAACAAAAGTGTGTTTTAGGCCATAAAAACCACTCGGAAGCAAAAAAATTTGAAAGTCAAAAATTCATCAAAAGTGTGTTTTAGGCCATAAAAACCACTTGGAAGCAAAAAAATCTGAAAGTCAAAAATTCATCAAAATTTCATGAAATTTTAAGTTTCACAGAAACTCTTCAAAATCAACAATAGTGTGTTATAGGCCATAAAAACCACTTGGAAGCCAAAAAATTTGAAAGTCAAAAATTCATCAAAATTTCATGAAATTTTCAGTTTCTCAGAAACTTTTCAAAATCAACAAAAGTGTGTTATAGGCCATAAAAACCACTTGGAAGCAAAAAAATTTGAGAAATTTGAGAAATTTGAAAGTTGCTAAAATCATCAAAATTTCGTAGAATTTTCATGTTCTCAGAAACTCTTCAAAATCAACAAAAGTGTGTTATAGGCCATAAAAACCACTTGGAAGCAAAAAAATTTGAAAGTAAAAAATTCATCAAAATTTTATGAAATTTTCAGTTTCTCAGAAACTCTTCAAAATCAACAAAAGTGTGTTTTAGGCCATAAAAACCACTTGGAAGCAAAAAAATTTGAGAAATTTGAGAAATTTGAAAGTTGCTAAAATCATCAAAATTTCGTAGAATTTTCATGTTCTCAGAAACTCTTCAAAATCAACAAAAGTGTGTTATAGGCCATAAAAACCACTTGGAAGCAAAAAAATTTGAAAGTCAAAAATTCATCAAAATTTCATGAAATTTTCAGTTTCTCAGAAACTCTTCAAAATCAACAAAAGTGTGTTTTAGGCCATAAAAACCACTTGGAAGCAAAAAAATTTGAGAAATTTGAAAGTTACTAAAATCATCAAAATTTCGTAGAATTTTCATGTTCTCAGAAACTCTTCAAAATCAACAAAAGTGTGTTTTAGGCCATAAAAACCACTTGGAAGCAAAAAAATTTGAAAGTCAAAAATTCGTCAAAAATTCATGAAATTTTCAGTTTCTCAGAAACTCTTCAAAATCAACAAAAGTGTGTTATAGGCCATAAAAACCACTTGGAAGCAAAAAAATCTGAAAGTCAAAAATTCATCAAAATTTCATGAAATTTTAAGTTTCTCCGAAACTCTTCAAAATCAACAAAAGTGTGTTATAGGCCATAAAAACCACTTGGAAGCAAAAAAATTTGAAAGTCAAAAATTCATCAAAATTTCATGAAATTTTCAGTTTCTCAGAAACTCTTCAAAATCAACAAAAGTGTGTTATAGGCCATAAAAACCACTTGGAAGCAAAAAAATTTGAAAGTCAAAAATTCATCAAAATTTCATGAAATTTTCAGTTTCTCAGAAACTCTTCAAAATCAACAAAAGTGTGTTATAGGCCATAAAAACCACTTGGAAGCAAAAAAATTTGAGAAATTTGAGAAATTTGAAAGTTGCTAAAATCCTCAAAATTTCGTAGAATTTTCATGTTCTCAGAAACTCTTCAAAATCAACAAAAGTGTGTTTTAGGCCATAAAAACCACTTGGAAGAAAAAAAAATTGAAAGTCAAAAATTCATCAAAAATTCATGAAATTTTCAGTTTCTCAGAAACTCTTCAAAATCAACAAAAGTGTGTTATAGGTCATAAAAACCACTTGGAAGCAAAAAAATCTGAAAGTCAAAAATTCATCAAAATTTCATGAAATTTTAAGTTTCTCAGAAACTCTTCAAAATCAACAAAAGTGTGTTTTAGGCCATAAAAACCACTTGGAAGCAAAAAAATTTGACAGTCAAAAATTCATCAAAATTTCATGAAATTTTAAGTTTCTCAGAAACTCTTCAAAATCAACAAAAGTGTGTTTTAGGCCATAAAAACCACTCGGAAGCAAAAAAATTTGAAAGTCAAAAATTCATCAAAAGTGTGTTTTAGGCCATAAAAACCACTTGGAAGCAAAAAAATCTGAAAGTCAAAAATTCATCAAAATTTCATGAAATTTTAAGTTTCTCAGAAACTATTCAAAATCAACAATAGTGTGTTATAGGCCATAAAAACCACTTGGAAGCCAAAAAATTTGAAAGTCAAAAATTCATCAAAATTTCATGAAATTTTCAGTTTCTCAGAAACTCTTCAAAATCAACAAAAGTGTGTTTTAGGCCATAAAAACCACTTGGAAGCAAAAAAATTTGAAAGTAAAAAATTCATCAAAATTTTATGAAATTTTCAGTTTCTCAGAAACTCTTCAAAATCAACAAAAGTGTGTTTTAGGCCATAAAAACCACTTGGAAGAAAAAAAATTTGAAAGTCAAAAATTCATCAAAATTTCATGAAATTTTCAGTTTCTCAGAAACTCTTCAAAATCAACAAAAGTGTGTTATAGGCCATAAAAACCACTTGGAAGCAAAAAAATTTGAGAAATTTGAAAGTTGCTAAAATCCTCAAAATTTCGTAGAATTTTCATGTTCTCAGAAACTCTTCAAAATCAACAAAAGTGTGTTTTAGGCCATAAAAACCACTTGGAAGAAAAAAAATTTGAAAGTCAAAAATTCATCAAAATTTCATGAAATTTTAAGTTTCTCAGAAACTCTTCAAAATCAACAAAAGTGTGTTTTAGGCCATAAAAACCACTTGGAAGCAAAAAAATTTGAAAGTCAAAAATTCATCAAAATTTCATGAAATTTTAAGTTTCTCAGAAACTCTTCAAAATCAACAAAAGTGTGTTTTAGGCCATAAAAACCACTCGGAAGCAAAAAAATTTGAAAGTCAAAAATTCATCAAAAGTGTGTTTTAGGCCATAAAAACCACTTGGAAGCAAAAAAATCTGAAAGTCAAAAATTCATCAAAATTTCATGAAATTTTAAGTTTCACAGAAACTCTTCAAAATCAACAATAGTGTGTTATAGGCCATAAAAATCACTTGGAAGCCAAAAAATTTGAAAGTCAAAAATTCATCAAAATTTCATGAAATTTTAAGTTTCTCAGAAACTCTTCAAAATCAACAAAAGTGTGTTTTAGGCCATAAAAACCACTCGGAAGCAAAAAAATTTGAAAGTCAAAAATTCATCAAAAGTGTGTTTTAGGCCATAAAAACCACTTGGAAGCAAAAAAATCTGAAAGTCAAAAATTCATCAAAATTTCATGAAATTTTAAGTTTCACAGAAACTCTTCAAAATCAACAATAGTGTGTTATAGGCCATAAAAACCACTTGGAAGCCAAAAAATTTGAAAGTCAAAAATTCATCAAAATTTCATGAAATTTTCAGTTTCTCAGAAACTTTTCAAAATCAACAAAAGTGTGTTATAGGCCATAAAAACCACTTGGAAGCAAAAAAATTTGAGAAATTTGAGAAATTTGAAAGTTGCTAAAATCATCAAAATTTCGTAGAATTTTCATGTTCTCAGAAACTCTTCAAAATCAACAAAAGTGTGTTATAGGCCATAAAAACCACTTGGAAGCAAAAAAATTTGAAAGTAAAAAATTCATCAAAATTTTATGAAATTTTCAGTTTCTCAGAAACTCTTCAAAATCAACAAAAGTGTGTTTTAGGCCATAAAAACCACTTGGAAGCAAAAAAATTTGAGAAATTTGAGAAATTTGAAAGTTGCTAAAATCATCAAAATTTCGTAGAATTTTCATGTTCTCAGAAACTCTTCAAAATCAACAAAAGTGTGTTATAGGCCATAAAAACCACTTGGAAGCAAAAAAATTTGAAAGTCAAAAATTCATCAAAATTTCATGAAATTTTCAGTTTCTCAGAAACTCTTCAAAATCAACAAAAGTGTGTTTTAGGCCATAAAAACCACTTGGAAGCAAAAAAATTTGAGAAATTTGAAAGTTACTAAAATCATCAAAATTTCGTAGAATTTTCATGTTCTCAGAAACTCTTCAAAATCAACAAAAGTGTGTTTTAGGCCATAAAAACCACTTGGAAGCAAAAAAATTTGAAAGTCAAAAATTCGTCAAAAATTCATGAAATTTTCAGTTTCTCAGAAACTCTTCAAAATCAACAAAAGTGTGTTATAGGCCATAAAAACCACTTGGAAGCAAAAAAATCTGAAAGTCAAAAATTCATCAAAATTTCATGAAATTTTAAGTTTCTCCGAAACTCTTCAAAATCAACAAAAGTGTGTTATAGGCCATAAAAACCACTTGGAAGCAAAAAAATTTGAAAGTCAAAAATTCATCAAAATTTCATGAAATTTTCAGTTTCTCAGAAACTCTTCAAAATCAACAAAAGTGTGTTATAGGCCATAAAAACCACTTGGAAGCAAAAAAATTTGAAAGTCAAAAATTCATCAAAATTTCATGAAATTTTCAGTTTCTCAGAAACTCTTCAAAATCAACAAAAGTGTGTTATAGGCCATAAAAACCACTTGGAAGCAAAAAAATTTGAGAAATTTGAGAAATTTGAAAGTTGCTAAAATCCTCAAAATTTCGTAGAATTTTCATGTTCTCAGAAACTCTTCAAAATCAACAAAAGTGTGTTTTAGGCCATAAAAACCACTTGGAAGAAAAAAAAATTGAAAGTCAAAAATTCATCAAAAATTCATGAAATTTTCAGTTTCTCAGAAACTCTTCAAAATCAACAAAAGTGTGTTATAGGTCATAAAAACCACTTGGAAGCAAAAAAATCTGAAAGTCAAAAATTCATCAAAATTTCATGAAATTTTAAGTTTCTCAGAAACTCTTCAAAATCAACAAAAGTGTGTTTTAGGCCATAAAAACCACTTGGAAGCAAAAAAATTTGACAGTCAAAAATTCATCAAAATTTCATGAAATTTTAAGTTTCTCAGAAACTCTTCAAAATCAACAAAAGTGTGTTTTAGGCCATAAAAACCACTCGGAAGCAAAAAAATTTGAAAGTCAAAAATTCATCAAAAGTGTGTTTTAGGCCATAAAAACCACTTGGAAGCAAAAAAATCTGAAAGTCAAAAATTCATCAAAATTTCATGAAATTTTAAGTTTCTCAGAAACTATTCAAAATCAACAATAGTGTGTTATAGGCCATAAAAACCACTTGGAAGCCAAAAAATTTGAAAGTCAAAAATTCATCAAAATTTCATGAAATTTTCAGTTTCTCAGAAACTCTTCAAAATCAACAAAAGTGTGTTTTAGGCCATAAAAACCACTTGGAAGCAAAAAAATTTGAAAGTAAAAAATTCATCAAAATTTTATGAAATTTTCAGTTTCTCAGAAACTCTTCAAAATCAACAAAAGTGTGTTTTAGGCCATAAAAACCACTTGGAAGAAAAAAAATTTGAAAGTCAAAAATTCATCAAAATTTCATGAAATTTTCAGTTTCTCAGAAACTCTTCAAAATCAACAAAAGTGTGTTTTAGGCCATAAAAACCACTTGGAAGCAAAAAAATTTGAAAGTAAAAAATTCATCAAAATTTTATGAAATTTTCAGTTTCTCAGAAACTCTTCAAAATCAACAAAAGTGTGTTTTAGGCCATAAAAACCACTTGGAAGAAAAAAAATTTGAAAGTCAAAAATTCATCAAAATTTCATGAAATTTTCAGTTTCTCAGAAACTCTTCAAAATCAACAAAAGTGTGTTATAGGCCATAAAAACCACTTGGAAGCAAAAAAATTTGAAAGTCAAAAATTCATCAAAATTTCATGAAATTTTCAGTTTCTCAGAAACTCTTCAAAATTAACAAAAGTGTGTTATAGGCCATAAAAACCACTTGGAAGCAAAAAAATTTGAGAAATTTGAAAGTTGCTAAAATCCTCAAAATTTCGTAGAATTTTCATGTTCTCAGAAACTCTTCAAAATCAACAAAAGTGTGTTTTAGGCCATAAAAACCACTTGGAAGAAAAAAAATTTGAAAGTCAAAAATTCATCAAAATTTCATGAAATTTTAAGTTTCTCAGAAACTCTTCAAAATCAACAAAAGTGTGTTTTAGGCCATAAAAACCACTTGGAAGCAAAAAAATTTGAAAGTCAAAAATTCATCAAAATTTCATGAAATTTTAAGTTTCTCAGAAACTCTTCAAAATCAACAAAAGTGTGTTTTAGGCCATAAAAACAACCACTCGGAAGCAAAAAAATTTGAAAGTCAAAAATTCATCAAAAGTGTGTTTTAGGCCATAAAAACCACTTGGAAGCAAAAAAATCTGAAAGTCAAAAATTCATCAAAATTTCATGAAATTTTAAGTTTCACAGAAACTCTTCAAAATCAACAATAGTGTGTTATAGGCCATAAAAACCACTTGGAAGCCAAAAAATTTGAAAGTCAAAAATTCATCAAAATTTCATGAAATTTTCAGTTTCTCAGAAACTCTTCAAAATCAACAAAAGTGTGTTTTAGGCCATAAAAACCACTTGGAAGCAAAAAAATTTGAAAGTAAAAAATTCATCAAAATTTTATGAAATTTTCAGTTTCTCAGAAACTCTTCAAAATCAACAAAAGTGTGTTTTAGGCCATAAAAACCACTTGGAAGAAAAAAAATTTGAAAGTCAAAAATTCATCAAAATTTCATGAAATTTTCAGTTTCTCAGAAACTCTTCAAAATCAACAAAAGTGTGTTTTAGGCCATAAAAACCACTTGGAAGCAAAAAAATTTGAAAGTAAAAATTCATCAAAATTTTATGAAATTTTCAGTTTCTCAGAAACTCTTCAAAATCAACAAAAGTGTGTTTTAGGCCATAAAAACCACTTGGAAGAAAAAAAATTTGAAAGTCAAAAATTCATCAAAATTTCATGAAATTTTCAGTTTCTCAGAAACTCTTCAAAATCAACAAAAGTGTGTTATAGGCCATAAAAACCACTTGGAAGCAAAAAAATTTGAAAGTCAAAAATTCATCAAAATTTCATGAAATTTTCAGTTTCTCAGAAACTCTTCAAAATCAACAAAAGTGTGTTATAGGCCATAAAAACCACTTGGAAGCAAAAAAATTTGAGAAATTTGAAAGTTGCTAAAATCCTCAAAATTTCGTAGAATTTTCATGTTCTCAGAAACTCTTCAAAATCAACAAAAGTGTGTTTTAGGCATAAAAACCACTTGGAAGAAAAAATTTGAAAGTCAAAAATTCATCAAAATTTCATGAAATTTTAAGTTTCTCAGAAACTCTTCAAAATCAACAAAAGTGTGTTTTAGGCCATAAAAACCACTTGGAAGCAAAAAAAATTTGAAAGTCAAAAATTCATCAAAATTTCATGAAATTTTAAGTTTCTCAGAAACTCTTCAAAATCAACAAAAGTGTGTTTTAGGCCATAAAAACCACTCGGAAGCAAAAAAATTTGAAAGTCAAAAATTCATCAAAAGTGTGTTTTAGGCCATAAAAACCACTTGGAAGCAAAAAAAATCTGAAAGTCAAAAATTCATCAAAATTTCATGAAATTTTAAGTTTCACAGAAACTCTTCAAAATCAACAATAGTGTGTTATAGGCCATAAAAACCACTTGGAAGCCAAAAAATTTGAAAGTCAAAAATTCATCAAAATTTCATGAAATTTTTAAGTTTCTCAGAAACTCTTCAAAATCAACAAAGTGTGTTTTAGGCCATAAAACCACTCGGAAGCAAAAAAATTTGAAAGTCAAAAATTCATCAAAAGTGTGTTTTAGGCCATAAAAACCACTTGGAAGCAAAAAAATCTGAAAGTCAAAAATTCATCAAAATTTCATGAAATTTTAAGTTTCACAGAAACTCTTCAAAATCAACAATAGTGTGTTATAGGCCATAAAAACCACTTGGAAGCCAAAAAATTTGAAAGTCAAAAATTCATCAAAATTTCATGAAATTTTCAGTTTCTCAGAAACTTTTCAAAATCAACAAAAGTGTGTTATAGGCCATAAAAACCACTTGGAAGCAAAAAAATTTGAGAAATTTGAGAAATTTGAAACTTGCTAAAATCATCAAAATTTCGTAGAATTTTCATGTTCTCAGAAACTCTTCAAAATCAACAAAAGTGTGTTATAGGCCATAAAAACCACTTGGAAGCAAAAAAATTTGAAAGTAAAAAATTCATCAAAATTTTATGAAATTTTCAGTTTCTCAGAAACTCTTCAAAATCAACAAAAGTGTGTTTTAGGCCATAAAAACCACTTGGAAGCAAAAAAATTTGAGAAATTTGAAAGTTGCTAAAATCATCAAAATTTCGTAGAATTTTCATGTTCTCAGAAACTCTTCAAAATCAACAAAAGTGTGTTATAGGCCATAAAAACCACTTGGAAGCAAAAAAAGTTGAAAGTCAAAAATTCATCAAAATTTCATGAAATTTTAAGTTTCTCAGAAACTCTTCAAAATCAACAAAAGTGTGTTATAGGCCATAAAAACCACTTGGAAGCAAAAAAATTTGAAAGTCAAAAATTCATCAAATTTTAAGTTTCTCAGAAACTCTTCAAAATCAACAAAAGTGTGTTATAGGCCATAAAAACCACTTGGAAGCAAAAAAATTTGAGAAATTTGAAAGTTGCTAAAATCCTCAAAATTTCGTAGAATTTTCATGTTCTCAGAAACTCTTCAAAATCAACAAAAGTGTGTTTTAGGCCATAAAAACCACTTGGAAGAAAAAAAAATTGAAAGTCAAAAATTCATCAAAATTTCATGAAATTTTAAGTTTCTCAGAAACTCTTCAAAATCAACAAAAGTGTGTTTTAGGCCATAAAAACCACTTGGAAGCAAAAAAATTTGAGAAATTTGAGAAATTTGAAAGTTGCTAAAATCATCAAAATTTCGTAGAATTTTCATGTTCTCAGAAACTCTTCAAAATCAACAAAAGTGTGTTATAGGCCATAAAAACCACTTGGAAGCAAAAAAATTTGAAAGTCAAAAATTCATCAAAATTTCATGAAATTTTCAGTTTCTCAGAAACTCTTCAAAATCAACAAAAGTGTGTTTTAGGCCATAAAAACCACTTGGAAGCAAAAAAATTTGAGAAATTTGAAAGTTACTAAAATCATCAAAATTTCGTAGAATTTTCATGTTCTCAGAAACTCTTCAAAATCAACAAAAGTGTGTTTTAGGCCATAAAAACCACTTGGAAGCAAAAAAATTTGAAAGTCAAAAATTCGTCAAAAATTCATGAAATTTTCAGTTTCTCAGAAACTCTTCAAAATCAACAAAAGTGTGTTATAGGCCATAAAAACCACTTGGAAGCAAAAAAATCTGAAAGTCAAAAATTCATCAAAATTTCATGAAATTTTAAGTTTCTCAGAAACTCTTCAAAATCAACAAAAGTGTGTTATAGGCCATAAAAACCACTTGGAAGCAAAAAAATTTGAAAGTCAAAAATTCATCAAAATTTCATGAAATTTTCAGTTTCTCAGAAACTCTTCAAAATCAACAAAAGTGTGTTATAGGCCATAAAAACCACTTGGAAGCAAAAAAATTTGAGAAATTTGAAAGTTGCTAAAATCCTCAAAATTTCGTAGAATTTTCATGTTCTCAGAAACTCTTCAAAATCAACAAAAGTGTGTTTTAGGCCATAAAAACCACTTGGAAGCAAAAAAATTTGACAGTCAAAAATTCATCAAAATTTCATGAAATTTTAAGTTTCTCAGAAACTCTTCAAAATCAACAAAAGTGTGTTTTAGGCCATAAAAACCACTCGGAAGCAAAAAAATTTGAAAGTCAAAAATTCATCAAAAGTGTGTTTTAGGCCATAAAAACCACTTGGAAGCAAAAAAATCTGAAAGTCAAAAATTCATCAAAATTTCATGAAATTTTAAGTTTCTCAGAAACTATTCAAAATCAACAATAGTGTGTTATAGGCCATAAAAACCACTTGGAAGCCAAAAAATTTGAAAGTCAAAAATTCATCAAAATTTCATGAAATTTTCAGTTTCTCAGAAACTCTTCAAAATCAACAAAAGTGTGTTATAGGCCATAAAAACCACTTGGAAGCAAAAAATTTTGAGAAATTTGAGAAATTTGAAAGTTGCTAAAATCATCAAAATTTGGTAGAATTTTCATGTTCTCAGAAACTCTTCAAAATCAACAAAAGTGTGTTATAGGCCATAAAAACCACTTGGAAGCAAAAAAATTTGAGAAATTTGAGAAATTTGAAAGTTGCTAAAATCATCAAAATTTCGTAGAATTTTCATGTTCTCAGAAACTCTTCAAAATCAACAAAAGTGTGTTATAGGCCATAAAAACCACTTGGAAGCAAAAAAATTTGAAAGTAAAAAATTCATCAAAATTTTATGAAATTTTCAGTTTCTCAGAAACTCTTCAAAATCAACAAAAGTGTGTTTTAGGCCATAAAAACCACTTGGAAGCAAAAAAATTTGAGAAATTTGAAAGTTGCTAAAATCATCAAAATTTCGTAGAATTTTCATGTTCTCAGAAACTCTTCAAAATCAACAAAAGTGTGTTATAGGCCATAAAAACCACTTGGAAGCAAAAAAAGTTGAAAGTCAAAAATTCATCAAAATTTCATGAAATTTTAAGTTTCTCAGAAACTCTTCAAAATCAACAAAAGTGTGTTATAGGCCATAAAAACCACTTGGAAGCAAAAAAATTTGAAAGTCAAAAATTCATCAAATTTTAAGTTTCTCAGAAACTCTTCAAAATCAACAAAAGTGTGTTATAGGCCATAAAAACCACTTGGAAGCAAAAAAATTTGAGAAATTTGAAAGTTGCTAAAATCCTCAAAATTTCGTAGAATTTTCATGTTCTCAGAAACTCTTCAAAATCAACAAAAGTGTGTTTTAGGCCATAAAAACCACTTGGAAGAAAAAAAAATTGAAAGTCAAAAATTCATCAAAAATTCATGAAATTTTAAGTTTCTCAGAAACTCTTCAAAATCAACAAAAGTGTGTTTTAGGCCATAAAAACCACTTGGAAGCAAAAAAATTTGAGAAATTTGAGAAATTTGAAAGTTGCTAAAATCATCAAAATTTCGTAGAATTTTCATGTTCTCAGAAACTCTTCAAAATCAACAAAAGTGTGTTATAGGCCATAAAAACCACTTGGAAGCAAAAAAATTTGAAAGTCAAAAATTCATCAAAATTTCATGAAATTTTCAGTTTCTCAGAAACTCTTCAAAATCAACAAAAGTGTGTTTTAGGCCATAAAAACCACTTGGAAGCAAAAAAATTTGAGAAATTTGAAAGTTACTAAAATCATCAAAATTTCGTAGAATTTTCATGTTCTCAGAAACTCTTCAAAATCAACAAAAGTGTGTTTTAGGCCATAAAAACCACTTGGAAGCAAAAAAATTTGAAAGTCAAAAATTCGTCAAAAATTCATGAAATTTTCAGTTTCTCAGAAACTCTTCAAAATCAACAAAAGTGTGTTATAGGCCATAAAAACCACTTGGAAGCAAAAAAATCTGTAAGTCAAAAATTCATCAAAATTTCATGAAATTTTAAGTTTCTCAGAAACTCTTCAAAATCAACAAAAGTGTGTTATAGGCCATAAAAACCACTTGGAAGCAAAAAAATTTGAAAGTCAAAAATTCATCAAAATTTCATGAAATTTTCAGTTTCTCAGAAACTCTTCAAAATCAACAAAAGTGTGTTATAGGCCATAAAAACCACTTGGAAGCAAAAAAATTTGAGAAATTTGAAAGTTGCTAAAATCCTCAAAATTTCGTAGAATTTTCATGTTCTCAGAAACTCTTCAAAATCAACAAAAGTGTGTTTTAGGCCATAAAAACCACTTGGAAGCAAAAAAATTTGACAGTCAAAAATTCATCAAAATTTCATGAAATTTTAAGTTTCTCAGAAACTCTTCAAAATCAACAAAAGTGTGTTTTAGGCCATAAAAACCACTCGGAAGCAAAAAAATTTGAAAGTCAAAAATTCATCAAAAGTGTGTTTTAGGCCATAAAAACCACTTGGAAGCAAAAAAATCTGAAAGTCAAAAATTCATCAAAATTTCATGAAATTTTAAGTTTCTCAGAAACTATTCAAAATCAACAATAGTGTGTTATAGGTCATAAAAACCACTTGGAAGCCAAAAAATTTTGAGAAATTTGAGAAATTTGAAAGTTGCTAAAATCATCAAAATTTGGTAGAATTTTCATGTTCTCAGAAACTCTTCAAAATCAACAAAAGTGTGTTTTAGGCCATAAAAACCACTTGGAAGCAAAAAAATTTGAGAAATTTGAAAGTTGCTAAAATCATCAAAATTTCGTAGAATTTTCATGTTCTCAGAAACTCTTCAAAATCAACAAAAGTGTGTTATAGGCCATAAAAACCACTTGGAAGCAAAAAAATTTGAAAGTCAAAAATTCATCAAAATTTCATGAAATTTTCAGTTTCTCAGAAACTCTTCAAAATCAACAAAAGTGTGTTATAGGCCATAAAAACCACTTGGAAGCAAAAAATTTTGAGAAATTTGAGAAATTTGAAAGTTGCTAAAATCATCAAAATTTGGTAGAATTTTCATGTTCTCATAAACTCTTCAAAATCAACAAAAGTGTGTTTTAGGCCATAAAAACCACTTGGAAGCAAAAAAATTTGAGAAATTTGAAAGTTGCTAAAATCATCAAAATTTCGTAGAATTTTCATGTTCTCAGAAACTCTTCAAAATCAACAAAAGTGTGTTATAGGCCATAAAAACCACTTGGAAGCAAAAAAATTTGAAAGTCAAAAATTCATCAAAATTTCATGAAATTTTAAGTTTCTCAGAAACTCTTCAAAATCAACAAAAGTGTGTTATAGGCCATAAAAACCACTTGGAAGCAAAAAAATTTGAAAGTCAAAAATTCATCAAAATTTCATGAAATTTTAAGTTTCTCAGAAACTCTTCAAAATCAACAAAAGTGTGTTATAGGCCATAAAAACCACTTGGAAGCAAAAAAATTTGAAAGTCAAAAATTCATCAAAAATTCATGAAATTTTCAGTTTCTCAGAAACTCTTCAAAATCAACAAAAGTGTGTTATAGGCCATAAAAACCACTTGGAAGCAAAAAAAAATTGAAAGTCAAAAATTCATCAAAATTTCATGAAATTTTCAGTTTCTCAGAAACTCTTCAAAATCAACAAAAGTGTGTTATAGGCCATAAAAACCACTTGGAAGCAAAAAAAATTTGAGAAATTTGAAAGTTGCTAAAATCCTCAAAATTTCGTAGAATTTTCATGTTCTCAGAAACTCTTCAAAATCAACAAAAGTGTGTTTTAGGCCATAAAAACCACTTGGAAGAAAAAAAAATTGAAAGTCAAAAATTCATCAAAATTTCATGAAATTTTAAGTTTCTCAGAAACTCTTCAAAATCAACAAAAGTGTGTTTTAGGCCATAAAAACCACTTGGAAGCAAAAAAATTTGAGAAATTTGAGAAATTTGAAAGTTGCTAAAATCATCAAAATTTCGTAGAATTTTCATGTTCTCAGAAACTCTTCAAAATCAACAAAAGTGTGTTATAGGCCATAAAAACCACTTGGAAGCAAAAAAATTTGAAAGTCAAAAATTCATCAAAATTTCATGAAATTTTCAGTTTCTCAGAAACTCTTCAAAATCAACAAAAGTGTGTTATAGGCCATAAAAACCACTTGGAAGCAAAAAAATTTGAGAAATTTGAAAGTTGCTAAAATCCTCAAAATTTCGTAGAATTTTCATGTTCTCAGAAACTCTTCAAAATCAACAAAAGTGTGTTTTAGGCCATAAAAACCACTTGGAAGCAAAAAAATTTGACAGTCAAAAATTCATCAAAATTTCATGAAATTTTAAGTTTCTCAGAAACTCTTCAAAATCAACAAAAGTGTGTTTTAGGCCATAAAAACCACTCGGAAGCAAAAAAATTTGAAAGTCAAAAATTCATCAAAAGTGTGTTTTAGGCCATAAAAACCACTTGGAAGCAAAAAAATCTGAAAGTCAAAAATTCATCAAAATTTCATGAAATTTTAAGTTTCTCAGAAACTATTCAAAATCAACAATAGTGTGTTATAGGCCATAAAAACCACTTGGAAGCCAAAAAATTTGAAAGTCAAAAATTCATCAAAATTTCATGAAATTTTCAGTTTCTCAGAAACTCTTCAAAATCAACAAAAGTGTGTTATAGGCCATAAAAACCACTTGGAAGCAAAAAATTTTGAGAAATTTGAGAAATTTGAAAGTTGCTAAAATCATCAAAATTTGGTAGAATTTTCATGTTCTCAGAAACTCTTCAAAATCAACAAAAGTGTGTTATAGGCCATAAAAACCACTTGGAAGCAAAAAAATTTGAGAAATTTGAGAAATTTGAAAGTTGCTAAAATCATCAAAATTTCGTAGAATTTTCATGTTCTCAGAAACTCTTCAAAATCAACAAAAGTGTGTTATAGGCCATAAAAACCACTTGGAAGCAAAAAAATTTGAAAGTAAAAAATTCATCAAAATTTTATGAAATTTTCAGTTTCTCAGAAACTCTTCAAAATCAACAAAAGTGTGTTTTAGGCCATAAAAACCACTTGGAAGCAAAAAAATTTGAGAAATTTGAAAGTTGCTAAAATCCTCAAAATTTCGTAGAATTTTCATGTTCTCAGAAACTCTTCAAAATCAACAAAAGTGTGTTTTAGGCCATAAAAACCACTTGGAAGCAAAAAAATTTGACAGTCAAAAATTCATCAAAATTTCATGAAATTTTAAGTTTCTCAGAAACTCTTCAAAATCAACAAAAGTGTGTTTTAGGCCATAAAAACCACTCGGAAGCAAAAAAATTTGAAAGTCAAAAATTCATCAAAAGTGTGTTTTAGGCCATAAAAACCACTTGGAAGCAAAAAAATCTGAAAGTCAAAAATTCATCAAAATTTCATGAAATTTTAAGTTTCTCAGAAACTATTCAAAATCAACAATAGTGTGTTATAGGTCATAAAAACCACTTGGAAGCCAAAAAATTTTGAGAAATTTGAGAAATTTGAAAGTTGCTAAAATCATCAAAATTTGGTAGAATTTTCATGTTCTCAGAAACTCTTCAAAATCAACAAAAGTGTGTTTTAGGCCATAAAAACCACTTGGAAGCAAAAAAATTTGAGAAATTTGAAAGTTGCTAAAATCATCAAAATTTCGTAGAATTTTCATGTTCTCAGAAACTCTTCAAAATCAACAAAAGTGTGTTATAGGCCATAAAAACCACTTGGAAGCAAAAAAATTTGAAAGTCAAAAATTCATCAAAATTTCATGAAATTTTCAGTTTCTCAGAAACTCTTCAAAATCAACAAAAGTGTGTTATAGGCCATAAAAACCACTTGGAAGCAAAAAATTTTGAGAAATTTGAGAAATTTAAAAGTTGCTAAAATCATCAAAATTTGGTAGAATTTTCATGTTCTCATAAACTCTTCAAAATCAACAAAAGTGTGTTTTAGGCCATAAAAACCACTTGGAAGCAAAAAAATTTGAGAAATTTGAAAGTTGCTAAAATCATCAAAATTTCGTAGAATTTTCATGTTCTCAGAAACTCTTCAAAATCAACAAAAGTGTGTTATAGGCCATAAAAACCACTTGGAAGCAAAAAAATTTGAAAGTCAAAAATTCATCAAAATTTCATGAAATTTTAAGTTTCTCAGAAACTCTTCAAAATCAACAAAAGTGTGTTATAGGCCATAAAAACCACTTGGAAGCAAAAAAATTTGAAAGTCAAAAATTCATCAAAATTTCATGAAATTTTAAGTTTCTCAGAAACTCTTCAAAATCAACAAAAGTGTGTTATAGGCCATAAAAACCACTTGGAAGCAAAAAAATTTGAAAGTCAAAAATTCATCAAAAATTCATGAAATTTTCAGTTTCTCATAAACTCTTCAAAATCAACAAAAGTGTGTTATAGGCCATAAAAACCACTTGGAAGCAAAAAAAAATTGAAAGTCAAAAATTCATCAAAATTTCATGAAATTTTCAGTTTCTCAGAAACTCTTCAAAATCAACAAAAGTGTGTTATAGGCCATAAAAACCACTTGGAAGCAAAAAAAATTTGAGAAATTTGAAAGTTGCTAAAATCCTCAAAATTTCGTAGAATTTTCATGTTCTCAGAAACTCTTCAAAATCAACAAAAGTGTGTTTTAGGCCATAAAAACCACTTGGAAGAAAAAAAAATTGAAAGTCAAAAATTCATCAAAATTTCATGAAATTTTAAGTTTCTCAGAAACTCTTCAAAATCAACAAAAGTGTGTTTTAGGCCATAAAAACCACTTGGAAGCAAAAAAATTTGAGAAATTTGAGAAATTTGAAAGTTGCTAAAATCATCAAAATTTCGTAGAATTTTCATGTTCTCAGAAACTCTTCAAAATCAACAAAAGTGTGTTATAGGCCATAAAAACCACTTGGAAGCAAAAAAATTTGAAAGTCAAAAATTCATCAAAATTTCATGAAATTTTCAGTTTCTCAGAAACTCTTCAAAATCAACAAAAGTGTGTTTTAGGCCATAAAAACCACTTGGAAGCAAAAAAATTTGAGAAATTTGAAAGTTACTAAAATCATCAAAATTTCGTAGAATTTTCATGTTCTCAGAAACTCTTCAAAATCAACAAAAGTGTGTTTTAGGCCATAAAAACCACTTGGAAGCAAAAAAATTTGAAAGTCAAAAATTCGTCAAAAATTCATGAAATTTTCAGTTTCTCAGAAACTCTTCAAAATCAACAAAAGTGTGTTATAGGCCATAAAAACCACTTGGAAGCAAAAAAATCTGAAAGTCAAAAAATCATCAAAATTTCATGAAATTTTAAGTTTCTCAGAAACTCTTCAAAATCAACAAAAGTGTGTTATAGGCCATAAAAACCACTTGGAAGCAAAAAAATTTGAAAGTCAAAAATTCATCAAAATTTCATGAAATTTTCAGTTTCTCAGAAACTCTTCAAAATCAACAAAAGTGTGTTATAGGCCATAAAAACCACTTGGAAGCAAAAAAATTTGAGAAATTTGAAAGTTGCTAAAATCCTCAAAATTTCGTAGAATTTTCATGTTCTCAGAAACTCTTCAAAATCAACAAAAGTGTGTTTTAGGCCATAAAAACCACTCGGAAGCAAAAAAATTTGAAAGTCAAAAATTCATCAAAAGTGTGTTTTAGGCCATAAAAACCACTTGGAAGCAAAAAAATCTGAAAGTCAAAAATTCATCAAAATTTCATGAAATTTTAAGTTTCTCAGAAACTATTCAAAATCAACAATAGTGTGTTATAGGCCATAAAAACCACTTGGAAGCCAAAAAATTTGAAAGTCAAAAATTCATCAAAATTTCATGAAATTTTCAGTTTCTCAGAAACTCTTCAAAATCAACAAAAGTGTGTTATAGGCCATAAAAACCACTTGGAAGCAAAAAATTTTGAGAAATTTGAGAAATTTGAAAGTTGCTAAAATCATCAAAATTTGGTAGAATTTTCATGTTCTCAGAAACTCTTCAAAATCAACAAAAGTGTGTTATAGGCCATAAAAACCACTTGGAAGCAAAAAAATTTGAGAAATTTGAGAAATTTGAAAGTTGCTAAAATCATCAAAATTTCGTAGAATTTTCATGTTCTCAGAAACTCTTCAAAATCAACAAAAGTGTGTTATAGGCCATAAAAACCACTTGGAAGCAAAAAAATTTGAAAGTAAAAAATTCATCAAAATTTTATGAAATTTTCAGTTTCTCAGAAACTCTTCAAAATCAACAAAAGTGTGTTTTAGGCCATAAAAACCACTTGGAAGCAAAAAAATTTGAGAAATTTGAAAGTTGCTAAAATCATCAAAATTTCGTAGAATTTTCATGTTCTCAGAAACTCTTCAAAATCAACAAAAGTGTGTTATAGGCCATAAAAACCACTTGGAAGCAAAAAAAGTTGAAAGTCAAAAATTCATCAAAATTTCATGAAATTTTAAGTTTCTCAGAAACTCTTCAAAATCAACAAAAGTGTGTTATAGGCCATAAAAACCACTTGGAAGCAAAAAAATTTGAAAGTCAAAAATTCATCAAATTTTAAGTTTCTCAGAAACTCTTCAAAATCAACAAAAGTGTGTTATAGGCCATAAAAACCACTTGGAAGCAAAAAAATTTGAGAAATTTGAAAGTTGCTAAAATCCTCAAAATTTCGTAGAATTTTCATGTTCTCAGAAACTCTTCAAAATCAACAAAAGTGTGTTTTAGGCCATAAAAACCACTTGGAAGCAAAAAAATTTGAAAGTCAAAAATTCATCAAAATTTCATGAAATTTTCAGTTTCTCAGAAACTCTTCAAAATCAACAAAAGTGTGTTATAGGCCATAAAAACCACTTGGAAGCAAAAAAATTTGAAAGTCAAAAATTCATCAAATTTTAAGTTTCTCAGAAACTCTTCAAAATCAACAAAAGTGTGTTATAGGCCATAAAAACCACTTGGAAGCAAAAAAATTTGAGAAATTTGAAAGTTGCTAAAATCCTCAAAATTTCGTAGAATTTTCATGTTCTCAGAAACTCTTCAAAATCAACAAAAGTGTGTTATAGGCCATAAAAACCACTTGGAAGCAAAAAAATTTGAGAAATTTGAAAGTTGCTAAAATCCTCAAAATTTCGTAGAATTTTCATGTTCTCAGAAACTCTTCAAAATCAACAAAAGTGTGTTATAGGCCATAAAAACCACTTGGAAGCAAAAAAATTTGAAAGTCAAAAATTCATCAAAATTTCATGAAATTTTCAGTTTCTCAGAAACTCTTCAAAATCAACAAAAGTGTGTTATAGGCCATAAAAACCACTTGGAAGCAAAAAAATTTGAGAAATTTGAAAGTTGCTAAAATCCTCAAAATTTCGTAGAATTTTCATGTTCTCAGAAACTCTTCAAAATCAACAAAAGTGTGTTTTAGGCCATAAAAACCACTTGGAAGCAAAAAAATTTGAAAGTAAAAAATTCATCAAAATTTTATGAAATTTTCAGTTTCTCAGAAACTCTTCAAAATCAACAAAAGTGTGTTTTAGGCCATAAAAACCACTTGGAAGCAAAAAAATTTGAGAAATTTGAAAGTTGCTAAAATCATCAAAATTTCGTAGAATTTTCATGTTCTCAGAAACTCTTCAAAATCAACAAAAGTGTGTTATAGGCCATAAAAACCACTTGGAAGCAAAAAAAGTTGAAAGTCAAAAATTCATCAAAATTTCATGAAATTTTAAGTTTCTCAGAAACTCTTCAAAATCAACAAAAGTGTGTTATAGGCCATAAAAACCACTTGGAAGCAAAAAAATTTGAAAGTCAAAAATTCATCAAATTTTAAGTTTCTCAGAAACTCTTCAAAATCAACAAAAGTGTGTTATAGGCCATAAAAACCACTTGGAAGCAAAAAAATTTGAGAAATTTGAAAGTTGCTAAAATCCTCAAAATTTCGTAGAATTTTCATGTTCTCAGAAACTCTTCAAAATCAACAAAAGTGTGTTATAGGCCATAAAAACCACTTGGAAGCAAAAAAATTTGAGAAATTTGAAAGTTGCTAAAATCCTCAAAATTTCGTAGAATTTTCATGTTCTCAGAAACTCTTCAAAATCAACAAAAGTGTGTTATAGGCCATAAAAACCACTTGGAAGCAAAAAAATTTGAAAGTCAAAAATTCATCAAAATTTTATGAAATTTTCAGTTTCTCAGAAACTCTTCAAAATCAACAAAAGTGTGTTTTAGGCCATAAAAACCACTTGGAAGCAAAAAAATTTGAGAAATTTGAAAGTTGCTAAAATCATCAAAATTTCGTAGAATTTTCATGTTCTCAGAAACTCTTCAAAATCAACAAAAGTGTGTTATAGGCCATAAAAACCACTTGGAAGCAAAAAAAGTTGAAAGTCAAAAATTCATCAAAATTTCATGAAATTTTAAGTTTCTCAGAAACTCTTCAAAATCAACAAAAGTGTGTTATAGGCCATAAAAACCACTTGGAAGCAAAAAAATTTGAAAGTCAAAAATTCATCAAATTTTAAGTTTCTCAGAAACTCTTCAAAATCAACAAAAGTGTGTTATAGGCCATAAAAACCACTTGGAAGCAAAAAAATTTGAGAAATTTGAAAGTTGCTAAAATCCTCAAAATTTCGTAGAATTTTCATGTTCTCAGAAACTCTTCAAAATCAACAAAAGTGTGTTATAGGCCATAAAAACCACTTGGAAGCAAAAAAATTTGAGAAATTTGAAAGTTGCTAAAATCCTCAAAATTTCGTAGAATTTTCATGTTCTCAGAAACTCTTCAAAATCAACAAAAGTGTGTTATAGGCCATAAAAACCACTTGGAAGCAAAAAAATTTGAAAGTCAAAAATTCATCAAAATTTCATGAAATTTTCAGTTTCTCAGAAACTCTTCAAAATCAACAAAAGTGTGTTATAGGCCATAAAAACCACTTGGAAGCAAAAAAATTTGAGAAATTTGAAAGTTGCTAAAATCCTCAAAATTTCGTAGAATTTTCATGTTCTCAGAAACTCTTCAAAATCAACAAAAGTGTGTTTTAGGCCATAAAAACCACTTGGAAGCAAAAAAATTTGACAGTCAAAAATTCATCAAAATTTCATGAAATTTTAAGTTTCTCAGAAACTCTTCAAAATCAACAAAAGTGTGTTTTAGGCCATAAAAACCACTCGGAAGCAAAAAAATTTGAAAGTCAAAAATTCATCAAAAGTGTGTTTTAGGCCATAAAAACCACTTGGAAGCAAAAAAATCTGAAAGTCAAAAATTCATCAAAATTTCATGAAATTTTAAGTTTCTCAGAAACTATTCAAAATCAACAATAGTGTGTTATAGGTCATAAAAACCACTTGGAAGCCAAAAAATTTTGAGAAATTTGAGAAATTTGAAAGTTGCTAAAATCATCAAAATTTGGTAGAATTTTCATGTTCTCAGAAACTCTTCAAAATCAACAAAAGTGTGTTTTAGGCCATAAAAACCACTTGGAAGCAAAAAAATTTGAGAAATTTGAAAGTTGCTAAAATCATCAAAATTTCGTAGAATTTTCATGTTCTCAGAAACTCTTCAAAATCAACAAAAGTGTGTTATAGGCCATAAAAACCACTTGGAAGCAAAAAAATTTGAAAGTCAAAAATTCATCAAAATTTCATGAAATTTTCAGTTTCTCAGAAACTCTTCAAAATCAACAAAAGTGTGTTATAGGCCATAAAAACCACTTGGAAGCAAAAAATTTTGAGAAATTTGAGAAATTTGAAAGTTGCTAAAATCATCAAAATTTGGTAGAATTTTCATGTTCTCATAAACTCTTCAAAATCAACAAAAGTGTGTTTTAGGCCATAAAAACCACTTGGAAGCAAAAAAATTTGAGAAATTTGAAAGTTGCTAAAATCATCAAAATTTCGTAGAATTTTCATGTTCTCAGAAACTCTTCAAAATCAACAAAAGTGTGTTATAGGCCATAAAAACCACTTGGAAGCAAAAAAATTTGAAAGTCAAAAATTCATCAAAATTTCATGAAATTTTAAGTTTCTCAGAAACTCTTCAAAATCAACAAAAGTGTGTTATAGGCCATAAAAACCACTTGGAAGCAAAAAAATTTGAAAGTCAAAAATTCATCAAAATTTCATGAAATTTTAAGTTTCTCAGAAACTCTTCAAAATCAACAAAAGTGTGTTATAGGCCATAAAAACCACTTGGAAGCAAAAAAATTTGAAAGTCAAAAATTCATCAAAAATTCATGAAATTTTCAGTTTCTCAGAAACTCTTCAAAATCAACAAAAGTGTGTTATAGGCCATAAAAACCACTTGGAAGCAAAAAAAAATTGAAAGTCAAAAATTCATCAAAATTTCATGAAATTTTCAGTTTCTCAGAAACTCTTCAAAATCAACAAAAGTGTGTTATAGGCCATAAAAACCACTTGGAAGCAAAAAAAATTTGAAAGTCAAAAATTCATCAAAATTTCATGAAATTTTCAGTTTCTCAGAAACTCTTCAAAATCAACAATAGTGTGTTTGAGCCCATAAAAACCACTTCGAAGCAAAAAAAAATCTGAAAGTCAAAAATTCATCAAAATTTCATGAAATTTTCAGTTTCTCAGAAACTCTTCAAAATCAACAAAAGTGTGTTATAGGCCATAAAAACCACTTGGAAGCAAAAAAAAATGAAAGTCAAAAATTCATCAAAATTTCATGAAATTTTAAGTTTCTCAGAAACTCTTCAAAATCAACAAAAGTGTGTTATAGGCCATAAAAACCACTTGGAATCAAAAAAATTTGAGAAATTTGAAAGTTGCTAAAATCATCAAAATTTCGTAGAATTTTCATGTTCTCAGAAACTCTTCAAAATCAACAAAAGTGTGTTTTAGGCCATAAAAACCACTTGGAAGCAAAAAAATTTGAAAGTCAAAAATTCATCAAAAATTCATGAAATTTTCAGTTTCTCAGAAACTCTTCAAAATCAACAAAAGTGTGTTATAGGCCATAAAAAGCACTTGGAAGCAAAAAAATTTGAAAGTCAAAAATTCATCAAAATTTCATGAAATTTTCAGTTTCTCAGAAACTCTTCAAAATCAACAAAAGTGTGTTTTAGGCCATAAAAACCACTTGGAAGCAAAAAAATTTGACAGTCAAAAATTCATCAAAATTTCATGAAATTTTAAGTTTCTCAGAAACTCTTCAAAATCAACAAAAGTGTGTTTTAGACCATAAAAACCACTTGGAAGCAAAAAAATTTGAAAGTCAAAAATTCATCAAAATTTCATGAAATTTGAAGTTTCTCAGAAACTCTTCAAAATCAACAAAAGTGTGTTTTAGGCCATAAAAACCACTTGGAAGCAAAAAAATTTGAAAGTCAAAAATTCATCAAAATTTCATGAAATTTTCAGTTTCTCAGAAACTCTTCAAAATCAACAAAAGTGTGTTTTAGGCCATAAAAACCACTTGGAAGCAAAAAAATTTGAAAGTCAAAAATTCATCAAAATTTCATGAAATTTTAAGTTTCTCATAAACTTTTCAAAATCAACAAAAGTGTGTTTTAGGCCATAAAACCACTTGGAAGCAAAAAAAATTGAGAAATTTGAAAGTTGCTAAAATCATCAAAATTTCGTAGAATTTTCATGTTCTCAGAAACTCTTCAAAATCAACAAAACTGTGTTATAGGCCATAAAAACCACTTGGAAGCAAAAAAATTTGAAAGTCAAAAATTCATCAAAAATTCATGAAATTTTCAGTTTCTCAGAAACTCTTCAAAATCAACAAAAGTGTGTTATAGGCCATAAAAAGCACTTGGAAGCAAAAAAATTTGAAAGTCAAAAATTCATCAAAATTTCATGAAATTTTCAGTTTCTCAGAAACTCTTCAAAATCAACAAAAGTGTGTTTTAGGCCATAAAAACCACTTGGAAGCAAAAAAATTTGACAGTCAAAAATTCATCAAAATTTCATGAAATTTTAAGTTTCTCAGAAACTCTTCAAAATCAACAAAAGTGTGTTTTAGACCATAAAAACCACTTGGAAGCAAAAAAATTTGAAAGTCAAAAATTCATCAAAATTTCATGAAATTTTAAGTTTCTCAGAAACTCTTCAAAATCAACAAAAATGTGTTTTAGCCCATAAAAACCACTTGGAAGCAAAAAAATTTGAAAGTCAAAAATTCATCAAAATTTCATGAAATTTGAAGTTTCTCAGAAACTATTCAAAATCAACAAAAGTGTGTTTTAGGCCATAAAAACCACTTGGAAGCAAAAAAATTTGAAAGTCAAAAATTCATCAAAATTTCATGGAATTTTCAGTTTCTCAGAAACTCTTCAAAATCAACAAAAGTGTGTTATAGGCCATAAAAACCACTTGGAATCAAAAAAATTTGAGAAATTTGAAAGTTGCTAAAATCATCAAAATTTCGTAGAATTTTCCTGTTCTCAGAAACTCTTCAAAATCAACAAAAGTGTGTTATAGGCCATAAAAACCACTTGGAAGCAAAAAAATTTGAAAGTCAAAAATTCATCAAAATTTCATGAAATTTTCAGTTTCTCAGAAACTCTTCAAAATCAACAAAAGTGTGTTTTAGGCCATAAAAACCACTTGGAAGCAAAAAAATTTGAGAAATTTGAAAGTTGCTAAAATCATCAAAATTTCGTAGAATTTTCATGTTCTCAGAAACTCTTCAAAATCAACAAAAGTGTGTTTTAGGCCATAAAAACCACTTGGAAGCAAAAAAATTTGAAAGTCAAAAATTCATCAAAAATTCATGAAATTTTCAGTTTCTCAGAAACTCTTCAAAATCAACAAAAGTGTGTTATAGGCCATAAAAAGCACTTGGAAGCAAAAAAATCTGAAAGTCAAAAATTCATCAAAATTTCATGAAATTTTCATGTTCTCAGAAACTCTTCAAAATCAACAAAAGTGTGTTTTAGGCCATAAAAACCACTTGGAAGCAAAAAAATTTGAAAGTCAAAAATTCATCAAAAATTCATGAAATTTTCAGTTTCTCAGAAACTCTTCAAAATCAACAAAAGTGTGTTATAGGCCATAAAAAGCACTTGGAAGCAAAAAAATCTGAAAGTCAAAAATTCATCAAAATTTCATGAAATTTTAAGTTTCTCAGAAACTCTTCAAAATCAAGAAAAGTGTGTTATAGGCCATAAAAACCACTTGGAAGCAAAAAAATTTGAAAGCCAAAAATTCATCAAAATTTCATGAAATTTTCAGTTTCTCAGAAACTCTTCAAAATCAACAAAAGTGTGTTATAGGCCATAAAAAGCACTTGGAAGCAAAAAAATTTGAAAGTCAAAAATTCATCAAAATTTCATGAAATTTTCAGTTTCTCAGAAACTCTTCAAAATCAACAAAAGTGTGTTTTAGGCCATAAAAACCACTTGGAAGCAAAAAAATTTGAAAGTAAAAAATTCATCAAAATTTCATATAATTTTCAGTTTTTCAGAAACTCTTCAAAATCAACAAAAGTGTGTTTTAGGCCATAAAAACCACTTGGAAGCAAAAAAATTTGAAAGTCAAAAATTCATCAAAATTTCATGAAATTTTCAGTTTCTCAGAAACTCTTCAAAATCAACAAAAGTGTGTTTTAGGCCATAAAAACCACTTGGAAGCAAAAAAATTTGAAAGTCAAAAATTTATGAAAATTTCATGAAATTTTCAGTTTCTCAGAAACTCTTCAAAATCAACAAAAGTGTGTTATAGGCCATAAAAACCACTTGGAAGCAAAAAAATTTGAGAAATTTGAAAGTTGCTAAAATCATCAAAATTTCGTTGAATTTTCATGTTCTCAGAAACTCTTCAAAATCAACAAAACTGTGTTATAGGCCATAAAAACCACTTGGAAGCAAAAAAATTTGAAAGTCAAAAATTCATCAAAATTTCATGAAATTTTCAGTTTCTCAGAAACTCTTCAAAATCAACAAAAGTGTGTTATAGGCCATAAAAACCACTTGGAAGCAAAAAAATTTGAAAGTAAAAAATTCATCAAAATTTCATGAAATTTTCAGTTTCTCAGAAACTCTTCAAAATCAACAAAAGTGTGTTTTAGGCCATAAAAACCACTTGGAAGCAAAAAAATTTGAAAGTCAAAAATTCATCAAATTTTCATGAAATTTTCAGTTTCTCAGAAACTCTTCAAAATCAACAAAAGTGTGTTTTAGGCCATAAAAACCACTTGGAAGCAAAAAAATTTGAAAGTCAAAAATTCATCAAAATTTCACGAATTTTTTAAGTTTCTCAGAAACTCTTCAAAATCAACAAAAGTGTGTTATAGGCCATAAAAACCACTTGGAAGCAAAAAAATTTGAAAGTCAAAAATTCATCAAAATTTCATGAAATTTTCAGTTTCTCAGAAACTCTTCAAAATCAACAAAAGTGTGTTTTAGGCCATAAAAACCACTTGGAAGCAAAAAAATTTGAGAAATTTGAAAGTTGCTAAAATCATCAAAATTTCGTAGAATTTTCATGTTCTCAGAAACTCTTCAAAATCAACAAAAGTGTGTTTTAGGCCATAAAAACCACTTGGAAGCAAAAAAATTTGAAAGTCAAAAATTCATCAAAATTTCATGAAATTTTCAGTTTCTCAGAAACTCTTCAAAATCAACAAAAGTGTGTTTTAGACCATAAAAACCACTTGGAAGCAAAAAAAATTGAAAGTCAAAAATTCATCAAAATTTCATGAAATTTGAAGTTTCTCAGAAACTCTTCAAAATCAACAAAAGTGTGTTTTAGGCCATAAAAACCACTTGGAAGCAAAAAAATTTGAAAGTCAAAAATTCATCAAAATTTCATGAAATTTTAAGTTTCTCAGAAACTTTTCAAAATCAACAAGTGTGTTTTATGCCATAAAAACCACTTGGAAGCAAAAAAAATTGAGAAATTTGAAAGTTGCTAAAATCATCAAAATTTCGTAGAATTTTCATGTTCTCAGAAACTCTTCAAAATCAACAAAACTGTGTTATAGGCCATAAAAACCACTTGGAAGCAAAAAAATTTGAAAGTCAAAAATTCATCAAATTTTCATGAAATTTTCAGTTTCTCAGAAACTCTTCAAAATCAACAAAAGTGTGTTATAGGCCATAAAAACCACTTGGAAGCAAAAAAATTTGAGAAATTTGAAAGTTGCTAAAATCATCAAAATTTCGTAGAATTTTCATGTTCTCAGAAACTCTTCAAAATCAACAAAAGTGTGTTATAGGCCATAAAAACCACTTGGAAGCAAAAAAAGTTGAAAGTCAAAAATTCATCAAAATTTCATGAAATTTTCAGTTTCTCAGAAACTCTTCAAAATTAACAAAAGTGTGTTTTAGGCCATAAAAACCACTTGGAAGCAAAAAAAGTTGAAAGTCAAAAATTCATCAAAATTTCATGAAATTTTCAGTTTCTCAGAAACTCTTCAAAATTAACAAAAGTGTGTTTTAGGCCATAAAAACCACTTGGAAGCAAAAAAATTTGAAAGTCAAAAATTCATCAAAATTTCATGAAATTTTCAGTTTCTCAGAAACTCTTCAAAATCAACAAAAGTGTGTTATAGGCCATAAAAACCACTTGGAAGCAAAAAAATTTGAAAGTCAAAAATTCATCAAAATTTCACGAATTTTTTAAGTTTCTCAAAAACTCTTTAAGATCAACAAAAGTGTGTTTTAGGCCATAAAAACCACTTGGAAGCAAAAAAATTTGAAAGTCAAAAATACATCAAAATTTCATGAAATTTTCAGTTTCTCATAAACTCTTCAAAATCAACAAAAGTGTGTTATAGGCCATAAAACCACTTGGAAGCAAAAAAATTTGAGAAATTTGAAAGTTGCTAAAATCCTCAAAATTTCGTAGAATTTTCATGTTCTCAGAAACTCTTCAAAATCAACAAAAGTGTGTTTTAGGCCATAAAAACCACTTGGAAGCAAAAAAATTTGAAAGTCAAAAATTCATCAAAAATTCATGAAATTTTCAGTTTCTCAGAAACTCTTCAAAATCAACAAAAGTGTGTTATAGGCCATAAAAACCACTTGGAAGCAAAAAAATTTGAAAGTCAAAAATTCATCAAAATTTCATGAAATTTTAAGTTTCTCAGAAACTCTTCAAAATCAACAAAAGTGTGTTATAGGCCATAAAAACCACTTGGAAGCAAAAAAATTTGAAAGTCAAAAATTCATCAAAATTTCATGAAATTTTCAGTTTCTCAGAAACTCTTCAAAATCAACAAAAGTGTGTTTTAGGCCATAAAAACCACTTGGAAGCAAAAAAATTTGAGAAATTTGAAAGTTGCTAAAATCATCAAAATTTCGTAGAATTTTCATGTTCTCAGAAACTCTTCAAAATCAACACAAGTGTGTTTTAGGCCATAAAAACCACTTGGAAGCAAAAAAAATTGAAAGTCAAAAATTCATCAAAATTTCATGAAATTTTCAGTTTCTCAGAAACTCTTCAAAATCAACAAAAGTGTGTTTTAGACCATAAAAACCACTTGGAAGCAAAAAAATTTGAAAGTCAAAAATTCATCAAAATTTCATGAAATTTTCAGTTTCTCAGAAACTCTTCAAAATCAACAAAAGTGTGTTTTAGCCCATAAAAAACACTTGGAAGCAAAAAAAATTGAAAGTCAAAAATTCATCAAAATTTCATGAAATTTGAAGTTTCTCAGAAACTCTTCAAAATCAACAAAAGTGTGTTTTAGGCCATAAAAACCACTTGGAAGCAAAAAAATTTGAAAGTCAAAAATTCATCAAAATTTCATGAAATTTTAAGTTTCTCAGAAACTTTTCAAAATCAACAAGTGTGTTTTATGCCATAAAAACCACTTGGAAGCAAAAAAAATTGAGAAATTTGAAAGTTGCTAAAATCATCAAAATTTCGTAGAATTTTCATGTTCTCAGAAACTCTTCAAAATCAACAAAACTGTGTTATAGGCCATAAAAACCACTTGGAAGCAAAAAAATTTGAAAGTCAAAAATTCATCAAATTTTCATGAAATTTTCAGTTTCTCAGAAACTCTTCAAAATCAACAAAAGTGTGTTATAGGCCATAAAAACCACTTGGAAGCAAAAAAATTTGAGAAATTTGAAAGTTGCTAAAATCATCAAAATTTCGTAGAATTTTCATGTTCTCAGAAACTCTTCAAAATCAACAAAAGTGTGTTATAGGCCATAAAAACCACTTGGAAGCAAAAAAAGTTGAAAGTCAAAAATTCATCAAAATTTCATGAAATTTTCAGTTTCTCAGAAACTCTTCAAAATTAACAAAAGTGTGTTTTAGGCCATAAAAACCACTTGGAAGCAAAAAAAGTTGAAAGTCAAAAATTCATCAAAATTTCATGAAATTTTCAGTTTCTCAGAAACTCTTCAAAATTAACAAAAGTGTGTTTTAGGCCATAAAAACCACTTGGAAGCAAAAAAATTTGAAAGTCAAAAATTCATCAAAATTTCATGAAATTTTCAGTTTCTCAGAAACTCTTCAAAATCAACAAAAGTGTGTTATAGGCCATAAAAACCACTTGGAAGCAAAAAAATTTGAAAGTCAAAAATTCATCAAAATTTCACGAATTTTTTAAGTTTCTCAAAAACTCTTTAAGATCAACAAAAGTGTGTTTTAGGCCATAAAAACCACTTGGAAGCAAAAAAATTTGAAAGTCAAAAATACATCAAAATTTCATGAAATTTTCAGTTTCTCATAAACTCTTCAAAATCAACAAAAGTGTGTTATAGGCCATAAAACCACTTGGAAGCAAAAAAATTTGAGAAATTTGAAAGTTGCTAAAATCATCAAAATTTCGTAGAATTTTCATGTTCTCAGAAACTCTTCAAAATCAACAAAAGTGTGTTTTAGGCCATAAAAACCACTTGGAAGCAAAAAAATTTGAAAGTCAAAAATTCATCAAAAATTCATGAAATTTTCAGTTTCTCAGAAACTCTTCAAAATCAACAAAAGTGTGTTATAGGCCATAAAAACCACTTGGAAGCAAAAAAATTTGAAAGTCAAAAATTCATCAAAATTTCATGAAATTTTCAGTTTCTCAGAAACTCTTCAAAATCAACAAAAGTGTGTTTTAGGCCATAAAAACCACTTGGAAGCAAAAAAATTTGAGAAATTTGAAAGTTGCTAAAATCATCAAAATTTCGTAGAATTTTCATGTTCTCAGAAACTCTTCAAAATCAACAAAAGTGTGTTTTAGGCCATAAAAACCACTTGGAAGCAAAAAAATTTGAGAAATTTGAAAGTTGCTAAAATCATCAAAATTTCGTAGAATTTTCATGTTCTCAGAAACTCTTCAAAATCAACACAAGTGTGTTTTAGGCCATAAAAACCACTTGGAAGCAAAAAAAATTGAAAGTCAAAAATTCATCAAAATTTCATGAAATTTTCAGTTTCTCAGAAACTCTTCAAAATCAACAAAAGTGTGTTTTAGACCATAAAAACCACTTGGAAGCAAAAAAATTTGAAAGTCAAAAATTCATCAAAATTTCATGAAATTTTCAGTTTCTCAGAAACTCTTCAAAATCAACAAAAGTGTGTTTTAGCCCATAAAAAACACTTGGAAGCAAAAAAAATTGAAAGTCAAAAATTCATCAAAATTTCATGAAATTTTCAGTTTCTCAGAAACTCTTCAAAATCAACAAAAGTGTGTTTTAGGCCATAAAAACCACTTGGAAGCAAAAAAATTTGAGAAATTTGAAAGTTGCTAAAATCATCAAAATTTCGTAGAATTTTCATGTTCTCAGAAACTCTTCAAAATCAACAAAAGTGTGTTTTAGGCCATAAAAACCACTTGGAAGCAAAAAAATTTGAAAGTCAAAAATTCATCAAAATTTCATGAAATTTTCAGTTTCTCAGAAACTCTTCAAAATCAACAAAAGTGTGTTTTAGACCATAAAAACCACTTGGAAGCAAAAAAAATTGAAAGTCAAAAATTCATCAAAATTTCATGAAATTTGAAGTTTCTCAGAAACTCTTCAAAATCAACAAAAGTGTGTTTTAGGCCATAAAAACCACTTGGAAGCAAAAAAATTTGAAAGTCAAAAATTCATCAAAATTTCATGAAATTTTAAGTTTCTCAGAAACTTTTCAAAATCAACAAGTGTGTTTTATGCCATAAAAACCACTTGGAAGCAAAAAAAATTGAGAAATTTGAAAGTTGCTAAAATCATCAAAATTTCGTAGAATTTTCATGTTCTCAGAAACTCTTCAAAATCAACAAAACTGTGTTATAGGCCATAAAAACCACTTGGAAGCAAAAAAATTTGAAAGTCAAAAATTCATCAAATTTTCATGAAATTTTCAGTTTCTCAGAAACTCTTCAAAATTAACAAAAGTGTGTTTTAGGCCATAAAAACCACTTGGAAGCAAAAAAATTTGAAAGTCAAAAATTCATCAAAATTTCATGAAATTTTAAGTTTCTCAGAAACTCTTCAAAATCAACAAAAGTGTGTTATAGGCCATAAAAACCACTTGGAAGCAAAAAAATTTGAAAGTCAAAAATTCATCAAAATTTCATGAAATTTTCAGTTTCTCAAAAACTCTTCAAAATCAACAAAAGTGTGTTTTAGGCCATAAAAACCACTTGGAAGCAAAAAAATTTGAAAGTCAAAAATTCATCAAAATTTCATGAAATTTTCAGTTTCTCAGAAACTCTTCAAAATCAACAAAAGTGTGTTATAGGCCATAAAACCACTTGGAAGCAAAAAAATTTGAGAAATTTGAAAGTTGCTAAAATCATCAAAATTTCGTAGAATTTTCATGTTCTCAGAAACTCTTCAAAATCAACAAAAGTGTGTTATAGGCCATAAAAACCACTTGGAAGCAAAAAAAGTTGAAAGTCAAAAATTCATCAAAATTTCATGAAATTTTCAGTTTCTCAGAAACTCTTCAAAATTAACAAAAGTGTGTTTTAGGCCATAAAAACCACTTGGAAGCAAAAAAAGTTGAAAGTCAAAAATTCATCAAAATTTCATGAAATTTTCAGTTTCTCAGAAACTCTTCAAAATTAACAAAAGTGTGTTTTAGGCCATAAAAACCACTTGGAAGCAAAAAAATTTGAAAGTCAAAAATTCATCAAAATTTCATGAAATTTTCAGTTTCTCAGAAACTCTTCAAAATCAACAAAAGTGTGTTATAGGCCATAAAAACCACTTGGAAGCAAAAAAATTTGAAAGTCAAAAATTCATCAAAATTTCACGAATTTTTTAAGTTTCTCAAAAACTCTTTAAGATCAACAAAAGTGTGTTTTAGGCCATAAAAACCACTTGGAAGCAAAAAAATTTGAAAGTCAAAAATACATCAAAATTTCATGAAATTTTCAGTTTCTCATAAACTCTTCAAAATCAACAAAAGTGTGTTATAGGCCATAAAACCACTTGGAAGCAAAAAAATTTGAGAAATTTGAAAGTTGCTAAAATCATCAAAATTTCGTAGAATTTTCATGTTCTCAGAAACTCTTCAAAATCAACAAAAGTGTGTTTTAGGCCATAAAAACCACTTGGAAGCAAAAAAATTTGAAAGTCAAAAATTCATCAAAAATTCATGAAATTTTCAGTTTCTCAGAAACTCTTCAAAATCAACAAAAGTGTGTTATAGGCCATAAAAACCACTTGGAAGCAAAAAAATTTGAAAGTCAAAAATTCATCAAAATTTCATGAAATTTTAAGTTTCTCAGAAACTCTTCAAAATCAACAAAAGTGTGTTATAGGCCATAAAAACCACTTGGAAGCAAAAAAATTTGAAAGTCAAAAATTCATCAAAATTTCATGAAATTTTCAGTTTCTCAGAAACTCTTCAAAATCAACAAAAGTGTGTTTTAGGCCATAAAAACCACTTGGAAGCAAAAAAATTTGAGAAATTTGAAAGTTGCTAAAATCATCAAAATTTCGTAGAATTTTCATGTTCTCAGAAACTCTTCAAAATCAACACAAGTGTGTTTTAGGCCATAAAAACCACTTGGAAGCAAAAAAAATTGAAAGTCAAAAATTCATCAAAATTTCATGAAATTTTCAGTTTCTCAGAAACTCTTCAAAATCAACAAAAGTGTGTTTTAGACCATAAAAACCACTTGGAAGCAAAAAAATTTGAAAGTCAAAAATTCATCAAAATTTCATGAAATTTTCAGTTTCTCAGAAACTCTTCAAAATCAACAAAAGTGTGTTTTAGCCCATAAAAAACACTTGGAAGCAAAAAAAATTGAAAGTCAAAAATTCATCAAAATTTCATGAAATTTGAAGTTTCTCAGAAACTCTTCAAAATCAACAAAAGTGTGTTTTAGGCCATAAAAACCACTTGGAAGCAAAAAAATTTGAAAGTCAAAAATTCATCAAAATTTCATGAAATTTTAAGTTTCTCAGAAACTTTTCAAAATCAACAAGTGTGTTTTATGCCATAAAAACCACTTGGAAGCAAAAAAAATTGAGAAATTTGAAAGTTGCTAAAATCATCAAAATTTCGTAGAATTTTCATGTTCTCAGAAACTCTTCAAAATCAACAAAACTGTGTTATAGGCCATAAAAACCACTTGGAAGCAAAAAAATTTGAAAGTCAAAAATTCATCAAATTTTCATGAAATTTTCAGTTTCTCAGAAACTCTTCAAAATCAACAAAAGTGTGTTTTAGGCCATAAAAACCACTTGGAAGCAAAAAAATTTGAAAGTCAAAAATTCATCAAAATTTCACGAATTTTTTAAGTTTCTCAGAAACTCTTCAAAATCAACAAAAGTGTGTTATAGGCCATAAAAACCACTTGGAAGCAAAAAAATTTGAAAGTCAAAAATTCATCAAAATTTCATGAAATTTTCAGTTTCTCAGAAACTCTTCAAAATCAACAAAAGTGTGTTTTAGGCCATAAAAACCACTTGGAAGCAAAAAAATTTGAGAAATTTGAAAGTTGCTAAAATCATCAAAATTTCGTAGAATTTTCATGTTCTCAGAAACTCTTCAAAATCAACAAAAGTGTGTTTTAGGCCATAAAAACCACTTGGAAGCAAAAAAATTTGAAAGTCAAAAATTCATCAAAATTTCATGAAATTTTAAGTTTCTCAGAAACTCTTCAAAATCAACAAAAGTGTGTTTTAGACCATAAAAACCACTTGGAAGCAAAAAAATTTGAAAGTCAAAAATTCATCAAAATTTCATGAAATTTTCAGTTTCTCAGAAACTCTTCAAAATCAACAAAAGTGTGTTTTAGCCCATAAAAACCACTTGGAAGCAAAAAAAATTGAAAGTCAAAAATTCATCAAAATTTCATGAAATTTGAAGTTTCTCAGAAACTCTTCAAAATCAACAAAAGTGTGTTTTAGGCCATAAAAACCACTTGGAAGCAAAAAAATTTGAAAGTCAAAAATTCATCAAAATTTCACGAATTTTTTAAGTTTCTCAAAAACTCTTTAAGATCAACAAAAGTGTGTTTTAGGCCATAAAAACCACTTGGAAGCAAAAAAATTTGAAAGTCAAAAATACATCAAAATTTCATGAAATTTTCAGTTTCTCATAAACTCTTCAAAATCAACAAAAGTGTGTTATAGGCCATAAAACCACTTGGAAGCAAAAAAATTTGAGAAATTTGAAAGTTGCTAAAATCATCAAAATTTCGTAGAATTTTCATGTTCTCAGAAACTCTTCAAAATCAACAAAAGTGTGTTTTAGGCCATAAAAACCACTTGGAAGCAAAAAAATTTGAAAGTCAAAAATTCATCAAAAATTCATGAAATTTTCAGTTTCTCAGAAACTCTTCAAAATCAACAAAAGTGTGTTATAGGCCATAAAAACCACTTGGAAGCAAAAAAATTTGAAAGTCAAAAATTCATCAAAATTTCATGAAATTTTCAGTTTCTCAGAAACTCTTCAAAATCAACAAAAGTGTGTTTTAGGCCATAAAAACCACTTGGAAGCAAAAAAATTTGAGAAATTTGAAAGTTGCTAAAATCATCAAAATTTCGTAGAATTTTCATGTTCTCAGAAACTCTTCAAAATCAACAAAAGTGTGTTTTAGGCCATAAAAACCACTTGGAAGCAAAAAAATTTGAGAAATTTGAAAGTTGCTAAAATCATCAAAATTTCGTAGAATTTTCATGTTCTCAGAAACTCTTCAAAATCAACACAAGTGTGTTTTAGGCCATAAAAACCACTTGGAAGCAAAAAAAATTGAAAGTCAAAAATTCATCAAAATTTCATGAAATTTTCAGTTTCTCAGAAACTCTTCAAAATCAACAAAAGTGTGTTTTAGACCATAAAAACCACTTGGAAGCAAAAAAATTTGAAAGTCAAAAATTCATCAAAATTTCATGAAATTTTCAGTTTCTCAGAAACTCTTCAAAATCAACAAAAGTGTGTTTTAGCCCATAAAAAACACTTGGAAGCAAAAAAAATTGAAAGTCAAAAATTCATCAAAATTTCATGAAATTTGAAGTTTCTCAGAAACTCTTCAAAATCAACAAAAGTGTGTTTTAGGCCATAAAAACCACTTGGAAGCAAAAAAATTTGAAAGTCAAAAATTCATCAAAATTTCATGAAATTTTAAGTTTCTCAGAAACTTTTCAAAATCAACAAGTGTGTTTTATGCCATAAAAACCACTTGGAAGCAAAAAAAATTGAGAAATTTGAAAGTTGCTAAAATCATCAAAATTTCGTAGAATTTTCATGTTCTCAGAAACTCTTCAAAATCAACAAAACTGTGTTATAGGCCATAAAAACCACTTGGAAGCAAAAAAATTTGAAAGTCAAAAATTCATCAAATTTTCATGAAATTTTCAGTTTCTCAGAAACTCTTCAAAATCAACAAAAGTGTGTTATAGGCCATAAAAACCACTTGGAAGCAAAAAAATTTGAGAAATTTGAAAGTTGCTAAAATCATCAAAATTTCGTAGAATTTTCATGTTCTCAGAAACTCTTCAAAATCAACAAAAGTGTGTTATAGGCCATAAAAACCACTTGGAAGCAAAAAAAGTTGAAAGTCAAAAATTCATCAAAATTTCATGAAATTTTCAGTTTCTCAGAAACTCTTCAAAATTAACAAAAGTGTGTTTTAGGCCATAAAAACCACTTGGAAGCAAAAAAATTTGAAAGTCAAAAATTCATCAAAATTTCATGAAATTTTCAGTTTCTCAGAAACTCTTCAAAATCAACAAAACTGTGTTATAGGCCATAAAAACCACTTGGAAGCAAAAAAATTTGAAATTCAAAAATTCATCAAAATTTCATGAAATTTTTAAGTTTCTCAAAAACTCTTCAAGATCAACAAAAGTGTGTTTTAGGCCATAAAAACCACTTGGAAGCAAAAAAATTTGAAAGTCAAAAATTCATCAAAATTTCACGAATTTTTTAAGTTTCTCAAAAACTCTTCAAGATCAACAAAAGTGTGTTTTAGGCCATAAAACCACTTGGAAGCAAAAAAATTTGAAAGTCAAAAATACATCAAAATTTCATGAAATTTTCAGTTTCTCATAAACTTTTCAAAATCAACAAGTGTGTTTTAGGCCATAAAAACCACTTGGAAGCAAAAAAAATTGAGAAATTTGAAAGTTGCTAAAATCATCAAAATTTCGTAGAATTTTCATGTTCTCAGAAACTCTTCAAAATCAACAAAACTGTGTTATAGGCCATAAAAACCACTTGGAAGCAAAAAAATTTGAAAGTCAAAAATTCATCAAAATTCCATGAAATTTTCAGTTTCTCAGAAACTCTTCAAGATCAACAAAAGTGTGTTTTAGGCCATAAAAACCACTTGGAAGCAAAAAAATTTGAAAGTCAAAAATTCATCAAAATTTCACGAATTTTTTAAGTTTCTCAGAAACTCTTCAAAATCAACAAAAGTGTGTTATAGGCCATAAAACCACTTGGAAGCAAAAAAATTTGAGAAATTTGAAAGTTGCTAAAATCATCAAAATTTCGTAGAATTTTCATGTTCTCAGAAACTCTTCAAAATCAACAAAACTGTGTTATAGGCCATAAAAACCACTTGGAAGCAAAAAAATTTGAAAGTCAAAAATTCATCAAAATTTCATGAAATTTTTAAGTTTCTCAAAAACTCTTCAAGATCAACAAAAGTGTGTTTTAGGCCATAAAAACCACTTGGAAGCAAAAAAATTTGAAAGTCAAAAATTCATCAAAATTTCATGAAATTTTAAGTTTCTCAGAAACTCTTCAAAATCAACAAAAGTGTGTTATAGGCCATAAAAACCACTTGGAAGCAAAAAAATTTGAGAAATTTGAAAGTTGCTAAAATCATCAAAATTTCGTAGAATTTTCCTGTTCTCAGAAACTCTTCAAAATCAACAAAAGTGTGTTATAGGCCATAAAAACCACTTGGAAGCAAAAAAATTTGAAAGTCAAAAATTCATCAAAATTTCATGAAATTTTCAGTTTCTCAGAAACTCTTCAAAATCAACAAAAGTGTGTTTTAGGCCATAAAAACCACTTGGAAGCAAAAAAATTTGAGAGATTTGAAAGTTGCTAAAATCATCAAAATTTCGTAGAATTTTCATGTTCTCAGAAACTCTTCAAAATCAACAAAAGTGTGTTTTAGGCCATAAAAACCACTTGGAAGCAAAAAAATTTGAAAGTCAAAAATTCATCAAAATTTCATGAAATTTTAAGTTTCTCAGAAACTCTTCAAAATCAACAAAAGTGTGTTTTAGGCCATAAAAACCACTTGGAAGCAAAAAAATTTGAAAGTCAAAAAATTCATCAAAAATTCATGAAATTTTCAGTTTCTCAGAAACTCTTCAAAATCAACAAAAGTGTGTTATAGGCCATAAAAAGCACTTGGAAGCAAAAAAATTTGAAAGTCAAAAATTCATCAAAATTTCATGAAATTTTAAGTTTCTCAGAAACTCTTCAAAATCAACAAAAGTGTGTTTTAGGCCATAAAAACCACTTGGAAGCAAAAAAAATTTAGAAATTTGAAAGTTGCTAAAATCATCAAAATTTCGTAGAATTTTCATGTTCTCAGAAACTCTTCAAAATCAACAAAACTGTGTTATAGGCCATAAAAACCACTTGGAAGCAAAAAAATTTGAAAGTCAAAAATTCATCAAAATTTCATGAAATTTTAAGTTTCTCAGAAACTCTTCAAAATCAACAAAAGTGTGTTTTAGGCCATAAAAACCACTTGGAAGCAAAAAAATTTGAAAGTCAAAAATTCATCAAAAATTCATGAAATTTTCAGTTTCTCAGAAACTCTTCAAAATCAACAAAAGTGTGTTATAGGCCATAAAAAGCACTTGGAAGCAAAAAAATTTGAAAGTCAAAAATTCATCAAAATTTCATGAAATTTTCAGTTTCTCAGATGCTCTTCAAAATCAACAAAAGTGTGTTTTAGGCCATAAAAACCACTTGGAAGCAAAAAAAATTTAGAAATTTGAAAGTTGCTAAAATCATCAAAATTTCGTAGAATTTTCATGTTCTCAGAAACTCTTCAAAATCAACAAAACTGTGTTATAGGCCATAAAAACCACTTGGAAGCAAAAAAATTTGAAAGTCAAAAATTCATCAAAATTTCATGAAATTTTAAGTTTCTCAGAAACTCTTCAAAATCAACAAAAGTGTGTTTTAGCCCATAAAAACCACTTGGAAGCAAAAAAAATTGAGAAATTTGAAAGTTGCTAAAATCATCAAAATTTCGTAGAATTTTCATGTTCTCAGAAACTCTTCAAAATCAACAAAACTGTGTTATAGGCCATAAAAACCACTTGGAAGCAAAAAAATTTGAAAGTCAAAAATTCATCAAAATTTCATGAAATTTTCAGTTTCTCAGAAACTCTTCAAAATCAACAAAAGTGTGTTATAGGCCATAAAAACCACTTGGAAGCAAAAAAATTTGAAAGTCAAAAATTCATCAAAATTTCATGAAATTTTAAGTTTCTCAGAAACTCTTCAAAATCAACAAAAGTGTGTTTTAGGCCATAAAAACCACTTGGAAGCAAAAAAATTTGAAAGTCAAAAATTCATCAAAATTTCATGAAATTTTCAGTTTCTCAGAAACTCTTCAAAATCAACAAAAGTGTGTTTTAGGCCATAAAAACCGCTTGGAAGCAAAAAAATTTGAAAGTCAAAAATTCATCAAAATTTCATGAAATTTTAAGTTTCTCAGAAACTCTTCAAAATCAACAAAAGTGTGTTTTAGGCCATAAAAACCACTTGGAAGCAAAAAAAATTTAGAAATTTGAAAGTTGCTAAAATCATCAAAATTTCGTAGAATTTTCATGTTCTCAGAAACTCTTCAAAATCAACAAAACTGTGTTATAGGCCATAAAAACCACTTGGAAGCAAAAAAATTTGAAAGTCAAAAATTCACAAAACTGTGTTATAGGCCATAAAAACCACTTGGAAGCAAAAAAATTTGAAAGTCAAAAATTCATCAAAATTTCATGAAATTTTAAGTTTCTCAGAAACTCTTCAAAATCAACAAAAGTGTGTTTTAGGCCATAAAAACCACTTGGAAGCAAAAAAATTTGAAAGTCAAACATTCATCAAAATTTCATGAAATTTTAAGTTTCTCAGAAACTCTTCAAAATCAACAAAAGTGTTTTAGGCCATAAAAACCACTTGGAAGCAAAAAAAATTGAGAAATTTGAAAGTTGCTAAAATCATCAAAATTTCGTAGAATTTTCATGTTCTCAGAAACTCTTCAAAATCAACAAAACTGTGTTATAGGCCATAAAAACCACTTGGAAGCAAAAAAATTTGAAAGTCAAAAATTCATCAAAATTTCATGAAATTTTCAGTTTCTCAGAAACTCTTCAAAATCAACAAAAGTGTGTTTTAGGCCATAAAAACCACTTGGAAGCAAAAAAATTTGAAAGTCAAAAATTCATCAAAATTTCATGAAATTTTAAGTTTCTCAGAAACTCTTCAAAATCAACAAAAGTGTTTTAGGCCATAAAAACCACTTGGAAGCAAAAAAAATTTAGAAATTTGAAAGTTGCTAAAATCATCAAAATTTCGTAGAATTTTCATGTTCTCAGAAACTCTTCAAAATCAACAAAACTGTGTTATAGGCCATAAAAACCACTTGGAAGCAAAAAAATTTGAAAGTCAAAAATTCATCAAAATTTCATGAAATTTTCAGTTTCTCAGAAACTCTTCAAAATCAACAAAAGTGTGTTTTAGGCCATAAAAACCACTTGGAAGCAAAAAAATTTGAAAGTCAAAAATTCATCAAAATTTCATGAAATTTTCAGTTTCTCAGAAACTCTTCAAAATCAACAAAAGTGTGTTTTAGGCCATAAAAACCACTTGGAAGCAAAAAAATTTGAAAGTCAAAAATTCATCAAAATTTCATGAAATTTTCAGTTTCTCAGAAACTCTTCAAAATCAACAAAAGTGTGTTTTAGGCCATAAAAACCACTTGGAAGCAAAAAAATTTGAAAGTCAAAAATTCATCAAAATTTCATGGAATTTTCAGTTTCTCAGAAACTCTTCAAAATACACAAAAGTGTGTTTTAGGCCATAAAAACCACTTGGAAGCAAAAAAATTTGAGAAATTTGAAAGTTGGTAAAATCATCAAAATTTCGTAGAATTTTCATGTTCTCAGAAACTCTTCAAAATCAACAAAAGTGTGTTATAGGCCATAAAAACCACTTGGAAGCAAAAAAATTTGAGAAATTTGAAAGTTGCTAAAATCATCAAAATTTCGTAGAATTTTCATGTTCTCAGAAACTCTTCAAAATCAACAAAACTGTGTTATAGGCCATAAAAACCACTTGGAAGCAAAAAAATTTGAAAGTCAAAAATTCATCAAAATTTCATGAAATTTTCAGTTTCTCAGAAACTCTTCAAAATCAACAAAAGTGTGTTTTAGGCCATAAAAACCACTTGGAAGCAAAAAAATTTGAAAGTCAAAAATTCATCAAAATTTCATGAAATTTTCAGTTTCTCAGAAACTCTTCAAAATCAACAAAAGTGTGTTTTAGGCCATAAAAACCACTTGGAAGCAAAAAAATTTGAAAGTCAAAAATTAATCAAAATTTCATGGAATTTTCAGTTTCTCAGAAACTCTTCAAAATACACAAAAGTGTGTTTTAGGCCATAAAAACCACTTGGAAGCAAAAAAATTTGAGAAATTTGAAAGTTGGTAAAATCATCAAAATTTCGTAGAATTTTCATGTTCTCAGAAACTCTTCAAAATCAACAAAAGTGTGTTATAGGCCATAAAAACCACTTGGAAGCAAAAAAATTTGAGAAATTTGAAAGTTGCTAAAATCATCAAAATTTCGTAGAATTTTCATGTTCTCAGAAACTCTTCAAAATCAACAAAACTGTGTTATAGGCCATAAAAACCACTTGGAAGCAAAAAAATTTGAAAGTCAAAAATTCATCAAAATTTCATGAAATTTTCAGTTTCTCAGAAACTCTTAAAAATCAACAAAAGTGTGTTTTAGGCCATAAAAACCACTTGGAAGCAAAAAAATTTGAAAGTCAAAAATTCATCAAAATTTCATGAAATTTTCAGTTTCTCAGAAATTCTTCAAAATCAACAAAAGTGTGTTTTAGGCCATAAAAACCACTTGGAAGCAAAAAAATTTGAAAGTCAAAAATTAATCAAAATTTCATGGAATTTTCAGTTTCTCAGAAACTCTTCAAAATACACAAAAGTGTGTTTTAGGCCATAAAAACCACTTGGAAGCAAAAAAATTTGAGAAATTTGAAAGTTGGTAAAATCATCAAAATTTCGTAGAATTTTCATGTTCTCAGAAACTCTTCAAAATCAACAAAACTGTGTTATAGGCCATAAAAACCACTTGGAAGCAAAAAAATTTGAAAGTCAAAAATTCATCAAAATTTCATGAAATTTTCAGTTTCTCAGAAACTCTTCAAAATCAACAAAAGTGTGTTTTAGGCCATAAAAACCACTTGGAAGCAAAAAAATTTGAGAAATTTGAAAGTTGCTAAAATCATCAAAATTTCGTAGAATTTTCATGTTCTCAGAAACTCTTCAAAATCAACAAAACTGTGTTATAGGCCATAAAAACCACTTGGAAGCAAAAAAATTTGAAAGTAAAAAATTCATCAAAATTTCATGAAATTTTCAGTTTCTCAGAAACTCTTCAAAATCAAAAAAAGTGTGTTTTAGGCCATAAAAACCACTTGGAAGCAAAAAAATTTGAAAGTCAAAAATTCATCAAAATGTCATGAAATTTTCAGTTTCTCAGAAACTCTTCAAAATCAACAAAAGTGTGTTATAGGCCATAAAAACCACTTGGAAGCAAAAAAATTTGAAAGTCAAAAATTCATCAAAATTTCATGAAATTTTCAGTTTCTCAGAAACTCTTCAAAATCAACAAAAGTGTGTTTTAGGCCATAAAAACCACTTGGAAGCAAAAAAATTTGAGAAATTTGAAAGTTGGTAAAATCATCAAAATTTCGTAGAATTTTCATGTTCTCAGAAACTCTTCAAAATCAACAAAAGTGTGTTATAGGCCATAAAAACCACTTGGAAGCAAAAAAATTTGAAAGTCAAAAATTCATCAAAATTTCATGGAATTTTAAGTTTCTCAGAAACTCATCAAAATCAACAAAAGTGTTTTAGGCCATAAAAACCACTTGGAAGCAAAAAAAATTGAGAAATTTGAAAGTTGCTAAAATCATCAAAATTTCGTAGAATTTTCATGTTCTCAGAAACTCTTCAAAATCAACAAAACTGTGTTATAGGCCATAAAAACCACTTGGAAGCAAAAAAATTTGAAAGTCAAAAATTCATCAAAATTTCATGGAATTTTCAGTTTCTCAGAAACTCTTCAAAATACACAAAAGTGTGTTTTAGGCCATAAAAACCACTTGGAAGCAAAAAAATTTGAGAAATTTGAAAGTTGGTAAAATCATCAAAATTTCGTAGAATTTTCATGTTCTCAGAAACTCTTCAAAATCAACAAAAGTGTGTTATAGGCCATAAAAACCACTTGGAAGCAAAAAAATTTGAGAAATTTGAAAGTTGCTAAAATCATCAAAATTTCGTAGAATTTTCATGTTCTCAGAAACTCTTCAAAATCAACAAAACTGTGTTATAGGCCATAAAAACCACTTGGAAGCAAAAAAATTTGAAAGTCAAAAATTCATCAAAATTTTATGAAATTTTCAGTTTCTCCGAAAATCTTCAAAATCAACAAAAGTGTGTTTTAGGCCATAAAAACCACTTGGAAGCAAAAAAATTTGAAAGTCAAAAATTTATGAAAATTTCATGAAATTTTCAGTTTCTCAGAAACTCTTCAAAATCAACAAAAGTGTGTTATAGGCCATAAAAACCACTTAGAAGCAAAAAAATTTGAGAAATTTGAAAGTTGCTAAAATCATCAAAATTTCGTAGAATTTTCATGTTCTCAGAAACTCGTCAAAATCAACAAAAGTGTGTTATAGGCCATAAAAACCACTTGGATGCAAAAAAATTTGAGAAATTTGAAAGTTGCTAAAATTATCAAAATTTCGTAGAATTTTCATGTTCTCAGAAACACTTCAAAATCAACAAAAGTGTGTTATAGGCCATAAAAACCACTTGGAAGCAAAAAAATTTGAAAGTCAAAAATTCATCAAAATTTCATGGAATTTTCAGTTTCTCAGAAACTCTTCAAAATCAACAAAAGTGTGTTTTAGGCCATAAAAACCACTTGGAAGCAAAAAAATTTGAAAGTCAAAAATTCATCAAAATTTCATGAAATTTTAAGTTTCTCAGAAACTCTTCAAAATCAACAAAAGTGTGTTATAGGCCATAAAAACCACTTGGAAGCAAAAAAATTTGAAAGTCAAAAATTTATGAAAATTTCATGAAATTTTCAGTTTCTCAGAAACTCTTCAAAATCAACAAAAGTGTGTTATAGGCCATAAAAACCACTTGGAAGCAAAAAAATTTGAGAAATTTGAAAGTTGGTAAAATCATCAAAATTTCGTAGAATTTTCATGTTCTCAGAAACTCTTCAAAATCAACAAAACTGTGTTATAGGCCATAAAAACCACTTGGAAGCAAAAAAATTTGAAAGTCAAAAATTCATCAAAATTTCATGAAATTTTCAGTTTCTCAGAAACTCTTCAAAATCAAAAAAAGTGTGTTTTAGGCCATAAAAACCACTTGGAAGCAAAAAAATTTGAAAGTCAAAAATTCATCAAAATGTCATGAAATTTTCAGTTTCTCAGAAACTCTTCAAAATCAACAAAAGTGTGTTATAGGCCATAAAAACCACTTGGAAGCAAAAAAATTTGAAAGTCAAAAATTCATCAAAATTTCATGAAATTTTCAGTTTCTCAGAAACTCTTCAAAATCAACAAAAGTGTGTTTTAGGCCATAAAAACCACTTGGAAGCAAAAAAATTTGAGAAATTTGAAAGTTGGTAAAATCATCAAAATTTCGTAGAATTTTCATGTTCTCAGAAACTCTTCAAAATCAACAAAAGTGTGTTATAGGCCATAAAAACCACTTGGAAGCAAAAAAATTTGAAAGTCAAAAATTCATCAAAATTTCATGGAATTTTAAGTTTCTCAGAAACTCATCAAAATCAACAAAAGTGTTTTAGGCCATAAAAACCACTTGGAAGCAAAAAAAATTGAGAAATTTGAAAGTTGCTAAAATCATCAAAATTTCGTAGAATTTTCATGTTCTCAGAAACTCTTCAAAATCAACAAAACTGTGTTATAGGCCATAAAAACCACTTGGAAGCAAAAAAATTTGAAAGTCAAAAATTCATCAAAATTTCATGAAATTTTAAGTTTCTCAGAAACTCTTCAAAATCAACAAAAGTGTGTTTTAGGCCATAAAAACCACTTGGAAGCAAAAAAATTTGAAAGTCAAACATTCATCAAAATTTCATGAAATTTTAAGTTTCTCAGAAACTCTTCAAAATCAACAAAAGTGTTTTAGGCCATAAAAACCACTTGGAAGCAAAAAAAATTGAGAAATTTGAAAGTTGCTAAAATCATCAAAATTTCGTAGAATTTTCATGTTCTCAGAAACTCTTCAAAATCAACAAAACTGTGTTATAGGCCATAAAAACCACTTGGAAGCAAAAAAATTTGAAAGTCAAAAATTCATCAAAATTTCATGAAATTTTCAGTTTCTCAGAAACTCTTCAAAATCAACAAAAGTGTGTTTTAGGCCATAAAAACCACTTGGAAGCAAAAAAATTTGAAAGTCAAAAATTCATCAAAATTTCATGAAATTTTAAGTTTCTCAGAAACTCTTCAAAATCAACAAAAGTGTTTTAGGCCATAAAAACCACTTGGAAGCAAAAAAAATTGAGAAATTTGAAAGTTGCTAAAATCATCAAAATTTCGTAGAATTTTCATGTTCTCAGAAACTCTTCAAAATCAACAAAACTGTGTTATAGGCCATAAAAACCACTTGGAAGCAAAAAAATTTGAAAGTCAAAAATTCATCAAAATTTCATGAAATTTTCAGTTTCTCAGAAACTCTTCAAAATCAACAAAAGTGTGTTTTAGGCCATAAAAACCACTTGGAAGCAAAAAAATTTGAGAAATTTGAAAGTTGGTAAAATCATCAAAATTTCGTAGAATTTTCATGTTCTCAGAAACTCTTCAAAATCAACAAAAGTGTGTTATAGGCCATAAAAACCACTTGGAAGCAAAAAAATTTGAGAAATTTGAAAGTTGCTAAAATCATCAAAATTTCGTAGAATTTTCATGTTCTCAGAAACTCTTCAAAATCAACAAAACTGTGTTATAGGCCATAAAAACCACTTGGAAGCAAAAAAATTTGAAAGTAAAAAATTCATCAAAATTTCATGAAATTTTCAGTTTCTCAGAAACTCTTCAAAATCAACAAAAGTGTGTTTTAGGCCATAAAAACCACTTGGAAGCAAAAAAATTTGAAAGTCAAAAATTCATCAAAATTTCATGAAATTTTCAGTTTCTCAGAAACTCTTCAAAATCAACAAAAGTGTGTTTTAGGCCATAAAAACCACTTGGAAGCAAAAAAATTTGAAAGTCAAAAATTCATCAAAATTTCATGAAATTTTCAGTTTCTCAGAAACTCTTCAAAATCAACAAAAGTGTGTTTTAGGCCATAAAAACCACTTGGAAGCAAAAAAATTTGAAAGTCAAAAATTCATCAAAATTTCATGGAATTTTCAGTTTCTCAGAAACTCTTCAAAATACACAAAAGTGTGTTTTAGGCCATAAAAACCACTTGGAAGCAAAAAAATTTGAGAAATTTGAAAGTTGGTAAAATCATCAAAATTTCGTAGAATTTTCATGTTCTCAGAAACTCTTCAAAATCAACAAAACTGTGTTATAGGCCATAAAAACCACTTGGAAGCAAAAAAATTTGAAAGTCAAAAATTCATCAAAATTTTATGAAATTTTCAGTTTCTCCGAAACTCTTCAAAATCAACAAAAGTGTGTTTTAGGCCATAAAAACCACTTGGAAGCAAAAAAATTTGAAAGTCAAAAATTTATGAAAATTTCATGAAATTTTCAGTTTCTCAGAAACTCTTCAAAATCAACAAAAGTGTGTTATAGGCCATAAAAACCACTTGGAAGCAAAAAAATTTGAGAAATTTGAAAGTTGCTAAAATTATCAAAATTTCGTAGAATTTTCATGTTCTCAGAAACACTTCAAAATCAACAAAAGTGTGTTATAGGCCATAAAAACCACTTGGAAGCAAAAAAATTTGAAAGTCAAAAATTCATCAAAATTTCATGGAATTTTCAGTTTCTCAGAAACTCTTCAAAATCAACAAAAGTGTGTTTTAGGCCATAAAAACCACTTGGAAGCAAAAAAATTTGAAAGTCAAAAATTCATCAAAATTTCATGAAATTTTAAGTTTCTCAGAAACTCTTCAAAATCAACAAAAGTGTGTTATAGGCCATAAAAACCACTTGGAAGCAAAAAAATTTGAAAGTCAAAAATTTATGAAAATTTCATGAAATTTTCAGTTTCTCAGAAACTCTTCAAAATCAACAAAAGTGTGTTATAGGCCATAAAAACCACTTGGAAGCAAAAAAATTTGAGAAATTTGAAAGTTGCTAAAATTATCAAAATTTCGTAGAATTTTCATGTTCTCAGAAACACTTCAAAATCAACAAAAGTGTGTTGTAGGCCATAAAAACCACTTGGAAGCAAAAAAATTTGAAAGTCAAAAATTCATCAAAATTTCATGGAATTTTCAGTTTCTCAGAAACTCTTCAAAATCAACAAAAGTGTGTTTTAGGCCATAAAAACCACTTGGAAGCAAAAAAATTTGAAAGTCAAAAATTCATCAAAATTTCATGAAATTTTAAGTTTCTCAGAAACTCTTCAAAATCAACAAAAGTGTGTTATAGGCCATAAAAACCACTTGGAAGCAAAAAAATTTGAAAGTCAAAAATTTATGAAAATTTCATGAAATTTTCAGTTTCTCAGAAACTCTTCAAAATCAACAAAAGTGTGTTATAGGCCATAAAAACCACTTGGAAGCAAAAAAATTTGAGAAATTTGAAAGTTGCTAAAATCATCAAAATTTCGTAGAATTTTCATGTTCTCAGAAACTCTTCAAAATCAACAAAACTGTGTTATAGGCCATAAAAACCACTTGGAAGCAAAAAAATTTGAAAGTCAAAAATTCATCAAAATTTCATGAAATTTTCAGTTTCTCAGAAACTCTTCAAAATCAACAAAAGTGTGTTTTAGGCCATAAAAACCACTTGGAAGCAAAAAAATTTGAAAGTCAAAAATTTATGAAAATTTCATGAAATTTTCAGTTTCTCAGAAACTCTTCAAAATCAACAAAAGTGTGTTATAGGCCATAAAAACCACTTGGAAGCAAAAAAATTTCAGAAATTTGAAAGTTGCTAAAATCATCAAAATTTCGTAGAATTTTCATGTTCTCAGAAACTCTTCAAAATCAACAAAACTGTGTTATAGGCCATAAAAACCACTTGGAAGCAAAAAAATTTGAAAGTCAAAAATTCATCAAAATTTCATGGAATTTTAAGTTTCTCAGAAACTCTTCAAAATCAACAAAAGTGTTTTAGGCCATAAAAACCACTTGGAAGCAAAAAAAATTGAGAAATTTGAAAGTTGCTAAAATCATCAAAATTTCGTAGAATTTTCATGTTCTCAGAAACTCTTCAAAATCAACAAAACTGTGTTATAGGCCATAAAAACCACTTGGAAGCAAAAAAATTTGAAAGTCAAAAATTCATCAAAATTTCATGAAATTTTCAGTTTCTCAGAAACTCTTCAAAATAAAAAAAAGTGTGTTTTAGGCCATAAAAACCACTTGGAAGCAAAAAAATTTGAAAGTCAAAAATTCATCAAAATGTCATGAAATTTTCAGTTTCTCAGAAACTCTTCAAAATCAACAAAAGTGTGTTATAGGCCATAAAAACCACTTGGAAGCAAAAAAATTTGAAAGTCAAAAATTCATCAAAATTTCATGAAATTTTCAGTTTCTCAGAAACTCTTCAAAATCAACAAAAGTGTGTTTTAGGCCATAAAAACCACTTGGAAGCAAAAAAATTTGAGAAATTTGAAAGTTGGTAAAATCATCAAAATTTCGTAGAATTTTCATGTTCTCAGAAACTCTTCAAAATCAACAAAAGTGTGTTATAGGCCATAAAAACCACTTGGAAGCAAAAAAATTTGAAAGTCAAAAATTCATCAAAATTTCATGGAATTTTAAGTTTCTCAGAAACTCATCAAAATCAACAAAAGTGTTTTAGGCCATAAAAACCACTTGGAAGCAAAAAAAATTGAGAAATTTGAAAGTTGCTAAAATCATCAAAATTTCGTAGAATTTTCATGTTCTCAGAAACTCTTCAAAATCAACAAAACTGTGTTATAGGCCATAAAAACCACTTGGAAGCAAAAAAATTTGAAAGTCAAAAATTCATCAAAATTTCATGAAATTTTCAGTTTCTCAGAAACTCTTCAAAATCAACAAAAGTGTGTTTTAGGCCATAAAAACCACTTGGAAGCAAAAAAATTTGAAAGTCAAACATTCATCAAAATTTCATGAAATTTTAAGTTTCTCAGAAACTCTTCAAAATCAACAAAAGTGTTTTAGGCCATAAAAACCACTTGGAAGCAAAAAAAATTGAGAAATTTGAAAGTTGCTAAAATCATCAAAATTTCGTAGAATTTTCATGTTCTCAGAAACTCTTCAAAATCAACAAAACTGTGTTATAGGCCATAAAAACCACTTGGAAGCAAAAAAATTTGAAAGTCAAAAATTCATCAAAATTTCATGAAATTTTCAGTTTCTCAGAAACTCTTCAAAATCAATAAAAGTGTGTTTTAGGCCATAAAAACCACTTGGAAGCAAAAAAATTTGAAAGTCAAAAATTCATCAAAATTTTATGAAATTTTCAGTTTCTCAGAAACTCTTCAAAATCAACAAAAGTGTGTTTTAGGCCATAAAAACCACTCGGAAGCAAAAAAATTTGAAAGTCAAAAATTTATGAAAATTTCATGAAATTTTCAGTTTCTCAGAAACTCTTCAAAATCAACAAAAGTGTGTTATAGGCCATAAAAACCACTTGGAAGCAAAAAAATTTGAGAAATTTGAAAGTTGCTAAAATCATCAAAATTTCGTAGAATTTTCATGTTCTCAGAAACTCTTCAAAATCAACAAAACTGTGTTATAGGCCATAAAAACCACTTGGAAGCAAAAAAATTTGAAAGTCAAAAATTCATCAAAATTTCATGAAATTTTCAGTTTCTCAGAAACTCTTCAAAATCAACAAAAGTGTGTTTTAGGCCATAAAAACCACTTGGAAGCAAAAAAATTTGAAAGTCAAAAATTTATGAAAATTTCATGAAATTTTCAGTTTCTCAGAAACTCTTCAAAATCAACAAAAGTGTGTTATAGGCCATAAAAACCACTTGGAAGCAAAAAAATTTGAGAAATTTGAAAGTTGCTAAAATCATCAAAATTTCGTAGAATTTTCATGTTCTCAGAAACTCTTCAAAATCAACAAAACTGTGTTATAGGCCATAAAAATCACTTGGAAGCAAAAAAATTTGAAAGTCAAAAATTCATCAAAATTTCATGCAATTTTCAGTTTCTCAGAAACTCTTCAAAATCAAAAAAAGTGTGTTTTAGGCCATAAAAACCACTTGGAAGCAAAAAAATTTGAAAGTAAAAAATTCATCAAAATTTCATGAAATTTTCAGTTTCTCAGAAACTCTTCAAAATCAACAAAAGTGTGTTATAGGCCATAAAAACCACTTGGAAGCAAAAAAATTTGAAAGTCAAAAATTCATCAAAATTTCATGAAATTTTCAGTTTCTCAGAAACTCTTCAAAATCAACAAAAGTGTGTTTTAGGCCATAAAAACCACTTGGAAGCAAAAAAATTTGAGAAATTTGAAAGTTGGTAAAATCATCAAAATTTCGTAGAATTTTCATGTTCTCAGAAACTCTTCAAAATCAACAAAAGTGTGTTATAGGCCATAAAAACCACTTGGAAGCAAAAAAATTTGAAAGTCAAAAATTCATCAAAATTTCATGGAATTTTAAGTTTCTCAGAAACTCTTCAAAATCAACAAAAGTGTTTTAGGCCATAAAAACCACTTGGAAGCAAAAAAAATTGAGAAATTTGAAAGTTGCTAAAATCATCAAAATTTCGTAGAATTTTCATGTTCTCAGAAACTCTTCAAAATCAACAAAACTGTGTTATAGGCCATAAAAACCACTTGGAAGCAAAAAAATTTGAAAGTCAAAAATTCATCAAAATTTCATGAAATTTTCAGTTTCTCAGAAACTCTTCAAAATCAACAAAAGTGTGTTTTAGGCCATAAAAACCACTTGGAAGCAAAAAAATTTGAAAGTCAAACATTCATCAAAATTTCATGAAATTTTAAGTTTCTCAGAAACTCTTCAAAATCAACAAAAGTGTTTTAGGCCATAAAAACCACTTGGAAGCAAAAAAAATTGAGAAATTTGAAAGTTGCTAAAATCATCAAAATTTCGTAGAATTTTCATGTTCTCAGAAACTCTTCAAAATCAACAAAACTGTGTTATAGGCCATAAAAACCACTTGGAAGCAAAAAAATTTGAAAGTCAAAAATTCATCAAAATTTCATGAAATTTTCAGTTTCTCAGAAACTCTTCAAAATCAACAAAAGTGTGTTTTAGGCCATAAAAACCACTTGGAAGCAAAAAAATTTGAAAGTCAAAAATTCATCAAAATTTCATGGAATTTTCAGTTTCTCAGAAACTCTTCAAAATCAACAAAAGTGTGTTTTAGGCCATAAAAACCACTTGGAAGCAAAAAAATTTGAAAGTCAAAAATTCATCAAAATTTCATGAAATTTTCAGTTTCTCAGAAACTCTTCAAAATCAACAAAAGTGTGTTATAGGCCATAAAAACCACTTGGAAGCAAAAAAAATTGAGAAATTTGAAAGTTGCTAAAATCATCAAAATTTCGTAGAATTTTCATGTTCTCAGAAACTCTTCAAAATCAACAAAACTGTGTTATAGGCCATAAAAACCACTTGGAAGCAAAAAAATTTGAAAGTCAAAAATTCATCAAAATTTCATGAAATTTTCAGTTTCTCAGAAACTCTTCAAAATCAACAAAAGTGTGTTTTAGGCCATAAAAACCACATGGAAGCAAAAAAATTTGAAAGTCAAAAATTCATCAAAATTTCATGAAATTTTCAGTTTCTCAGAAACTCTTCAAAATCAACAAAAGTGTATTTTAGGCCATAAAAACCACTTGGAAGCAAAAAAATTTGAGAAATTTGAAAGTTGGTAAAATCATCAAAATTTCGTAGAATTTTCATGTTCTCAGAAACTCTTCAAAATCAACAAAAGTGTGTTATAGGCCATAAAAACCACTTGGAAGCAAAAAAATTTGAAAGTCAAAAATTCATCAAAATTTCATGAAATTTTAAGTTTCTCAGAAACTCTTCAAAATCAACAAAAGTGTTTTAGGCCATAAAAACCACTTGGAAGCAAAAAAAATTGAGAAATTTGAAAGTTGCTAAAATCATCAAAATTTCGTAGAATTTTCATGTTCTCAGAAACTCTTCAAAATCAACAAAACTGTGTTATAGGCCATAAAAACCACTTGGAAGCAAAAAAATTTGAAAGTCAAAAATTCATCAAAATTTCATGAAATTTTCAGTTTCTCAGAAACTCTTCAAAATCAACAAAAGTGTGTTTTAGGCCATAAAAACCACTTGGAAGCAAAAAAATTTGAAAGTCAAACATTCATCAAAATTTCATGAAATTTTAAGTTTCTCAGAAACTCTTCAAAATCAACAAAAGTGTTTTAGGCAATAAAAACCACTTGGAAGCAAAAAAAATTGAGAAATTTGAAAGTTGCTAAAATCATCAAAATTTCGTAGAATTTTCATGTTCTCAGAAACTCTTCAAAATCAACAAAACTGTGTTATAGGCCATAAAAACCACTTGGAAGCAAAAAAATTTGAAAGTCAAAAATTCATCAAAATTTCGTAGAATTTTCATGTTCTCAGAAACTCTTCAAAATCAACAAAACTGTGTTATAGGCCATAAAAACCACTTGGAAGCAAAAAAATTTGAAAGTCAAAAATTCATCAAAATTTCATGAAATTTTCAGTTTCTCAGAAACTCTTCAAAATCAACAAAAGTGTGTTTTAGGCCATAAAAACCACTTGGAAGCAAAAAAATTTGAAAGTCAAACATTCATCAAAATTTCATGAAATTTTAAGTTTCTCAGAAACTCTTCAAAATCAACAAAAGTGTTTTAGGCCATAAAAACCACTTGGAAGCAAAAAAAATTGAGAAATTTGAAAGTTGCTAAAATCATCAAAATTTCGTAGAATTTTCATGTTCTCAGAAACTCTTCAAAATAAACAAAACTGTGTTATAGGCCATAAAAACCACTTGGAAGCAAAAAAATTTGAAAGTCAAAAATTCATCCAAATTTCATGAAATTTTCAGTTTCTCAGAAACTCTTCAAAATCAACAAAAGTGTGTTTTAGGCCATAAAAACCACTTGGAAGCAAAAAAATTTGAAAGTCAAAAATTCATCAAAATTTCATGGAATTTTCAGTTTCTCAGAAACTCTTCAAAATCAACAAAAGTGTGTTTTAGGCCATAAAAACCACTTGGAAGCAAAAAAATTTGAAAGTCAAAAATTCATCAAAATTTCATGAAATTTTCAGTTTCTCAGAAACTCTTCAAAATCAACAAAAGTGTGTTATAGGCCATAAAAACCACTTGGAAGCAAAAAAAATTGAGAAATTTGAAAGTTGCTAAAATCATCAAAATTTCGTAGAATTTTCATGTTCTCAGAAACTCTTCAAAATCAACAAAACTGTGTTATAGGCCATAAAAACCACTTGGAAGCAAAAAAATTTGAAAGTCAAAAATTCATCAAAATTTCATGAAATTTTCAGTTTCTCAGAAACTCTTCAAAATCAACAAAAGTGTGTTTTAGGCCATAAAAACCACTTGGAAGCAAAAAAATTTGAAAGTCAAAAATTCATCAAAAATTTATGAAATTTTCAGTTTCTCAGAAACTCTTCAAAATCAACAAAAGTGTGTTTTAGGCCATAAAAACCACTTGGAAGCAAAAAAATTTGAAAGTCAAAAATTTATGAAAATTTCATGAAATTTTCAGTTTCTCAGAAACTCTTCAAAATCAACAAAAGTGTGTTATAGGCCATAAAAACCACTTGGAAGCAAAAAAATTTGAGAAATTTGAAAGTTGCTAAAATCATCAAAATTTCGTAGAATTTTCATGTTCTCAGAAACTCTTCAAAATCAACAAAACTGTGTTATAGGCCATAAAAACCACTTGGAAGCAAAAAAATTTGAAAGTCAATAATTCATCAAAATTTCATGAAATTTTCAGTTTCTCAGAAACTCTTCAAAATCAACAAAAGTGTGTTTTAGGCCATAAAAACCACTTGGAAGCAAAAAAATTTGAAAGTCAAAAATTCATCAAAAATTCATGAAATTTTCAATTTCTCAGAAACTCTTCAAAATCAACAAAAGTGTGTTATAGGCCATAAAAACCACTTGGAAGCAAAAAAATTTGAAAGTCAAAAATTCATCAAAATTTCATGAAATTTTCAGTTTCTCAGAAACTCTTCAAAATCAACAAAAGTGTGTTTTAGGCCATAAAAACCACTTGGAAGCAAAAAAATTTGAGAAATTTGAAAGTTGGTAAAATCATCAAAATTTCGTAGAATTTTCATGTTCTCAGAAACTCTTCAAAATCAACAAAAGTGTGTTATAGGTCATAAAAACCACTTGGAAGCAAAAAAATTTGAAAGTCAAAAATTCATCAAAATTTCATGGAATTTTAAGTTTCTCAGAAACTCTTCAAAATCAACAAAACTGTGTTATAGGCCATAAAAACCACTTGGAAGCAAAAAAATTTGAAAGTCAAAAATTCATCAAAATTTCATGGAATTTTAAGTTTCTCAGAAACTCTTCAAAATCAACAAAAGTGTTTTAGGCCATAAAAACCACTTGGAAGCAAAAAAAATTGAGAAATTTGAAAGTTGCTAAAATCATCAAAATTTCGTAGAATTTTCATGTTCTCAGAAACTCTTCAAAATCAACAAAACTGTGTTATAGGCCATAAAAACCACTTGGAAGCAAAAAAATTTGAAAGTCAAAAATTCATCAAAATTTCATGAAATTTTCAGTTTCTCAGAAACTCTTCAAAATCAACAAAAGTGTGTTTTAGGCCATAAAAACCACTTGGAAGCAAAAAAATTTGAAAGTCAAACATTCATCAAAATTTCATGAAATTTTAAGTTTCTCAGAAACTCTTCAAAATCAACAAAACTGTGTTATAGGCCATAAAAACCACTTGGAAGCAAAAAAATTTGAAAGTCAAAAATTCATCAAAATTTCATGAAATTTTCAGTTTCTCAGAAACTCTTCAAAATCAACAAAAGTGTGTTTTAGACCATAAAAACCACTTGGAAGCAAAAAAATTTGAAAGTCAAACATTCATCAAAATTTCATGAAATTTTAAGTTTCTCAGAAACTCTTCAAAATCAACAAAAGTGTTTTAGGCCATAAAAACCACTTGGAAGCAAAAAAAATTGAGAAATTTAAAAGTTGCTAAAATCATCAAAATTTCGTAGAATTTTCATGTTCTCAGAAACTCTTCAAAATCAACAAAACTGTGTTATAGGCCATAAAAACCACTTGGAAGCAAAAAAATTTGAAAGTCAAAAATTCATCAAAATTTCATGAAATTTTCAGTTTCTCAGAAACTCTTCAAAATCAACAAAAGTGTGTTTTAGGCCATAAAAACCACTTGGAAGCAAAAAAATTTGAAAGTCAAAAATTTATGAAAATTTCATGAAATTTTCAGTTTCTCAGAAACTCTTCAAAATCAACAAAAGTGTGTTATAGGCCATAAAAACCACTTGGAAGCAAAAAAATTTGAGAAATTTGAAAGTTGCTAAAATCATCAAAATTTCGTAGAATTTTCATGTTCTCAGAAACTCTTCAAAATCAACAAAACTGTGTTATAGGCCATAAAAATCACTTGGAAGCAAAAAAATTTGAAAGTCAAAAATTCATCAAAATTTCATGCAATTTTCAGTTTCTCAGAAACTCTTCAAAATCAAAAAAAGTGTGTTTTAGGCCATAAAAACCACTTGGAAGCAAAAAAATTTGAAAGTCAAAAATTCATCAAAATTTCATGAAATTTTCAGTTTCTCAGAAACTCTTCAAAATCAACAAAAGTGTGTTTTAGGCCATAAAAACCACTTGGAAGCAAAAAAATTTGAGAAATTTGAAAGTTGGTAAAATCATCAAAATTTCGTAGAATTTTCATGTTCTCAGAAACTCTTCAAAATCAACAAAAGTGTGTTATAGGCCATAAAAACCACTTGGAAGCAAAAAAATTTGAAAGTCAAAAATTCATCAAAATTTCATGGAATTTTAAGTTTCTCAGAAACTCTTCAAAATCAACAAAAGTGTTTTAGGCCATAAAAACCACTTGGAAGCAAAAAAAATTGAGAAATTTGAAAGTTGCTAAAATCATCAAAATTTCGTAGAATTTTCATGTTCTCAGAAACTCTTCAAAATCAACAAAACTGTGTTATAGGCCATAAAAACCACTTGGAAGCAAAAAAATTTGAAAGTCAAAAATTCATCAAAAATTCATGAAATTTTCAATTTCTCAGAAACTCTTCAAAATCAACAAAAGTGTGTTATAGGCCATAAAAACCACTTGGAAGCAAAAAAATTTGAAAGTCAAAAATTCATCAAAATTTCATTAAATTTTCAGTTTCTCAGAAACTCTTCAAAATCAACAAAAGTGTGTTTTAGGCCATAAAAACCACTTGGAAGCAAAAAAATTTGAGAAATTTGAAAGTTGGTAAAATCATCAAAATTTCGTAGAATTTTCATGTTCTCAGAAACTCTTCAAAATCAACAAAAGTGTGTTATAGGCCATAAAAACCACTTGGAAGCAAAAAAATTTGAAAGTCAAAAATTCATCAAAATTTCATGGAATTTTAAGTTTCTCAGAAACTCTTCAAAATCAACAAAAGTGTTTTAGGCCATAAAAACCACTTGGAAGCAAAAAAAATTGAGAAATTTGAAAGTTGCTAAAATCATCAAAATTTCGTAGAATTTTCATGTTCTCAGAAACTCTTCAAAATCAACAAAACTGTGTTATAGGCCATAAAAACCACTTGGAAGCAAAAAAATTTGAGAAATTTGAAAGTTGCTAAAATCATCAAAATTTCGTAGAATTTTCATGTTCTCAGAAACTCTTCAAAATCAACAAAACTGTGTTATAGGCCATAAAAACCACTTGGAAGCAAAAAAATTTGAAAGTCAATAATTCATCAAAATTTCATGAAATTTTCAGTTTCTCAGAAACTCTTCAAAATCAACAAAAGTGTGTTTTAGGCCATAAAAACCACTTGGAAGCAAAAAAATTTGAAAGTCAAAAATTCATCAAAAATTCATGAAATTTTCAATTTCTCAGAAACTCTTCAAAATCAACAAAAGTGTGTTATAGGCCATAAAAACCACTTGGAAGCAAAAAAATTTGAAAGTCAAAAATTCATCAAAATTTCATTAAATTTTCAGTTTCTCAGAAACTCTTCAAAATCAACAAAAGTGTGTTTTAGGCCATAAAAACCACTTGGAAGCAAAAAAATTTGAGAAATTTGAAAGTTGGTAAAATCATCAAAATTTCGTAGAATTTTCATGTTCTCAGAAACTCTTCAAAATCAACAAAAGTGTGTTATAGGCCATAAAAACCACTTGGAAGCAAAAAAATTTGAAAGTCAAAAATTCATCAAAATTTCATGGAATTTTAAGTTTCTCAGAAACTCTTCAAAATCAACAAAAGTGTTTTAGGCCATAAAAACCACTTGGAAGCAAAAAAAATTGAGAAATTTGAAAGTTGCTAAAATCATCAAAATTTCGTAGAATTTTCATGTTCTCAGAAACTCTTCAAAATCAACAAAACTGTGTTATAGGCCATAAAAACCACTTGGAAGCAAAAAAATTTGAAAGTCAAAAATTCATCAAAAATTCATGAAATTTTCAATTTCTCAGAAACTCTTCAAAATCAACAAAAGTGTGTTATAGGCCATAAAAACCACTTGGAAGCAAAAAAATTTGAAAGTCAAAAATTCATCAAAATTTCATTAAATTTTCAGTTTCTCAGAAACTCTTCAAAATCAACAAAAGTGTGTTTTAGGCCATAAAAACCACTTGGAAGCAAAAAAATTTGAGAAATTTGAAAGTTGGTAAAATCATCAAAATTTCGTAGAATTTTCATGTTCTCAGAAACTCTTCAAAATCAACAAAAGTGTGTTATAGGCCATAAAAACCACTTGGAAGCAAAAAAATTTGAAAGTCAAAAATTCATCAAAATTTCATGGAATTTTAAGTTTCTCAGAAACTCTTCAAAATCAACAAAAGTGTTTTAGGCCATAAAAACCACTTGGAAGCAAAAAAAATTGAGAAATTTGAAAGTTGCTAAAATCATCAAAATTTCGTAGAATTTTCATGTTCTCAGAAACTCTTCAAAATCAACAAAACTGTGTTATAGGCCATAAAAACCACTTGGAAGCAAAAAAATTTGAAAGTCAAAAATTCATCCAAATTTCATGAAATTTTCAGTTTCTCAGAAACTCTTCAAAATCAACAAAAGTGTGTTTTAGGCCATAAAAACCACTTGGAAGCAAAAAAATTTGAAAGTCAAAAATTCATCAAAATTTCATGAAATTTTCAGTTTCTCAGAAACTCTTCAAAATCAACAAAAGTGTGTTTTAGGCCATAAAAACCACTTGGAAGCAAAAAAATTTGAAAGTCAAAAATTCATCAAAATTTCATGAAATTTTAAGTTTCTCAGAAACTCTTCAAAATCAACAAAAGTGTGTTTTAGGCCATAAAAACCACTTGGAAGCAAAAAAAATTGAGAAATTTGAAAGTTGCTAAAATCATCAAAATTTCGTAGAATTTTCATGTTCTCAGAAACTCTTCAAAATCAACAAAACTGTGTTATAGGCCATAAAAACCACTTGGAAGCAAAAAAATTTGAAAGTCAAAAATTCATCAAAATTTCATGAAATTTTCAGTTTCTCAGAAACTCTTCAAAATCAACAAAAGTGTGATTTAGGCCATAAAAACCACTTGGAAGCAAAAAAATTTGAAAGTCAAAAATTCATCAAAATTTCATGAAATTTTCAGTTTCTCAGAAACTCTTCAAAATCAACAAAAGTGTGTTTTAGGCCATAAAAACCACTTGGAAGCAAAAAAAATTGAGAAATTTGAAAGTTGCTAAAATCATCAAAATTTCGTAGAATTTTCATGTTCTCAGAAACTCTTCAAAATCAACAAAACTGTGTTATAGGCCATAAAAACCACTTGGAAGCAAAAAAATTTGAAAGTCAAAAATTCATCAAAATTTCATGAAATTTTCAGTTTCTCAGAAACTCTTCAAAATCAACAAAAGTGTGTTTTAGGCCATAAAAATCACTTGGAAGCAAAAAAATTTGAAAGCCAAAAATTCATCAAAATTTCATGAAATTTTGAGTTTCTCAGAAACTCTTCAAAATCAACAAAAGTGTTTTAGGCCATAAAAACCACTTGGAAGCAAAAAAAATTGAGAAATTTGAAAGTTGCTAAAATCATCAAAATTTCGTAGAATTTTCATGTTCTCAGAAACTCTTCAAAATAAACAAAACTGTGTTATAGGCCATAAAAACCACTTGGAAGCAAAAAAATTTGAAAGTCAAAAATTCATCAAAATTTCATGAAATTTTCAGTTTCTCAGAAACTCTTCAAAATCAACAAAAGTGTGTTTTAGGCCATAAAAACCACTTGGAAGCAAAAAAATTTGAAAGTCAAAAATTCATCAAAATTTCATGGAATTTTCAGTTTCTCAGAAACTCTTCAAAATCAACAAAAGTGTGTTATAGGCCATAAAAACCACTTGGAAGCAAAAAAATTTGAAAGTCAAAAATTCATCAAAATTTCATGGAATTTTCAGTTTCTCAGAAACTCTTCAAAATCAACAAAAGTGTGTTTTAGGCCATAAAAACCACTTGGAAGCAAAAAAATTTGAAAGTCAAAAATTCATCAAAATTTCATGAAATTTTAAGTTTCTCAGAAACTCTTCAAAATCAACAAAAGTGTGTTTTAGCCCATAAAAACCACTTGGAAGCAAAAAAAATTGAGAAATTTGAAAGTTGCTAAAATCATCAAAATTTCGTAGAATTTTCATGTTCTCAGAAACTCTTCAAAATCAACAAAACTGTGTTATAGGCCATAAAAACCACTTGGAAGCAAAAAAATTTGAAAGTCAAAAATTCATCAAAATTTCATGAAATTTTCAGTTTCTCAGAAACTCTTCAAAATCAACAAAAGTGTGTTTTAGGCCATAAAAACCACTTGGAAGCAAAAAAATTTGAAAGTCAAAAATTCATCAAAATTTCATGAAATTTTCAGTTTCTCAGAAACTCTTCAAAATCAACAAAAGTGTGTTTTAGGCCATAAAAACCACTTGGAAGCAAAAAAATTTGAAAGTCAAAAATTCATCAAAATTTCATGCAATTTTCAGTTTCTCATAAACTCTTCAAAATCAACAAAAGTGTGTTATAGGCCATAAAAACCACTTGGAAGCCAAAAAATTTGAAAGTCAAAAATTCATCAAAATTTCATGGAATTTTCAGTTTCTCAGAAACTCTTCAAAATCAACAAAAGTGTGTTATAGGCCATAAAAACCACTTGGAAGCAAAAAAATTTGAAAGTCAAAAATTCATCAAAATTTCATGGAATTTTCAGTTTCTCAGAAACTCTTCAAAATCAACAAAAGTGTGTTTTAGGCCATAAAAACCACTTGGAAGCAAAAAAATTTGAAAGTCAAAAATTCATCAAAATTTCATGAAATTTGAAGTTTCTCAGAAACTCTTCAAAATCAACAAAAGTGTGTTTTAGGCCATAAAAACCACTTGGAAGCAAAAAAAATTGAGAAATTTGAAAGTTGCTAAAATCATCAAAATTTCGTAGAATTTTCATGTTCTCAGAAACTCTTCAAAATAAACAAAACTGTGTTATAGGCCATAAAAACCACTTGGAAGCAAAAAAATTTGAAAGTCAAAAATTCATCAAAATTTCATGAAATTTTCAGTTTCTCAGAAACTCTTCAAAATCAACAAAAGTGTGTTTTAGGCCATAAAAACCACTTGGAAGCAAAAAAATTTGAAAGTGAAAAATTCATCAAAATTTCATGAAATTTTCAGTTTCTCAGAAACTCTTCAAAATCAACAAAAGTGTGTTTTAGGCCATAAAAACCACTTGGAAGCAAAAAAATTTGAAAGTCAAAAATTCATCAAAATTTCATGAAATTTTAAGTTTCTCAGAAACTCTTCAAAATCAACAAAAGTGTGTTTTAGCCCATAAAAACCACTTGGAAGCAAAAAAAATTGAGAAATTTGAAAGTTGCTAAAATCATCAAAATTTCGTAGAATTTTCATGTTCTCAGAAACTCTTCAAAATCAACAAAACTGTGTTATAGGCCATAAAAACCACTTGGAAGCAAAAAAATTTGAAAGTCAAAAATTCATCAAAATTTCATGAAATTTTCAGTTTCTCAGAAACTCTTCAAAATCAACAAAAGTGTGTTTTAGGCCATAAAAACCACTTGGAAGCAAAAAAATTTGAAAGTCAAAAATTCATCAAAATTTCATGAAATTTTCAGTTTCTCAGAAACTCTTCAAAATCAACAAAAGTGTGTTTTAGGCCATAAAAACCACTTGGAAGCAAAAAAATTTGAAAGTCAAAAATTCATCAAAATTTCATGCAATTTTCAGTTTCTCATAAACTCTTCAAAATCAACAAAAGTGTGTTATAGGCCATAAAAACCACTTGGAAGCCAAAAAATTTGAAAGTCAAAAATTCATCAAAATTTCATGGAATTTTCAGTTTCTCAGAAACTCTTCAAAATCAACAAAAGTGTGTTATAGGCCATAAAAACCACTTGGAAGCAAAAAAATTTGAAAGTCAAAAATTCATCAAAATTTCATGGAATTTTCAGTTTCTCAGAAACTCTTCAAAATCAACAAAAGTGTGTTTTAGGCCATAAAAACCACTTGGAAGCAAAAAAATTTGAAAGTCAAAAATTCATCAAAATTTCATGAAATTTGAAGTTTCTCAGAAACTCTTCAAAATCAACAAAAGTGTGTTTTAGGCCATAAAAACCACTTGGAAGCAAAAAAAATTGAGAAATTTGAAAGTTGCTAAAATCATCAAAATTTCGTAGAATTTTCATGTTCTCAGAAACTCTTCAAAATAAACAAAACTGTGTTATAGGCCATAAAAACCACTTGGAAGCAAAAAAATTTGAAAGTCAAAAATTCATCAAAATTTCATGAAATTTTCAGTTTCTCAGAAACTCTTCAAAATCAACAAAAGTGTGTTTTAGGCCATAAAAACCACTTGGAAGCAAAAAAATTTGAAAGTGAAAAATTCATCAAAATTTCATGAAATTTTCAGTTTCTCAGAAACTCTTCAAAATCAACAAAAGTGTGTTTTAGGCCATAAAAACCACTTGGAAGCAAAAAAATTTGAAAGTCAAAAATTCATCAAAATTTCATGCAATTTTCAGTTTCTCATAAACTCTTCAAAATCAACAAAAGTGTGTTATAGGCCATAAAAACCACTTGGAAGCCAAAAAATTTGAAAGTCAAAAATTCATCAAAATTTCATGGAATTTTCAGTTTCTCAGAAACTCTTCAAAATCAACAAAAGTGTGTTATAGGCCATAAAAACCACTTGGAAGCAAAAAAATTTGAAAGTCAAAAATTCATCAAAATTTCATGGAATTTTCAGTTTCTCAGAAACTCTTCAAAATCAACAAAAGTGTGTTTTAGGCCATAAAAACCACTTGGAAGCAAAAAAATTTGAAAGTCAAAAATTCATCAAAATTTCATGAAATTTTCAGTTTCTCAGAAACTCTTCAAAATCAACAAAAGTGTGTTTTAGGCCATAAAAACCACTTGGAAGCAAAAAAAATTTAGAAATTTGAAAGTTGCTAAAATCATCAAAATTTCGTAGAATTTTCATGTTCTCAGAAACTCTTCAAAATCAACAAAACTGTGTTATAGGCCATAAAAACCACTTGGAACCAAAAAAATTTGAAAGTCAAAAATTCATCAAAATTTCATGAAATTTTAAGTTTCTCAGAAACTCTTCAAAATCAACAAAAGTGTGTTTTAGCCCATAAAAACCACTTGGAAGCAAAAAAAATTGAGAAATTTGAAAGTTGCTAAAATCATCAAAATTTCGTAGAATTTTCATGTTCTCAGAAACTCTTCAAAATCAACAAAACTGTGTTATAGGCCATAAAAACCACTTGGAAGCAAAAAAATTTGAAAGTCAAAAATTCATCAAAATTTCATGAAATTTTCAGTTTCTCAGAAACTCTTCAAAATCAACAAAAGTGTGTTTTAGGCCATAAAAACCACTATGAAGCAAAAAAATTTGAAAGTCAAAAATTCATCAAAATTTCATGAAATTTTCAGTTTCTCAGAAACTCTTCAAAATCAACAAAAGTGTGTTTTAGGCCATAAAAACCACTTGGAAGCAAAAAAATTTGAAAGTCAAAAATTCATCAAAATTTCATGCAATTTTCAGTTTCTCATAAACTCTTCAAAATCAACAAAAGTGTGTTATAGGCCATAAAAACCACTTGGAAGCCAAAAAATTTGAAAGTCAAAAATTCATCAAAATTTCATGGAATTTTCAGTTTCTCAGAAACTCTTCAAAATCAACAAAAGTGTGTTATAGGCCATAAAAACCACTTGGAAGCAAAAAAATTTGAAAGTCAAAAATTCATCAAAATTTCATGGAATTTTCAGTTTCTCAGAAACTCTTCAAAATCAACAAAAGTGTGTTTTAGGCCATAAAAACCACTTGGAAGCAAAAAAATTTGAAAGTCAAAAATTCATCAAAATTTCATGAAATTTTCAGTTTCTCAGAAACTCTTCAAAATCAACAAAAGTGTGTTTTAGGCCATAAAAACCACTTGGAAGCAAAAAAATTTGAAAGTCAAAAATTCATCAAAATTTCATGCAATTTTCAGTTTCTCATAAACTCTTCAAAATCAACAAAAGTGTGTTATAGGCCATAAAAACCACTTGGAAGCCAAAAAATTTGAAAGTCAAAAATTCATCAAAATTTCATGGAATTTTCAGTTTCTCAGAAACTCTTCAAAATCAACAAAAGTGTGTTATAGGCCATAAAAACCACTTGGAAGCAAAAAAATTTGAAAGTCAAAAATTCATCAAAATTTCATGGAATTTTCAGTTTCTCAGAAACTCTTCAAAATCAACAAAAGTGTGTTTTAGGCCATAAAAACCACTTGGAAGCAAAAAAATTTGAAAGTCAAAAATTCATCAAAATTTCATGAAATTTGAAGTTTCTCAGAAACTCTTCAAAATCAACAAAAGTGTGTTTTAGGCCATAAAAACCACTTGGAAGCAAAAAAAATTGAGAAATTTGAAAGTTGCTAAAATCATCAAAATTTCGTAGAATTTTCATGTTCTCAGAAACTCTTCAAAATAAACAAAACTGTGTTATAGGCCATAAAAACCACTTGGAAGCAAAAAAATTTGAAAGTCAAAAATTCATCAAAATTTCATGAAATTTTCAGTTTCTCAGAAACTCTTCAAAATCAACAAAAGTGTGTTTTAGGCCATAAAAACCACTTGGAAGCAAAAAAATTTGAAAGTGAAAAATTCATCAAAATTTCATGAAATTTTCAGTTTCTCAGAAACTCTTCAAAATCAACAAAAGTGTGTTTTAGGCCATAAAAACCACTTGGAAGCAAAAAAATTTGAAAGTCAAAAATTCATCAAAATTTCATGCAATTTTCAGTTTCTCATAAACTCTTCAAAATCAACAAAAGTGTGTTATAGGCCATAAAAACCACTTGGAAGCCAAAAAATTTGAAAGTCAAAAATTCATCAAAATTTCATGGAATTTTCAGTTTCTCAGAAACTCTTCAAAATCAACAAAAGTGTGTTATAGGCCATAAAAACCACTTGGAAGCAAAAAAATTTGAAAGTCAAAAATTCATCAAAATTTCATGGAATTTTCAGTTTCTCAGAAACTCTTCAAAATCAACAAAAGTGTGTTTTAGGCCATAAAAACCACTTGGAAGCAAAAAAATTTGAAAGTCAAAAATTCATCAAAATTTCATGAAATTTTCAGTTTCTCAGAAACTCTTCAAAATCAACAAAAGTGTGTTTTAGGCCATAAAAACCACTTGGAAGCAAAAAAAATTTAGAAATTTGAAAGTTGCTAAAATCATCAAAATTTCGTAGAATTTTCATGTTCTCAGAAACTCTTCAAAATCAACAAAACTGTGTTATAGGCCATAAAAACCACTTGGAACCAAAAAAATTTGAAAGTCAAAAATTCATCAAAATTTCATGAAATTTTAAGTTTCTCAGAAACTCTTCAAAATCAACAAAAGTGTGTTTTAGCCCATAAAAACCACTTGGAAGCAAAAAAAATTGAGAAATTTGAAAGTTGCTAAAATCATCAAAATTTCGTAGAATTTTCATGTTCTCAGAAACTCTTCAAAATCAACAAAACTGTGTTATAGGCCATAAAAACCACTTGGAAGCAAAAAAATTTGAAAGTCAAAAATTCATCAAAATTTCATGAAATTTTCAGTTTCTCAGAAACTCTTCAAAATCAACAAAAGTGTGTTTTAGGCCATAAAAACCACTTGGAAGCAAAAAAATTTGAAAGTCAAAAATTCATCAAAATTTCATGAAATTTTCAGTTTCTCAGAAACTCTTCAAAATCAACAAAAGTGTGTTTTAGGCCATAAAAACCACTTGGAAGCAAAAAAATTTGAAAGTCAAAAATTCATCAAAATTTCATGCAATTTTCAGTTTCTCATAAACTCTTCAAAATCAACAAAAGTGTGTTATAGGCCATAAAAACCACTTGGAAGCCAAAAAATTTGAAAGTCAAAAATTCATCAAAATTTCATGGAATTTTCAGTTTCTCAGAAACTCTTCAAAATCAACAAAAGTGTGTTATAGGCCATAAAAACCACTTGGAAGCAAAAAAATTTGAAAGTCAAAAATTCATCAAAATTTCATGGAATTTTCAGTTTCTCAGAAACTCTTCAAAATCAACAAAAGTGTGTTTTAGGCCATAAAAACCACTTGGAAGCAAAAAAATTTGAAAGTCAAAAATTCATCAAAATTTCATGAAATTTTCAGTTTCTCAGAAACTCTTCAAAATCAACAAAAGTGTGTTTTAGGCCATAAAAACCACTTGGAAGCAAAAAAAATTTAGAAATTTGAAAGTTGCTAAAATCATCAAAATTTCGTAGAATTTTCATGTTCTCAGAAACTCTTCAAAATCAACAAAACTGTGTTATAGGCCATAAAAACCACTTGGAACCAAAAAAATTTGAAAGTCAAAAATTCATCAAAATTTCATGAAATTTTAAGTTTCTCAGAAACTCTTCAAAATCAACAAAAGTGTGTTTTAGCCCATAAAAACCACTTGGAAGGAAAAAAAATTGAGAAATTTGAAAGTTGCTAAAATCATCAAAATTTCGTAGAATTTTCATGTTCTCAGAAACTCTTCAAAATCAACAAAACTGTGTTATAGGCCATAAAAACCACTTGGAAGCAAAAAAATTTGAAAGTCAAAAATTCATCAAAATTTCATGAAATTTTCAGTTTCTCAGAAACTCTTCAAAATCAACAAAAGTGTGTTTTAGGCCATAAAAACCACTTGGAAGCAAAAAAATTTGAAAGTCAAAAATTCATCAAAATTTCATGAAATTTTCAGTTTCTCAGAAACTCTTCAAAATCAACAAAAGTGTGTTTTAGGCCATAAAAACCACTTGGAAGCAAAAAAATTTGAAAGTCAAAAATTCATCAAAATTTCATGCAATTTTCAGTTTCTCATAAACTCTTCAAAATCAACAAAAGTGTGTTATAGGCCATAAAAACCACTTGGAAGCCAAAAAATTTGAAAGTCAAAAATTCATCAAAATTTCATGGAATTTTCAGTTTCTCAGAAACTCTTCAAAATCAACAAAAGTGTGTTATAGGCCATAAAAACCACTTGGAAGCAAAAAAATTTGAAAGTCAAAAATTCATCAAAATTTCATGGAATTTTCAGTTTCTCAGAAACTCTTCAAAATCAACAAAAGTGTGTTTTAGGCCATAAAAACCACTTGGAAGCAAAAAAATTTGAAAGTCAAAAATTCATCAAAATTTCATGAAATTTGAAGTTTCTCAGAAACTCTTCAAAATCAACAAAAGTGTGTTTTAGGCCATAAAAACCACTTGGAAGCAAAAAAAATTGAGAAATTTGAAAGTTGCTAAAATCATCAAAATTTCGTAGAATTTTCATGTTCTCAGAAACTCTTCAAAATAAACAAAACTGTGTTATAGGCCATAAAAACCACTTGGAAGCAAAAAAATTTGAAAGTCAAAAATTCATCAAAATTTCATGAAATTTTCAGTTTCTCAGAAACTCTTCAAAATCAACAAAAGTGTGTTTTAGGCCATAAAAACCACTTGGAAGCAAAAAAATTTGAAAGTCAAAAATTCATCAAAATTTCATGAAATTTTCAGTTTCTCAGAAACTCTTCAAAATCAACAAAAGTGTGTTTTAGGCCATAAAAACCACTTGGAAGCAAAAAAATTTGAAAGTCAAAAATTCATCAAAATTTCATGCAATTTTCAGTTTCTCATAAACTCTTCAAAATCAACAAAAGTGTGTTATAGGCCATAAAAACCACTTGGAAGCCAAAAAATTTGAAAGTCAAAAATTCATCAAAATTTCATGGAATTTGAAGTTTCTCAGAAACTCTTCAAAATCAACAAAAGCGTGTTTTAGGCCATAAAAACCACTTGGAAGCAAAAAAATTTGAAAGTCAAAAATTCATCAAAATTTCATGAAATTTTCAGTTTCTCAGAAACTCTTCAAAATCAACAAAAGTGTGTTTTAGGCCATAAAAACCACTTGGAAGCAAAAAAATTTGAAAGTCAAAAATTCATCAAAATTTCATGAAATTTGAAGTTTCTCAGAAACTCTTCAAAATCAACAAAAGCGTGTTTTAGGCCATAAAAACCACTTGGAAGCAAAAAAATTTGAAAGTCAAAAATTCATCAAAATTTCATGAAATTTTCAGTTTCTCAGAAACTCTTCAAAATCAACAAAAGTGTGTTTTAGGCCATAAAAACCACTTGGAAGCAAAAAAATTTGAAAGTCAAAAATTCATCAAAATTTCATGAAATTTTGAGTTTCTCAGAAACTCTTCAAAATCAACAAAAGTGTGTTTTAGGCCATAAAAACCACTTGGAAGCAAAAAAAAAATTTGAAAGTCAAAAATTCATCAAAATTTCATGAAATTTGAAGTTTCTCAGAAACTCTTCAAAATCAACAAAAGTGTGTTTTAGGCCATAAAAACCACTTGGAAGCAAAAAAATTTGAAAGTCAAAAATTCATCAAAATTTCATGGAATTTTCAGTTTCTCACAAACTCTTCAAAATCAAGAAAAGTGTGTTATAGGCCATAAAAACCACTTGGAAGCAAAAAAATTTGAAAGTCAAAAATTCATCAAAATTTCATGAAATTTTCAGTTTCTCAGAAACTCTTCAAAATCAACAAAAGTGTGTTTTAGGCCATAAAAACCACTTGGAAGCAAAAAAATTTGAAAGTCAAAAATTCATCAAAATTTCATGAAATTTTCAGTTTCTCAGAAACTCTTCAAAATCAACAAAAGTGTGTTTTAGGCCATAAAAACCACTTGGAAGCAAAAAAATTTGAAAGTCAAAAATTCATCAAAATTTCATGAAATTTTCAGTTTCTCAGAAACTCTTCAAAATCAACAAAAGTGTGTTTTAGGCCATAAAAACCACTTGGAAGCAAAAAAATTTGAAAGTCAAAAATTCATCAAAATTTCATGAAATTTTCAGTTTCTCAGAAACTCTTCAAAATCAACAAAAGTGTGTTTTAGGCCATAAAAACCACTTGGAAGCAAAAAAATTTGAAAGTCAAAAATTCATCAAAATTTCATGAAATTTTCAGTTTCTCAGAAACTCTTCAAAATCAACAAAAGTGTGTTTTAGGCCATAAAAACCACTTGGAAGCAAAAAAATTTGAAAGTCAAAAATTCATCAAAATTTCATGAAATTTTCAGTTTCTCAGAAACTCTTCAAAATCAACAAAACTGTGTTATAGGCCATAAAAACCACTTGGAAGCAAAAAAATTTGAAAGTCAAAAATTCATCAAAATTTCATGAAATTTTAAGTTTCTCAGAAACTCTTCAAAATCAACAAAAGTGTGTTTTAGGCCATAAAAACCACTTGGAAGCAAAAAAAAATTAGAAATTTGAAAGTTGCTAAAATCATCAAAATTTCGTAGAATTTTCATGTTCTCAGAAACTCTTCAAAATAAACAAAACTGTGTTATAGGCCATAAAAACCACTTGGAAGCAAAAAAATTTGAAAGTCAAAAATTCATCCAAATTTCATGAAATTTGAAGTTTCTCAGAAACTCTTCAAAATCAACAAAAGCGTGTTTTAGGCCATAAAAACCACTTGGAAGCAAAAAAATTTGAAAGTCAAAAATTCATCAAAATTTCATGAAATTTTCAGTTTCTCAGAAACTCTTCAAAATCAACAAAAGTGTGTTTTAGGCCATAAAAACCACTTGGAAGCAAAAAAATTTGAAAGTCAAAAATTCATCCAAATTTCATGAAATTTGAAGTTTCTCAGAAACTCTTCAAAATCAACAAAAGTGTGTTTTAGGCCATAAAAACCACTTGGAAGCAAAAAAATTTGAAAGTCAAAAATTCATCAAAATTTCATGAAATTTTCAGTTTCTCAGAAACTCTTCAAAATCAACAAAAGTGTGTTTTAGGCCATAAAAACCACTTGGAAGCAAAAAAATTTGAAAGTCAAAAATTCATCAAAATTTCATGAAATTTTCAGTTTCTCAGAAACTCTTCAAAATCAACAAAAGTGTGTTTTAGGCCATAAAAACCACTTGGAAGCAAAAAAATTTGAAAGTCAAAAATTCATCAAAATTTCATGAAATTTTAAGTTTCTCAGAAACTCTTCAAAATCAACAAAACTGTGTTATAGGCCATAAAAACCACTTGGAAGCAAAAAAATTTGAAAGTCAAAAATTCATCAAAATTTCATGAAATTTTCAGTTTCTCAGAAACTCTTCAAAATCAACAAAAGTGTGTTTTAGGCCATAAAAACCACTTGAAAGCAAAAAAAAATTAGAAATTTGAAAGTTGCTAAAATCATCAAAATTTCGTAGAATTTTCATGTTCTCAGAAACTCTTCAAAATAAACAAAACTGTGTTATAGGCCATAAAAACCACTTGGAAGCAAAAAAATTTGAAAGTCAAAAATTCATCCAAATTTCATGAAATTTGAAGTTTCTCAGAAACTCTTCAAAATCAACAAAAGCGTGTTTTAGGCCATAAAAACCACTTGGAAGCAAAAAAATTTGAAAGTCAAAAATTCATCAAAATTTCATGAAATTTTCAGTTTCTCAGAAACTCTTCAAAATCAACAAAAGTGTGTTATAGGCCATAAAAACAACTTGGAAGCAAAAAAATTTGAGAAATTTGAAAGTTGCTAAAATCATCAAAATTTCGTAGAATTTTCATGTTCTCAGAAACTCTTCAAAATAAACAAAACTGTGTTATAGGCCATAAAAACCACTTGGAAGCAAAAAAATTTGAAAGTCAAAAATTCATCCAAATTTCATGAAATTTGAAGTTTCTCAGAAACTCTTCAAAATCAACAAAAGTGTGTTTTAGGCCATAAAAACCACTTGGAAGCAAAAAAATTTGAAAGTCAAAAATTCATCAAAATTTCATGAAATTTTCAGTTTCTCAGAAACTCTTCAAAATCAACAAAAGTGTGTTTTAGGCCATAAAAACCACTTGGAAGCAAAAAAATTTGAAAGTCAAAAATTCATCAAAATTTCATGAAATTTTCAGTTTCTCAGAAACTCTTCAAAATCAACAAAAGTGTGTTTTAGGCCATAAAAACCACTTGGAAGCAAAAAAATTTGAAAGTCAAAAATTCATCAAAATTTCATGAAATTTTCAGTTTCTCAGAAACTCTTCAAAATCAACAAAAGTGTGTTTTAGGCCATAAAAACCACTTGGAAGCAAAAAAATTTGAAAGTCAAAAATTCATCAAAATTTCATGAAATTTTAAGTTTCTCAGAAACTCTTCAAAATCAACAAAACTGTGTTATAGGCCATAAAAACCACTTGGAAGCAAAAAAATTTGAAAGTCAAAAATTCATCAAAATTTCATGAAATTTTCAGTTTCTCAGAAACTCTTCAAAATCAACAAAAGTGTGTTTTAGGCCATAAAAACCACTTGGAAGCAAAAAAAAATTAGAAATTTGAAAGTTGCTAAAATCATCAAAATTTCGTAGAATTTTCATGTTCTCAGAAACTCTTCAAAATAAACAAAACTGTGTTATAGGCCATAAAAACCACTTGGAAGCAAAAAAATTTGAAAGTCAAAAATTCATCCAAATTTCATGAAATTTTCAGTTTCTCAGAAACTCTTCAAAATCAACAAAAGTGTGTTTTAGGCCATAAAAACCACTTGGAAGCAAAAAAATTTGAAAGTCAAAAATTCATCAAAATTTCATGAAATTTTAAGTTTCTCAGAAACTCTTCAAAATCAACAAAAGTGTGTTTTAGGCCATAAAAACCACTTGGAAGCAAAAAAATTTGAAAGTCAAAAATTCATCAAAATTTCATGAAATTTTAAGTTTCTCAGAAACTCTTCAAAATCAACAAAAGTGTGTTTTAGGCCATAAAAACCACTTGGAAGCAAAAAAAAATTAGAAATTTGAAAGTTGCTAAAATCATCAAAATTTCGTAGAATTTTCATGTTCTCAGAAACTCTTCAAAATAAACAAAACTGTGTTATAGGCCATAAAAACCACTTGGAAGCAAAAAAATTTGAAAGTCAAAAATTCATCCAAATTTCATGAAATTTGAAGTTTCTCAGAAACTCTTCAAAATCAACAAAAGTGTGTTTTAGGCCATAAAAACCACTTGGAAGCAAAAAAATTTGAAAGTCAAAAATTCATCAAAATTTCATGAAATTTTCAGTTTCTCAGAAACTCTTCAAAATCAACAAAAGTGTGTTTTAGGCCATAAAAACCACTTGGAAGCAAAAAAATTTGAAAGTCAAAAATTCATCAAAATTTCATGAAATTTTCAGTTTCTCAGAAACTCTTCAAAATCAACAAAAGTGTGTTTTAGGCCATAAAAACCACTTGGAAGCAAAAAAATTTGAAAGTCAAAAATTCATCAAAATTTCATGAAATTTTCAGTTTCTCAGAAACTCTTCAAAATCAACAAAAGTGTGTTTTAGGCCATAAAAACCACTTGGAAGCAAAAAAATTTGAAAGTCAAAAATTCATCAAAATTTCGTGGAATTTTCAGTTTCTCACAAACTCTTCAAAATCAAGAAAAGTGTGTTATAGGCCATAAAAACCACTTGGAAGCAAAAAAATTTGAAAGCCAAAAATTCATCAAAATTTCATGAAATTTTCAGTTTCTCACAAACTCTTCAAAATCAAGAAAAGTGTGTTATAGGCCATAAAAACCACTTGGAAGCAAAAAAATTTGAAAGCCAAAAATTCATCAAAATTTCATGAAATTTTCAGTTTCTCAGAAACTCTTCAAAATCAACAAAAGTGTGTTTTAGGCCATAAAAACCACTTGGAAGCAAAAAAATTTGAAAGTCAAAAATTCATCAAAATTTCATGAAATTTTAAGTTTCTCAGAAACTCTTCAAAATCAACAAAAGTGTGTTTTAGGCCATAAAAACCACTTGGAAGCAAAAAAAAAATAGAAATTTGAAAGTTGCTAAAATCATCAAAATTTCGTAGAATTTTCATGTTCTCAGAAACTCTTCAAAATAAACAAAACTGTGTTATAGGCCATAAAAACCACTTGGAAGCAAAAAAATTTGAAAGTCAAAAATTCATCCAAATTTCATGAAATTTGAAGTTTCTCAGAAACTCTTCAAAATCAACAAAAGTGTGTTTTAGGCCATAAAAACCACTTGGAAGCAAAAAAATTTGAAAGTCAAAAATTCATCAAAATTTCATGAAATTTTCAGTTTCTCAGAAACTCTTCAAAATCAACAAAAGTGTGTTTTAGGCCATAAAAACCACTTGGAAGCAAAAAAATTTGAAAGTCAAAAATTCATCAAAATTTCATGAAATTTTCAGTTTCTCAGAAACTCTTCAAAATCAACAAAAGTGTGTTTTAGGCCATAAAAACCACTTGGAAGCAAAAAAATTTGAAAGTCAAAAATTCATCAAAATTTCATGAAATTTTCAGTTTCTCAGAAACTCTTCAAAATCAACAAAAGTGTGTTTTAGGCCATAAAAACCACTTGGAAGCAAAAAAATTTGAAAGTCAAAAATTCATCAAAATTTCATGAAATTTTAAGTTTCTCAGAAACTCTTCAAAATCAACAAAACTGTGTTATAGGCCATAAAAACCACTTGGAAGCAAAAAAATTTGAAAGTCAAAAATTCATCAAAATTTCATGAAATTTTAAGTTTCTCAGAAACTCTTCAAAATCAACAAAAGTGTGTTTTAGGCCATAAAAACCACTTGGAAGCAAAAAAAAATTAGAAATTTGAAAGTTGCTAAAATCATCAAAATTTCGTAGAATTTTCATGTTCTCAGAAACTCTTCAAAATAAACAAAACTGTGTTATAGGCCATAAAAACCACTTGGAAGCAAAAAAATTTGAAAGTCAAAAATTCATCCAAATTTCATGAAATTTGAAGTTTCTCAGAAACTCTTCAAAATCAACAAAAGCGTGTTTTAGGCCATAAAAACCACTTGGAAGCAAAAAAATTTGAAAGTCAAAAATTCATCAAAATTTCATGAAATTTTCAGTTTCTCAGAAACTCTTCAAAATCAACAAAAGTGTGTTTTAGGCCATAAAAACCACTTGGAAGCAAAAAAATTTGAAAGTCAAAAATTCATCAAAATTTCATGAAATTTTCAGTTTCTCAGAAACTCTTCAAAATCAACAAAAGTGTGTTTTAGGCCATAAAAACCACTTGGAAGCAAAAAAATTTGAAAGTCAAAAATTCATCAAAATTTCATGAAATTTTAAGTTTCTCAGAAACTCTTCAAAATCAACAAAAGTGTGTTTTAGGCCATAAAAACCACTTGGAAGCAAAAAAATTTGAAAGTCAAAAATTCATCAAAATTTCATGGAATTTTCAGTTTCTCACAAACTCTTCAAAATCAAGAAAAGTGTGTTATAGGCCATAAAAACCACTTGGAAGCAAAAAAATTTGAAAGCCAAAAATTCATCAAAATTTCATGAAATTTTCAGTTTCTCAGAAACTCTTCAAAATCAACAAAACTGTGTTATAGGCCATAAAAACCACTTGGAAGCAAAAAAATTTGAAAGCCAAAAATTCATCAAAATTTCATGAAATTTTCAGTTTCTCAGAAACTCTTCAAAATCAACAAAAGTGTGTTTTAGGCCATAAAAACCACTTGGAAGCAAAAAAATTTGAAAGTCAAAAATTCATCAAAATTTCATGAAATTTTAAGTTTCTCAGAAACTCTTCAAAATCAACAAAAGTGTGTTTTAGGCCATAAAAACCACTTGGAAGCAAAAAAAAATTAGAAATTTGAAAGTTGCTAAAATCATCAAAATTTCGTAGAATTTTCATGTTCTCAGAAACTCTTCAAAATAAACAAAACTGTGTTATAGGCCATAAAAACCACTTGGAAGCAAAAAAATTTGAAAGTCAAAAATTCATCCAAATTTCATGAAATTTGAAGTTTCTCAGAAACTCTTCAAAATCAACAAAAGTGTGTTTTAGGCCATAAAAACCACTTGGAAGCAAAAAAATTTGAAAGTCAAAAATTCATCAAAATTTCATGAAATTTTCAGTTTCTCAGAAACTCTTCAAAATCAACAAAAGTGTGTTTTAGGCCATAAAAACCACTTGGAAGCAAAAAAATTTGAAAGTCAAAAATTCATCAAAATTTCATGAAATTTTCAGTTTCTCAGAAACTCTTCAAAATCAACAAAAGTGTGTTTTAGGCCATAAAAACCACTTGGAAGCAAAAAAATTTGAAAGTCAAAAATTCATCAAAATTTCATGAAATTTTCAGTTTCTCAGAAACTCTTCAAAATCAACAAAAGTGTGTTTTAGGCCATAAAAACCACTTGGAAGCAAAAAAATTTGAAAGTCAAAAATTCATCAAAATTTCATGAAATTTTAAGTTTCTCAGAAACTCTTCAAAATCAACAAAACTGTGTTATAGGCCATAAAAACCACTTGGAAGCAAAAAAATTTGAAAGTCAAAAATTCATCAAAATTTCATGAAATTTTCAGTTTCTCAGAAACTCTTCAAAATCAACAAAAGTGTGTTTTAGGCCATAAAAACCACTTGGAAGCAAAAAAATTTGAAAGTCAAAAATTCATCAAAATTTCATGAAATTTTGAGTTTCTCAGAAACTCTTCAAAATCAACAAAAGTGTTTTAGGCCATAAAAACCACTTGGAAGCAAAAAAAATTGAGAAATTTGAAAGTTGCTAAAATCATCAAAATTTCGTAGAATTTTCATGTTCTCAGAAACTCTTCAAAATAAACAAAACTGTGTTATAGGCCATAAAAACCACTTGGAAGCAAAAAAATTTGAAAGTCAAAAATTCATCAAAATTTCATGAAATTTTCAGTTTCTCAGAAACTCTTCAAAATCAACAAAAGTGTGTTTTAGGCCATAAAAACCACTTGGAAGCAAAAAAATTTGAAAGTCAAAAATTCATCAAAATTTCATGAAATTTGAAGTTTCTCAGAAACTCTTCAAAATCAACAAAAGTGTGTTTTAGGCCATAAAAACCACTTGGAAGCAAAAAAATTTGAAAGTCAAAAATTCATCAAAATTTCATGAAATTTGAAGTTTCTCAGAAACTCTTCAAAATCAACAAAAGTGTGTTTTAGCCCATAAAAACCACTTGGAAGCAAAAAAAATTGAGAAATTTGAAAGTTGCTAAAATCATCAAAATTTCGTAGAATTTTCATGTTCTCAGAAACTCTTCAAAATCAACAAAACTGTGTTATAGGCCATAAAAACCACTTGCAAGCAAAAAAATTTGAAAGTCAAAAATTCATCAAAATTTCATGAAATTTTCAGTTTCTCAGAAACTCTTCAAAATCAACAAAAGTGTGTTTTAGGCCATAAAAACCACTTGGAAGCAAAAAAATTTGAAAGTCAAAAATTCATCAAAATTTCATGCAATTTTCAGTTTCTCAGAAACTCTTCAAAATCAACAAAAGTGTGTTATAGGCCATAAAAACCACTTGGAAGCCAAAAAATTTGAAAGTCAAAAATTCATCAAAATTTCATGGAATTTTCAGTTTCTCAGAAACTCTTCAAAATCAACAAAAGTGTGTTATAGGCCATAAAAACCACTTGGAAGCAAAAAAATTTGAAAGTCAAAAATTCATCAAAATTTCATGGAATTTTCAGTTTCTCAGAAACTCTTCAAAATCAACAAAAGTGTGTTTTAGCCCATAAAAACCACTTGGAAGCAAAAAAAATTGAGAAATTTGAAAGTTGCTAAAATCATCAAAATTTCGTAGAATTTTCATGTTCTCAGAAACTCTTCAAAATCAACAAAACTGTGTTATAGGCCATAAAAACCACTTGCAAGCAAAAAAATTTGAAAGTCAAAAATTCATCAAAATTTCATGAAATTTTCAGTTTCTCAGAAACTCTTCAAAATCAACAAAAGTGTGTTTTAGCCCATAAAAACCACTTGGAAGCAAAAAAAATTGAGAAATTTGAAAGTTGCTAAAATCATCAAAATTTCGTAGAATTTTCATGTTCTCAGAAACTCTTCAAAATCAACAAAACTGTGTTATAGGCCATAAAAACCACTTGCAAGCAAAAAAATTTGAAAGTCAAAAATTCATCAAAATTTCATGAAATTTTCAGTTTCTCAGAAACTCTTCAAAATCAACAAAAGTGTGTTTTAGGCCATAAAAACCACTTGGAAGCAAAAAAATTTGAAAGTCAAAAATTCATCAAAATTTCATGCAATTTTCAGTTTCTCAGAAACTCTTCAAAATCAACAAAAGTGTGTTATAGGCCATAAAAACCACTTGGAAGCCAAAAAATTTGAAAGTCAAAAATTCATCAAAATTTCATGGAATTTTCAGTTTCTCAGAAACTCTTCAAAATCAACAAAAGTGTGTTTTAGGCCATAAAAACCACTTGGAAGCAAAAAAATTTGAAAGTCAAAAATTCATCAAAATTTCATGAAATTTTCAGTTTCTCAGAAACTCTTCAAAATCAACAAAAGTGTGTTTTAGGCCATAAAAACCACTTGGAAGCAAAAAAAAATTAGAAATTTGAAAGTTGCTAAAATCATCAAAATTTCGTAGAATTTTCATGTTCTCAGAAACTCTTCAAAATCAACAAAACTGTGTTATAGGCCATAAAAACCACTTGGAAGCAAAAAAATTTGAAAGTCAAAAATTCATCAAAATTTCATGAAATTTTAAGTTTCTCAGAAACTCTTCAAAATCAACAAAAGTGTGTTTTAGGCCATAAAAACCACTTGGAAGCAAAAAAATTTGAAAGTCAAAAATTCATCAAAATTTCATGAAATTTGAAGCTTCTCAGAAACTCTTCAAAATCAACAAAAGTGTGTTTTAGGCCATAAAAACCACTTGGAAGCAAAAAAATTTGAAAGTCAAAAATTCATCAAAATTTCATGAAATTTTCAGTTTCTCAGAAACTCTTCAAAATCAACAAAAGTGTGTTTTAGGCCATAAAAACCACCTGGAAGCAAAAAAATTTGAAAGTCAAAAATTCATCAAAATTTCATGAAATTTGAAGTTTCTCAGAAACTCTTCAAAATCAACAAAAGTGTGTTTTAGGCCATAAAAACCACTTGGAAGCAAAAAAATTTGAAAGTCAAAAATTCATCAAAATTTCATGAAATTTGAAGTTTCTCAGAAACTCTTCAAAATCAACAAAAGTGTGTTTTAGGCCATAAAAACCACTTGGAAGCATAAAAATTTGAGAAATTTGAAAGTTGCTAAAATCATCAAAATTTCGTAGAATTTTCATGTTCTCAGAAACTCTTCAAAATCAACAAAAGTGTGTTTTAGGCCATAAAAACCACTTGGAAGCAAAAAAATTTGAAAGTCAAAAATTCATCAAAATTTCATGAAATTTGAAGTTTCTCAGAAACTCTTCAAAATCAACAAAAGTGTGTTTTAGGCCATAAAAACCACTTGGAAGCAAAAAAATTTGAAAGTCAAAAATTCATCAAAATTTCATGAAATTTTCAGTTTCTCAGAAACTCTTCAAAATCAACAAAAGTGTGTTTTAGGCCATAAAAACCACTTGGAAGCAAAAAAATTTGAAAGTCAAAAATTCATCAAAATTTCATGGAATTTTCAGTTTCTCAGAAACTCTTCAAAATCAACAAAAGTGTGTTTTAGGCCATAAAAACCACTTGGAAGCAAAAAAATTTGAAAGTCAAAAATTCATCAAAATTTCATGAAATTTGAAATTTCTCAGAAACTCTTCAAAATCAACAAAAGTGTGTTTTAGGCCATAAAAACCACTTGCAAGCAAAAAAATTTGAAAGTAAAAAATTCATCAAAATTTCATGGAATTTTCAGTTTCTCACAAACTCTTCAAAATCAAGAAAAGTGTGTTATAGGCCATAAAAACCACTTGGAAGCAAAAAAATTTGAAAGCCAAAAATTCATCAAAATTTCATGAAATTTGAAGTTTCTCAGAAACTCTTCAAAATCAACAAAAGTGTGTTTTAGGCCATAAAAACCACTTGGAAGCAAAAAAATTTGAAAGTCAAAAATTCATCAAAATTTCATGAAATTTTCAGTTTCTCAGAAACTCTTCAAAATCAACAAAAGTGTGTTTTAGGCCATAAAAACCACTTGGAAGCAAAAAAATTTGAAAGCCAAAAATTCATCAAAATTTCATGAAATTTTCAGTTTCTCAGAAACTCTTCAAAATCAACAAAAGTGTGTTTTATAGCCCATAAAAACCACTTGGAAGCAAAAAAATTTGGAAGTCAAAAATTCATCAAAATTTCATGAAATTTGAAGTTTCTCAGAAACTCTTCAAAATCAACAAAAGTGTGTTTTAGGCCATAAAAAACACTTGGAAGCAAAAAGTTTGAGAAATTTGAAAGTTGCTAAAATCATCAAAATTTCGTAGAATTTTCATGTTCTCAGAAACTATTCAAAATCAACAAAAGTGTGTTATAGGCCATAAAAACCACTTGGAAGCAAAAAAATTTGAAAGTCAAAAATTCATCAAAATTTCATGAAATTTACAGTTTCTCAGAAATTCTTCAAAATAAACAAAAGTGTGTTTTAGGCCATAAAAACCACTTGGAAGCAAAAAAATTTGAAAGTCAAAAATTCATCAAAATTTCATGAAATTTTCAGTTTCTCAGAAACTCTTCAAAATCAACAAAAGTGTGTTTTAGGCCATAAAAACCACTTGGAAGCATAAAAATTTGAGAAATTTGAAAGTTGCTAAAATCATCAAAATTTCGTAGAATTTTCATGTTCTCAGAAACTCTTCAAAATCAACAAAAGTGTGTTATAGGCCATAAAAACCACTTGGAAGCAAAAAAATTTGAAAGTCAAAAATTCATCAAAATTTCATGAAATTTGAAGTTTCTCAGAAACTCTTCAAAATCAACAAAAGTGTGTTTTAGGCCATAAAAACAACTTGGAAGCAAAAAAATTTGAAAGTCAAAAATTCATCAAAATTTCATGAAATTTGAAGTTTCTCAGAAACTCTTCAAAATCAACAAAAGTGTGTTTTAGGCCATAAAAACCACTTGGAAGCATAAAAATTTGAGAAATTTGAAAGTTGCTAAAATCATCAAAATTTCGTAGAATTTTCATGTTCTCCGAAACTCTTCAAAATCAACAAAAGTGTGTTATAGGCCATAAAAACCACTTGGAAGCAAAAAAATTTGAAAGTCAAAAATTCATCAAAATTTCATGAAATTTTAAGTTTCTCAGAAACTCTTCAAAATCAACAAAAGTGTGTTTTAGGCCATAAAAACCACTTGGAAGCAAAAAAATTTGAAAGTCAAAAATTCATCAAAATTTCATGAAATTTGAAGTTTCTCAGAAACTCTTCAAAATCAACAAAAGTGTGTTTTAGGCCATAAAAACCACTTGGAAGCAAAAAAATTTGAAAGTCAAAAATTCATCAAAATTTCATGAAATTTTCAGTTTCTCAGAAACTCTTCAAAATCAACAAAAGTGTGTTTTAGGCCATAAAAACCACCTGGAAGCAAAAAATTTGAAAGTCAAAAATTCATCAAAATTTCATGAAATTTGAAGTTTCTCAGAAACTCTTCAAAATCAACAAAAGTGTGTTTTAGGCCATAAAAACCACTTGGAAGCAAAAAAATTTGAAAGTCAAAAATTCATCAAAATTTCATGAAATTTGAAGTTTCTCAGAAACTCTTCAAAATCAACAAAAGTGTGTTTTAGGCCATAAAAACCACTTGGAAGCATAAAAATTTGAGAAATTTGAAAGTTGCTAAAATCATCAAAATTTCGTAGAATTTTCATGTTCTCAGAAACTCTTCAAAAATCAACAAAAGTGTGTTATAGGCCATAAAAACCACTTGGAAGCAAAAGAATTTGAAAGTCAAAAATTCATCAAAATTTCATGGAATTTTCAGTTTCTCAGAAACTCTTCAAAATCAACAAAAGTGTGTTTTAGGCCATAAAAACCACTTGGAAGCAAAAAAATTTGAGAAATTTGAAAGTTGCTAAAATCATCAAAATTTCGTAGAATTTTCATGTTCTCCGAAACTCTTCAAAATCAACAAAAGTGTGTTATAGGCCATAAAAACCACTTGGAAGCAAAAAAATTTGAAAGTCAAAAATTCATCAAAATTTCATGAAATTTTAAGTTTCTCAGAAACTCTTCAAAATCAACAAAAGTGTGTTTTAGGCCATAAAAACCACTTGGAAGCAAAAAAATTTGAAAGTCAAAAATTCATCAAAATTTCATGAAATTTTAAGTTTCTCAGAAACTCTTCAAAATCAACAAAAGTGTGTTTTAGGCCATAAAAACCACTTGGAAGCAAAAAATTTGAAAGTCAAAAATTCATCAAAATTTCATGAAATTTTCAGTTTCTCAGAAACTCTTCAAAATCAACAAAAGTGTGTTTTAGGCCATAAAAACCACTTGGAAGCAAAAAAATTTGAAAGTCAAAAATTCATCAAAATTTCATGAAATTTTCAGTTTCTCAGAAACTCTTCAAAATCAACAAAAGTGTGTTTTAGGCCATAAAAACCACCTGGAAGCAAAAAAATTTGAAAGTCAAAAATTCATCAAAATTTCATGAAATTTGAAGTTTCTCAGAAACTCTTCAAAATCAACAAAAGTGTGTTTTAGGCCATAAAAACCACTTGGAAGCATAAAAATTTGAAAGTCAAAAATTCATCAAAATTTCATGAAATTTGAAATTTCTCAGAAACTCTTCAAAATCAACAAAAGTGTGTTTTAGGCCATAAAAACCACTTGCAAGCAAAAAAATTTGAAAGTAAAAAATTCATCAAAATTTCATGGAATTTTCAGTTTCTCACAAACTCTTCAAAATCAAGAAAAGTGTGTTATAGGCCATAAAAACCACTTGGAAGCAAAAAAATTTGAAAGTCAAAAATTCATCAAAATTTCATGAAATTTTCAGTTTCTCAGAAACTCTTCAAAATCAACAAAAGTGTGTTTTAGGCCATAAAAACCACTTGGAAGCAAAAAAATTTGAAAGCCAAAAATTCATCAAAATTTCATGAAATTTTCAGTTTCTCAGAAACTCTTCAAAATCAACAAAAGTGTGTTTTATAGCCCATAAAAACCACTTGGAAGCAAAAAAATTTGGAAGTCAAAAATTCATCAAAATTTCATGAAATTTGAAGTTTCTCAGAAACTCTTCAAAATCAACAAAAGTGTGTTTTAGGCCATAAAAACCACTTGGAAGCAAAAAGTTTGAGAAATTTGAAAGTTGCTAAAATCATCAAAATTTCGTAGAATTTTCATGTTCTCAGAAACTATTCAAAATTAACAAAAGTGTGTTATAGGCCATAAAAACCACTTGGAAGCAAAAAAATTTGAAAGTCAAAAATTCATCAAAATTTCATGAAATTTACAGTTTCTCAGAAACTCTTCAAAATAAACAAAAGTGTGTTTTAGGCCATAAAAACCACTTGGAAGCAAAAAAATTTGAAAGTCAAAAATTCATCAAAATTTCATGAAATTTTCAGTTTCTCAGAAACTCTTCAAAATCAACAAAAGTGTGTTTTAGGCCATAAAAACCACCTGGAAGCAAAAAAATTTGAAAGTCAAAAATTCATCAAAATTTCATGAAATTTTCAGTTTCTCAGAAACTCTTCAAAATCAACAAAAGTGTGTTTTAGGCCATAAAAACCACTTGGAAGCAAAAAAATTTGAAAGTCAAAAATTCATCAAAATTTCATGAAATTTTAAGTTTCTCAGAAACTCTTCAAAATCAACAAAAGTGTGTTTTAGGCCATAAAAACCACCTGGAAGCAAAAAAATTTGAAAGTCAAAAATTCATCAAAATTTCATGAAATTTGAAGTTTCTCAGAAACTCTTCAAAATCAACAAAAGTGTGTTTTAGGCCATAAAAACCACCTGGAAGCAAAAAAATTTGAAAGTCAAAAATTCATCAAAATTTCATGAAATTTGAAGTTTCTCAGAAACTCTTCAAAATCAACAAAAGTGTGTTTTAGGCCATAAAAACCACTTGGAAGCAAAAAAATTTGAAAGTCAAAAATTCATCAAAATTTCATGAAATTTTCAGTTTCTCAGAAACTCTTCAAAATCAACAAAAGTGTGTTTTAGGCCATAAAAACCACCTGGAAGCAAAAAAATTTGAAAGTCAAAAATTCATCAAAATTTCATGAAATTTGAAGTTTCTCAGAAACTCTTCAAAATCAACAAAAGTGTGTTTTAGGCCATAAAAACCACTTGGAAGCATAAAAATTTGAAAGTCAAAAATTCATCAAAATTTCATGAAATTTGAAATTTCTCAGAAACTCTTCAAAATCAACAAAAGTGTGTTTTAGGCCATAAAAACCACTTGCAAGCAAAAAAATTTGAAAGTAAAAAATTCATCAAAATTTCATGGAATTTTCAGTTTCTCACAAACTCTTCAAAATCAAGAAAAGTGTGTTATAGGCCATAAAAACCACTTGGAAGCAAAAAAATTTGAAAGTCAAAAATTCATCAAAATTTCATGAAATTTTCAGTTTCTCAGAAACTCTTCAAAATCAACAAAAGTGTGTTTTAGGCCATAAAAACCACTTGGAAGCAAAAAAATTTGAAAGCCAAAAATTCATCAAAATTTCATGAAATTTTCAGTTTCTCAGAAACTCTTCAAAATCAACAAAAGTGTGTTTTATAGCCCATAAAAACCACTTGGAAGCAAAAAAATTTGGAAGTCAAAAATTCATCAAAATTTCATGAAATTTGAAGTTTCTCAGAAACTCTTCAAAATCAACAAAAGTGTGTTTTAGGCCATAAAAAACACTTGGAAGCAAAAAGTTTGAGAAATTTGAAAGTTGCTAAAATCATCAAAATTTCGTAGAATTTTCATGTTCTCAGAAACTATTCAAAATCAACAAAAGTGTGTTATAGGCCATAAAAACCACTTGGAAGCAAAAAAATTTGAAAGTCAAAAATTCATCAAAATTTCATGAAATTTACAGTTTCTCAGAAATTCTTCAAAATAAACAAAAGTGTGTTTTAGGCCATAAAAACCACTTGGAAGCAAAAAAATTTGAAAGTCAAAAATTCATCAAAATTTCATGAAATTTTCAGTTTCTCAGAAACTCTTCAAAATCAACAAAAGTGTGTTTTAGGCCATAAAAACCACTTGGAAGCATAAAAATTTGAGAAATTTGAAAGTTGCTAAAATCATCAAAATTTCGTAGAATTTTCATGTTCTCAGAAACTCTTCAAAATCAACAAAAGTGTGTTATAGGCCATAAAAACCACTTGGAAGCAAAAAAATTTGAAAGTCAAAAATTCATCAAAATTTCATGAAATTTGAAGTTTCTCAGAAACTCTTCAAAATCAACAAAAGTGTGTTTTAGGCCATAAAAACAACTTGGAAGCAAAAAAATTTGAAAGTCAAAAATTCATCAAAATTTCATGAAATTTGAAGTTTCTCAGAAACTCTTCAAAATCAACAAAAGTGTGTTTTAGGCCATAAAAACCACTTGGAAGCATAAAAATTTGAGAAATTTGAAAGTTGCTAAAATCATCAAAATTTCGTAGAATTTTCATGTTCTCCGAAACTCTTCAAAATCAACAAAAGTGTGTTATAGGCCATAAAAACCACTTGGAAGCAAAAAAATTTGAAAGTCAAAAATTCATCAAAATTTCATGAAATTTTAAGTTTCTCAGAAACTCTTCAAAATCAACAAAAGTGTGTTTTAGGCCATAAAAACCACTTGGAAGCAAAAAAATTTGAAAGTCAAAAATTCATCAAAATTTCATGAAATTTGAAGTTTCTCAGAAACTCTTCAAAATCAACAAAAGTGTGTTTTAGGCCATAAAAACCACTTGGAAGCAAAAAAATTTGAAAGTCAAAAATTCATCAAAATTTCATGAAATTTTCAGTTTCTCAGAAACTCTTCAAAATCAACAAAAGTGTGTTTTAGGCCATAAAAACCACCTGGAAGCAAAAAAATTTGAAAGTCAAAAATTCATCAAAATTTCATGAAATTTGAAGTTTCTCAGAAACTCTTCAAAATCAACAAAAGTGTGTTTTAGGCCATAAAAACCACTTGGAAGCAAAAAAATTTGAAAGTCAAAAATTCATCAAAATTTCATGAAATTTGAAGTTTCTCAGAAACTCTTCAAAATCAACAAAAGTGTGTTTTAGGCCATAAAAACCACTTGGAAGCATAAAAATTTGAGAAATTTGAAAGTTGCTAAAATCATCAAAATTTCGTAGAATTTTCATGTTCTCCGAAACTCTTCAAAATCAACAAAAGTGTGTTATAGGCCATAAAAACCACTTGGAAGCAAAAAAATTTGAAAGTCAAAAATTCATCAAAATTTCATGAAATTTTAAGTTTCTCAGAAACTCTTCAAAATCAACAAAAGTGTGTTTTAGGCCATAAAAACCACTTGGAAGCAAAAAAATTTGAAAGTCAAAAATTCATCAAAATTTCATGAAATTTGAAGTTTCTCAGAAACTCTTCAAAATCAACAAAAGTGTGTTTTAGGCCATAAAAACCACTTGGAAGCAAAAAAATTTGAAAGTCAAAAATTCATCAAAATTTCATGAAATTTTCAGTTTCTCAGAAACTCTTCAAAATCAACAAAAGTGTGTTTTAGGCCATAAAAACCACCTGGAAGCAAAAAAATTTGAAAGTCAAAAATTCATCAAAATTTCATGAAATTTGAAGTTTCTCAGAAACTCTTCAAAATCAACAAAAGTGTGTTTTAGGCCATAAAAACCACTTGGAAGCAAAAAAATTTGAAAGTCAAAAATTCATCAAAATTTCATGAAATTTGAAGTTTCTCAGAAACTCTTCAAAATCAACAAAAGTGTGTTTTAGGCCATAAAAACCACTTGGAAGCATAAAAATTTGAGAAATTTGAAAGTTGCTAAAATCATCAAAATTTCGTAGAATTTTCATGTTCTCAGAAACTCTTCAAAAATCAACAAAAGTGTGTTATAGGCCATAAAAACCACTTGGAAGCAAAAGAATTTGAAAGTCAAAAATTCATCAAAATTTCATGGAATTTTCAGTTTCTCAGAAACTCTTCAAAATCAACAAAAGTGTGTTTTAGGCCATAAAAACCACTTGGAAGCAAAAAAATTTGAGAAATTTGAAAGTTGCTAAAATCATCAAAATTTCGTAGAATTTTCATGTTCTCCGAAACTCTTCAAAATCAACAAAAGTGTGTTATAGGCCATAAAAACCACTTGGAAGCAAAAAAATTTGAAAGTCAAAAATTCATCAAAATTTCATGAAATTTGAAGTTTCTCAGAAACTCTTCAAAATCAACAAAAGTGTGTTTTAGGCCATAAAAACCACTTGGAAGCAAAAAAATTTGAAAGTCAAAAATTCATCAAAATTTCATGAAATTTTCAGTTTCTCAGAAACTCTTCAAAATCAACAAAAGTGTGTTTTAGGCCATAAAAACCACCTGGAAGCAAAAAAATTTGAAAGTCAAAAATTCATCAAAATTTCATGAAATTTGAAGTTTCTCAGAAACTCTTCAAAATCAACAAAAGTGTGTTTTAGGCCATAAAAACCACTTGGAAGCAAAAAAATTTGAAAGTCAAAAATTCATCAAAATTTCATGGAATTTTCAGTTTCTCAGAAACTCTTCAAAATCAACAAAAGTGTGTTTTAGGCCATAAAAACCACTTGGAAGCAAAAAAATTTGAAAGTCAAAAATTCATCAAAATTTCATGGAATTTTCAGTTTCTCAGAAACTCTTCAAAATCAACAAAAGTGTGTTTTAGGCCATAAAAACCACTTGGAAGCAAAAAAATTTGAAAGTCGAAAATTCATCAAAATTTCATGAAATTTTAAGTTTTTCAGAAACTCTTCAAAATCAACAAAAGTGTGTTTTAGCCCATAAAAACCACTTGGAAGCAAAAAAATTTGAAAGTCAAAAATTCATCAAAATTTCATGAAATTTTCAGTTTCTCAGAAACTCTTCAAAATCAACAAAAGTGTGTTTTAGCCCATAAAAACCACTTCGAAGCAAAAAAATTTGAAAGTCAAAAATTCATCAAAATTTCATGAAATTTTCAGTTGCTCAGAAACTCTTCAAAATCAACAAAACTGTGTTATAGGCCATAAAATCCACTTGGAAGCAAAAAAATTTGAGAAATTTGAAAGTTGCTAAAATCATCAAAAATTCGTAGAATTTTCATGTTCTCAGAAACTCTTCAAAATCAACAAAAGTGTTTTATATGCCATAAAAACCACTTGGAAGCAACAAAATTTGAAAGTAAAAAATTCATCAAAATTTCATGAAATTTTAAGTTTCTCAGAAACTCTTCAAAATCAACAAAAGTGTGTTTTAGCCCATAAAAACCACTTGGAAGCAAAAAAATTTGAAAGTAAAAAATTCATCAAAATTTCATGAAATTTTCAGTTTCTCAGAAACTCTTCAAAATCAACAAAAGTGTGTTATAGGACATAAAAACCACTCGGAAGCAAAAAAATTTGAAAGTCAAAAATTCATCAAAATTTCATGAAATTTTCAGTTTCTCAGAAACTCTTCAAAATCAACAAAACTGTGTTATAGGCCTTAAAAACCACTTCGAAGCCAAAAAATTTGAAAGTAAAAAATTCATCAAAATTTCATGAAATTTTCAGTTTCTCAGAAACTCTTCAAAATCAACAAAAGTGTGTTATAGGACATAAAAACCACTCGGAAGCAAAAAAATTTGAAAGTCAAAAATTCATCAAAATTTCATGAAATTTTAAGTTTCTCAGAAACTCTTCAAAATCAACAAAAGTGTGTTTTAGGCCATAAAAACCACTTGGAAGCAAAAACATTTGAAAGTCAAAAATTCATCAAAATTTCATGGAATTTTCAGTTTCTCAGAAACTCTTCAAAATCAACAAAAGTGTGTTTTAGCCCATAAAAACCACTTGGAAGCAAAAAAATTTGAAAGTAAAAAATTCATCAAAATTTCATGAAATTTTCAGTTTCTCAGAAACTCTTCAAAATCAACAAAAGTGTGTTATAGGACATAAAAACCACTCGGAAGCAAAAAAATTTGAAAGTCAAAAATTCATCAAAATTTCATGAAATTTTCAGTTTCTCAGAAACTCTTCAAAATCAACAAAACTGTGTTATAGGCCTTAAAAACCACTTCGAAGCCAAAAAATTTGAAAGTAAAAAATTCATCAAAATTTCATGAAATTTTCAGTTTCTCAGAAACTCTTCAAAATCAACAAAAGTGTGTTATAGGACATAAAAACCACTCGGAAGCAAAAAAATTTGAAAGTCAAAAATTCATCAAAATTTCATGAAATTTTCAGTTTCTCAGAAACTTTTCAAAATCAACAAAAGTGTGTTTTAGGCCATAAAAACCACTGGGAAGCAAAAAAATTTGAAAGTCAAAAATTCATCAAAATTTCATGAAATTTTAAGTTTCTCAGAAACTCTTCAAAATCAACAAAAGTGTGTTTTAGGCCATAAAAACCACTTGGAAGCAAAAACATTTGAAAGTCAAAAATTCATCAAAATTTCATGAAATTTTCAGTTTCTCAGAAACTATTCAAAATCAACAAAAGTGTGTTTAAGGCCATAAAAACCACTCGGAAGCAAAAAAATTTGAAAGTCAAAAATTCATTAAAATTTCATGAAATTTTCAGTTTCTCAGAAACTCTTCAAAATCAACAAAAGTGTGTTTTAGGCCATAAAAACCACTCGGAAGCAAAAAAATTTGAAAGTCAAAAATTCATCAAAATTTCATGAAATTTTAAGTTTCTCAGAAACTCTTCAAAATCAACAAAAGTGTGTTTTAGGCCATAAAAACCACTTGGAAGCAAAAACATTTGAAAGTCAAAAATTCATCAAAATTTCATGAAATTTTAAGTTTCTCAGAAACTCTTCAAAATCAACAAAAGTGTGTTTTAGGCCATAAAAACCACTTGGAAGCAAAAACATTTGAAAGTCAAAAATTCATCAAAATTTCATGGAATTTTAAGTTTCTCAGAAACTCTTCAAAATCAACAAAAGTGTGTTTTAGGCCATAAAAACCACTTGGAAGCAAAAAAATTTGAAAGTCAAAAATTCATCAAAATTTCATGGAATTTTCAGTTTCTCAGAAACTCTTCAAAATCAACAAAAGTGTGTTTTAGGCCATAAAAACCACTTGGAAGCAAAAAAATTTGAATGTCAAAAATTCATCAAAATTTCATGAAATTTTAAGTTTCTCAGAAACTCTTCAAAATCAACAAAAGTGTGTTTTAGGCCATAAAAACCACTTGGAAGCAAAAAAATTTGAAAGTCAAAAATTCATCAAAATTTCATGAAATTTTAAGTTTCTCAGAAACTCTTCAAAATCAACAAAAGTGTGTTTTAGGCCATAAAAACCACTTGGAAGCAAAAAAATTTGAAAGTCAAAAATTCATCAAAATTTCATGAAATTTTAAGTTTTTCAGAAACTCTTCAGAATCAACAAAAGTGTGTTTTCGCCCATAAAAACCACTTGGAAGCAAAAAAATTTGAAAGTCAAAAATTCATCAAAATTTCATGAAATTTTCAGTTTCTCAGAAACTCTTCAAAATCAACAAAAGTGTGTTTTCGCCCATAAAAACCACTTCGAAGCAAAAAAATTTGAAAGTCAAAAATTATTAAAATTTCATGAAATTTTCAGTTTCTCAGAAACTCTTCAAAATCAACAAAACTGTGTTATAGGCCATAAAAACCACTTGGAAGCAAAAAAATTTGAAAGTGAAAAATTCATCAAAATTTCATGAAATTTTCAGTTTCTCAGAAACTCTTCAAAATCAACAAAAGTGTGTTTTAGGCCATAAAAACAACTTGGAAGCAAAAAAATTTGAGAAATTTGAAAGTTGCTAAAATCATCAAAATTTCGTAGAATTTTCATGTTCTCAGAAACTCTTCAAAATCAACAAAAGTGTGTTATAGGCCATAAAAACCACTTGGAAGCAAAAAAATTTGAAAGTCAAAAATTCATCAAAATTTCATGGAATTTTCAGTTTCTCAGAAACTCTTCAAAATCAACAAAAGTGTGTTTTAGGCCATAAAAACCACTTGGAAGTAAAAAAATTTGAGAAATTTGAAAGTTGCTAAAATCATCAAAATTTCGTAGAATTTTCATGTTCTCAGAAACTCTTCAAAATCAACAAGTGTGTTATAGGCCATAAAAACCACTTGGAAGCAAAAAAATTTGAAAGTCAAAAATTCATCAAAATTTCATGGAATTTTCAGTTTTTCAGAAACTCTTCAAAATCAACAAAAGTGTGTTATAGGCCATAAAAACCACTTGGAAGCAAAAAAATTTGAAAGTCAAAAATTCATCAAAATTTCATGGAATTTTCAGTTTCTCAGAAACTCTTCAAAATCAACAAAAGTGTGTTTTTTTAGCCCATAAAAACCACTTCGAAGCAAAAAAATTTGAAAGTCAAAAATTATTAAAATTTCATGAAATTTTCAGTTTCTCAGAAACTCTTCAAAATCAACAAAACTGTGTTATAGGCCATAAAAACCACTTGGAAGCAAAAAAATTTGAAAGTGAAAAATTCATCAAAATTTCATGAAATTTTCAGTTTCTCAGAAACTCTTCAAAATCAACAAAAGTGTGTTTTAGGCCATAAAAACCACTTGGAAGCAAAAAAATTTGAGAAATTTGAAAGTTGCTAAAATCATCAAAATTTCGTAGAATTTTCATGTTCTCAGAAACTCTTCAAAATCAACAAAAGTGTGTTATAGGCCATAAAAACCACTTGGAAGCAAAAAAATTTGAAAGTCAAAAATTCATCAAAATTTCATGAAATTTTTAGTTTCTCAGAAACTCTTCAAAATCAACAAAAGTGTGTTTTAGGCCATAAAAACCACTTGGAAGTAAAAAAATTTGAGAAATTTGAAAGTTGCTAAAATCATCAAAATTTCGTAGAATTTTCATGTTCTCAGAAACTCTTCAAAATCAACAAAAGTGTGTTATAGGCCATAAAAACCACTGGGAAGCAAAAAAATTTGAAAGTCAAAAATTAATCAAAATTTCATGAAATTTTAAGTTTCTCAGAAACTATTCAAAATCAACAAAAGTGTGTTTAAGGCCATAAAAACCACCCGGAATCAAAAAAAATTTGAAAGTAAAAAATTCATCAAAATTTCATGAAATTTTCAGTTTCTCAAAAACTCTTCAAAATCAACAAAAGTGTGTTTTAGGCCATAAAAACCACTTGGAAGCAAAAAAATTTGAAAGTCAAAAATTCATCAAAATTTCATGAAATTTTAAGTTTCTCAGAAACTCTTCAAAATCAACAAAAGTGTGTTTTAGGCCATAAAAACCACTTGGAAGCAAAAAAATTTGAAAGTCAAAAATTCATCAAAATTTCATGAAATTTTAAGTTTCTCAGAAACTCTTCAAAATCAACAAAAGTGTGTTTTAGCCCATAAAAACCACTTCGAAGCAAAAAAATTTGAAAGTCAAAAATTATTAAAATTTCATGAAATTTTCAGTTTCTCAAAAACTCTTCAAAATCAACAAAAGTGTGTTTTAGGGCATAAAAACCACTTGGAAGCAAAAAAATTTGAAAGTCAAAAATTCATCAAAATTTCATGAAATTTTCAGTTTCTCAGAAACTTTTCAAAATCAACAAAAGTGTGTTTTAGGCCATAAAAACCACTTGGAAGCAAAAAAATTTGAAAGTCAAAAATTCATCAAAATTTCATGGAATTTTCAGTTTCTCAGAAACTCTTCAAAATCAACAAAAGTGTGTTTTAGGCCATAAAAACCACTTGGAAGTAAAAAAATTTGAGAAATTTGAAAGTTGCTAAAATAATCAAAATTTCGTAGAATTTTCATGTTCTCAGAAACTCTTCAAAATCAACAAAAGTGTGTTATAGGCCATAAAAACCACTGGGAAGCAAAAAAATTTGAAAGTCAAAAATTAATCAAAATTTCATGAAATTTTAAGTTTCTCAGAAACTATTCAAAATCAACAAAAGTGTGTTTAAGGCCATAAAAACCACCCGGAATCAAAAAAAATTTGAAAGTAAAAAATTCATCAAAATTTCATGAAATTTTCAGTTTCTCAAAAACTCTTCAAAATCAACAAAAGTGTGTTTTAGGCCATAAAAACCACTTGGAAGCAAAAAAATTTGAAAGTCAAAAATTCATCAAAATTTCATGAAATTTTAAGTTTCTCAGAAACTCTTCAAAATCAACAAAAGTGTGTTTTAGGCCATAAAAACCACTTGGAAGCAAAAAAATTTGAAAGTCAAAAATTCATCAAAATTTCATGAAATTTTAAGTTTCTCAGAAACTCTTCAAAATCAACAAAAGTGTGTTTTAGCCCATAAAAACCACTTCGAAGCAAAAAAATTTGAAAGTCAAAAATTATTAAAATTTCATGAAATTTTCAGTTTCTCAGAAACTCTTCAAAATCAACAAAACTGTGTTATAGGCCATAAAAACCACTTGGAAGCAAAAAAATTTGAAAGTGAAAAATTCATCAAAATTTCATGAAATTTTCAGTTTCTCAGAAACTCTTCAAAATCAACAAAAGTGTGTTTTAGGCCTTGGAAGCAAAAAAATTTGAGAAATTTGAAAGTTGCTAAAATCATCAAAATTTCGTAGAATTTTCATGTTCTCAGAAACTCTTCAAAATCAACAAAAGTGTGTTATAGGCCATAAAAACCACTTGGAAGCAAAAAAATTTGAAAGTCAAAAATTCATCAAAATTTCATGAAATTTTTAGTTTCTCAGAAACTCTTCAAAATCAACAAAAGTGTGTTTTAGGCCATAAAAACCACTTGGAAATAAAAAAATTTGAGAAATTTGAAAGTTGCTAAAATCATCAAAATTTCGTAGAATTTTCATGTTCTCAGAAACTCTTCAAAATCAACAAAAGTGTGTTATAGGCCATAAAAACCACTGGGAAGCAAAAAAATTTGAAAGTCAAAAATTAATCAAAATTTCATGAAATTTTAAGTTTCTCAGAAACTATTCAAAATCAACAAAAGTGTGTTTAAGGCCATAAAAACCACTCGGAAGCAAAAAAATTTGAAAGTCAAAAATTCATCAAAATTTCATGAAATTTTCAGTTTCTCAGAAACTTTTCAAAATCAACAAAAGTGTGTTTTAGGCCATAAAAACCACTTGGAAGCAAAAAAATTTGAAAGTCAAAAATTCATCAAAATTTCATGGAATTTTCAGTTTCTCAGAAACTCTTCAAAATCAACAAAAGTGTGTTTTAGGCCATAAAAACCACTTGGAAGTAAAAAAATTTGAGAAATTTGAAAGTTGCTAAAATAATCAAAATTTCGTAGAATTTTCATGTTCTCAGAAACTCTTCAAAATCAACAAAAGTGTGTTATAGGCCATAAAAACCACTGGGAAGCAAAAAAATTTGAAAGTCAAAAATTAATCAAAATTTCATGAAATTTTAAGTTTCTCAGAAACTATTCAAAATCAACAAAAGTGTGTTTAAGGCCATAAAAACCACCCGGAAGCAAAAAAAATTTGAAAGTAAAAAATTCATCAAAATTTCATGAAATTTTCAGTTTCTCAAAAACTCTTCAAAATCAACAAAAGTGTGTTTTAGGCCATAAAAACCACTTGGAAGTAAAAAAATTTGAGAAATTTGAAAGTTGCTAAAATCATCAAAATTTCGTAGAATTTTCATGTTCTCAGAAACTCTTCAAAATCAACAAAAGTGTGTTATAGGCCATAAAAACCACTGGGAAGCAAAAAAATTTGAAAGTCAAAAATTCATCAAAATTTCATGAAATTTTCAGTTTCTCAAAAACTCTTCAAAATCAACAAAAGTGTGTTTTAGGCCATAAAAACCACTTGGAAGCAAAAAAATTTGAAAGTCAAAAATTCATCAAAATTTCATGAAATTTTCAGTTTCTCAGAAACTCTTCAAAATCAACAAAAGTGTGTTTTAGGCCATAAAAACCACTTGAAGCAAAAAAATTTGAGAAATTTGAAAGTTGCTAAAATCATCAAAATTTCGTAGAATTTTCATGTTCTCAGAAACTCTTCAAAATCAACAAAACTGTGTTATAGGCCATAAAAACCACTTGGAAGTAAAAAAATTTGAGAAATTTGAAAGTTGCTAAAATCATCAAAATTTCGTAGAATTTTCATGTTCTCAGAAACTCTTCAAAATCAACAAAACTGTGTTATAGGCCATAAAAACCACTTGGAAGCAAAAAAATTTGAAAGTAAAAAATTCATCAAAATTTCATGAAATTTTAAGTTTCTCAGAAACTCTTCAAAATCAACAAAAGTGTGTTTTAGCCCATAAAAACCACTTCGAAGCAAAAAAATTTGAAAGTCAAAAATTATTAAAATTTCATGAAATTTTCAGTTTCTCAGAAACTCTTCAAAATCAACAAAACTGTGTTATAGCCATAAAAACCACTTGGAAGCAAAAAAATTTGAGAAATTTGAAAGTTGCTAAAATCATCAAAATTTCGTAGAATTTTCATGTTCTCAGAAACTCTTCAAAATCAACAAAAGTGTGTTATATGCCATAAAAACCACTTGGAAGCAAAAAAATTTGAAAGTCAAAAATTCATCAAAATTTCATGGAATTTTCAGTTTCTCAGAAACTCTTCAAAAATTCATCAAAATTTCATGAAATTTTCAGTTTCTCAGAAACTCTTCAAAATCAACAAAAGTGTGTTTTAGCCCATAAAAACCACTTCGAAGCAAAAAAATTTGAAAGTCAAAAATTCATCAAAATTTCATGAAATTTTCAGTTTCTCAGAAACTCTTCAAAATCAACAAAAGTGTGTTTTAGGCCATAAAAACCACTTGGAAGCAAAAAAATTTGAGAAATTTGAAAGTTGCTAAAATCATCAAAATTTCGTAGAATTTTCATGTTCTCAGAAACTCTTCAAAATCAACAAAAGTGTGTTATATGCCATAAAAACCACTTGGAAGCAAAAAAATTTGAAAGTCAAAAATTCATCAAAATTTCATGGAATTTTCAGTTTCTCAGAAACTCTTCAAAAATTCATCAAAATTTCATGGAATTTTCAGTTTCTCAGAAACTCTTCAAAATCAACAAAACTGTGTTATAGGCCATAAAAACCACTTGGAAGCAAAAAAATTTGAAAGTCAAAAATTCATCAAAATTTCATGAAATTTTTAGTTTCTCAGAAACTCTTCAAAATCAACAAAAGTGTGTTTTAGGCCATAAAAACCACTTGGAAGTAAAAAAATTTGAGAAATTTGAAAGTTGCTAAAATCATCAAAATTTCGTAGAATTTTCATGTTCTCAGAAACTCTTCAAAATCAACAAAAGTGTGTTATAGGCCATAAAAACCACTTGGAAGCAAAAAAATTTGAAAGTCAAAAATTCATCAAAATTTCATGAAATTTTCAGTTTCTCAGAAACTCTTCAAAATCAACAAAAGTGTGTTTTAGGCCATAAAAACCACTTGGAAGCAAAAAAATTTGAAAGTCAAAAATTCATCAAAATTTCATGGAATTTTCAGTTTCTCAGAAACTCTTCAAAATCAACAAAAGTGTGTTTTAGGCCATAAAAACCACTTGGAAGCAAAAAAAATTGAAAGTCAAAAATTCATCAAAATTTCATGAAATTTTCAGTTTCTCAGAAACTCTTCAAAATCAACAAAACTGTGTTATAGGCCATAAAAACCACTTGGAAGCAAAAAAATTTGAAAGTCAAAAATTCATCAAAATTTCATGAAATTTTCAGTTTCTCAGAAACTCTTCAAAATCAACAAAAGTGTGTTTTAGGCCATAAAAACCACTTGGAAGCAAAAAAATTTGAAAGTCAAAAATTCATCAAAATTTCATGGAATTTTAAGTTTCTCAGAAACTCTTCAAAATCAACAAAAGTATGTTTTAGGCCATAAAAACCACTTGGAAGCAAAAAAATTTGAAAGTCAAAAATTCATCAAAATTTCATGAAATTTTAAGTTTCTCAGAAACTCTTCAAAATCAACAAAAGTGTGTTTTAGGCCATAAAAACCACTTGGAAGCAAAAAAATTTGAAAGTCAAAAATTCATCAAAATTTCATGGAATTTCCAGTTTCTCAGAAACTCTTCAAAATCAACAAAAGTGTGTTATAGGCCTTAAAAACCACTTGGAAGCCAAAAAATTTGAAAGTAAAAAATTCATCAAAATTTCATGGAATTTTCAGTTTCTCAGAAACTCTTCAAAATCAACAAAAGTGTGTTATAGGCCTTAAAAACCACTTGGAAGCCAAAAAATTTGAAAGTCAAAAATTGATCAAAATTTCATGGAATTTTCAGTTTTTCAGAAACGCTTCAAAATCAACAAAAGTGTGTTATAGGCCATAAAAACCACTTGGCAGCAAAAAAATTTGAAAGTCAAAAATTCATCAAAATTTCATGGAATTTTCAGTTTCTCAGAAACCCTTCAAAATCAACAAAAGTGTGTTATAGGACATAAAAACCACTTGGAAGCCAAAAAATTTGAAAGTAAAAAATTCATCAAAATTTCATGGAATTTTCAGTTTCTCAGAAACCCTTCAAAATCAACAAAAGTGTGTTTTAGGCCATAAAAACCACTTGGAAACAAAAAAATTTGAAAGTCAAAAATTCATCAAAATTTCATGCAATTTTCAGTTTCTCAGAAACTCTTCAAAATCAAAAAAAGTGTGGTATAGGCCATAAAAACCACTTGGAAGCAAAAAAATTTGAAAGTCAAAAATACATCAAAATTTCATGGAATTTTCAGTTTCTCAGAAACTCTTCAAAATCAACAAAAGTGTGTTTTAGCCCATAAAAACCACTTGGAAGCAAAAAAATTTGAAAGTCAAAAATTCATCAAAATTTCATGAAATTTTAAGTTTCTCAGAAACTCTTCAAAATCAACAAAAGTGTGTTATAGGCCATAAAAACCACTTGGAAGCCAAAAAATTTTAAAGTCAAAAATTCATCAAAATTTTATGAAATTTTCAGTTGCTCAGAAACTCTTCAAAATCAACAAAACTGTGTTATAAGCAATAAAATCCACTTGGAAGCAAAAAAATTTGAGAAATTTGAAAGTTGCTAAAATCATCAAAAATTCGTAGAATTTTCATGTTCTCAGAAACTCTTCAAAATCAACAAAAGTGTGTTATATGCCATATAAACCACTTGGAAGCAAAAAAATTTGAAAGTCAAAAATTCATCAAAATTTCATGAAATTTTAAGTTTCTCAGAAACTCTTCAAAATCAACAAAAGTGTGTTTTAGCCCATAAAAACCACTTGGAAACAAAAAAATTTGAAAGTCAAAAATTCATCAAAATTTCATGCAATTTTCAGTTTCTCAGAAACTCTTCAAAATCAACAAAAGTGTGTTATAGGCCATAAAAACCACTTGGAAGCCAAAAAATTTGAAAGTCAAAAATTCATCAAAATTTCATGGAATTTTCAGTTTCTCAGAAACTCTTCAAAAATTCATCAAAATTTCATGGAATTTTCAGTTTCTCAGAAACTCTTCAAAATCAACAAAAGTGTGTTATAGGCCATAAAAACCACTTGGAAGCCAAAAAATTTGAAAGTAAAAAATTCATCAAAATTTCATGGAATTTTCAGTTTCTCAGAAACTCTTCAAAATCAACAAAAGTGTGTTATAGGACATAAAAACCACTTGGAAGCCAAAAAATTTGAAAGTCAAAAATTCATCAAAATTTCATGGAATTTTCAGTTTCTCAGAAACTCTTCAAAATCAACAAAAGTGTGTTATAGGCCATAAAAACCACTTGGAAGCCAAAAAATTTTAAAGTCAAAAATTCATCAAAATTTTATGAAATTTTCAGTTGCTCAGAAACTCTTCAAAATCAACAAAACTGTGTTATAAGCAATAAAATCCACTTGGAAGCAAAAAAATTTGAGAAATTTGAAAGTTGCTAAAATCATCAAAAATTCGTAGAATTTTCATGTTCTCAGAAACTCTTCAAAATCAACAAAAGTGTGTTATATGCCATAAAAACCACTTGGAAGCAAAAAAATTTGAAAGTCAAAAATTCATCAAAATTTCATGAAATTTTAAGTTTCTCAGAAACTCTTCAAAATCAACAAAAGTGTGTTTTAGCCCATAAAAACCACTTGGAAACAAAAAAATTTGAAAGTCAAAAATTCATCAAAATTTCATGCAATTTTCAGTTTCTCAGAAACCCTTCAAAATCAACAAAAGTGTGTTATAGGCCATAAAAACCACTTGGAAGCCAAAAAATTTGAAAGTCAAAAATTCATCAAAATTTCATGGAATTTTCAGTTTCTCAGAAACCCTTCAAAATCAACAAAAGTGTGTTTTAGGCCATAAAAACCACTTGGAAACAAAAAAATTTGAAAGTCAAAAATTCATCAAAATTTCATGCAATTTTCAGTTTCTCAGAAACTCTTCAAAATCAAAAAAAGTGTGGTATAGGCCATAAAAACCACTTGGAAGCAAAAAAATTTGAAAGTCAAAAATACATCAAAATTTCATGGAATTTTCAGTTTCTCAGAAACTCTTCAAAATCAACAAAAGTGTGTTTTAGCCCATAAAAACCACTTGGAAGCAAAAAAATTTGAAAGTCAAAAATTCATCAAAATTTCATGAAATTTTAAGTTTCTCAGAAACTCTTCAAAATCAACAAAAGTGTGTTATAGGCCATAAAAACCACTTGGAAGCCAAAAAATTTTAAAGTCAAAAATTCATCAAAATTTTATGAAATTTTCAGTTGCTCAGAAACTCTTCAAAATCAACAAAACTGTGTTATAAGCAATAAAATCCACTTGGAAGCAAAAAAATTTGAGAAATTTGAAAGTTGCTAAAATCATCAAAAATTCGTAGAATTTTCATGTTCTCAGAAACTCTTCAAAATCAACAAAAGTGTGTTATATGCCATATAAACCACTTGGAAGCAAAAAAATTTGAAAGTCAAAAATTCATCAAAATTTCATGAAATTTTAAGTTTCTCAGAAACTCTTCAAAATCAACAAAAGTGTGTTTTAGCCCATAAAAACCACTTGGAAACAAAAAAATTTGAAAGTCAAAAATTCATCAAAATTTCATGCAATTTTCAGTTTCTCAGAAACTCTTCAAAATCAACAAAAGTGTGTTATAGGCCATAAAAACCACTTGGAAGCCAAAAAATTTGAAAGTCAAAAATTCATCAAAATTTCATGGAATTTTCAGTTTCTCAGAAACTCTTCAAAAATTCATCAAAATTTCATGGAATTTTCAGTTTCTCAGAAACTCTTCAAAATCAACAAAAGTGTGTTATAGGCCATAAAAACCACTTGGAAGCCAAAAAATTTGAAAGTAAAAAATTCATCAAAATTTCATGGAATTTTCAGTTTCTCAGAAACTCTTCAAAATCAACAAAAGTGTGTTATAGGACATAAAAACCACTTGGAAGCCAAAAAATTTGAAAGTCAAAAATTCATCAAAATTTCATGGAATTTTCAGTTTCTCAGAAACTCTTCAAAATCAACAAAAGTGTGTTATAGGCCATAAAAACCACTTGGAAGCCAAAAAATTTTAAAGTCAAAAATTCATCAAAATTTTATGAAATTTTCAGTTGCTCAGAAACTCTTCAAAATCAACAAAACTGTGTTATAAGCAATAAAATCCACTTGGAAGCAAAAAAATTTGAGAAATTTGAAAGTTGCTAAAATCATCAAAAATTCGTAGAATTTTCATGTTCTCAGAAACTCTTCAAAATCAACAAAAGTGTGTTATATGCCATAAAAACCACTTGGAAGCAAAAAAATTTGAAAGTCAAAAATTCATCAAAATTTCATGAAATTTTAAGTTTCTCAGAAACTCTTCAAAATCAACAAAAGTGTGTTTTAGCCCATAAAAACCACTTGGAAACAAAAAAATTTGAAAGTCAAAAATTCATCAAAATTTCATGCAATTTTCAGTTTCTCAGAAACTCTTCAAAATCAACAAAAGTGTGTTATAGGCCATAAAAACCACTTGGAAGCCAAAAAATTTGAAAGTCAAAAATTCATCAAAATTTCATGGAATTTTCAGTTTCTCAGAAACTCTTCAAAAATTCATCAAAATTTCATGGAATTTTCAGTTTCTCAGAAACTCTTCAAAATCAACAAAAGTGTGTTATAGGCCATAAAAACCACTTGGAAGCCAAAAAATTTGAAAGTCAAAAATTCATCAAAATTTCATGGAATTTTCAGTTTCTCAGAAACTCTTCAAAATCAACAAAAGTGTGTTATAGGACATAAAAACCACTTGGAAGCCAAAAAATTTGAAAGTCAAAAATTCATCAAAATTTCATGGAATTTTCAGTTTCTCAGAAACTCTTCAAAATCAACAAAAGTGTGTTATAGGCCATAAAAACCACTTGGAAGCCAAAAAATTTTAAAGTCAAAAATTCATCAAAATTTTATGAAATTTTCAGTTGCTCAGAAACTCTTCAAAATCAACAAAAGTGTGTTATAAGCCATAAAATCCACTTGGAAGCAAAAAAATTTGAGAAATTTGAAAGTTGCTAAAATCATCAAAAATTCGTAGAATTTTCATGTTCTCAGAAACTCTTCAAAATCAACAAAAGTGTGTTATATGCCATAAAAACCACTTGGAAGCAAAAAAATTTGAAAGTCAAAAATTCATCAAAATTTCATGAAATTTTAAGTTTCTCAGAAACTCTTCAAAATCAACAAAAGTGTGTTTTAGCCCATAAAAACCACTTGGAAACAAAAAAATTTGAAAGTCAAAAATTCATCAAAATTTCATGCAATTTTAAGTTTCTCAGAAACTCTTCAAAATCAACAAAAGTGTGTTTTAGGCCATAAAAACCACTTGGAAGCAAAAAAATTTGAGAAATTTGAAAGTTGCTAAAATCATCAAAATTTCGTAGAATTTTCATGTTCTCAGAAACTCTTCAAAATCAACAAAAGTGTGTTATATGCCATAAAGACCACTTGGAAGCAAAAAAATTTGAAAGTCAAAAATTCATCAAAATTTCATGGAATTTTCAGTTTCTCAGAAACTCTTCAAAATCAACAAAACTGTGTTATAGGCCATAAAAACCACTTGGAAGCAAAAAAATTTGAAAGTCAAAAATTCATCAAAATTTCATGAAATTTTTAGTTTCTCAGAAACTCTTCAAAATCAACAAAAGTGTGTTTTAGGCCATAAAAACCACTTGGAAGTAAAAAAATTTGAGAAATTTGAAAGTTGCTAAAATCATCAAAATTTCGTAGAATTTTCATGTTCTCAGAAACTCTTCAAAATCAACAAAAGTGTGTTATAGGCCATAAAAACCACTTGGAAGCAAAAAAATTTGAAAGTCAAAAATTCATCAAAATTTCATGAAATTTTCAGTTTCTCAGAAACTCTTCAAAATCAACAAAAGTGTGTTTTAGGCCATAAAAACCACTTGGAAGCAAAAAAATTTGAAAGTCAAAAATTCATCAAAATTTCATGGAATTTTCAGTTTCTCAGAAACTCTTCAAAATCAACAAAAGTGTGTTTTAGGCCATAAAAACCACTTGGAAGCAAAAAAAATTGAAAGTCAAAAATTCATCAAAATTTCATGAAATTTTCAGTTTCTCAGAAACTCTTCAAAATCAACAAAACTGTGTTATAGGCCATAAAAACCACTTGGAAGCAAAAAAATTTGAAAGTCAAAAATTCATCAAAATTTCATGAAATTTTCAGTTTCTCAGAAACTCTTCAAAATCAACAAAAGTGTGTTTTAGGCCATAAAAAGCACTTGGAAGCAAAAAAATTTGAAAGTCAAAAATTCATCAAAATTTCATGGAATTTTAAGTTTCTCAGAAACTCTTCAAAATCAACAAAAGTATGTTTTAGGCCATAAAAACCACTTGGAAGCAAAAAAATTTGAAAGTCAAAAATTCATCAAAATTTCATGAAATTTTAAGTTTCTCAGAAACTCTTCAAAATCAACAAAAGTGTGTTTTAGGCCATAAAAACCACTTGGAAGCAAAAAAATTTGAAAGTAAAAAATTCATCAAAATTTCATGGAATTTTCAGTTTCTCAGAAACTCTTCAAAATCAACAAAAGTGTGTTTTAGGCCATAAAAACCACTTGGAAGCAAAAAAATTTGAAAGTCAAAAATTCATCAAAATTTCATGGAATTTCCAGTTTCTCAGAAACTCTTCAAAATCAACAAAAGTGTGTTATAGGCCTTAAAAACCACTTGGAAGCCAAAAAATTTGAAAGTAAAAAATTCATCAAAATTTCATGAAATTTCAGTTTCTCAGAAACTCTTCAAAATCAACAAAACTGTGTTATAGGCCATAAAAACAACTTGGAAGCAAAAAAATTTGAAAGTCAAAAATTCATCAAAATTTCATGAAATTTTCAGTTTCTCAGAAACTCTTCAAAATCAACAAAAGTGTGTTTTAGGCCATAAAAACCACTTGGAAGCAAAAAAATTTGAAAGTCAAAAATTCATCAAAATTTCATGGAATTTTCAGTTTCTCAGAAACTCTTCAAAATCAACAAAAGTGTGTTTTAGGCCATAAAAACCACTTGGAAGCAAAAAAAATTGAAAGTCAAAAATTCATCAAAATTTCATGAAATTTTCAGTTTCTCAGAAACTCTTCAAAATCAACAAAACTGTGTTATAGGCCATAAAAACCACTTGGAAGCAAAAAAATTTGAAAGTAAAAAATTCATCAAAATTTCATGGAATTTTCAGTTTCTCAGAAACTCTTCAAAATCAACAAAAGTGTGTTTTAGGCCATAAAAACCACTTGGAAGCAAAAAAATTTGAAAGTCAAAAATTCATCAAAATTTCATGGAATTTTAAGTTTCTCAGAAACTCTTCAAAATCAACAAAAGTATGTTTTAGGCCATAAAAACCACTTGGAAGCAAAAAAATTTGAAAGTCAAAAATTCATCAAAATTTCATGAAATTTTAAGTTTCTCAGAAACTCTTCAAAATCAACAAAAGTGTGTTTTAGGCCATAAAAACCACTTGGAAGCAAAAAAATTTGAAAGTCAAAAATTCATCAAAATTTCATGGAATTTCCAGTTTCTCAGAAACTCTTCAAAATCAACAAAAGTGTGTTATAGGCCTTAAAAACCACTTGGAAGCCAAAAAATTTGAAAGTAAAAAATTCATCAAAATTTCATGGAATTTTCAGTTTCTCAGAAACTCTTCAAAATCAACAAAAGTGTGTTATAGGCCTTAAAAACCACTTGGAAGCCAAAAAATTTGAAAGTCAAAAATTGATCAAAATTTCATGGAATTTTCAGTTTTTCAGAAACTCTTCAAAATCAACAAAAGTGTGTTATAGGCCATAAAAACCACTTGGCAGCAAAAAAATTTGAAAGTCAAAAATTAATCAAAATTTCATGGAATTTTCAGTTTCTCAGAAACCCTTCAAAATCAACAAAAGTGTGTTATAGGACATAAAAACCACTTGGAAGCCAAAAAATTTGAAAGTAAAAAATTCATCAAAATTTCATGGAATTTTCAGTTTCTCAGAAACCCTTCAAAATCAACAAAAGTGTGTTTTAGGCCATAAAAACCACTTGGAAACAAAAAAATTTGAAAGTCAAAAATTCATCAAAATTTCATGCAATTTTCAGTTTCTCAGAAACTCTTCAAAATCAAAAAAAGTGTGTTATAGGCCATAAAAACCACTTGGAAGCAAAAAAATTTGAAAGTCAAAAATACATCAAAATTTCATGGAATTTTCAGTTTCTCAGAAACTCTTCAAAATCAACAAAAGTGTGTTTTAGCCCATAAAAACCACTTGGAAGCAAAAAAATTTGAAAGTCAAAAATTCATCAAAATTTCATGAAATTTTAAGTTTCTCAGAAACTCTTCAAAATCAACAAAAGTGTGTTTTAGCCCATAAAAACCACTTCGAAGCAAAAAAATTTGAAAGTCAAAAATTCATCAAAATTTCATGGAATTTTCAGTTTCTCAGAAACTCTTCAAAATCAACAAAAGTGTGTTATAGGCCATAAAAACCACTTGGAAGCAAAAAAAATTGAAAGTCAAAAATTCATCAAAATTTCATGGAATTTTCAGTTTCTCAGAAACTCTTCAAAAATTCATCAAAATTTCATGGAATTTTCAGTTTCTCAGAAACTCTTCAAAATCAACAAAAGTGTGTTATAGGCCATAAAAACCACTTGGAAGCCAAAAAATTTGAAAGTCAAAAATTCATCAAAATTTCATGGAATTTTCAGTTTCTCAGAAACTCTTCAAAATCAACAAAAGTGTGTTATAGGACATAAAAACCACTTGGAAGCCAAAAAATTTGAAAGTCAAAAATTCATCAAAATTTCATGGAATTTTCAGTTTCTCAGAAACTCTTCAAAATCAACAAAAGTGTGTTATAGGCCATAAAAACCACTTGGAAGCCAAAAAATTTTAAAGTCAAAAATTCATCAAAATTTTATGAAATTTTCAGTTGCTCAGAAACTCTTCAAAATCAACAAAACTGTGTTATAAGCAATAAAATCCACTTTGAAGCAAAAAAATTTGAGAAATTTGAAAGTTGCTAAAATCATCAAAAATTCGTAGAATTTTCATGTTCTCAGAAACTCTTCAAAATCAACAAAAGTGTGTTATATGCCATAAAAACCACTTGGAAGCAAAAAAATTTGAAAGTCAAAAATTCATCAAAATTTCATGAAATTTTAAGTTTCTCAGAAACTCTTCAAAATCAACAAAAGTGTGTTTTAGCCCATAAAAACCACTTGGAAACAAAAAAATTTGAAAGTCAAAAATTCATCAAAATTTCATGCAATTTTCAGTTTCTCAGAAACTCTTCAAAATCAACAAAAGTGTGTTATAGGCCATAAAAACCACTTGGAAGCCAAAAAATTTGAAAGTCAAAAATTCATCAAAATTTCATGGAATTTTCAGTTTCTCAGAAACTCTTCAAAAATTCATCAAAATTTCATGGAATTTTCAGTTTCTCAGAAACTCTTCAAAATCAACAAAAGTGTGTTATAGGCCATAAAAACCACTTGGAAGCCAAAAAATTTGAAAGTCAAAAATTCATCAAAATTTCATGGAATTTTCAGTTTCTCAGAAACTCTTCAAAATCAACAAAAGTGTGTTATAGGACATAAAAACCACTTGGAAGCCAAAAAATTTGAAAGTCAAAAATTCATCAAAATTTCATGGAATTTTCAGTTTCTCAGAAACTCTTCAAAATCAACAAAAGTGTGTTATAGGCCATAAAAACCACTTGGAAGCCAAAAAATTTTAAAGTCAAAAATTCATCAAAATTTTATGAAATTTTCAGTTGCTCAGAAACTCTTCAAAATCAACAAAACTGTGTTATAAGCAATAAAATCCACTTGGAAGCAAAAAAATTTGAGAAATTTGAAAGTTGCTAAAATCATCAAAAATTCGTAGAATTTTCATGTTCTCAGAAACTCTTCAAAATCAACAAAAGTGTGTTATATGCCATAAAAACCACTTGGAAGCAAAAAAATTTGAAAGTCAAAAATTCATCAAAATTTCATGAAATTTTAAGTTTCTCAGAAACTCTTCAAAATCAACAAAAGTGTGTTTTAGCCCATAAAAACCACTTGGAAACAAAAAAATTTGAAAGTCAAAAATTCATCAAAATTTCATGCAATTTTCAGTTTCTCAGAAACTCTTCAAAATCAACAAAAGTGTGTTATAGGCCATAAAAACCACTTGGAAGCCAAAAAATTTGAAAGTCAAAAATTCATCAAAATTTCATGCAATTTTCAGTTTCTCAGAAACTCTTCAAAATCAAAAAAAGTGTGTTATAGGCCATAAAAACCACTTGGAAGCAAAAAAATTTGAAAGTCAAAAATACATCAAAATTTCATGGAATTTTCAGTTTCTCAGAAACTCTTCAAAATCAACAAAAGTGTGTTATAGGCCATAAAAACCACTTGGAAGCCAAAAAATTTGAAAGTCAAAAATTCATCAAAATTTCATGGAATTTTCAGTTTCTCAGAAACTCTTCAAAAATTCATCAAAATTTCATGGAATATTCATTTTCTCAGAAACTCTTCAAAATCAACAAAAGTGTGTTATAGGCCATAAAAACCACTTGGAAGCCAAAAAATTTGAAAGTCAAAAATTCATCAAAATTTCATGGAATTTTCAGTTTCTCAGAAACTCTTCAAAATCAACAAAAGTGTGTTATAGGCCATAAAAACCACTTGGAAGCCAAAAAATTTTAACGTCAAAAATTCATCAAAATTTTATGAAATTTTCAGTTGCTCAGAAACTCTTCAAAATCAACAAAACTGTGTTATAAGCAATAAAATCCACTTGGAAGCAAAAAAATTTGAGAAATTTGAAAGTTGCTAAAATCATCAAAAATTCGTAGAATTTTCATGTTCTCAGAAACTCTTCAAAATCAACAAAAGTGTGTTATATGCCATAAAAACCACTTGGAAGCAAAAAAATTTGAAAGTCAAAAATTCATCAAAATTTCATGAAATTTTAAGTTTCTCAGAAACTCTTCAAAATCAACAAAAGTGTGTTTTAGCCCATAAAAACCACTTGGAAACAAAAAAATTTGAAAGTCAAAAATTCATCAAAATTTCATGCAATTTTCAGTTTCTCAGAAACTCTTCAAAATCAACAAAAGTGTGTTATAGGCCATAAAAACCACTTGGAAGCCAAAAAATTTGAAAGTCAAAAATTCATCAAAATTTCATGGAATTTTCAGTTTCTCAGAAACTCTTCAAAAATTCATCAAAATTTCATGGAATTTTCAGTTTCTCAGAAACTCTTCAAAATCAACAAAAGTGTGTTATAGGCCATAAAAACCACTTGGAAGCCAAAAAATTTGAAAGTCAAAAATTCATCAAAATTTCATGGAATTTTCAGTTTCTCAGAAACCCTTCAAAATCAACAAAAGTGTGTTTTAGGCCATAAAAACCACTTGGAAACAAAAAAATTTGAAAGTCAAAAATTCATCAAAATTTCATGCAATTTTCAGTTTCTCAGAAACTCTTCAAAATCAAAAAAAGTGTGTTATAGGCCATAAAAACCACTTGGAAGCCAAAAAATTTGAAAGTCAAAAATTCATCAAAATTTCATGGAATTTTCAGTTTCTCAGAAACTCTTCAAAATCAACAAAAGTGTGTTATAGGCCATAAAAACCACTTGGAAGCCAAAAAATTTGAAAGTCAAAAATTGATCAAAATTTCATGGAATTTTCAGTTTCCCAGAAACTCTTCAAAATCAACAAAAGTGTGTTATAGGACATAAAAACCAGTTGGAAGCCAAAAAATTTGAAAGTAAAAAATTCATCAAAATTTCATGGAATTTTCAGTTTCTCAGAAACCCTTCAAAATCAACAAAAGTGTGTTTTTGGCCATAAAAACCACTTGGAAACAAAAAAATTTGAAAGTCAAAAATTCATCAAAATTTCATGGAATTTTCAGTTTCTCAGAAACTCTTCAAAATCAACAAAAGTGTGTTTTAGGCCATAAAAACCAGTTGGAAGCAAAAAAAATTGAAAGTAAAAAATTCATCAAAATTTCATGGAATTTTCAGTTTCTCACAAACACTTCAAAATCAACAAAAGTGTGTTATAGGCCATAAAAACCAGTTGGAAGCAAAAAAAATTGAAAGTAAAAAATTCATCAAAATTTCATGGAATTTTCAGTTTCTCACAAACACTTCAAAATCAACAAAAGTGTGTTATAGGCCATAAAAACCACTTGGAAGCAAAAAAATTTGAAAGTCAAAAATTCATCAAAATTTCATGGAATTTTCAGTTTCTCAGAAACTCTTCAAAATCAACAAAAGTGTGTTATAGGCCATAAAAACCACTTGGAAGCAAAAAAATTTGAAAGTCAAAAATTCATCAAAATTTCATGGAATTTTCAGTTTCTCAGAAACTCTTCAAAATCAACAAAAGTGTGTTATAGGCCATAAAAACCACTTGGAAGCCAAAAAATTTGAAAGTCAAAAATTGATCAAAATTTCATGGAATTTTCAGTTTCTCAGAAACTCTTAAAAATCAACAAAAGTGTGTTATAGGCCATAAAAAACACTTGGAAGCCAAAAAATTTGAAAGTCAAAAATTGATCAAAATTATCTTGGAATTTTCAGTTTCCCAGAAACTCTTAAAAATCAACAAAAGTGTGTTATAGGCCATAAAAACCACTTGGAAGCCAAAAAATTTGAAAGTCAAAAATTGATCAAAATTTCATGGAATTTTCAGCTTCTCAGAAACTCTTCAAAATCAACAAAAGTGTGTTATAGGCCTTAAAAACCACTTGGAAGCCAAAAAATTTGAAAGTCAAAAATTGATCAAAATTTCATGAAATTTTCCGTTTCTCAGAAAGTCTTCAAAATCAACAAAAGTGTGTTTTAGGCCATAAAAACCACTTGGAAGCCAAAAAATTTGAAAGTCAAAAATTCATCAAAATTTCATGGAATTTTCAGTTTCTCAGAAACTCTTCAAAATCAACAAAAGTGTGTTATAGGCCATAAAAACCACTTGGAAGCCAAAAAATTTGAAAGTCAAAAATTCATCAAAATTTCATGGAATTTTCAGTTTCTCAGAAACTCTTCAAAATCAACAAAAGTGTGTTTTAGGCCATAAAAACCACTTGGAAGCCAAAAAATTTGAAAGTCAAAAATTCATCAAAATTTCATGGAATTTTCAGTTTCTCAGAAACTCTTCAAAATCAACAAAAGTGTGTTATAGGCCATAAAAACGACTTGGAAGCCAAAAAATTTGAAAGTCAAAAATTCATCAAAATTTCATGGAATTTTCAGTTTCTCAGAAACTCTTCAAAAATTCATCAAAATTTCATGGAATTTTCAGTTTCTCAGAAACTCTTCAAAATCAACAAAAGTGTGTTATAGGCCATAAAAACCACTTGGAAGCCAAAAAATTTGAAAGTCAAAAATTCATCAAAATTTCATGGAATTTTCAGTTTCCCAGAAACTCTTAAAAAGCAACAAAAGTATGTTATAGGCCATAAAAACCACTTGGAAGCCAAAAAATTTGAAAGTCAAAAATTCATCAAAATTTCATGGAATTTTCAGTTTCTCAGAAACTCTTCAAAATCAACAAAAGTGTGTTTTAGGCCATAAAAACCACTTGGAAGCCAAAAAATTTGAAAGTCAAAAATTCATCAAAATTTCATGGAATTTTCAGTTTCTCAGAAACTCTTCAAAATCAACAAAAGTGTGTTATAGGCCATAAAAACGACTTGGAAGCCAAAAAATTTGAAAGTCAAAAATTCATCAAAATTTCATGGAATTTTCAGTTTCTCAGAAACTCTTCAAAATCAACAAAAGTGTGTTATAGGCCATAAAAACGACTTGGAAGCCAAAAAATTTGAAAGTCAAAAATTCATCAAAATTTCATGGAATTTTCAGTTTCTCAGAAACTCTTCAAAAATTCATCAAAATTTCATGGAATTTTCAGTTTCTCATAAACTCTTCAAAATCAACAAAAGTGTGTTATAGGCCATAAAAACCACTTGGAAGCCAAAAAATTTGAAAGTCAAAAATTCATCAAAATTTCATGGAATTTTCAGTTTCTCAGAAACTCTTCAAAATCAACAAAAGTGTGTTATAGGCCATAAAAACGACTTGGAAGCCAAAAAATTTGAAAGTAAAAAATTCATCAAAATTTCATGGAATTTTCAGTTTCTCAGAAACTCTTCAAAAATTCATCAAAATTTCATGGAATTTTCAGTTTCTCATAAACTCTTCAAAATCAACAAAAGTGTGTTATAGGCCATAAAAACCACTTGGAAGCCAAAAAATTTGAAAGTCAAAAATTCATCAAAATTTCATGGAATTTTCAGTTTCTCAGAAACTCTTCAAAATCAACAAAAGTGTGTTATAGGCCATAAAAACCACTTGGAAGCAAAAAAAATTGAAAGTCAAAAATTCATCAAAATTTCATGCAATTTTCAGTTTCTCATAAAGTCTTCAAAATCAACAAAAGTGTGTTTTAGGCCATAAAAACCACTTGGAAGCAAAAAAATTTGAAAGTAAAAAATTCATCAAAATTTCATGGAATTTTCAGTTTCTCAGAAACTCTTCAAAATCAACAAAAGTGTGTTTTAGGCCATAAAAACCACTTGGAAGCAAAAAAAATTGAAAGTCAAAAATTCATCAAAATTTCATGGAATTTTCAGTTTCTCAGAAACTCTTCAAAATCAACAAAAGTGTGTTATAGGACATAAAAACCACTTGGAAGCCAAAAAATTTGAAAGTCAAAAATTCATCAAAATTTCATGGAATTTTCAGTTTCTCAGAAACTCTTCAAAATCAACAAAAGTGTGTTTTAGCCCATAAAAACCACTTGGAAGCAAAAAAATTTGAAAGTCAAAAATTCATCAAAATTTCACGAAATTTTTAAGTTTCTCAGAAACTCTTCAAAATCAACAAAAGTGTGTTATAGGCCATAAAAACCACTTGGAAGCAAAAAAATTTGAGAAACAAAAATTCATCAAAATTTCATGAAATTTTCAGTTTCTCAGAAACTCTTCAAAATCAACAAAAGTGTGTTATAGGCCATAAAAACCACTTGGAAGTAGAAAAATTTGAAAGTCAAAAATTCATCAAAGTTTCATGAAATTTTCAGTTTCTCAGAAACTCTTCAAAATCAACAAAAGTGTGTTATAGGACATAAAAACCACTTGGAAGCCAAAAAATTTGAAAGTCAAAAATTCATCAAAATTTCATGGAATTTTCAGTTTCTCAGAAACCCTTCAAAATCAACAAAAGTGTGTTTTAGGCCATAAAAACCACTTGGAAACAAAAAAATTTGAAAGTCAAAAATTCATCAAAATTTCATGGAATTTTCAGTTTCTCAGAAACTCTTCAAAATCAACAAAAGTGTGTTATAGGCCATAAAAACCACTTGGAAGCCAAAAAATTTGAAAGTCAAAAATTGATCAAAATTTCATGGAATTTTCAGTTTCCCAGAAACTCTTCAAAATCAACAAAAGTGTGTTATAGGACATAAAAACCAGTTGGAAGCCAAAAAATTTGAAAGTAAAAAATTCATCAAAATTTCATGGAATTTTCAGTTTCTCAGAAACCCTTCAAAATCAACAAAAGTGTGTTTTTGGCCATAAAAACCACTTGGAAACAAAAAAATTTGAAAGTCAAAAATTCATCAAAATTTCATGGAATTTTCAGTTTCTCAGAAACTCTTCAAAATCAACAAAAGTGTGTTTTAGGCCATAAAAACCAGTTGGAAGCAAAAAAAATTGAAAGTAAAAAATTCATCAAAATTTCATGGAATTTTCAGTTTCTCACAAACACTTCAAAATCAACAAAATTGTGTTATAGGCCATAAAAACCACTTGGAAGCAAAAAAATTTGAAAGTCAAAAATTCATCAAAATTTCATGGAATTTTCAGTTTCTCAGAAACTCTTCAAAATCAACAAAAGTGTGTTATAGGCCATAAAAACCACTTGGAAGCCAAAAAATTTGAAAGTCAAAAATTCATCAAAATTTCATGGAATTTTCAGTTTCTCACAAACTCTTCAAAATCAACAAAAGTGTGTTTTAGGCCATAAAAACCACTTGGAAGCAAAAAAATTTGAAAGTCAAAAATTCATCAAAATTTCATGGAATTTTCAGTTTCTCAGAAACTCTTCAAAATCAACAAAAGTGTGTTATAGGACATAAAAACCACTTGGAAGCCAAAAAATTTGAAAGTCAAAAATTCATCAAAATTTCATGGAATTTTCAGTTTCTCATAAACCCTTCAAAATCAACAAAAGTGTGTTTTAGGCCATAAAAACCAGTTGGAAGCCAAAAAATTTGAAAGTCAAAAATTCATCAAAATTTCATGGAATTTTCAGTTTCTCAGAAACCCTTCAAAATCAACAAAAGTGTGTTATAGGCCATAAAAACCACTTGGAAGCAAAAAAAATTGAAAGTCAAAAATTCATCAAAATTTCATGCAATTTTCAGTTTCTCATAAAGTCTTCAAAATCAACAAAAGTGTGTTATAGGACATAAAAACCACTTGGAAGCCAAAAAAATTGAAAGTCAAAAATTCATCAAAATTTCATGGAATTTTCAGTTTCTCAGAAACTCTTCAAAATCAACAAAAGTGTGTTTTAGGCCATAAAAACCACTTGGAAGCAAAAAAATTTGAAAGTCAAAAATTCATCAAAATTTCATGAAATTTCAATTTCTCAGAAACTCTTCAAAATCAACAAAAGTGTGTTATAGGACATAAAAACCAGTTGGAAGCCAAAAAATTTGAAAGTAAAAAATTCATCAAAATTTCATGGAATTTTCAGTTTCTCAGAAACCCTTCAAAATCAACAAAAGTGTGTTTTTGGCCATAAAAACCACTTGGAAACAAAAAAATTTGAAAGTCAAAAATTCATCAAAATTTCATGGAATTTTCAGTTTCTCAGAAACTCTTCAAAATCAACAAAAGTGTGTTTTAGGCCATAAAAACCAGTTGGAAGCAAAAAAAATTGAAAGTAAAAAATTCATCAAAATTTCATGGAATTTTCAGTTTCTCACAAACACTTCAAAATCAACAAAAGTGTGTTATAGGCCATAAAAACCACTTGGAAGCAAAAAAATTTGAAAGTCAAAAATTCATCAAAATTTCATGGAATTTTCAGTTTCTCAGAAACTCTTCAAAATCAACAAAAGTGTGTTATAGGCCATAAAAACCACTTGGAAGCCAAAAAATTTGAAAGTCAAAAGTTCATCAAAATTTCATGGAATTTTCAGTTTCTCACAAACTCTTCAAAATCAACAAAAGTGTGTTTTAGGCCATAAAAACCACTTGGAAGCAAAAAAATTTGAAAGTCAAAAATTCATCAAAATTTCATGGAATTTTCAGTTTCTCAGAAACTCTTCAAAATCAACAAAAGTGTGTTATAGGACATAAAAACCACTTGGAAGCCAAAAAATTTGAAAGTCAAAAATTCATCAAAATTTCATGGAATTTTCAGTTTCTCATAAACCCTTCAAAATCAACAAAAGTGTGTTTTAGGCCATAAAAACCAGTTGGAAGCCAAAAAATTTGAAAGTCAAAAATTCATCAAAATTTCATGGAATTTTCAGTTTCTCAGAAACCCTTCAAAATCAACAAAAGTGTGTTATAGGCCATAAAAACCACTTGGAAGCAAAAAAAATTGAAAGTCAAAAATTCATCAAAATTTCATGCAATTTTCAGTTTCTCATAAAGTCTTCAAAATCAACAAAAGTGTGTTATAGGACATAAAAACCACTTGGAAGCCAAAAAAATTGAAAGTCAAAAATTCATCAAAATTTCATGGAATTTTCAGTTTCTCAGAAACCCTTCAAAATCAACAAAAGTGTGTTTTAGGCCATAAAAACCACTTGGAAGCAAAAAAATTTGAAAGTAAAAAATTCATCAAAATTTCATGATTTTTCAGTTTCTCAGAAACCCTTCAAAATCAACAAAAGTGTGTTATAGGCCATAAAAACCACTTGGAAGCAAAAAAAATTGAAAGTCAAAAATTCATCAAAATTTCATGGAATTTTCAGTTTCTCAGAAACTCTTCAAAATCAACAAAAGTGTGTTATAGGCCATAAAAACCACTTGGAAGCAAAAAAAATTGAAAGTCAAAAATTCATCAAAATTTCATGCAATTTTCAGTTTCTCATAAACTCTTCAAAATCAACAAAAGTGTGTTATAGGCCATAAAAACCACTTGGAAGCAAAAAAATTTGAAAGTAAAAAATTCATCAAAATTTCATGAAATTTTCAGTTTCTCAGAAACTCTTCAAAATCAACAAAAGTGTGTTATAGGACATAAGAACCACTTGGAAGCCAAAAAATTTGAAAGTAAAAAATTCATCAAAATTTCATGGAATTTTTAGTTTCTCAGAAACCCTTCAAAATCAACAAAAGTGTGTTTTAGGCCATAAAAACCACTTGGAAACAAAAAAATTTGAAAGTCAAAAATTCATTAAAATTTCATGAAATTTCAGTTTCTCAGAAACTCTTCAAAATCAACAAAAGTGTGTTATAGGACATAAAAACCACTTGGAAGCCAAAAAATTTGAAAGTCAAAAATTCATCAAAATTTCATGGAATTTTCAGTTTCTCACAAACTCTTCAAAATCAACAAAAGTGTGTTTTAGCCCATAAAAACCACTTGGAAGCAAAAAAATTTGAAAGTCAAAAATTCATCAAAATTTCACGAAATTTTTAAGTTTCTCAGAAACTCTTCAAAATCAACAAAAGTGTGTTATAGGCCATAAAAACCACTTGGAAGCCAAAAAATTTGAAAGTCAAAAATTGATCAAAATTTCATGGAATTTTCAGTTTCCCAGAAACTCTTAAAAATCAACAAAAGTGTGTTATAGGCCATAAAAACCACTTGGAAGCCAAAAAATTTGAAAGTCAAAAATTCATCAAAGTTTCATGAAATTTTCAGTTTCTCAGAAACCCTTCAAAATCAACAAAAGTGTGTTATAGGACATAAAAACCACTTGGAAGCCAAAAAATTTGAAAGTCAAAAATTCATCAAAATTTCATGGAATTTTCAGTTTCTCAGAAACCCTTCAAAATCAACAAAAGTGTGTTTTAGGCCATAAAAACCACTTGGAAACAAAAAAATTTGAAAGTCAAAAATTCATCAAAATTTCATGGAATTTTCAGTTTCTCAGAAACTCTTCAAAATCAACAAAAGTGTGTTTTAGGCCATAAAAACCACTTGGAAGCAAAAAAAATTGAAAGTCAAAAATTCATCAAAATTTCATGAAATTTCACTTTCTCAGAAACTCTTCAAAATCAACAAAAGTGTGTTATAGGACATAAAAACCAGTTGGAAGCCAAAAAATTTGAAAGTAAAAAATTCATCAAAATTTCATGGAATTTTCAGTTTCTCAGAAACTCTTCAAAATCAACAAAAGTGTGTTTTAGGCCATAAAAACCACTTGGAAACAAAAAAATTTGAAAGTCAAAAATTCATCAAAATTTCATGGAATTTTCAGTTTCTCAGAAACTCTTCAAAATCAACAAAAGTGTGTTTTAGGCCATAAAAACCAGTTGGAAGCAAAAAAAATTGAAAGTAAAAAATTCATCAAAATTTCATGGAATTTTCAGTTTCTCACAAACACTTCAAAATCAACAAAAGTGTGTTATAGGCCATAAAAACCACTTGGAAGCCAAAAAATTTGAAAGTCAAAAATTGATCAAAATTTCATGGAATTTTCAGTTTCCCAGAAACTCTTCAAAATCAACAAAAGTGTGTTATAGGCCATAAAAACCACTTGGAAGCCAAAAAATTTGAAAGTCAAAAATTCATCAAAATTTCATGGAATTTTCAGTTTCTCAGAAACTCTTCAAAATCAACAAAAGTGTGTTATAGGCCATAAAAACCACTTGGAAGCCAAAAAATTTGAAAGTCAAAAATTGATCAAAATTTCATGGAATTTTCAGTTTCCCAGAAACTCTTAAAAATCAACAAAAGTGTGTTATAGGCCATAAAAACCACTTGGAAGCCAAAAAATTTGAAAGTCAAAAATTCATCAAAATTTCATGGAATTTTCAGTTTCTCAGAAACTCTTCAAAATCAACAAAAGTGTGTTATAGGCCATAAAAACCACTTGGAAGCCAAAAAATTTGAAAGTCAAAAATTCATCAAAATTTCATGGAATTTTCAGTTTCTCAGAAACTCTTCAAAATCAACAAAAGTGTGTTATAGGCCATAAAAACCACTTGGAAGCCAAAAAATTTGAAAGTCAAAAATTGATCAAAATTTCATGGAATTTTCAGTTTCCCAGAAACTCTTAAAAATCAACAAAAGTGTGTTATAGGCCATAAAAACCACTTGGAAGCCAAAAAATTTGAAAGTCAAAAATTCATCAAAATTTCATGGAATTTTCAGTTTCTCAGAAACTCTTCAAAATCAACAAAAGTGTGTTATAGGCCATAAAAACCACTTGAAAGCCAAAAAATTTGAAAGTCAAAAATTCATCAAAATTTCATGGAATTTTCAGTTTCTCAGAAACTCTTCAAAATCAACAAAAGTGTGTTATAGGCCATAAAAACCACTTGGAAGCCAAAAAATTTGAAAGTCAAAAATTGATCAAAATTTCATGGAATTTTCAGTTTCTCAGAAACTCTTAAAAATCAACAAAAGTGTGTTATAGGCCATAAAAAACACTTGGAAGCCAAAAAATTTGAAAGTCAAAAATTGATCAAAATTATCTTGGAATTTTCAGTTTCCCAGAAACTCTTAAAAATCAACAAAAGTGTGTTATAGGCCATAAAAACCACTTGGAAGCCAAAAAATTTGAAAGTCAAAAATTGATCAAAATTTCATGGAATTTTCAGTTTCTCAGAAACTCTTCAAAATCAACAAAAGTGTGTTATAGGCCTTAAAAACCACTTGGAAGCCAAAAAATTTGAAAGTCAAAAATTGATCAAAATTTCATGAAATTTTCCGTTTCTCAGAAAGTCTTCAAAATCAACAAAAGTGTGTTATAGGCCATAAAAACCACTTGGAAGCCAAAAAATTTGAAAGTCAAAAATTCATCAAAATTTCATGGAATTTTCAGTTTCTCAGAAACTCTTCAAAATCAACAAAAGTGTGTTATAGGCCATAAAAACCACTTGGAAGCCAAAAAATTTGAAAGTCAAAAATTCATCAAAATTTCATGGAATTTTCAGTTTCTCAGAAACTCTTCAAAATCAACAAAAGTGTGTTATAGGCCATAAAAACCACTTGGAAGCCAAAAAATTTGAAAGTCAAAAATTCATCAAAATTTCATGGAATTTTCAGTTTCTCAGAAACTCTTCAAAATCAACAAAAGTGTGTTATAGGCCATAAAAACCACTTGGAAGCCAAAAAATTTGAAAGTCAAAAATTGATCAAAATTTCATGGAATTTTCAGTTTCTCAGAAACTCTTAAAAATCAACAAAAGTGTGTTATAGGCCATAAAAACCACTTGGAAGCCAAAAAATTTGAAAGTCAAAAATTGATCAAAATTTCATGGAATTTTCAGTTTCTCAGAAACTCTTAAAAATCAACAAAAGTGTGTTATAGGCCATAAAAACCACTTGGAAGCCAAAAAATTTGAAAGTCAAAAATTGATCAAAATTTCATGCAATTTTCAGTTTCTCAGAAACTCTTCAAAATCAACAAAAGTGTGTTATAGGCCATAAAAACCACTTGGAAGCCAAAAAATTTGAAAGTCAAAAATTGATCAAAATTTCATGGAATTTTCAGTTTCTCAGAAACTCTTCAAAATCAACAAAAGTGTGTTATAGGCCATAAAAACCACTTGGAAGCCAAAAAATTTGAAAGTCAAAAATTGATCAAAATTTCATGGAATTTTCAGTTTCTCAGAAACTCTTAAAAATCAACAAAAGTGTGTTATAGGCCATAAAAACCACTTGGAAGCAAAAAAATTTGAAAGTCAAAAATTCATCAAAATTTCATGGAATTTTCAGTTTCTCAGAAACTCTTCAAAATCAACAAAAGTGTGTTTTAGGCCATAAAAACCAGTTGGAAGCAAAAAAAATTGAAAGTAAAAAATTCATCAAAATTTCATGGAATTTTCAGTTTCTCAGAAACTCTTCAAAATCAACAAAAGTGTGTTTTAGGCCATAAATTCCCATTGGAAGCCAAAAAATTTGAAAGTAAAAAATTCATCAAAATTTCATGGAATTTTCAGTTTCTCATAAACTCTTCAAAATCAACAAAAGTGTGTAGGCCATAAAAACCACTTGGAAGCCAAAAAATTTGAAAGTCAAAAATTCATCAAAATTTCATGGAATTTTCAGTTTCTCAGAAACTCTTCAAAATCAACAAAAGTGTGTTATAGGCCATAAAAACCACTTGGAAGCCAAAAAATTTGAAAGTCAAAAATTCATCAAAATTTCATGGAATTTTCAGTTTCTCAGAAACCCTTCAAAATCAACAAAAGTGTGTTTTAGGCCATAAAAACCACTTGGAAACAAAAAAATTTGAAAGTCAAAAATTCATCAAAATTTCATGGAATTTTCAGTTTCTCAGAAACTCTTCAAAATCAACAAAAGTGTGTTTTAGGCCATAAAAACCACTTGGAAGCAAAAAAAATTGAAAGTCAAAAATTCATCAAAATTTCATGAAATTTCACTTTCTCAGAAACTCTTCAAAATCAACAAAAGTGTGTTATAGGACATAAAAACCAGTTGGAAGCCAAAAAATTTGAAAGTAAAAAATTCATCAAAATTTCATGGAATTTTCAGTTTCTCAGAAACTCTTCAAAATCAACAAAAGTGTGTTTTAGGCCATAAAAACCACTTGGAAACAAAAAAATTTGAAAGTCAAAAATTCATCAAAATTTCATGGAATTTTCAGTTTCTCAGAAACTCTTCAAAATCAACAAAAGTGTGTTTTAGGCCATAAAAACCAGTTGGAAGCAAAAAAAATTGAAAGTAAAAAATTCATCAAAATTTCATGGAATTTTCAGTTTCTCACAAACACTTCAAAATCAACAAAAGTGTGTTATAGGCCATAAAAACCACTTGGAAGCCAAAAAATTTGAAAGTCAAAAATTGATCAAAATTTCATGGAATTTTCAGTTTCCCAGAAACTCTTCAAAATCAACAAAAGTGTGTTATAGGCCATAAAAACCACTTGGAAGCCAAAAAATTTGAAAGTCAAAAATTCATCAAAATTTCATGGAATTTTCAGTTTCTCAGAAACTCTTCAAAATCAACAAAAGTGTGTTATAGGCCATAAAAACCACTTGGAAGCCAAAAAATTTGAAAGTCAAAAATTGATCAAAATTTCATGGAATTTTCAGTTTCCCAGAAACTCTTAAAAATCAACAAAAGTGTGTTATAGGCCATAAAAACCACTTGGAAGCCAAAAAATTTGAAAGTCAAAAATTCATCAAAATTTCATGGAATTTTCAGTTTCTCAGAAACTCTTCAAAATCAACAAAAGTGTGTTATAGGCCATAAAAACCACTTGGAAGCCAAAAAATTTGAAAGTCAAAAATTCATCAAAATTTCATGGAATTTTCAGTTTCTCAGAAACTCTTCAAAATCAACAAAAGTGTGTTATAGGCCATAAAAACCACTTGGAAGCCAAAAAATTTGAAAGTCAAAAATTGATCAAAATTTCATGGAATTTTCAGTTTCCCAGAAACTCTTAAAAATCAACAAAAGTGTGTTATAGGCCATAAAAACCACTTGGAAGCCAAAAAATTTGAAAGTCAAAAATTCATCAAAATTTCATGGAATTTTCAGTTTCTCAGAAACTCTTCAAAATCAACAAAAGTGTGTTATAGGCCATAAAAACCACTTGAAAGCCAAAAAATTTGAAAGTCAAAAATTCATCAAAATTTCATGGAATTTTCAGTTTCTCAGAAACTCTTCAAAATCAACAAAAGTGTGTTATAGGCCATAAAAACCACTTGGAAGCCAAAAAATTTGAAAGTCAAAAATTGATCAAAATTTCATGGAATTTTCAGTTTCTCAGAAACTCTTAAAAATCAACAAAAGTGTGTTATAGGCCATAAAAAACACTTGGAAGCCAAAAAATTTGAAAGTCAAAAATTGATCAAAATTATCTTGGAATTTTCAGTTTCCCAGAAACTCTTAAAAATCAACAAAAGTGTGTTATAGGCCATAAAAACCACTTGGAAGCCAAAAAATTTGAAAGTCAAAAATTGATCAAAATTTCATGGAATTTTCAGTTTCTCAGAAACTCTTCAAAATCAACAAAAGTGTGTTATAGGCCTTAAAAACCACTTGGAAGCCAAAAAATTTGAAAGTCAAAAATTGATCAAAATTTCATGAAATTTTCCGTTTCTCAGAAAGTCTTCAAAATCAACAAAAGTGTGTTATAGGCCATAAAAACCACTTGGAAGCCAAAAAATTTGAAAGTCAAAAATTCATCAAAATTTCATGGAATTTTCAGTTTCTCAGAAACTCTTCAAAATCAACAAAAGTGTGTTATAGGCCATAAAAACCACTTGGAAGCCAAAAAATTTGAAAGTCAAAAATTCATCAAAATTTCATGGAATTTTCAGTTTCTCAGAAACTCTTCAAAATCAACAAAAGTGTGTTATAGGCCATAAAAACCACTTGGAAGCCAAAAAATTTGAAAGTCAAAAATTCATCAAAATTTCATGGAATTTTCAGTTTCTCAGAAACTCTTCAAAATCAACAAAAGTGTGTTATAGGCCATAAAAACCACTTGGAAGCCAAAAAATTTGAAAGTCAAAAATTGATCAAAATTTCATGGAATTTTCAGTTTCTCAGAAACTCTTAAAAATCAACAAAAGTGTGTTATAGGCCATAAAAACCACTTGGAAGCCAAAAAATTTGAAAGTCAAAAATTGATCAAAATTTCATGGAATTTTCAGTTTCTCAGAAACTCTTAAAAATCAACAAAAGTGTGTTATAGGCCATAAAAACCACTTGGAAGCCAAAAAATTTGAAAGTCAAAAATTGATCAAAATTTCATGCAATTTTCAGTTTCTCAGAAACTCTTCAAAATCAACAAAAGTGTGTTATAGGCCATAAAAACCACTTGGAAGCCAAAAAATTTGAAAGTCAAAAATTGATCAAAATTTCATGGAATTTTCAGTTTCTCAGAAACTCTTCAAAATCAACAAAAGTGTGTTATAGGCCATAAAAACCACTTGGAAGCCAAAAAATTTGAAAGTCAAAAATTGATCAAAATTTCATGGAATTTTCAGTTTCTCAGAAACTCTTAAAAATCAACAAAAGTGTGTTATAGGCCATAAAAACCACTTGGAAGCAAAAAAATTTGAAAGTCAAAAATTCATCAAAATTTCATGGAATTTTCAGTTTCTCAGAAACTCTTCAAAATCAACAAAAGTGTGTTTTAGGCCATAAAAACCAGTTGGAAGCAAAAAAAATTGAAAGTAAAAAATTCATCAAAATTTCATGGAATTTTCAGTTTCTCAGAAACTCTTCAAAATCAACAAAAGTGTGTTTTAGGCCATAAATTCCCATTGGAAGCCAAAAAATTTGAAAGTAAAAAATTCATCAAAATTTCATGGAATTTTCAGTTTCTCATAAACTCTTCAAAATCAACAAAAGTGTGTAGGCCATAAAAACCACTTGGAAGCCAAAAAATTTGAAAGTCAAAAATTCATCAAAATTTCATGGAATTTTCAGTTTCTCAGAAACTCTTCAAAATCAACAAAAGTGTGTTATAGGCCATAAAAACCACTTGGAAGCCAAAAAATTTGAAAGTCAAAAATTCATCAAAATTTCATGGAATTTTCAGTTTCCCAGAAACTCTTAAAAATCAACAAAAGTGTGTTATAGGCCATAAAAACCACTTGGAAGCCAAAAAATTTGAAAGTCAAAAATTGATCAAAATTTCATGGAATTTTCAGTTTCTCAGAAACTCTTCAAAATCAACAAAAGTGTGTTATAGGCCATAAAAACCACTTGGAAGCCAAAAAATTTGAAAGTCAAAAATTCATCAAAATTTCATGGAATTTTCAGTTTCCCAGAAACTCTTAAAAATCAACAAAAGTGTGTTATAGGCCATAAAAACCACTTGGAAGCCAAAAAATTTGAAAGTCAAAAATTGATCAAAATTTCATGGAATTTTCAGTTTCTCAGAAACTCTTCAAAATTAACAAAAGTGTGTTATAGGCCATAAAAACCACTTGGAAGCCAAAAAATTTGAAAGTCAAAAATTCATCAAAATTTCATGGAATTTTCAGTTTCTCAGAAACTCTTCAAAATCAACAAAAGTGTGTTATAGGCCATAAAAACCACTTGGAAGCCAAAAAATTTGAAAGTCAAAAATTCATCAAAATTTCATGGAATTTTCAGTTTCCCAGAAACTCTTAAAAATCAACAAAAGTGTGTTATAGGCCATAAAAACCACTTGGAAGCCAAAAAATTTGAAAGTCAAAAATTGATCAAAATTTCATGGAATTTTCAGTTTCTCAGAAACTCTTCAAAATCAACAAAAGTGTGTTATAGGCCATAAAAACCACTTGGAAGCAAAAAAATTTGAAAGTAAAAAATTCATCAAAATTTCATGGAATTTTCAGTTTCTCAGAAACTCTTCAAAATCAACAAAAGTGTGTTATAGGCCATAAAAACCACTTGGAAGCCAAAAAATTTGAAAGTCAAAAATTCATCAAAATTTCATGGAATTTTCAGTTTCCCAGAAACTCTTAAAAATCAACAAAAGTGTGTTATAGGCCATAAAAACCACTTGGAAGCCAAAAAATTTGAAAGTCAAAAATTGATCAAAATTTCATGGAATTTTCAGTTTCTCAGAAACTCTTCAAAATTAACAAAAGTGTGTTATAGGCCATAAAAACCACTTGGAAGCCAAAAAATTTGAAAGTCAAAAATTCATCAAAATTTCATGGAATTTTCAGTTTCTCAGAAACTCTTCAAAATCAACAAAAGTGTGTTATAGGCCATAAAAACCACTTGGAAGCCAAAAAATTTGAAAGTCAAAAATTCATCAAAATTTCATGGAATTTTCAGTTTCCCAGAAACTCTTAAAAATCAACAAAAGTGTGTTATAGGCCATAAAAACCACTTGGAAGCCAAAAAATTTGAAAGTCAAAAATTGATCAAAATTTCATGGAATTTTCAGTTTCTCAGAAACTCTTCAAAATTAACAAAAGTGTGTTATAGGCCATAAAAACCACTTGGAAGCCAAAAAATTTGAAAGTCAAAAATTCATCAAAATTTCATGGAATTTTCAGTTTCTCAGAAACTCTTCAAAATTAACAAAAGTGTGTTATAGGCCATAAAAACCACTTGGAAGCCCAAAAATTTGAAAGTCAAAAATTCATCAAAATTTCATGGAATTTTCAGTTTCTCAGAAACTCTTCAAAATCAACAAAAGTGTGTTATAGGCCATAAAAACCACTTGGAAGCCAAAAAATTTGAAAGTCAAAAAATCATCAAAATTTCATGGAATTTTCAGTTTCTCAGAAACTCTTCAAAATCAACAAAAGTGTGTTATAGGCCATAAAAACCACTTGGAATCCAAAAAATTTGAAAGTCAAAAATTCATCAAAATTTCATGGAATTTTCAGTTTCCCAGAAACTCTTAAAAATCAACAAAAGTGTGTTATAGGCCATAAAAACCACTTGGAAGCCAAAAAATTTGAAAGTCAAAAATTGATCAAAATTTCATGGAATTTTCAGTTGCTCAGAAACTCTTCAAAATCAACAAAAGTGTGTTATAGGCCTTAAAAACCACTTGGAAGCCAAAAAATTTGAAAGTCAAAAATTGATCAAAATTTCATGAAATTTTCCGTTTCTCAGAAAGTCTTCAAAATCAACAAAAGTGTGTTATAGGCCTTAAAAACCACTTGGAAGCCAAAAAATTTGAAAGTCAAAAATTTATCAAAATTTCATGGAATTTTCAGTTTTTCAGAAACTCTTCAAAATCAACAAGTGTGTTATAGGCCATAAAAACCACTTGGAAGCAAAAAAATTTGAAAGTCAAAAATTCATCAAAATTTCATGGAATTTTCAGTTTCCCAGAAACTCTTAAAAATCAACAAAAGTGTGTTATAGGCCATAAAAACCACTTGGAAGCCAAAAAATTTGAAAGTCAAAAATTGATCAAAATTTCATGGAATTTTCAGTTTCTCAGAAACTCTTCAAAATCAACAAAAGTGTGTTATAGGCCTTAAAAACCACTTGGAAGCAAAAAAAATTGAAAGTCAAAAATTCATCAAAATTTCATGCAATTTTCAGTTTCTCAGAAACTCTTCAAAATCAACAAAAGTGTGTTATAGGCCATAAAAACCACTTGGAAGCAAAAAAATTTGAAAGTAAAAAATTCATCAAAATTTCATGGAATTTTCAGTTTCTCAGAAACTCTTCAAAATCAACAAAAGTGTGTTATAGGCCTTAAAAACCACTTGGAAGCCAAAAAATTTGAAAGTCAAAAATTGATCAAAATTTCATGGAATTTTCAGTTTCTCAGAAACTCTTCAAAATCAACAAAAGTGCGTTATAGGCCTTAAAAACCACTTGGAAGCCAAAAAATTTGAAAGTCAAAAATTCATCAAAATTTCATGGAATTTTCAGTTTCTCACAAACACTTCAAAATCAACAAAAGTGTGTTATAGGCCATAAAAACCACTTGGAAGCCAAAAAATTTGAAAGTCAAAAATTCATCAAAATTTCATGGAATTTTCAGTTTCTCAGAAACTCTTCAAAATCAACAAAAGTGTGTTATAGGCCATAAAAACCACTTGGAAGCAAAAAAATTTGAAAGTCAAAAATTCATCAAAATTTCATGCAATTTTCAGTTTCTCAGAAACTCTTCAAAATCAACAAAAGTGTGTTTTAGGCCATAAAAACCACTTGGAAGCCAAAAAATTTGAAAGTCAAAAATTCATCAAAATTTCATGGAATTTTCAGTTTCCCAGAAACTCTTAAAAATCAACAAAAGTGTGTTATAGGCCATAAAAACCACTTGGAAGCCAAAAAATTTGAGAAATTTCAAAGTTGCTAAAATGATCAAAATTTCGTAGAATTTTCATGTTCTTAGAAACTCTTCAAAATCAAAAAAAGTGTGTTATAGGCCATAAAAACCACTTGGAAGCCAAAAAATTTGAAAGTCAAAAATTCATCAAAATTTCATGCAATTTTCAGTTTCTCAGAAACTCTTCAAAATCAACAAAAGTGTGTTTTAGGCCATAAAAACCACTTGGAAGCCAAAAAATTTGAAAGTCAAAAATTAATCAAACTTTTATGAAATTTTCAGTTTCTCAGAAACTCTTCAAAATCAACAAAAGCGTGTTTTAGGCCATAAAAACCACTTGGAAGCAAAAAAATTTGAGAAATTTGAAAGTTGCTAAAATGATCAAAATTTCGTAGAATTTTCATGTTTTTAGAAACTCTTCAAAATCAAAAAAAGTGTGTTGTAGGCCATAAAACCCACTTGGAAGCCAAAAAATTTGAAAGTCAAAAATTCATCGAAATTTCATGGAATTTTCAGTTTCTCACAAACACTTCAAAATCAACAAAAGTGTGTTATAGGCCATAAAAACCACTTGGAAGCCAAAAAATTTGAAAGTCAAAAATTCATCAAAATTTCATGGAATTTTCAGTTTCTCACATACCCTTCAAAATCAACAAAAGTGTGTTTTAGGCCATAAAAACCACTTGGAAGCCAAAAAATTTGAAAGTGAAAAATTCATCAAAATTTCATGGAATTTTCAGTTTCTCAGAAACTCTTCAAAATCAACAAAAGTGTGTTATAGGCCATAAAAACCACTTGGAAGCCAAAAAATTTGAAAGTCAAAAATTCATCAAAATTTCATGAAATTTTCAGTTTCTCAGAAACTCTTCAAAATCAACAAAAGTTTGTTTTAGGCCATAAAAAGCACTTGGAAGCCAAAAAATTTGAAAGTCAAAAATTCATCAAAATTTCATGGAATTTTCAGTTTCTCAGAAACGCTTCAAAATCAACAAAAGTGTGTTATAGGCCATAAAAACCACTTGGAAGCCAAAAAATTTGAAAGTAAAAAATTCATCAAAATTTCATGAAATTTTCATGTTCTCAGAAACTCTTCAAAATCAACAAAAGTGTGTTTTAGGCCATAAAAACCACTTGGAAGCCAAAAAATTTGAAAGTCAAAAATTGATCAAAATTTCATGAAATTTCAGTTTCTCAGAAAGTCTTCAAAATCAACAAAAGTGTGTTATAGGTCTTAAAAACCACTTGGAAGCCAAAAAATTTGAAAGTCAAAAATTGATCAAAATTTCATGAAATTTCAGTTTCTCAGAAAGTCTTCAAAATCAATAAAAGTGTGTTATAGGTCTTAAAAACCACTTGGAAGCCAAAAAATTTGAAAGTCAAAAATTGATCAAAATTTCATGAAATTTTCAGTTTCTCAGAAAGTCTTCAAAATCAACAAAAGTGTGTTATAGGCCTTAAAAACCACTTCGAAGCCAAAAAATTTGAAAGTCAAAAATTTATCAAAATTTCATGGAATTTTCAGTTTCTCAGAAACTCTTCAAAATCAACAAAAGTGTGTTATAGGCCATAAAAACCACTTGGAAGCCAAAAAATTTGAAAGTCAAAAATTTATCAAAATTTCATGGAATTTTCAGTTTCTCAGAAACTCTTCAAAATCAACAAAAGTGTGTTATAGGCCTTAAAAACCACTTGGAAGCCAAAAAATTTGAAAGTCAAAAATTCATCAAAATTTCATGGAATTTTCAGTTTCTCAGAAACTCTTCAAAATCAACAAAAGTGTGTTATAGGCCATAAAAACCACTTGGAAGCCAAAAAATTTGAAAGTCAAAAATTCATCAAAATTTCATGGAATTTTCAGTTTCTCAGAAACTCTTCAAAATCAACAAAAGTGTGTTATAGGCCATAAAAACCACTTGGAAGCCAAAAAATTTGAAAGTCAAAAATTCATCAAAATTTCATGGAATTTTCAGTTTCTCAGAAAGTTTTCAAAATCAACAAAAGTGTGTTATAGGCCTTAAAAACCACTTGGAAGCCAAAAAATTTGAAAGTCAAAAATTCATCAAAATTTCATGGAATTTTCAGTTTCTCAGAAACTCTTCAAAAATTCATTAAAATTTCATGGAATATTCAGTTTCTCAGAAACTCTTCAAAATCAACAAAAGTGTGTTATAGGCCATAAAAACCACTTGGAAGCCAAAAAATTTGAAAGTAAAAAATTCATCAAAATTTCATGGAATTTTCAGTTTCTCAGAAACTCTTCAAAATCAACAAAAGTGTGTTATAGGCCATAAAAACCACTTGGAAGCCAAAAAATTTGAAAGTCAAAAATTCATCAAAATTTCATGGAATTTTCAGTTTCTCAGAAACTCTTCAAAATCAACAAAAGTGTGTTATAGGCCTTAAAAACCACTTGGAAGCCAAAAAATTTGAAAGTAAAAAATTCATCAAAATTTCATGGAATTTTCAGTTTCTCAGAAACTCTTCAAAATCAACAAAAGTGTGTTATAGGCCATAAAAACCACTTGGAAGCCAAAAAATTTGAAAGTCAAAAATTCATCAAAATTTCATGGAATTTTCAGTTTCTCAGAAACTCTTCAAAATCAACAAAAGTGTGTTATAGGCCATAAAAACCACTTGGAAGCCAAAAAATTTGAAAGTCAAAAATTCATCAAAATTTCATGGAATTTTCAGTTTCTCAGAAAGTTTTCAAAATCAACAAAAGTGTGTTATAGGCCTTACAAACCACTTGGAAGCCAAAAAATTTGAAAGTCAAAAATTCATCAAAATTTCATGGAATTTTCAGTTTCTCAGAAACTCTTCAAAAATTCATTAAAATTTCATGGAATATTCAGTTTCTCAGAAACTCTTCAAAATCAACAAAAGTGTGTTATAGGCCATAAAAACCACTTGGAAGCCAAAAAATTTGAAAGTAAAAAATTCATCAAAATTTCATGGAATTTTCAGTTTCTCAGAAACTCTTCAAAATCAACAAAAGTGTGTTGTAGGCCATAAAAACCACTTGGAAGCCAAAAAATTTGAAAGTCAAAAATTCATCAAAATTTCATGGAATTTTCAGTTTCTCAGAAACTCTTCAAAATCAACAAAAGTGTGTTATAGGCCATAAAAACCACTTGGAAGCCAAAAAATTTGAAAGTCAAAAATTCATCAAAATTTCATGGAATTTTCAGTTTCTCAGAAAGTTTTCAAAATCAACAAAAGTGTGTTATAGGCCTTAAAAACCACTTGGAAGCCAAAAAATTTGAAAGTCAAAAATTCATCAAAATTTCATGGAATTTTCAGTTTCTCAGAAACTCTTCAAAAATTCATTAAAATTTCATGGAATATTCAGTTTCTCAGAAACTCTTCAAAATCAACAAAAGTGTGTTATAGGCCATAAAAACCACTTGGAAGCCAAAAAATTTGAAAGTAAAAAATTCATCAAAATTTCATGAAATTTTCAGTTTCTCAGAAACTCTTCAAAATCAACAAAAGTGTGTTATAGGCCATAAAAACCACTTGGAAGCCAAAAAATTTGAAAGTAAAAAATTCATCAAAATTTCATGGAATATTCAGTTTCTCAGAAACTCTTCAAAATCAACAAAAGTGTGTTATAGGCCATAAAAACCACTTGGAAGCCAAAAAATTTGAAAGTCAAAAATTCATCAAAATTTCATGGAATATTCAGTTTCTCAGAAACTCTTCAGAATCAACAAAAGTGTGTTATAGGCCTTAAAAACCACTTCGAAGCCAAAAAATTTGAAAGTCAAAAATTCATCAAAATTTCATGGAATTTTCAGTTTCTCAGAAACGCTTCAAAATCAACAAAAGTGTGTTATAGGCCATAAAAACCACTTGGAAGCCAAAAAATTTGAAAGTAAAAAATTCATCAAAATTTCATGAAATTTTCATGTTCTCAGAAATTCTTCAAAATCAACAAAAGTGTGTTTTAGGCCATAAAAACCACTTGGAAGCCAAAAAATTTGAAAGTCAAAAATTGATCAAAATTTCATGAAATTTCAGTTTCTCAGAAAGTCTTCAAAATTAATAAAAGTGTGTTATAGGTCTTAAAAACCACTTGGAAGCCAAAAAATTTGAAAGTCAAAAATTGATCAAAATTTCATGAAATTTCAGTTTCTCAGAAAGTCTTCAAAATCAATAAAAGTGTGTTATAGGTCTTAAAAACCACTTGGAAGCCAAAAAATTTGAAAGTCAAAAATTGATCAAAATTTCATGAAATTTTCAGTTTCTCAGAAAGTCTTCAAAATCAACAAAAGTGTGTTATAGGCCTTAAAAACCACTTCGAAGCCAAAAAATTTGAAAGTCAAAAATTTATCAAAATTTCATGGAATTTTCAGTTTCTCAGAAACTCTTCAAAATCAACAAAAGTGTGTTATAGGCCATAAAAACCACTTGGAAGCCAAAAAATTTGAAAGTCAAAAATTTATCAAAATTTCATGGAATTTTCAGTTTCTCAGAAACTCTTCAAAATCAACAAAAGTGTGTTATAGGCCTTAAAAACCACTTGGAAGCCAAAAAATTTGAAAGTAAAAAATTCATCAAAATTTCATGGAATTTTCAGTTTCTCAGAAACTCTTCAAAATCAACAAAAGTGTGTTATAGGCCATAAAAACCACTTGGAAGCCAAAAAATTTGAAAGTCAAAAATTCATCAAAATTTCATGGAATTTTCAGTTTCTCAGAAACTCTTCAAAATCAACAAAAGTGTGTTATAGGCCATAAAAACCACTTGGAAGCCAAAAAATTTGAAAGTCAAAAATTGTTCAAAATTTCATGAAATTTTCAGTTTCTCAGAAAGTTTTCAAAATCAACAAAAGTGTGTTATAGGCCTTAAAAACCACTTGGAAGCCAAAAAATTTGAAAGTCAAAAAATCATCAAAATTTCATGGAATTTTCAGTTTCTCAGAAACTCTTCAAAAATTCATTAAAATTTCATGGAATATTCAGTTTCTCAGAAACTCTTCAAAATCAACAAAAGTGTGTTATAGGCCATAAAAACCACTTGGAAGCCAAAAAATTTGAAAGTAAAAAATTCATCAAAATTTCATGGAATATTCAGTTTCTCAGAAACTCTTCAAAATCAACAAAAGTGTGTTATAGGCCTTAAAAACCACTTCGAAGCCAAAAAATTTGAAAGTCAAAAATTTATCAAAATTTCATGGAATTTTCAGTTTCTCAGAAACTCTTCAAAATCAACAAAAGTGTGTTATAGGCCATAAAAACCACTTGGAAGCCAAAAAATTTGAAAGTCAAAAATTGATCAAAATTTCATGGAATTTTCAGTTTCTCAGAAAGTCTTCAAAATCAACAAAAGTGTGTTATAGGCCTTAAAAACCACTTCGAAGCCAAAAAATTTGAAAGTCAAAAATTTATCAAAATTTCATGGAATTTTCAGTTTCTCAGAAACTCTTCAAAATCAACAAAAGTGTGTTATAGGCCATAAAAACCACTTGGAAGCCAAAAAATTTGAAAGTCAAAAATTGATCAAAATTTCATGAAATTTTCAGTTTCTCAGAAAGTCTTCAAAATCAACAAAATTGTGTTATAGGCCTTAAAAACCACTTGGAAGCCAAAAAATTTGAAAGTAAAAAATTCAACAAAATTTCATGGAATTTTGAGTTTCTCAGAAACTCTTCAAAATCAACAAAAGTGTGTTATAGGCCATAAAAACCACTTGGAAGCCAAAAAATTTGAAAGTCAAAAATTGTTCAAAATTTCATGAAATTTTCAGTTTCTCAGAAAGTTTTCAAAATCAACAAAAGTGTGTTATAGGCCTTAAAAACCACTTGGAAGCCAAAAAATTTGAAAGTCAAAAATTCATCAAAATTTCATGGAATTTTCAGTTTCTCAGAAACTCTTCAAAAATTGATTAAAATTTCATGGAATATTCAGTTTCTCAGAAACTCTTCAAAATCAACAAAAGTGTGTTATAGGCCATAAAAACCACTTGGAAGCCAAAAAATTTGAAAGTAAAAAATTCATCAAAATTTCATGGAATATTCAGTTTCTCAGAAACTCTTCAAAATCAACAAAAGTGTGTTATAGGCCATAAAAACCACTTGGAAGCCAAAAAATTTGAAAGTCAAAAATTCATCAAAATTTCATGGAATATTCAGTTTCTCAGAAACTCTTCAAAATCAACAAAAGTGTGTTATAGGCCTTAAAAACCACTTCGAAGCCAAAAAATTTGAAAGTCAAAAATTTATCAAAATTTCATGTAATTTTCAGTTTCTCAGAAACTCTTCAAAATCAACAAAAGTGTGTTATAGGCCATAAAAACCACTTGGAAGCCAAAAAATTTGAAAGTCAAAAATTGATCAAAATTTCATGAAATTTTCAGTTTCTCAGAAAGTCTTCAAAATCAACAAAAGTGTGTTATAGGCCTTAAAAACCACTTGGAAGCCAAAAAATTTGAAAGTCAAAAATTCATCAAAATTTCATGGAATATTCAGTTTCTCAGAAACTCTTCAAAATCAACAAAAGTGTGTTATAGGCCTTAAAAACCACTTCGAAGCCAAAAAATTTGAAAGTCAAAAATTTATCAAAATTTCATGGAATTTTCAGTTTCTCAGAAACTCTTCAAAATCAACAAAAGTGTGTTATAGGCCATAAAAACCACTTGGAAGCCAAAAAATTTGAAAGTCAAAAATTTATCAAAATTTCATGGAATTTTCAGTTTCTCAGAAACTCTTCAAAATCAACAAAAGTGTGTTATAGGCCTTAAAAACCACTTGGAAGCCAAAAAATTTGAAAGTAAAAAATTCATCAAAATTTCATGGAATTTTCAGTTTCTCAGAAACTCTTCAAAATCAACAAAAGTGTGTTATAGGCCATAAAAACCACTTGGAAGCCAAAAAATTTGAAAGTCAAAAATTCATCAAAATTTCATGGAATTTTCAGTTTCTCAGAAACTCTTCAAAATCAACAAAAGTGTGTTATAGGCCATAAAAACCACTTGGAAGCCAAAAAATTTGAAAGTAAAAAATTCATCAAAATTTCATGGAATTTTCAGTTTCTCAGAAAGTTTTCAAAATCAACAAAAGTGTGTTATAGGCCTTAAAAACCACTTGGAAGCCAAAAAATTTGAAAGTCAAAAATTCATCAAAATTTCATGGAATTTTCAGTTTCTCAGAAACTCTTCAAAAATTCATTAAAATTTCATGGAATATTCAGTTTCTCAGAAACTCTTCAAAATCAACAAAAGTGTGTTATAGGCCATAAAAACCACTTGGAAGCCAAAAAATTTGAAAGTAAAAAATTCATCAAAATTTCATGGAATATTCAGTTTCTCAGAAACTCTTCAAAATCAACAAAAGTGTGTTATAGGCCATAAAAACCACTTGGAAGCCAAAAAATTTGAAAGTCAAAAATTGATCAAAATTTCATGAAATTTTCAGTTTCTCAGAAAGTCTTCAAAATCAACAAAAGTGTGTTATAGGACTTAAAAACCACTTGGAAGCCAAAAAATTTGAAAGTCAAAAATTCATCAAAATTTCATGGAATTTTCAGTTTCTCAGAAACTCTTCAAAAATTCATTAAAATTTCATGGAATATTCAGTTTCTCAGAAACTCTTCAAAATCAACAAAAGTGTGTTATAGGCCATAAAAACCACTTGGAAGCCAAAAAATTTGAAAGTCAAAAATTCATCAAAATTTCATGAAATTTTCAGTTTCTCAGAAAGTCTTCAAAATCAACAAAAGTGTGTTATAGGCCATAAAAACCACTTGGAAGCCAAAAAATTTGAAAGTCAAAAATTGTTCAAAATTTCATGAAATTTTCAGTTTCTCAGAAAGTTTTCAAAATCAACAAAAGTGTGTTATAGGCCTTAAAAACCACTTGGAAGCCAAAAAATTTGAAAGTCAAAAATTCATCAAAATTTCATGGAATTTTCAGTTTCTCAGAAACTCTTCAAAAATTCATTAAAATTTCATGGAATATTCAGTTTCTCAGAAACTCTTCAAAATCAACAAAAGTGTGTTATAGGCCATAAAAACCACTTGGAAGCCAAAAAATTTGAAAGTAAAAAATTCATCAAAATTTCATGGAATATTCAGTTTCTCAGAAACTCTTCAAAATCAACAAAAGTGTGTTATAGGCCATAAATACCACTTGGAAGCCAAAAAATTTGAAAGTCAAAAATTCATCAAAATTTCATGGAATATTCAGTTTCTCAGAAACTCTTCAAAATCAACAAAAGTGTGTTATAGGCCTTAAAAACCACTTCGAAGCCAAAAAATTTGAAAGTCAAAAATTTATCAAAATTTCATGGAATTTTCAGTTTCTCAGAAACTCTTCAAAATCAACAAAAGTGTGTTATAGGCCTTAAAAACCACTTGGAAGCCAAAAAATTTGAAAGTAAAAAATTCATCAAAATTTCATGGAATTTTCAGTTTCTCAGAAACTCTTCAAAATCAACAAAAGTGTGTTATAGGCCATAAAAACCACTTGGAAGCCAAAAAATTTGAAAGTCAAAAATTCATCAAAATTTCATGGAATTTTCAGTTTCTCAGAAACTCTTCAAAATCAACAAAAGTGTGTTATAGGCCATAAAAACCACTTGGAAGCCAAAAAATTTGAAAGTAAAAAATTCATCAAAATTTCATGGAATTTTCAGTTTCTCAGAAAGTTTTCAAAATCAACAAAAGTGTGTTATAGGCCTTAAAAACCACTTGGAAGCCAAAAAATTTGAAAGTCAAAAATTCATCAAAATTTCATGGAATTTTCAGTTTCTCAGAAACTCTTCAAAAATTCATTAAAATTTCATGGAATATTCAGTTTCTCAGAAACTCTTCAAAATCAACAAAAGTGTGTTATAGGCCATAAAAACCACTTGGAAGCCAAAAAATTTGAAAGTAAAAAATTCATCAAAATTTCATGGAATATTCAGTTTCTCAGAAACTCTTCAAAATCAACAAAAGTGTGTTATAGGCCATAAAAACCACTTGGAAGCCAAAAAATTTGAAAGTCAAAAATTGATCAAAATTTCATGAAATTTTCAGTTTCTCAGAAAGTCTTCAAAATCAACAAAAGTGTGTTATAGGCCTTAAAAACCACTTGGAAGCCAAAAAATTTGAAAGTAAAAAATTCATCAAAATTTCATGGAATTTTGAGTTTCTCAGAAACTCTTCAAAATCAACAAAAGTGTGTTATATAGGCCATAAAAACCACTTGGAAGCCAAAAAATTTGAAAGTCAAAAATTGTTCAAAATTTCATGAAATTTTCAGTTTCTCAGAAAGTTTTCAAAATCAACAAAAGTGTGTTATAGGCCTTAAAAACCACTTGGAAGCCAAAAAATTTGAAAGTCAAAAATTCATCAAAATTTCATGGAATTTTCAGTTTCTCAGAAACTCTTCAAAAATTCATTAAAATTTCATGGAATATTCAGTTTCTCAGAAACTCTTCAAAATCAACAAAAGTCTGTTATAGGCCATAAAAACCACTTGGAAGCCAAAAAATTTGAAAGTAAAAAATTCATCAAAATTTCATGGAATATTCAGTTTCTCAGAAACTCTTCAAAATCAACAAAAGTGTGTTATAGGCCATAAAAACCACTTGGAAGCCAAAAAATTTGAAAGTCAAAAATTGATCAAAATTTCATGAAATTTTCAGTTTCTCAGAAAGTCTTCAAAATCAACAAAAGTGTGTTATAGGCCTTAAAAACCACTTGGAAGCCAAAAAATTTGAAAGTCAAAAATTCATCAAAATTTCATGGAATTTTCAGTTTCTCAGAAACTCTTCAAAATCAACAAAAGTGTGTTATAGGCCATAAAAACCACTTGGAAGCCAAAAAATTTGAAAGTCAAAAATTGTTCAAAATTTCATGAAATTTTCAGTTTCTCAGAAAGTTTTCAAAATCAACAAAAGTGTGTTATAGGCCTTAAAAACCACTTGGAAGCCAAAAAATTTGAAAGTCAAAAATTCATCAAAATTTCATGGAATTTTCAGTTTCTCAGAAACTCTTCAAAAATTCATTAAAATTTCATGGAATATTCAGTTTCTCAGAAACTCTTCAAAATCAACAAAAGTGTGTTATAGGCCATAAAAACCACTTCGAAGCCAAAAAATTTGAAAGTAAAAAATTCATCAAAATTTCATGGAATATTCAGTTTCTCAGAAACTCTTCAAAATCAACAAAAGTGTGTTATAGGCCATAAAAACCACTTGGAAGCCAAAAAATTTGAAAGTCAAAAATTGATCAAAATTTCATGAAATTTTCAGTTTCTCAGAAAGTCTTCAAAAATCAACAAAAGTGTGTTATAGGCCTTAAAAACCACTTGGAAGCCAAAAAATTTGAAAGTCAAAAATTCATCAAAATTTCATGGAATTTTCAGTTTCTCAGAAACTCTTCAAAAATTCATTAAAATTTCATGGAATATTCAGTTTCTCAGAAACTCTTCAAAATCAACAAAAGTGTGTTATAGGCCATAAAAACCACTTGGAAGCCAAAAAATTTGAAAGTCAAAAATTCATCAAAATTTCATGAAATTTTCAGTTTCTCAGAAAGTCTTCAAAATCAACAAAAGTGTGTTATAGGCCATAAAAACCACTTGGAAGCCAAAAAATTTGAAAGTCAAAAATTGTTCAAAATTTCATGAAATTTTCAGTTTCTCAGAAAGTCTTCAAAATCAACAAAAGTGTGTTATAGGCCTTAAAAACCACTTGGAAGCCAAAAAATTTGAAAGTCAAAAATTCATCAAAATTTCATGGAATTTTCAGTTTCTCAGAAACTCTTCAAAAATTCATTAAAATTTCATGGAATATTCAGTTTCTCAGAAACTCTTCAAAATCAACAAAAGTGTGTTATAGGCCATAAAAACCACTTGGAAGCCAAAAAATTTGAAAGTCAAAAATTGATCAAAATTTCATGAAATTTTCAGTTTCTCAGAAAGTCTTCAAAATCAACAAAAGTGTGTTATAGGCCATAAAAACCACTTGGAAGCCAAAAAATTTGAAAGTCAAAAATTTATCAAAATTTCATGGAATTTTCAGTTTCTCAGAAAGTCTTCAAAATCAACAAAAGTGTGTTATAGGCCTTAAAAACCACTTGGAAGCCAAAAAATTTGAAAGTAAAAAATTCATCAAAATTTCATGGAATTTTCAGTTTCTCAGAAACTCTTCAAAAATTCATTAAAATTTCATGGAATATTCAGTTTCTCAGAAACTCTTCAAAATCAACAAAAGTGTGTTATAGGCCATAAAAACCACTTGGAAGCCAAAAAATTTGAAAGTAAAAAATTCATCAAAATTTCATGGAATATTCAGTTTCTCAGAAACTCTTCAAAATCAACAAAAGTGTGTTATAGGCCATAAAAACCACTTGGAAGCCAAAAAATTTGAAAGTCAAAAATTGATCAAAATTTCATGAAATTTTCAGTTTCTCATAAAGTCTTCAAAATCAACAAAAGTGTGTTATAGGCCTTAAAAACCACTTGGAAGCCAAAAAATTTGAAAGTCAAAAATTCATCAAAATTTCATGGAATTTTCAGTTTCTCAGAAACTCTTCAAAAATTCATTAAAATTTCATGGAATATTCAGTTTCTCAGAAACTCTTCAAAATCAACAAAAGTGTGTTATAGGCCATAAAAACCACTTGGAAGCTAAAAAATTTGAAAGTAAAAAATTCATCAAAATTTCATGGAATATTCAGTTTCTCAGAAACTCTTCAAAATCAACAAAAGTGTGTTATAGGCCATAAAAACCACTTGGAAGCCAAAAAATTTGAAAGTCAAAAATTGTTCAAAATTTCATGAAATTTTCAGTTTCTCAGAAAGTTTTCAAAATCAACAAAAGTGTGTTATAGGCCTTAAAAACCACTTGGAAGCCAAAAAATTTGAAAGTCAAAAATTCATCAAAATTTCATGGAATTTTCAGTTTCTCAGAAACTCTTCAAAAATTTATTAAAATTTCATGGAATATTCAGTTTCTCAGAAACTCTTCAAAATCAACAAAAGTGTGTTATAGGCCATAAAAACCACTTGGAAGCCAAAAAATTTGAAAGTCAAAAATTGATCAAAATTTCATGAAATTTTCAGTTTCTCAGAAAGTCTTCAAAATCAACAAAAGTGTGTTATAGGCATAAAAACCACATGGAAGCCAAAAAATTTGAAAGTCAAAAATTTATCAAAATTTCATGGAATTTTCAGTTTCTCAGAAAGTCTTCAAAATCAACAAAAGTGTGTTATAGGCCTTAAAAACCACTTGGAAGCCAAAAAATTTGAAATAAAAAATTCATCAAAATTTCATAGAATTTTGAGTTTCTCAGAAACTCTTCAAAATCAACAAAAGTGTCTTATAGGCCATAAAAACCACTTGGAAGCCAAAAAATTTGAAAGTCAAAAATTGTTCAAAATTTCATGAAATTTTCAGTTTCTCAGAAAGTTTTCAAAATCAACAAAAGTGTGTTATAGGCCTTAAAAACCACTTGGAAGCCAAAAAATTTGAAAGTCAAAAATTCATCAAAATTTCATGGAATTTTCAGTTTCTCAGAAACTCTTCAAAAATTCATTAAAATTTCATGGAATATTCAGTTTCTCAGAAACTCTTCAAAATCAACAAAAGTGTGTTATAGGCCATAAAAACCACTTGGAAGCCAAAAAATTTGAAAGTAAAAAATTCATCAAAATTTCATGAAATTTTCAGTTTCTCAGAAAGTCTTCAAAATCAACAAAAGTGTGTTATAGGCCATAAAAACCACTTGGAAGCCAAAAAATTTGAAAGTCAAAAATTTATCAAAATTTCATGGAATTTTCAGTTTCTCAGAAAGTCTTCAAAATCAACAAAAGTGTGTTATAGGCCTTAAAAACCACTTGGAAGCCAAAAAATTTGAAAGTAAAAAATTCATCAAAATTTCATAGAATTTTGAGTTTCTCAGAAACTCTTCAAAATCAACAAAAGTGTGTTATAGGCCATAAAAACCACTTGGAAGCCAAAAAATTTGAAAGTCAAAAATTGTTCAAAATTTCATGAAATTTTCAGTTTCTCAGAAAGTTTTCAAAATCAACAAAAGTGTGTTATAGGCCTTAAAAACCACTTGGAAGCCAAAAAATTTGAAAGTCAAAAATTCATCAAAATTTCATGGAATTTTCAGTTTCTCAGAAACTCTTCAAAAATTCATTAAAATTTCATGGAATATTCAGTTTCTCAGAAACTCTTCAAAATCAACAAAAGTGTGTTATAGGCCATAAAAACCACTTGGAAGCCAAAAAATTTGAAAGTAAAAAATTCATCAAAATTTCATGGAATATTCAGTTTCTCAGAAACTCTTCAAAATCAACAAAAGTGTGTTATAGGCCATAAAAACCACTTGGAAGCCAAAAAATTTGAAAGTAAAAAATTCATCAAAATTTCATGGAATATTCAGTTTCTCAGAAACTCTTCAAAATCAACAAAAGTGTGTTATAGGCCTTAAAAACCACTTGGAAGCCAAAAAATTTGAAAGTCAAAAATTCATCAAAATTTCATGGAATTTTCAGTTTCTCAGAAACTCTTCAAAAATTCATTAAAATTTCATGGAATATTCAGTTTCTCAGAAACTCTTCAAAATCAACAAAAGTGTGTTATAGGCCATAAAAACCACTTGGAAGCCAAAAAATTTGAAAGTAAAAAATTCATCAAAATTTCATGAAATTTTCAGTTTCTCAGAAAGTCTTCAAAATCAACAAAAGTGTGTTATAGGCCATAAAAACCACTTGGAAGCCAAAAAATTTGAAAGTCAAAAATTTATCAAAATTTCATGGAATTTTCAGTTTCTCAGAAAGTCTTCAAAATCAACAAAAGTGTGTTATAGGCCTTAAAAACCACTTGGAAGCCAAAAAATTTGAAAGTAAAAAATTCATCAAAATTTCATGGAATTTTGAGTTTCTCAGAAACTCTTCAAAATCAACAAAAGTGTGTTATAGGCCATAAAAACCACTTGGAAGCCAAAAAATTTGAAAGTCAAAAATTGTTCAAAATTTCATGAAATTTTCAGTTTCTCAGAAAGTTTTCAAAATCAACAAAAGTGTGTTATAGGCCTTAAAAACCACTTGGAAGCCAAAAAATTTGAAAGTCAAAAATTCATCAAAATTTCATGGAATTTTCAGTTTCTCAGAAACTCTTAAAAAATTCATCAAAATTTCATGGAATATTCAGTTTCTCAGAAACTCTTCAAAATCAACAAAAGTGTGTTATAGGCCATAAAAACCACTTGGAAGCCAAAAAATTTGAAAGTCAAAAATTGTTCAAAATTTCATGAAATTTTCAGTTTCTCAGAAAGTTTTCAAAATCAACAAAAGTGTGTTATAGGCCTTAAAAACCACTTGGAAGCCAAAAAATTTGAAAGTCAAAAATTCATCAAAATTTCATGGAATTTTCAGTTTCTCAGAAACTCTTCAAAAATTCATTAAAATTTTATGGAATATTCAGTTTCTCAGAAACTCTTCAAAATCAACAAAAGTGTGTTATAGGCCATAAAAACCACTTGGAAGCCAAAAAATTTGAAAGTAAAAAATTCATCAAAATTTCATGGAATTTTCAGTTTCTCAGAAACTCTTCAAAATCAACAAAAGTGTGTTATAGGCCATAAAACCACTTGGAAGCCAAAAAATTTGAAAGTCAAAAATTGATCAAAATTTCATGAAATTTTCAGTTTCTCAGAAAGTCTTCAAAATCAACAAAAGTGTGTTATAGGCCTTAAAAACCACTTGGAAGCCAAAAAATTTGAAAGTAAAAAATTCATCAAAATTTCATGGAATTTTGAGTTTCTCAGAAACTCTTCAAAATCAACAAAAGTGTGTTTAAGGCCATAAAAACCACTTGGAAGCAAAAAAATTTGAAAGTAAAAAATTCATCAAAATTTCATGAAATTTTCAGTTTCTCAGAAAGTCTTCAAAATCAACAAAAGTGTGTTATAGGCCTTAAAAACCACTTGGAAGCCAAAAAATTTGAAAGTAAAAAATTCATCAAAATTTCATGGAATTTTGAGTTTCTCAGAAACTCTTCAAAATCAACAAAAGTGTGTTATAGGCCATAAAAACCACTTGGAAGCCAAAAAATTTGAAAGTCAAAAATTGTTCAAAATTTCATGAAATTTTCAGTTTCTCAGAAACTCTTCAAAATCAACAAAAGTGTGTTATAGGCCTTAAAAACCACTTGGAAGCCAAAAAATTTGAAAGTCAAAAATTCATCAAAATTTCATGGAATTTTCAGTTTCTCAGAAACTCTTCAAAAATTCATTAAAATTTTATGGAATATTCAGTTTCTCAGAAACTCTTCAAAATCAACAAAAGTGTGTTATAGGCCATAAAAACCACTTGGAAGCCAAAAAATTTGAAAGTAAAAAATTCATCAAAATTTCATGGAATTTTCAGTTTCTCAGAAACTCTTCAAAATCAACAAAAGTGTGTTATAGGCCATAAAACCACTTGGAAGCCAAAAAATTTGAAAGTCAAAAATTGATCAAAATTTCATGAAATTTTCAGTTTCTCAGAAAGTCTTCAAAATCAACAAAAGTGTGTTATAGGCCTTAAAAACCACTTGGAAGCCAAAAAATTTGAAAGTAAAAAATTCATCAAAATTTCATGGAATTTTGAGTTTCTCAGAAACTCTTCAAAATCAACAAAAGTGTGTTTAAGGCCATAAAAACCACTTGGAAGCAAAAAAATTTGAAAGTAAAAAATTCATCAAAATTTCATGAAATTTTCAGTTTCTCAGAAAGTCTTCAAAATCAACAAAAGTGTGTTATAGGCCTTAAAAACCACTTGGAAGCCAAAAAATTTGAAAGTAAAAAATTCATCAAAATTTCATGGAATTTTGAGTTTCTCAGAAACTCTTCAAAATCAACAAAAGTGTGTTATAGGCCATAAAAACCACTTGGAAGCCAAAAAATTTGAAAGTCAAAAATTGTTCAAAATTTCATGAAATTTTCAGTTTCTCAGAAACTCTTCAAAATCAACAAAAGTGTGTTATAGGCCATAAAAACCACTTGGAAGCCAAAAAATTTGAAAGTCAAAAATTCATCAAAATTTCATGGAATTTTCAGTTTCTCAGAAACTCTTCAAAAATTCATCAAAATTTCATGGAATATTCAGTTTCTCAGAAACTCTTCAAAATCAACAAAAGTGTGTTATAGGCCATAAAAACCACTTGGAAGCCAAAAAATTTGAAAGTAAAAAATTCATCAAAATTTCATGGAATATTCAGTTTCTCAGAAACTCTTCAAAATCAACAAAAGTGTGTTATAGGCCATAAAAACCACTTGAAGCCAAAAAATTTGAAAGTCAAAAATTGATCAAAATTTCATGAAATTTTCAGTTTCTCAGAAAGTCTTCAAAATCAACAAAAGTGTGTTATAGGCCTTAAAAACCACTTGGAAGCCAAAAAATTTGAAAGTCAAAAATTCATCAAAATTTCATGGAATTTTCAGTTTCTCAGAAAGTCTTCAAAATCAACAAAAGTGTGTTATAGGCCTTAAAAACCACTTGGAAGCCAAAAAAATTGAAAGTAAAAAATTCATCAAAATTTCATGGAATTTTGAGTTTCTCAGAAACTCTTCAAAATCAACAAAAGTGTGTTATAGGCCATAAAAACCACTTGGAAGCCAAAAAATTTGAAAGTCAAAAATTGTTCAAAATTTCATGAAATTTTCAGTTTCTCAGAAAGTTTTCAAAATCAACAAAAGTGTGTTATAGGCCTTAAAAACCACTTGGAAGCCAAAAAATTTGAAAGTCAAAAATTGATCAAAATTTCATGGAATTTTCAGTTTCTCAGAAACTCTTCAAAAATTCATTAAAATTTCATGGAATATTCAGTTTCTCAGAAACTCTTCAAAATCAACAAAAGTGTGTTATAGGCCATAAAAACCACTTGGAAGCCAAAAAATTTGAAAGTAAAAAATTCATCAAAATTTCATGGAATTTTCAGTTTTCTCAGAAACTCTTCAAAATCAACAAAAGTGTGTTATAGGCCATAAAACCACTTGGAAGCCAAAAAATTTGAAAGTCAAAAATTGATCAAAATTTCATGAAATTTTCAGTTTCTCAGAAAGTCTTCAAAATCAACAAAAGTGTGTTATAGGCCTTAAAAACCACTTGGAAGCCAAAAAATTTGAAAGTAAAAAATTCATCAAAATTTCATGGAATTTTGAGTTTCTCAGAAACTCTTCAAAATCAACAAAAGTGTGTTATAGGCCTTAAAAACCACTTGGAAGCCAAAAAATTTGAAAGTCAAAAATTGTTCAAAATTTCATGAAATTTTCAGTTTCTCAGAAACTCTTCAAAATCAACAAAAGTGTGTTATAGGCCATAAAAACCACTTGGAAGCCAAAAAATTTGAAAGTCAAAAATTCATCAAAATTTCATGGAATTTTCAGTTTCTCAGAAACTCTTCAAAAATTCATCAAAATTTCATGGAATATTCAGTTTCTCAGAAACTCTTCAAAATCAACAAAAGTGTGTTATAGGCCATAAAAACCACTTGGAAGCCAAAAAATTTGAAAGTAAAAAATTCATCAAAATTTCATGGAATTTTCAGTTTCTCAGAAACTCTTCAAAATCAACAAAAGTGTGTTATAGGCCATAAAACCACTTGGAAGCCAAAAAATTTGAAAGTCAAAAATTGATCAAAATTTCATGAAATTTTCAGTTTCTCAGAAACTCTTCAAAAATTCATCAAAATTTCATGGAATATTCAGTTTCTCAGAAACTCTTCAAAATCAACAAAAGTGTGTTATAGGCCATAAAAACCACTTGGAAGCCAAAAAATTTGAAAGTAAAAAATTCATCAAAATTTCATGGAATATTCAGTTTCTCAGAAACTCTTCAAAATCAACAAAAGTGTGTTATAGGCCATAAAAACCACTTGGAAGCCAAAAAATTTGAAAGTAAAAAATTCATCAAAATTTCATGGAATTTTCAGTTTCTCAGAAAGTCTTCAAAATCAACAAAAGTGTGTTATAGGCCTTAAAAACCACTTGGAAGCCAAAAAATTTGAAAGTAAAAAAATCATCAAAATTTCATGGAATTTTCAGTTTCTCAGAAACTCTTCAAAATCAACAAAAGTGTGTTATAGGCCATAAAAACCACTTGGAAGCCAAAAAATTTGAAAGTAAAAAATTGATCAAAATTTCATGAAATTTTCAGTTTCTCAGAAAGTCTTCAAAATCAACAAAAGTGTGTTATAGGCCTTAAAAACCACTTGGAAGCCAAAAAATTTGAAAGTCAAAAATTGATCAAAATTTCATGGAATTTTCAGTTTCTCAGAAAGTCTTCAAAATCAACAAAAGTGTGTTATAGGCCATAAAACCACTTGGAAGCCAAAAAATTTGAAAGTCAAAAATTGATCAAAATTTCATGAAATTTTCAGTTTCTCAAAAACTCTTCAAAATCAACAAAAGTGTGTTATAGGCCATAAAAACCACTTGGAAGCAAAAAAATTTGAAAGTAAAAAATTCATCAAAATTTCATGAAATTTTCAGTTTCTCAGAAAGTCTTCAAAATCAACAAAAGTGTGTTATAGGCCTTAAAAACCACTTGGAAGCCAAAAAATTTGAAAGTAAAAAATTCATCAAAATTTCATGGAATTTTGAGTTTCTCAGAAACTCTTCAAAATCAACAAAAGTGTGTTATAGGCCATAAAAACCACTTGGAAGCCAAAAAATTTGAAAGTCAAAAATTGTTCAAAATTTCATGAAATTTTCAGTTTCTCAGAAACTCTTCAAAATCAACAAAAGTGTGTTATAGGCCATAAAAACCACTTGGAAGCCAAAAAATTTGAAAGTCAAAAATTCATCAAAATTTCATGGAATTTTCAGTTTCTCAGAAACTCTTCAAAAATTCATCAAAATTTCATGGAATATTCAGTTTCTCAGAAACTCTTCAAAATCAACAAAAGTGTGTTATAGGCCATAAAAACCACTTGGAAGCCAAAAAATTTGAAAGTAAAAAATTCATCAAAATTTCATGGAATATTCAGTTTCTCAGAAACTCTTCAAAATCAACAAAAGTGTGTTATAGGCCATAAAAACCACTTGAAGCCAAAAAATTTGAAAGTCAAAAATTGATCAAAATTTCATGAAATTTTCAGTTTCTCAGAAAGTCTTCAAAATCAACAAAAGTGTGTTATAGGCCATAAAAACCACTTGGAAGCCAAAAAATTTGAAAGTCAAAAATTTATCAAAATTTCATGGAATTTTCAGTTTCTCAGAAACTCTTCAAAATCAACAAAAGTGTGTTATAGGCCTTAAAAACCACTTGGAAGCCAAAAAATTTGAAAGTAAAAAATTCATCAAAATTTCATGGAATTTTCAGTTTCTCAGAAACTCTTCAAAATCAACAAAAGTGTGTTATAGGCCATAAAAACCACTTGGAAGCCAAAAAATTTGAAAGTCAAAAATTGTTCAAAATTTCATGAAATTTTCAGTTTCTCAGAAAGTTTTCAAAATCAACAAAAGTGTGTTATAGGCCTTAAAAACCACTTGGAAGCCAAAAAATTTGAAAGTCAAAAATTCATCAAAATTTCATGGAATTTTCAGTTTCTCAGAAACTCTTAAAAAATTCATCAAAATTTCATGGAATATTCAGTTTCTCAGAAACTCTTCAAAATCAACAAAAGTGTGTTATAGGCCATAAAAACCACTTGGAAGCCAAAAAATTTGAAAGTCAAAAATTGTTCAAAATTTCATGAAATTTTCAGTTTCTCAGAAAGTTTTCAAAATCAACAAAAGTGTGTTATAGGCCTTAAAAACCACTTGGAAGCCAAAAAATTTGAAAGTCAAAAATTCATCAAAATTTCATGGAATTTTCAGTTTCTCAGAAACTCTTCAAAAATTCATTAAAATTTCATGGAATATTCAGTTTCTCAGAAACTCTTCAAAATCAACAAAAGTGTGTTATAGGCCATAAAAACCACTTGGAAGCCAAAAAATTTGAAAGTAAAAAATTCATCAAAATTTCATGGAATTTTCAGTTTCTCAGAAACTCTTCAAAATCAACAAAAGTGTGTTATAGGCCATAAAACCACTTGGAAGCCAAAAAATTTGAAAGTCAAAAATTGATCAAAATTTCATGAAATTTTCAGTTTCTCAGAAAGTCTTCAAAATCAACAAAAGTGTGTTATAGGCCTTAAAAACCACTTGGAAGCCAAAAAATTTGAAAGTCAAAAATTCATCAAAATTTCATGGAATTTTCAGTTTCTCAGAAACTCTTCAAAATCAACAAAAGTGTGTTATAGGCCATAAAAACCACTTGGAAGCCAAAAAATTTGAAAGTCAAAAATTGTTCAAAATTTCATGAAATTTTCAGTTTCTCAGAAACTCTTCAAAATCAACAAAAGTGTGTTATAGGCCATAAAAACCACTTGGAAGCCAAAAAATTTGAAAGTCAAAAATTCATCAAAATTTCATGGAATTTTCAGTTTCTCAGAAACTCTTCAAAAATTCATCAAAATTTCATGGAATATTCAGTTTCTCAGAAACTCTTCAAAATCAACAAAAGTGTGTTATAGGCCATAAAAACCACTTGGAAGCCAAAAAATTTGAAAGTAAAAAATTCATCAAAATTTCATGGAATATTCAGTTTCTCAGAAACTCTTCAAAATCAACAAAAGTGTGTTATAGGCCATAAAAACCACTTGAAGCCAAAAAATTTGAAAGTCAAAAATTGATCAAAATTTCATGAAATTTTCAGTTTCTCAGAAAGTCTTCAAAATCAACAAAAGTGTGTTATAGGCCTTAAAAACCACTTGGAAGCCAAAAAATTTGAAAGTCAAAAATTCATCAAAATTTCATGGAATTTTCAGTTTCTCAGAAAGTCTTCAAAATCAACAAAAGTGTGTTATAGGCCTTAAAAACCACTTGGAAGCCAAAAAATTTGAAAGTAAAAAATTCATCAAAATTTCATGGAATTTTGAGTTTCTCAGAAACTCTTCAAAATCAACAAAAGTGTGTTATAGGCCATAAAAACCACTTGGAAGCCAAAAAATTTGAAAGTCAAAAATTGTTCAAAATTTCATGAAATTTTCAGTTTCTCAGAAAGTTTTCAAAATCAACAAAAGTGTGTTATAGGCCTTAAAAACCACTTGGAAGCCAAAAAATTTGAAAGTCAAAAATTCATCAAAATTTCATGGAATTTTCAGTTTCTCAGAAACTCTTCAAAAATTCATTAAAATTTCATGGAATATTCAGTTTCTCAGAAACTCTTCAAAATCAACAAAAGTGTGTTATAGGCCATAAAAACCACTTGGAAGCCAAAAAATTTGAAAGTAAAAAATTCATCAAAATTTCATGGAATTTTCAGTTTCTCAGAAACTCTTCAAAATCAACAAAAGTGTGTTATAGGCCATAAAACCACTTGGAAGCCAAAAAATTTGAAAGTCAAAAATTGATCAAAATTTCATGAAATTTTCAGTTTCTCAGAAAGTCTTCAAAATCAACAAAAGTGTGTTATAGGCCTTAAAAACCACTTGGAAGCCAAAAAATTTGAAAGTCAAAAATTCATCAAAATTTCATGGAATTTTCAGTTTCTCAGAAACTCTTCAAAATCAACAAAAGTGTGTTATAGGCCATAAAAACCACTTGGAAGCCAAAAAATTTGAAAGTCAAAAATTGTTCAAAATTTCATGAAATTTTCAGTTTCTCAGAAACTCTTCAAAATCAACAAAAGTGTGTTATAGGCCATAAAAACCACTTGGAAGCCAAAAAATTTGAAAGTCAAAAATTCATCAAAATTTCATGGAATTTTCAGTTTCTCAGAAACTCTTCAAAAATTCATCAAAATTTCATGGAATATTCAGTTTCTCAGAAACTCTTCAAAATCAACAAAAGTGTGTTATAGGCCATAAAAACCACTTGGAAGCCAAAAAATTTGAAAGTAAAAAATTCATCAAAATTTCATGGAATATTCAGTTTCTCAGAAACTCTTCAAAATCAACAAAAGTGTGTTATAGGCCATAAAAACCACTTGAAGCCAAAAAATTTGAAAGTCAAAAATTGATCAAAATTTCATGAAATTTTCAGTTTCTCAGAAAGTCTTCAAAATCAACAAAAGTGTGTTATAGGCCTTAAAAACCACTTGGAAGCCAAAAAATTTGAAAGTCAAAAATTCATCAAAATTTCATGGAATTTTCAGTTTCTCAGAAAGTCTTCAAAATCAACAAAAGTGTGTTATAGGCCTTAAAAACCACTTGGAAGCCAAAAAATTTGAAAGTAAAAAATTCATCAAAATTTCATGAAATTTTGAGTTTCTCAGAAACTCTTCAAAATCAACAAAAGTGTGTTATAGGCCATAAAAACCACTTGGAAGCCAAAAAATTTGAAAGTCAAAAATTGTTCAAAATTTCATGAAATTTTCAGTTTCTCAGAAAGTTTTCAAAATCAACAAAAGTGTGTTATAGGCCTTAAAAACCACTTGGAAGCCAAAAAATTTGAAAGTCAAAAATTGATCAAAATTTCATGGAATTTTCAGTTTCTCAGAAACTCTTCAAAAATTCATTAAAATTTCATGGAATATTCAGTTTCTCAGAAACTCTTCAAAATCAACAAAAGTGTGTTATAGGCCATAAAAACCACTTGGAAGCCAAAAAATTTGAAAGTAAAAAATTCATCAAAATTTCATGGAATTTTCAGTTTCTCAGAAACTCTTCAAAATCAACAAAAGTGTGTTATAGGCCATAAAACCACTTGGAAGCCAAAAAATTTGAAAGTCAAAAATTGATCAAAATTTCATGAAATTTTCAGTTTCTCAGAAAGTCTTCAAAATCAACAAAAGTGTGTTATAGGCCTTAAAAACCACTTGGAAGCCAAAAAATTTGAAAGTAAAAAATTCATCAAAATTTCATGGAATTTTGAGTTTCTCAGAAACTCTTCAAAATCAACAAAAGTGTGTTATAGGCCTTAAAAACCACTTGGAAGCCAAAAAATTTGAAAGTCAAAAATTGTTCAAAATTTCATGAAATTTTCAGTTTCTCAGAAACTCTTCAAAATCAACAAAAGTGTGTTATAGGCCATAAAAACCACTTGGAAGCCAAAAAATTTGAAAGTCAAAAATTCATCAAAATTTCATGGAATTTTCAGTTTCTCAGAAACTCTTCAAAAATTCATCAAAATTTCATGGAATATTCAGTTTCTCAGAAACTCTTCAAAATCAACAAAAGTGTGTTATAGGCCATAAAAACCACTTGGAAGCCAAAAAATTTGAAAGTAAAAAATTCATCAAAATTTCATGGAATTTTCAGTTTCTCAGAAACTCTTCAAAATCAACAAAAGTGTGTTATAGGCCATAAAACCACTTGGAAGCCAAAAAATTTGAAAGTCAAAAATTCATCAAAATTTCATGAAATTTTCAGTTTCTCAGAAACTCTTCAAAAATTCATCAAAATTTCATGGAATATTCAGTTTCTCAGAAACTCTTCAAAATCAACAAAAGTGTGTTATAGGCCATAAAAACCACTTGGAAGCCAAAAAATTTGAAAGTAAAAAATTCATCAAAATTTCATGGAATATTCAGTTTCTCAGAAACTCTTCAAAATCAACAAAAGTGTGTTATAGGCCATAAAAACCACTTGGAAGCCAAAAAATTTGAAAGTAAAAAATTCATCAAAATTTCATGGAATTTTCAGTTTCTCAGAAAGTCTTCAAAATCAACAAAAGTGTGTTATAGGCCTTAAAAACCACTTGGAAGCCAAAAAATTTGAAAGTAAAAAATTCATCAAAATTTCATGGAATTTTCAGTTTCTCAGAAACTCTTCAAAATCAACAAAAGTGTGTTATAGGCCATAAAAACCACTTGGAAGCCAAAAAATTTGAAAGTAAAAAATTGATCAAAATTTCATGAAATTTTCAGTTTCTCAGAAAGTCTTCAAAATCAACAAAAGTGTGTTATAGGCCTTAAAAACCACTTGGAAGCCAAAAAATTTGAAAGTCAAAAATTGATCAAAATTTCATGGAATTTTCAGTTTCTCAGAAACTCTTCAAAAATTCATTAAAATTTCATGGAATATTCAGTTTCTCAGAAACTCTTCAAAATCAACAAAAGTGTGTTATAGGCCATAAAAACCACTTGGAAGCCAAAAAATTTGAAAGTAAAAAATTCATCAAAATTTCATGGAATTTTCAGTTTCTCAGAAACTCTTCAAAATCAACAAAAGTGTGTTATAGGCCATAAAACCACTTGGAAGCCAAAAAATTTGAAAGTCAAAAATTGATCAAAATTTCATGAAATTTTCAGTTTCTCAGAAAGTCTTCAAAATCAACAAAAGTGTGTTATAGGCCTTAAAAACCACTTGGAAGCCAAAAAATTTGAAAGTAAAAAATTCATCAAAATTTCATGGAATTTTGAGTTTCTCAGAAACTCTTCAAAATCAACAAAAGTGTGTTATAGGCCTTAAAAACCACTTGGAAGCCAAAAAATTTGAAAGTCAAAAATTGTTCAAAATTTCATGAAATTTTCAGTTTCTCAGAAACTCTTCAAAATCAACAAAAGTGTGTTATAGGCCATAAAAACCACTTGGAAGCCAAAAAATTTGAAAGTCAAAAATTCATCAAAATTTCATGGAATTTTCAGTTTCTCAGAAACTCTTCAAAAATTCATCAAAATTTCATGGAATATTCAGTTTCTCAGAAACTCTTCAAAATCAACAAAAGTGTGTTATAGGCCATAAAAACCACTTGGAAGCCAAAAAATTTGAAAGTAAAAAATTCATCAAAATTTCATGGAATTTTCAGTTTCTCAGAAACTCTTCAAAATCAACAAAAGTGTGTTATAGGCCATAAAACCACTTGGAAGCCAAAAAATTTGAAAGTCAAAAATTGATCAAAATTTCATGAAATTTTCAGTTTCTCAGAAACTCTTCAAAAATTCATCAAAATTTCATGGAATATTCAGTTTCTCAGAAACTCTTCAAAATCAACAAAAGTGTGTTATAGGCCATAAAAACCACTTGGAAGCCAAAAAATTTGAAAGTAAAAAATTCATCAAAATTTCATGGAATATTCAGTTTCTCAGAAACTCTTCAAAATCAACAAAAGTGTGTTATAGGCCATAAAAACCACTTGGAAGCCAAAAAATTTGAAAGTAAAAAATTCATCAAAATTTCATGGAATTTTCAGTTTCTCAGAAAGTCTTCAAAATCAACAAAAGTGTGTTATAGGCCTTAAAAACCACTTGGAAGCCAAAAAATTTGAAAGTAAAAAATTCATCAAAATTTCATGGAATTTTCAGTTTCTCAGAAACTCTTCAAAATCAACAAAAGTGTGTTATAGGCCATAAAAACCACTTGGAAGCCAAAAAATTTGAAAGTAAAAAATTGATCAAAATTTCATGAAATTTTCAGTTTCTCAGAAAGTCTTCAAAATCAACAAAAGTGTGTTATAGGCCTTAAAAACCACTTGGAAGCCAAAAAATTTGAAAGTCAAAAATTGATCAAAATTTCATGGAATTTTCAGTTTCTCAGAAACTCTTCAAAAATTCATTAAAATTTCATGGAATATTCAGTTTCTCAGAAACTCTTCAAAATCAACAAAAGTGTGTTATAGGCCATAAAAACCACTTGGAAGCCAAAAAATTTGAAAGTAAAAAATTCATCAAAATTTCATGGAATTTTCAGTTTCTCAGAAACTCTTCAAAATCAACAAAAGTGTGTTATAGGCCATAAAACCACTTGGAAGCCAAAAAATTTGAAAGTCAAAAATTGATCAAAATTTCATGAAATTTTCAGTTTCTCAGAAAGTCTTCAAAATCAACAAAAGTGTGTTATAGGCCTTAAAAACCACTTGGAAGCCAAAAAATTTGAAAGTAAAAAATTCATCAAAATTTCATGGAATTTTCAGTTTCTCAGAAACTCTTCAAAATCAACAAAAGTGTGTTATAGGCCATAAAACCACTTGGAAGCCAAAAAATTTGAAAGTCAAAAATTGATCAAAATTTCATGAAATTTTCAGTTTCTCAGAAAGTCTTCAAAATCAACAAAAGTGTGTTATAGGCCTTAAAAACCACTTGGAAGCCAAAAAATTTGAAAGTAAAAAATTCATCAAAATTTCATGGAATTTTGAGTTTCTCAGAAACTCTTCAAAATCAACAAAAGTGTGTTATAGGCCTTAAAAACCACTTGGAAGCCAAAAAATTTGAAAGTCAAAAATTGTTCAAAATTTCATGAAATTTTCAGTTTCTCAGAAACTCTTCAAAATCAACAAAAGTGTGTTATAGGCCATAAAAACCACTTGGAAGCCAAAAAATTTGAAAGTCAAAAATTCATCAAAATTTCATGGAATTTTCAGTTTCTCAGAAACTCTTCAAAAATTCATCAAAATTTCATGGAATATTCAGTTTCTCAGAAACTCTTCAAAATCAACAAAAGTGTGTTATAGGCCATAAAAACCACTTGGAAGCCAAAAAATTTGAAAGTAAAAAATTCATCAAAATTTCATGGAATTTTCAGTTTCTCAGAAACTCTTCAAAATCAACAAAAGTGTGTTATAGGCCATAAAACCACTTGGAAGCCAAAAAATTTGAAAGTCAAAAATTGATCAAAATTTCATGAAATTTTCAGTTTCTCAGAAACTCTTCAAAAATTCATCAAAATTTCATGGAATATTCAGTTTCTCAGAAACTCTTCAAAATCAACAAAAGTGTGTTATAGGCCATAAAAACCACTTGGAAGCCAAAAAATTTGAAAGTAAAAAATTCATCAAAATTTCATGGAATATTCAGTTTCTCAGAAACTCTTCAAAATCAACAAAAGTGTGTTATAGGCCATAAAAACCACTTGGAAGCCAAAAAATTTGAAAGTAAAAAATTCATCAAAATTTCATGGAATTTTCAGTTTCTCAGAAAGTCTTCAAAATCAACAAAAGTGTGTTATAGGCCTTAAAAACCACTTGGAAGCCAAAAAATTTGAAAGTAAAAAATTCATCAAAATTTCATGGAATTTTCAGTTTCTCAGAAACTCTTCAAAATCAACAAAAGTGTGTTATAGGCCATAAAAACCACTTGGAAGCCAAAAAATTTGAAAGTAAAAAATTGATCAAAATTTCATGAAATTTTCAGTTTCTCAGAAAGTTTTCAAAATCAACAAAAGTGTGTTATAGGCCTTAAAAACCACTTGGAAGCCAAAAAATTTGAAAGTCAAAAATTGATCAAAATTTCATGGAATTTTCAGTTTCTCAGAAACTCTTCAAAAATTCATTAAAATTTCATGGAATATTCAGTTTCTCAGAAACTCTTCAAAATCAACAAAAGTGTGTTATAGGCCATAAAAACCACTTGGAAGCCAAAAAATTTGAAAGTAAAAAATTCATCAAAATTTCATGGAATTTTCAGTTTCTCAGAAACTCTTCAAAATCAACAAAAGTGTGTTATAGGCCATAAAACCACTTGGAAGCCAAAAAATTTGAAAGTCAAAAATTGATCAAAATTTCATGAAATTTTCAGTTTCTCAGAAAGTCTTCAAAATCAACAAAAGTGTGTTATAGGCCTTAAAAACCACTTGGAAGCCAAAAAATTTGAAAGTAAAAAATTCATCAAAATTTCATGGAATTTTGAGTTTCTCAGAAACTCTTCAAAATCAACAAAAGTGTGTTATAGGCCTTAAAAACCACTTGGAAGCCAAAAAATTTGAAAGTCAAAAATTGTTCAAAATTTCATGAAATTTTCAGTTTCTCAGAAACTCTTCAAAATCAACAAAAGTGTGTTATAGGCCATAAAAACCACTTGGAAGCCAAAAAATTTGAAAGTCAAAAATTCATCAAAATTTCATGGAATTTTCAGTTTCTCAGAAACTCTTCAAAAATTCATCAAAATTTCATGGAATATTCAGTTTCTCAGAAACTCTTCAAAATCAACAAAAGTGTGTTATAGGCCATAAAAACCACTTGGAAGCCAAAAAATTTGAAAGTAAAAAATTCATCAAAATTTCATGGAATTTTCAGTTTCTCAGAAACTCTTCAAAATCAACAAAAGTGTGTTATAGGCCATAAAACCACTTGGAAGCCAAAAAATTTGAAAGTCAAAAATTGATCAAAATTTCATGAAATTTTCAGTTTCTCAGAAACTCTTCAAAAATTCATCAAAATTTCATGGAATATTCAGTTTCTCAGAAACTCTTCAAAATCAACAAAAGTGTGTTATAGGCCATAAAAACCACTTGGAAGCCAAAAAATTTGAAAGTAAAAAATTCATCAAAATTTCATGGAATTTTCAGTTTCTCAGAAACTCTTCAAAATCAACAAAAGTGTGTTATAGGCCTTAAAAACCACTTGGAAGCCAAAAAATTTGAAAGTAAAAAATTCATCAAAATTTCATGGAATTTTCAGTTTCTCAGAAACTCTTCAAAATCAACAAAAGTGTGTTATAGGCCATAAAAACCACTTGGAAGCCAAAAAATTTGAAAGTAAAAAATTGATCAAAATTTCATGAAATTTTCAGTTTCTCAGAAAGTCTTCAAAATCAACAAAAGTGTGTTATAGGCCTTAAAAACCACTTGGAAGCCAAAAAATTTGAAAGTCAAAAATTGATCAAAATTTCATGGAATTTTCAGTTTCTCAGAAAGTCTTCAAAATCAACAAAAGTGTGTTATAGGCCATAAAACCACTTGGAAGCCAAAAAATTTGAAAGTCAAAAATTGATCAAAATTTCATGAAATTTTCAGTTTCTCAAAAACTCTTCAAAATCAACAAAAGTGTGTTATAGGCCATAAAAACCACTTGGAAGCAAAAAAATTTGAAAGTAAAAAATTCATCAAAATTTCATGAAATTTTCAGTTTCTCAGAAAGTCTTCAAAATCAACAAAAGTGTGTTATAGGCCTTAAAAACCACTTGGAAGCCAAAAAATTTGAAAGTAAAAAATTCATCAAAATTTCATGGAATTTTGAGTTTCTCAGAAACTCTTCAAAATCAACAAAAGTGTGTTATAGGCCATAAAAACCACTTGGAAGCCAAAAAATTTGAAAGTCAAAAATTCATCAAAATTTCATGGAATTTTCAGTTTCTCAGAAACTCTTCAAAAATTCATCAAAATTTCATGGAATATTCAGTTTCTCAGAAACTCTTCAAAATCAACAAAAGTGTGTTATAGGCCATAAAAACCACTTGGAAGCCAAAAAATTTGAAAGTAAAAAATTCATCAAAATTTCATGGAATATTCAGTTTCTCAGAAACTCTTCAAAATCAACAAAAGTGTGTTATAGGCCATAAAACCACTTGGAAGCCAAAAAATTTGAAAGTCAAAAATTGATCAAAATTTCATGAAATTTTCAGTTTCTCAAAAACTCTTCAAAATCAACAAAAGTGTGTTATAGGCCATAAAAACCACTTGGAAGCAAAAAAATTTGAAAGTAAAAAATTCATCAAAATTTCATGAAATTTTCAGTTTCTCAGAAAGTCTTCAAAATCAACAAAAGTGTGTTATAGGCCTTAAAAACCACTTGGAAGCCAAAAAATTTGAAAGTAAAAAATTCATCAAAATTTCATGGAATTTTGAGTTTCTCAGAAACTCTTCAAAATCAACAAAAGTGTGTTATAGGCCATAAAAACCACTTGGAAGCCAAAAAATTTGAAAGTCAAAAATTCATCAAAATTTCATGGAATTTTCAGTTTCTCAGAAACTCTTCAAAAATTCATCAAAATTTCATGGAATATTCAGTTTCTCAGAAACTCTTCAAAATCAACAAAAGTGTGTTATAGGCCATAAAAACCACTTGGAAGCCAAAAAATTTGAAAGTAAAAAATTCATCAAAATTTCATGGAATATTCAGTTTCTCAGAAACTCTTCAAAATCAACAAAAGTGTGTTATAGGCCATAAAAACCACTTGAAGCCAAAAAATTTGAAAGTCAAAAATTGATCAAAATTTCATGAAATTTTCAGTTTCTCAGAAAGTCTTCAAAATCAACAAAAGTGTGTTATAGGCCTTAAAAACCACTTGGAAGCCAAAAAATTTGAAAGTCAAAAATTCATCAAAAATTCATGGAATTTTCAGTTTCTCAGAAACTCTTCAAAATCAACAAAAGTGTGTTATAGGCCTTAAAAACCACTTGGAAGCCAAAAAATTTGAAAGTAAAAAATTCATCAAAATTTCATGGAATTTTCAGTTTCTCAGAAACTCTTCAAAATCAACAAAAGTGTGTTATAGGCCATAAAAACCACTTGGAAGCCAAAAAATTTGAAAGTCAAAAATTGTTCAAAATTTCATGAAATTTTCAGTTTCTCAGAAAGTTTTCAAAATCAACAAAAGTGTGTTATAGGCCTTAAAAACCACTTGGAAGCCAAAAAATTTGAAAGTCAAAAATTCATCAAAATTTCATGGAATTTTCAGTTTCTCAGAAACTCTTAAAAAATTCATCAAAATTTCATGGAATATTCAGTTTCTCAGAAACTCTTCAAAATCAACAAAAGTGTGTTATAGGCCATAAAAACCACTTGGAAGCCAAAAAATTTGAAAGTCAAAAATTGTTCAAAATTTCATGAAATTTTCAGTTTCTCAGAAAGTTTTCAAAATCAACAAAAGTGTGTTATAGGCCTTAAAAACCACTTGGAAGCCAAAAAATTTGAAAGTCAAAAATTCATCAAAATTTCATGGAATTTTCAGTTTCTCAGAAACTCTTCAAAAATTCATTAAAATTTCATGGAATTTTCAGTTTCTCAGAAACTCTTCAAAATCAACAAAAGTGTGTTATAGGCCTTAAAAACCACTTGGAAGCCAAAAAATTTGAAAGTCAAAAATTGATCAAAATTTCATGAAATTTTCAGTTTCTCAGAAACTCTTCAAAATCAACAAAAGTGTGTTATAGGCCATAAAAACCACTTGGAAGCCAAAAAATTTGAAAGTAAAAAATTCATCAAAATTTCATGGAATTTTCAGTTTCTCAGAAACTCTTCAAAATCAACAAAAGTGTGTTATAGGGCATAAAAACCACTTGGAAGCCAAAAAATTTGAAAGTCAAAAATTGATCAAAATTTCATGAAATTTTCAGTTTCTCAGAAAGTCTTCAAAATCAACAAAAGTGTGTTATAGGCCTTAAAACCACTTGGAAGCCAAAAAATTTGAAAGTCAAAAATTGATCAAAATTTCATGAAATTTTCAGTTTCTCAGAAAGTCTTCAAAATCAACAAAAGTGTGTTATAGGCCATAAAAACCACTTGGAAGCCAAAAAATTTGAAAGTAAAAAATTCATCAAAATTTCATGGAATTTTCAGTTTCTCAGAAACTCTTCAAAATCAACAAAAGTGTGTTATAGGCCATAAAAACCACTTGGAAGCCAAAAAATTTGAAAGTCAAAAATTGATCAAAATTTCATGAAATTTTCAGTTTCTCAGAAACTCTTCAAAATCAACAAAAGTGTGTTATAGGCCATAAAAACCACTTGGAAGCCAAAAAATTTGAAAGTAAAAAATTCATCAAAATTTCATGGAATTTTCAGTTTCTCAGAAACTCTTCAAAAATTCATCAAAATTTCATGGAATATTCAGTTTCTCAGAAACTCTTCAAAATCAACAAAAGTGTGTTATAGGCCATAAAACCACTAGGAAGCCAAAAAATTTGAAAATCAAAAATTGATCAAAATTTCATGAAATTTTCAGTTTCTCAGAAAGTCTTCAAAATCAACAAAAGTGTGTTATAGGCCTTAAAAACCACTTGGAAGCCAAAAAATTTGAAAGTAAAAAATTCATCAAAATTTCATGGAATTTTCAGTTTCTCAGAAACTCTTCAAAATCAATAAAAGTGTGTTATAGGCCATAAAAACCACTTGGAAGCCAAAAAATTTGAAAGTCAAAAATTGATCAAAATTTCATGAAATTTTCAGTTTCTCAGAAAGTCTTCAAAATCAACAAAAGTGTGTTATAGGCCTTAAAAACCACTTGGAAGCCAAAAAATTTGAAAGTCAAAAATTCATCAAAATTTCATGGAATTTTCAGTTTCTCAGAAACTCTTCAAAATCAACAAAAGTGTGTTATAGGCCATAAAAACCACTTGGAAGCCAAAAAATTTGAAAGTAAAAAATTCATCAAAATTTCATGGAATTTTGAGTTTCTCAGAAACTCTTCAAAATCAACAAAAGTGTGTTATAGGCCATAAAAACCACTTGGAAGCCAAAAAATTTGAAAGTCAAAAATTGATCAAAATTTCATGAAATTTTCAGTTTCTCAGAAAGTCTTCAAAATCAACAAAAGTGTGTTATAGGCCTTAAAACCACTTGGAAGCCAAAAAATTTGAAAGTCAAAAATTGATCAAAATTTCATGAAATTTTCAGTTTCTCAGAAACTCTTCAAAATCAACAAAAGTGTGTTATAGGCCATAAAAACCACTTGGAAGCCAAAAAATTTGAAAGTAAAAAATTCATCAAAATTTCATGGAATTTTCAGTTTCTCAGAAACTCTTCAAAAATTCATCAAAATTTCATGGAATATTCAGTTTCTCAGAAACTCTTCAAAATCAACAAAAGTGTGTTATAGGCCATAAAACCACTAGGAAGCCAAAAAATTTGAAAATCAAAAATTGATCAAAATTTCATGAAATTTTCAGTTTCTCAGAAAGTCTTCAAAATCAACAAAAGTGTGTTATAGGCCTTAAAAACCACTTGGAAGCCAAAAAATTTGAAAGTCAAGAATTCATCAAAATTTCATGGAATTTTCAGTTTCTCAGAAACTCTTCAAAATCAACAAAAGTGTGTTATAGGCCATAAAAACCACTTGGAAGCCAAAAAATTTGAAAGTCAAAAATTGATCAAAATTTCATGGAATATTCAGTTTCTCAGAAACTCTTCAAAATCAACAAAAGTGTGTTATAGGCCATAAAAACCACTTGGAAGCCAAAAAATTTGAAAGTAAAAAATTCATCAAAATTTCATGGAATATTCAGTTTCTCAGAAACTCTTCAAAATCAACAAAAGTGTGTTATAGGCCATAAAAACCACTTGGAAGCCAAAAAATTTGAAAGTCAAAAATTGATCAAAATTTCATGAAATTTTCAGTTTCTCAGAAAGTCTTCAAAATCAACAAAAGTGTGTTATAGGCCTTAAAAACCACTTGGAAGCCAAAAAATTTGAAAGTAAAAAATTCATCAAAATTTCATGGAATTTTCAGTTTCTCAGAAACTCTTCAAAATCAACAAAAGTGTGTTATAGGCCATAAAAACCACTTGGAAGCCAAAAAATTTGAAAGTAAAAAATTCATCAAAATTTCATGGAATATTCAGTTTCTCAGAAACTCTTCAAAATCAACAAAAGTGTGTTATAGGCCATAAAAACCACTTGGAAGCCAAAAAATTTGAAAGTCAAAAATTGATCAAAATTTCATGAAATTTTCAGTTTCTCAGAAAGTCTTCAAAATCAACAAAAGTGTGTTATAGGCCTTAAAAACCACTTGGAAGCCAAAAAATTTGAAAGTAAAAAATTCATCAAAATTTCATGGAATTTTCAGTTTCTCAGAAACTCTTCAAAATCAACAAAAGTGTGTTATAGGCCATAAAAACCACTTGGAAGCCAAAAAATTTGAAAGTCAAAAATTGATCAAAATTTCATGAAATTTTCAGTTTCTCAGAAAGTCTTCAAAATCAACAAAAGTGTGTTATAGGCCTTAAAACCACCTGGAAGCCAAAAAATTTGAAAGTCAAAAATTGATCAAAATTTCATGAAATTTTCAGTTTCTCAGAAACTCTTCAAAATCAACAAAAGTGTGTTATAGGCCATAAAAACCACTTGGAAGCCAAAAAATTTGAAAGTAAAAAATTCATCAAAATTTCATGGAATTTTCAGTTTCTCAGAAACTCTTCAAAATCAACAAAAGTGTGTTATAGGCCATAAAAACCACTTGGAAGCCAAAAAATTTGAAAGTAAAAAATTCATCAAAATTTCATGAAATTTTCAGTTTCTCAGAAAGTCTTCAAAATCAACAAAAGTGTGTTATAGGCCTTAAAAACCACTTGGAAGCCAAAAAATTTGAAAGTAAAAAATTCATCAAAATTTCATGGAATTTTCAGTTTCTCAGAAACTCTTCAAAATCAACAAAAGTGTGTTATAGGCCATAAAAACCACTTGGAAGCCAAAAAATTTGAAAGTAAAAAATTCATCAAAATTTCATGGAATTTTCAGTTTCTCAGAAACTCTTCAAAATCAACAAAAGTGTGTTATAGGCCATAAAAACCACTTGGAAGCCAAAAAATTTGAAAGTCAAAAATTCATCAAAATTTCATGGAATTTTCAGTTTCTCAGAAACTCTTCAAAATCAACAAAAGTGTGTTATAGGCCATAAAAACCACTTGGAAGCCAAAAAATTTGAAAGTCAAAAATTGATCAAAATTTCATGAAATTTTCAGTTTCTCAGAAAGTCTTCAAAATCAACAAAAGTGTGTTATAGGCCATAAAAACCACTTGGAAGCCAAAAAATTTGAAAGTAAAAAATTCATCAAAATTTCATGGAATTTTCAGTTTCTCAGAAACTCTTCAAAAATTCATCAAAATTTCATGGAATATTCAGTTTCTCAGAAACTCTTCAAAATCAACAAAAGTGTGTTATAGGCCATAAAAACCACTTGGAAGCCAAAAAATTTGAAAGTAAAAAATTCATCAAAATTTCATGGAATATTCAGTTTCTCAGAAACTCTTCAAAATCAACAAAAGTGTGTTATAGGCCATAAAAACCACTTGGAAGCCAAAAAATTTGAAAGTCAAAAATTGATCAAAATTTCATGAAATTTTCAGTTTCTCAGAAAGTCTTCAAAATCAACAAAAGTGTGTTATAGGCCTTAAAAACCACTTGGAAGCCAAAAAATTTCAAAGTCAAAAATTCATCAAAATTTCATGGAATTTTCAGTTTCTCAGAAACTCTTCAAAAATTCATCAAAATTTCATGGAATATTCAGTTTCTCAGAAACTCTTCAAAATCAACAAAAGTGTGTTATAGGCCATAAAAACCACTTGGAAGCCAAAAAATTTGAAAGTAAAAAATTCATCAAAATTTCATGGAATTTTCAGTTTCTCAGAAACTCTTCAAAATCAACAAAAGTGTGTTATAGGCCATAAAAACCACTTCGAAGCCAAAAAATTTGAAAGTAAAAAATTCATCAAAATTTCATGGAATTTTCAGTTTCTCAGAAACTCTTCAAAATCAACAAAAGTGTGTTATAGGCCATAAAAACCACTTGGAAGCCAAAAAATTTGAAAGTCAAAAATTGATCAAAATTTCATGAAATTTTCAGTTTCTCAGAAAGTCTTCAAAATCAACAAAAGTGTGTTATAGGCCTTAAAAACCACTTGGAAGCCAAAAAATTTGAAAGTAAAAAATTCATCAAAATTTCATGGAATTTTCAGTTTCTCAGAAACTCTTCAAAATCAACAAAAGTGTGTTATAGGCCATAAAAACCACTTGGAAGCCAAAAAATTTGAAAGTAAAAAATTCATCAAAATTTCATGGAATTTTCAGTTTCTCAGAAACTCTTCAAAAATTCATCAAAATTTCATGGAATATTCAGTTTCTCAGAAACTCTTCAAAATCAACAAAAGTGTGTTATAGGCCATAAAAACCACTAGGAAGCCAAAAAATTTGAAAGTCAAAAATTGATCAAAATTTCATGAAATTTTCAGTTTCTCAGAAAGTCTTCAAAATCAACAAAAGTGTGTTATAGGCCTTAAAAACCACTTGGAAGCCAAAAAATTTGAAAGTAAAAAATTCATCAAAATTTCATGGAATTTTCAGTTTCTCAGAAACTCTTCAAAATCAACAAAAGTGTGTTATAGGCCATAAAAACCACTTGGAAGCCAAAAAATTTGAAAGTCAAAAATTGATCCAAATTTCATGAAATTTTCAGTTTCTCAGAAAGTCTTCAAAATCAACAAAAGTGTGTTATAGGCCTTAAAAACCACTTGGAAGCCAAAAAATTTGAAAGTAAAAAATTCATCAAAATTTCATGGAATTTTCAGTTTCTCAGAAACTCTTCAAAATCAACAAAAGTGTGTTATAGGCCATAAAAACCACTTGGAAGCCAAAAAATTTGAAAGTCAAAAATTGATCAAAATTTCATGGAATATTCAGTTTCTCAGAAACTCTTCAAAATCAACAAAAGTGTGTTATAGGCCATAAAAACCACTTGGAAGCCAAAAAATTTGAAAGTAAAAAATTCATCAAAATTTCATGGAATATTCAGTTTCTCAGAAACTCTTCAAAATCAACAAAAGTGTGTTATAGGCCATAAAAACCACTTGGAAGCCAAAAAATTTGAAAGTCAAAAATTGATCAAAATTTCATGAAATTTTCAGTTTCTCAGAAAGTCTTCAAAATCAACAAAAGTGTGTTATAGGCCTTAAAAACCACTTGGAAGCCAAAAAATTTCAAAGTCAAAAATTCATCAAAATTTCATGGAATTTTCAGTTTCTCAGAAACTCTTCAAAAATTCATCAAAATTTCATGGAATATTCAGTTTCTCAGAAACTCTTCAAAATCAACAAAAGTGTGTTATAGGCCATAAAAACCACTTGGAAGCCAAAAAATTTGAAAGTAAAAAATTCATCAAAATTTCATGGAATTTTCAGTTTCTCAGAAACTCTTCAAAATCAACAAAAGTGTGTTATAGGCCATAAAAACCACTTCGAAGCCAAAAAATTTGAAAGTAAAAAATTCATCAAAATTTCATGGAATTTTCAGTTTCTCAGAAACTCTTCAAAATCAACAAAAGTGTGTTATAGGCCATAAAAACCACTTGGAAGCCAAAAAATTTGAAAGTCAAAAATTGATCAAAATTTCATGAAATTTTCAGTTTCTCAGAAAGTCTTCAAAATCAACAAAAGTGTGTTATAGGCCTTAAAAACCACTTGGAAGCCAAAAAATTTGAAAGTAAAAAATTCATCAAAATTTCATGGAATTTTCAGTTTCTCAGAAACTCTTCAAAATCAACAAAAGTGTGTTATAGGCCATAAAAACCACTTGGAAGCCAAAAAATTTGAAAGTAAAAAATTCATCAAAATTTCATGGAATTTTCAGTTTCTCAGAAACTCTTCAAAAATTCATCAAAATTTCATGGAATATTCAGTTTCTCAGAAACTCTTCAAAATCAACAAAAGTGTGTTATAGGCCATAAAAACCACTAGGAAGCCAAAAAATTTGAAAGTCAAAAATTGATCAAAATTTCATGAAATTTTCAGTTTCTCAGAAAGTCTTCAAAATCAACAAAAGTGTGTTATAGGCCTTAAAAACCACTTGGAAGCCAAAAAATTTGAAAGTAAAAAATTCATCAAAATTTCATGGAATTTTCAGTTTCTCAGAAACTCTTCAAAATCAACAAAAGTGTGTTATAGGCCATAAAAACCACTTGGAAGCCAAAAAATTTGAAAGTCAAAAATTGATCCAAATTTCATGAAATTTTCAGTTTCTCAGAAAGTCTTCAAAATCAACAAAAGTGTGTTATAGGCCTTAAAAACCACTTGGAAGCCAAAAAATTTGAAAGTAAAAAATTCATCAAAATTTCATGGAATTTTCAGTTTCTCAGAAACTCTTCAAAATCAACAAAAGTGTGTTATAGGCCATAAAAACCACTTGGAAGCCAAAAAATTTGAAAGTCAAAAATTCATCAAAATTTCATGGAATTTTCAGTTTCTCAGAAACTCTTCAAAATCAACAAAAGTGTGTTATAGGCCATAAAAACCACTAGGAAGCCAAAAAATTTGAAAGTTAAAAATTGATCAAAATTTCATGAAATTTTCAGTTTCTCAGAAAGTCTTCAAAATCAACAAAAGTGTGTTATAGGCCTTAAAAACCACTTGGAAGCCAAAAAATTTGAAAGTCAAAAATTGATCAAAATTTCATGAAATTTTCAGTTTCTCAGAAACTCTTCAAAATCAACAAAAGTGTGTTATAGGCCATAAAAACCACTTGGAAGCCAAAAAATTTGAAAGTAAAAAATTCATCAAAATTTCATGGAATTTTCAGTTTCTCAGAAACTCTTCAAAAATTCATCAAAATTTCATGGAATATTCAGTTTCTCAGAAAGTCTTCAAAATCAACAAAAGTGTGTTATAGGCCTTAAAAACCACTTGGAAGCCAAAAAATTTGAAAGTAAAAAATTGATCAAAATTTCATGAAATTTTCAGTTTCTCAGAAACTCTTCAAAATCAACAAAAGTGTGTTATAGGCCATAAAAACCACTTGGAAGCCAAAAAATTTGAAAGTCAAAAATTGATCAAAATTTCATGAAATTTTCAGTTTCTCAGAAAGTCTTCAAAAATTCATCAAAATTTCATGGAATATTCAGTTTCTCAGAAACTCTTCAAAATCAACAAAAGTGTGTTATAGGCCATAAAAACCACTTGGAAGCCAAAAAATTTGAAAGTAAAAAATTCATCAAAATTTCATGGAATATTCAGTTTCTCAGAAACTCTTCAAAATCAACAAAAGTGTGTTATAGGCCATAAAAACCACTTGGAAGCCAAAAAATTTGAAAGTCAAAAATTGATCAAAATTTCATGAAATTTTCAGTTTCTCAGAAAGTCTTCAAAAATTCATCAAAATTTCATGGAATATTCAGTTTCTCAGAAACTCTTCAAAATCAACAAAAGTGTGTTATAGGCCATAAAAACCACTTGGAAGCCAAAAAATTTGAAAGTAAAAAATTCATCAAAATTTCATGGAATATTCAGTTTCTCAGAAACTCTTCAAAATCAACAAAAGTGTGTTATAGGCCATAAAAACCACTTGGAAGCCAAAAAATTTGAAAGTCAAAAATTGATCAAAATTTCATGAAATTTTCAGTTTCTCAGAAAGTCTTCAAAATCAACAAAAGTGTGTTATAGGCCTTAAAAACCACTTGGAAGCCAAAAAATTTGAAAGTAAAAAATTCATCAAAATTTCATGGAATTTTCAGTTTCTCAGAAACTCTTCAAAAATTCATCAAAATTTCATGGAATATTCAGTTTCTCAGAAAGTCTTCAAAATCAACAAAAGTGTGTTATAGGCCTTAAAAACCACTTGGAAGCCAAAAAATTTGAAAGTAAAAAATTGATCAAAATTTCATGAAATTTTCAGTTTCTCAGAAACTCTTCAAAATCAACAAAAGTGTGTTATAGGCCATAAAAACCACTTGGAAGCCAAAAAATTTGAAAGTCAAAAATTGATCAAAATTTCATGAAATTTTCAGTTTCTCAGAAAGTCTTCAAAAATTCATCAAAATTTCATGGAATATTCAGTTTCTCAGAAACTCTTCAAAATCAACAAAAGTGTGTTATAGGCCATAAAAACCACTTGGAAGCCAAAAAATTTGAAAGTAAAAAATTCATCAAAATTTCATGGAATATTCAGTTTCTCAGAAACTCTTCAAAATCAACAAAAGTGTGTTATAGGCCATAAAAACCACTTGGAAGCCAAAAAATTTGAAAGTCAAAAATTGATCAAAATTTCATGAAATTTTCAGTTTCTCAGAAAGTCTTCAAAAATTCATCAAAATTTCATGGAATATTCAGTTTCTCAGAAACTCTTCAAAATCAACAAAAGTGTGTTATAGGCCTTAAAAACCACTTGGAAGCCAAAAAATTTGAAAGTCAAAAATTCATCAAAATTTCATGGAATTTTCAGTTTCTCAGAAACTCTTCAAAATCAACAAAAGTGTGTTATAGGCCATAAAAACCACTTGGAAGCCAAAAAATTTGAAAGTCAAAAATTGATCAAAATTTCATGAAATTTTCAGTTTCTCAGAAAGTCTTCAAAATCAACAAAAGTGTGTTATAGGCCTTAAAAACCACTTGGAAGCCAAAAAATTTGAAAGTCAAAAATTCATCAAAATTTCATGGAATTTTCAGTTTCTCAGAAACTCTTCAAAAATTCATCAAAATTTCATGGAATTTTCAGTTTCTCAGAAACTCTTCAAAATCAACAAAAGTGTGTTATAGGCCATAAAAACCACTTGGAAGCCAAAAAATTTGAAAGTCAAAAATTCATCAAAATTTCATGGAATTTTCAGTTTCTCAGAAACTCTTCAAAATCAACAAAAGTGTGTTATAGGCCATAAAAACCACTTGGAAGCCAAAAAATTTGAAAGTCAAAAATTCATCAAAATTTCATGGAATTTTCAGTTTCTCAGAAACTCTTCAAAATCAACAAAAGTGTGTTATAGGCTATAAAAACCACTTGGAAGCCAAAAAATTTGAAAGTCAAAAATTCATCAAAATTTCATGGAATTTTCAGTTTCTCAGAAACTCTTCAAAAATTCATCAAAATTTCATGGAATTTTCAGTTTCTCCGAAACTCTTCAAAATCAACAAAAGTGTGTTTTAGGCCATAAAAACCACTTGGAAGCCAAAAAATTTGAAA